>CM074545.1:8428187-9088638 GCA_037305995.1 Sclerodermus sp. 'alternatusi'
TTCCATCTGGTTTCATTTCCGATACTACGCAACCAGTGGAAATCCAAATGTTGATCATGAAGTATGTGCCTCACGCCGATAACTGAACGACAATGACGGCTGTAGGATATGGAATAGCGACGCAGCGGAAAGACCTTCTGCGTCCAACCGACTTGAAGTACATGTTGGTGTTTCGTCCCAAAATGCGAAGCCTATTCCAGTGCTTGCGAGAAGCCTGCAATCTCGTGACACAAATAAAGTTACCAACATCATGTTACTAGAAACAGTTAATTCGTGAAAAGTACATTAGTAGCGCTTCGATCATCTCCCAAAAAGAAAATCTCAGGGATATTGCGGCACCTTAGGCAAACATATATCACTTATATAACACATCCACCAGTAGCATTATCATACTTTATTAAGTATCAAAGAAAAAAAAAAAAAAAAAAAAGATAGTTATATAAGGTTACATCATCAAATGAAAATAATAATGAACAAGCTATTCATTCATTCTGTAAATGCTTCTGAGCATGCGCCCATATAGGTTAGATTAGATTAAATCACAGTGTGAAACTGTATTCGTACCACCTTATGTGTATATAAAGAAGAGTAACTTGCTTAAATCAAATCAGTAATGATTAGTGGTGTAGTTGCGATCTAAAGGTTTTCTCGTTTTTTTTTTTTTTTATATATATATATATGAAATAACCAAAACTAAATTCTAAAGATTAATATCATACTTATCTTATTTTACTACATCATTTGCTTATATAATAAATATTTAATAAAGAATAAAACGCAAATCATGGCATTAAGCATAACCAAAGTCAAATTCTACAATGGTAATGAAATTCCTGTCTTTGGTTTAGGAACATGGAAGGTAAGATATATATATATTTTTTTCTTATTTGTAAAAATAAATAAATGTATAATACCAATAATAATAAATAAACTTTCTACAACTTTCTTTCAGTCCAAACCCGGCCAAGTAACACAAGCTGTAAAAGATGCTATCGATATTGGCTATCGACATATTGATTGTGCTCATGTCTATGGAAATGAAAAAGAAGTAGGTGTTGCTATACAAGCAAAAATTGATGAGGGTGTCGTAAAAAGACAGGACTTGTTTATAACAAGCAAATTGTGGAACACCTTTCATAGACCAGATTTAGTAGAACCAGCACTTAAAGAAACTTTAACAAATCTTGGCCTAGAATATTTGGATTTGTATCTAATTCATTGGCCATTTGGCTACAAAGAAGGTAATGAATTATTTCCAAAAGATTCCAATGAAAAACCTCTACTGAGTGATGTAGACTATATTGATACATGGAAGGCGATGGAGCTTGTTTTGCATAAAGGATTAACAAAAAATATTGGAGTTAGTAATTTTAACTCTGAACAGATTGAAAGACTGCTTCAAAACTGTAATATCAAACCTGTTAATAATCAAGTAAGTTCCTAATTAAGAATTGCGAATACACTATTGGATATCATTAAAGGAGACAATTTCTTTTTATTAAATGATTATTTACTTATAGATTGAGTGTCATCCATATTTAAATCAAAGAAAGCTTTCTGACTTTTGCAAAAACAAAGACATAGTAATAACAGCGTATAGTCCTTTAGGTTCACCCGATAGACCTTGGGCAAAACCGGATGATCCTAAATTACTTGAAGATAAAAAATTGGTTGAGTTATCAAAGAAATATGACAAAACACCAGCGCAAGTCTTAATTCGTTATCAAGTATGTTATTTTCATCTATTATTAAATTAATTTATTTCATCTTTATATATTATTATTATTATTGTTATTAGATTGATAGAGGTCACGTTGTTATACCAAAATCTGTCACAAAATCAAGAATTGCACAAAACAGTGAGGTCTTTGATTTCAAATTAACGGAAGAAGACGTTGCTTATATAGATACATTTGATTGCAATGGAAGAATCTGCCCAATGACCGGGTAAACATTTTTAATTTTTTTTACACTAAAATAGAACAAAGAAAAAAAAAAAAACACAAAGACGTTAATAGTTAAAATTCTTATTTTACAATCATAACTATTCTCAAATTTTTTACAGAACGGAGGCTGGACCTTATTATCCATTTAGCATTCCATTTTAAACTGTTAATTTACGTTTACATTACTTTTGGCAATGATTACAAAATTTCTTTTTTCTTCTCGTTCTTTTTCATTGTTACATTAAATAGAAGAAAAACAGAAGAAAAGAAAGAAAAAAGAAACATTCTACTTATACACTGCATGCATTATCTTTTTTATGTTAATCACATATTGTGCTATATATCAACTTTAATACTCTGTATATATATATATATGGAGCAAAAAATTAAAAAAAAAAAAAAAACTTTTTGAATAAACCATTTTTATCAATTTAAAAATTTACAAATTATTATATAATGTAATAATACAATACCGCTGTTAATCACCTGATTAGTTAATTATATTCCGTTTATCTAAATTATCATCACAGTGCAATCACGTGCGTATATAATGTGAATGTGTGTGTATGTGTATATATATATAAGTGTGTGTGCATGGTAGCTAAGGAGAGAGAATTATCAAGATATGTTGATAAATAGAACATGGGGGGAGTGCGCAGGTGGCTTTTACTTTTATAATGTTATCATTTGAAGCTTGATATCAAGGTAGTTAAGAAATCGAGATATTTGATTAATTTTCAAGCATGGAAAGTCGTCTCATCAAATTTTACACGGATAATAACTATCCCTTATTAGGATTAGGTACAAGCAAGGTAAGTTTTAGTTAACAAGTAATCGGATTATATTACGAAATAAAATTTACAATGAAATCTTTGGAATTTAATTAATGTGAAACGGTAGTCCAATGAGATAATAAAGATAACGTAGCTTCATATAGATATAGATATCAACGCAATGACTATTCTTTGTAATAAAGAATTTTTTTTTTTTTTTTTTTTTTCCTTCAACTCGCATATTACACGTATATTAATATCAGAGAAGTAAAATTAAATTTACGGTAAAAATTAAAGAAAGAAATTCATTTTTCAACATCAGTCCGAACCGTGTCAAGTGATTCAAGCTGTGAAAGATGCGATCGACATTGGTTTTCGTCACATTGATTGCGCTCCTGTCTACGGGAACGAAAAAGAAGTCGGCATAGCTATTAAATCCAAAATTGAAGAAGGTGTAATTAAGCGAGAAGATATATTCATTACGAGTAAACTTTGGAACACACACCACCGACCCGATCAAGTAGAACATGGATTGAGAAGCACTTTGAAAGACCTTGGTCTGGAAAGTCTAGATCTATATTTGATTCATTGGCCTACTGCATTTAAAGGTAAACTGCTTTATCTTTTTTTATTTAATCAGTAATAAAAAAAAAAAAAAAAAAAAAAAACAATAATATCAAGTAAAAGCACTGTTTATTAAATATAGAAAGCAAAGAGTTCTTTCCCACAAATTCAGAAGGTAGATTGGAATTTGATGATATCGATTATATCGAGACATGGAAAGCAATGGAAGCAATACATGAAAAAGGTTTGGTCAAAGATATCGGAGTAAGCAATTTTAATTCGAAACAACTGGAACATTTATTATCTACCTGTAAAATTAAACCAGTTACGAATCAAGTGGAATGCCATCCTTATTTGGCCCAATTGAAATTATCAGAATTTTGTAAAAGTAAAGGTATTGCAGTAACTGCTTATAGTCCATTAGGTTCGCCGGACAATCCTTGGGCTGACCCAAAAAGACCTGTTTTATTGGAAGATCCTGTTTTAAAAGAGATTGCCGATAAATATTATAAATCACCAGCACAAATCGCACTTCGATATCAGGTAAATATAATATTATTATCCCGAACTTGTGTCATTTAAGAAAATCATATTTATCTTGAGAAACGGGTGAAATCACTTTTTTTCCTTTTTTTATTTACTCTTATAAACGAAATAATATGCAATGTTTACCACGCTAGATACAACGCGGTCATTTGGTTATTCCTAAATCAGTAACCAAGTCTCGTCTTGAAGAAAATATTCGGGTATTTAATTTTGAGTTAACTGATGAAGACATGCAGCAGTTGTTATTGCTGGACCGTAATGAAAGAGTTTGTCGTATGTCTGGGTACGGTATATGCCAGAAATACTCATAAAACAATTTTTTTTTTTTTTTTTTTTCCCCTCTTTAAAAACTGTATTTCTAATAGATTATTATGGTATTTTTCAGGGTTGTAGATCACAAGGATTATCCATTCAAAATCGACTTTTAGTTTAAATTGATAATCAAGAAAGATTGATTAATTTTTCGCAAGAGTATAATCATTTAGTTAATTAATTGTTGAATTACTTGATGTATGCAAACTATGGAAAAATAGAGAAAAAATAATCTTTATATTAATTTGAAATAATAAAGTAAATGGTAGTTAGTAGAGTATAATTGTAGTTGCCTTCGGCATTAAATCAACAAGAGCAACATTCGCAAAATTCTTCATCGCTATCACTATTGTCTCCACTAATTTGTACAAGTTTTGTCATTGCTGCCGATCGACATGTATTGTTACTATTAATACTGTTGTCATTGTTCAATGAAATTTTTAGATCGTCGCAGTGCCTGCAAAGAGTAAATGCGGAAGATTTTCTGCAATTTTCTTTAAAGTTACATCCAGATATTATAGCCGAGCACTTCGATGACCAAAGAAATGGATTTGAGGAAATGAACGTTCCTGAACGTATACACTTACAAGTCATGTGCTAAAATGAAATATATATTTTATTCTTTCGAAATTTCAAATATAATTCTTACTACTTAAAAATTTTGACTCTCACGGTTTTTGATAAATGACCATATTGTCCGTGGTGAATTTTTTCTCTTGATCGCAACAAGCCATTTTTACTAGAATCTACATTAATCATATGAGCCTAAAGCGATAAAAGCGTAAAATCAACTCAATATAATCTTCAATTCTCTCTTCGTTTAAGATCATGTTTGATTATTATCATCTTACCTTCAATCGTTTACAGGCTAAATTTGGTTTCTTTTTCGAATCTTCCATTCTCTGACAATTGGATTTGTGCTTGCATACCTTTTTATTTTCGTAATTATTTAAAAACCCCTTAGTTGCCATTAAATGATTAATTTGATTGCTAAACATGATTTCTTTCTTCTCTAAATCTTTAACGTAACGCTTTAAAATCAGCTCTTCTTTCATTAGTTGTCGTATTTTCGATAAGCATGCAAGATCTTCCGAATTGATGGAACTTGCGCTAAAAGATTTTTTTGCTCGTACTTCCTGTTCCAATGCTTCAACTATCTCGTCCATTTCACGATTCATCAATTCTAAGGAATTTAATTGCATTTCACTCTCCTCCAATTCGATGTCGACCTGAATGATGCTTTCCTGAAGTTAACGTAAACCAATTAAACTTCCCATGTGCACATTATAATGTGCACAACTCTTAAATTATAAGCTTATAGAACAAAAGTATAAAATATTGCACATTTTACTATTATTTAAGTATGTATCATATGTAATTATGTAAATCATTGGTAGAGGATAAAGCAGTATTCAGAAAGATTGCTGCCTGTTGATACTCTTATTATCTTTTTTGATAACAATGTTTTCCAGGCTATAAAGCAAACCTGGGAGAAACTAAGCCGAGTCAATCGAGTCGTACGTGCAACTCCGCAATTTCCTTGCCGAGATCTTCGAGTTTATATTTTAGATTTTCCAGGAGCTTCTCCGTGTGACCGCAATTGGGTGCAAATAATTTCATGATATTACGAATTTTACAGTAAGGTGCTTTATCACATTTTTCCTCTTGCGTGCACATATTGTATGCTATCAGAGCTGGAATCATACATTTCATCTCCGCAAGTTTATCTTTTAAGAAATTTTCACGACCGATTAAGTCACGTTGGCGGTCTTCGATATGCATTGCGCAAGTTTCAAAGTAAGGAGAGGAGGTCTGCTTAGAATCTTGTTGTGTGCCTTTAGTCAATTATTATGATAAAATTTGATTTGTTTCCAGTATTAAATTTGTGTATAATATTTTTTCAAGATTTTTATGTTTTAAACTCATGCTTACATATTGTCAACATTTCCATCGTTGAGGTGCTGTCTGTTGTCGAATCTATATAGATTTATATTTAAGCCATTTTATTCTGAATTTTTATTAAGAACTATGCTCTACTCAAAACACATAAGAGAAACATATGACTGATCGCATAATTATGCATTATATAGGTTACTTACGCATTTTATACAAGTTTGCCATTTTTATTCAATAATGAGTAATAACCACTCAAGTGTAATGAGTGGGGTTTATTTAAATTTGAAAGTTTATAAAGGATAAATTGATTTTCATATTAGAGATTGCTCCATAAGATATTTGAACGGTTAATTTAATGAAGAGAGATAAATAGAGATCTCATGCCTTATATATGATTTATAAAAGCTTATGTACAAAATATAGCAATACTAAGTTTACCTGAACTTGAACAGTATCGACTTGTGTCAAATGTTACTTAAGATTAAAGCGAATATGGCCATTATTAGATAGTAATTAAAGAAAGATCAAACATATAAATATAAATTACACCAATGCGTGTAAATATACGCGCGTGACGGCGAGGAAAAAAATATCCCTATACGTATTTGTTTAAATCGTTGATATTGTAAAGACAATGTAAAATTTATATTAAAAATTAAATGATAAGGAGAACAAAAAAGAAAACATATTTAAAGTTATTACCTTTTAGAAGGCGAATTAAAATTGAAATTCAAGATTAAACATTTTTTAATATATATTCCAATTAGAATCGTGGCAAATAACAATGCAATCTGTCGGTTTATACAACGGTAAGCACACGATTGAAAATGTAACAGAAAAATACTTTTTGCAGCTCTATTTACAAAAGTTTGTTCAATCTTTAATACACTTTTGATACGTAGAGAAGAGCAAGATAACATAAAGGGAATTTGCAAGAAATATCGAGACGAGGATGATGACAAATTGTCTCTGGTTACGACAAACAGCACGTCAATTCAAGAAAGTCTTAGCACAATACAAGGAGAGTACTTAACACGAATATTGAAATATCGGAAAAAGAGATTTTCCTCCGTCAATAATGCTTTCAATAAACCGCAGGGTATCGATTCTCATCATTCCTCCAGTTCTATCGTTCGACGAAGTAGCACAGGTATAAAAGCACGTGATTGTCTGTTCCTTCTTCTCTTCTCCAAATCTTTATAAGACATAGCATGTAGAATCATATGAGTGATTTTATTGCGATGACAACATAATGTTTAACAGGCGATTCAAAATTAATATTCGTTTGGCCTCAGAAAGCAACTGTAAGATGCAAATTTCTCGATATACTTGCACCTCTCATACATGGAGTCTTAATTACTTTTCTATGCTTGGATGCGATTCATCTTTGGCCTGGAGAGTTTTTGCCAACATCTTTACCGTTTGTCACAACCGTACCCAAATTACCAATAAAGTGTAATATAATTGAACCACGCTGGTTTGACAATACATAAACAAAAGTTATACGCACTAAAAAAACGACTAAGATTCATTGGCTACGTAAATCTATTACTACACTTTATTGATTAAATATTTTTATTGAGAAATCTTATTAGTGTTTTTGTCACATACTATTAAATATATACTATACAGAGTGTCCCAAAACTTACGCGTAACATTTACTAACATAAATAGGTACTATTGTTTAGATAGAGATAGAGAGACAAATAGTTCAAGTGAGATAACATCACACTATCTTTTGTCTATCTCACTTCAACTATCTCTATGTCTCTCTGTCTAACTAATGATACCTCTATTATTGGGTGTTCTGAGGGTTGAATTCCGGATGAAAGATTGTAGGGCAATTTTCAAGTTAGTTTATACTTAGAAATATATATAGTTTCCTTAAAAGAGGTTCGCGAGTGTTGGGGCACCTCGTGTGCAAATTTATGTGTGTATGCGTGTAGGTGAGTGGCAAAGACATAGAAGCGTAAACTGATAAATGTAATAATCGTCTATCTTGCCAGAGGCTGGTCTGTGTATCGTATTATTCAGATTAAAGCTGCAAGTCATGATAAGTAATTGAGTATCATTATAATGAGAGACGCAGCATATTTTCATCTAAGAAAAAAGTAAATCCAAATAGATTGCAGTTTTTTTTTTTCAATGTTTTCCGCTTAATTCAGTATTATTAATTAATTATTCACTTTAAAAATAAAGTTTCGATATTGGATGCGGTACAATCTCAGTTTAAAGTTGACTGAAATATTTAACGAGAAAAAGCGAAAAGGTAGAGAGACGTTGTGTATTTAAGATTTCAGTAAGCTTCTTCTTCGATATGTCAGTTATGTTCAATTACTACATACATACATATATTCGTAACTCTGCTCATAAGGCTATATGCTTTAAGAACTGGTTATTGTAAGCGAGGACGAGGTAGATGGTACTTCAGTACCCAACTGTTAGTTAATCAGGTAAGACTGCTTCACACAAACAAATTTCAAGTGATAATGTGAGTAAATGTAGAGCAACTATTTAACTGCTAATTATCATTTGTTTTTATTATATACATACTATATATATCGAATTATCAATAAGATATAATCTTTTTACATTATTCTTCAATACTTCTCCATATCAAATAAATTAAGTATTTATTTATAGCAGAGATATTGCACGATGTAATTTTTTCATTTTTTCTTGTCATCTTACTAGATTAAAAAAAAAAATTAAAACTATATTCATCTGGCAAGTGAACATAATGGGACCGATCATATTGGCTCTTGGAACTATATGCTTAATAATTATCTTTAAGATTATTATACCACGTATCTACAATATATACTTGTATCGTTCAACATTAAATAAAATACCAGGACCAGGTTTGCCTTTAATAGGCTTGACATATATGGGTATAACATCAACACAGGAACGTAAGTATATGACATACCGTGATACATGTAAGAAAAAGTTGGCAATAAGTATAATGAAATTTTAAATGAGTTAAACATGATTCACCAAAATGAGAATTATGAAATGCAGAGCAATTTAAGAATTTGGCAAAATACTGTCTGCAATATCCTAATGGAATATTTAGAACATGGATCATTCAAAGAGGGTCTGTTCATATTTATAATCCAGAATATATGGAGGTAATACTTTTGCACACACCTATAAAACTTTTTATTAAAATTTATATATTAATGAAAACATCAATGTCTTCCTTCGTGCAAAGGATCTCCTTCCAAGTACTAAAGAAATTACAAAATCATTTACTTACGATTTTTTAATACCGTGGCTTGGAACAGGACTTCTCACTTCAACGGGTAATATATCGAATGAACTGCATTATAACAAAGAGTTTCAGAGAGGGTGGGAAAATAAGACACAATAAATATTATAATTAAAAAGGTTCTGAATTACTTTAATTTTTATAGGTGAAAAGTGGTTTCACAGTAGAAAATTAATTACTCCAGCATTTCATTTTAATATATTAGAAAAATTTGCAATAATAATGTCGGAGAAAACGGAAATTTTGATGAGATGCATTGACAAAGAACTGAAAAAACACCCAGAAAAACCGATTGATGTATTTTCGTATACAACTAAATGTGCTCTTGATATAATATGTGGTAATAATAGATATATTATTAAATTCTCATATCAATATAAAAATGTGCGCTTGCTTTTAAATATAAATATATAATTTTTATGTAGAAACGGCAATGGGCATTAATGTTGAAGCACAAGGTGATACTTCTAAAGAAAGCGAATATAGCAAAGCTTTACACAAGTAATGCTTTTATGATTTACTTTTAACAAATATCTACTTACACAATTTTTTAATATTTAATTTAGATAAATAATTTTTATTTGTTATGTAGATTTTCTCAACTTACATTTTATCGATTTTTTCGGCCATGGCTTCAGTTCGATTGGATTTTTAACAAAACTAAAAAGGGGAAAGAATATTTTGCTGCAATTGACACAATGCACCGGTTTACGGAAAAAGTAGAATAAAAGTTTAATTGACTAGATGCATACATATATCTATAATTATTTTATTTATTATTGCTGTTCTCAGGTAATACGTCAAAAACAACAAAGCAGACAATTGGAAAAAACAAGAAATTTAAATGATGATGATGATATTGATGAATTAGGTAAGTTTTTGCGAAACTCACATCATTGCATTATATAAAATATAATGGATTCACCGTTATACAAGATGTCCGCAAAAGAGTGCATCCCCAATTAATACTAATATGCTATTTGTGTATGTGTGTGTGTGTGTGCGTGTGTGCGTGTGTGTATATATATATATATATTAATAATTTTAATAATAATAATTGAATGTTAAGAATAAATTACATTTGAATATTATTATTATTTTTTTATATTTTGGCTACATAGGCAGACAAAAAAGGAAAGCATTTCTCGATCTACTGCTCGACGCAAGTGAAAAAAATGCAAATCCTCTATCATTAAAGGATATTAGAGAACAAGTAGACACATTTATGTTTGCTGTGAGAAAAATAATTTAAGAAATATATTTAAAGCCTTCAATGTTTACAAATAGTTATCATAATAAATTCAATTAACACAGGGTCACGATACTACAGGTGCTGCGATAAGTTGGGCCTTATTTTGCTTGGGCAATGAACCTCAAGTACAAGAAAAGGTTCATGATGAATTAAAAAATGTATTCGCAGATGAAAACGACTCAAGTACAGTTAAAAAATTAGGAGAATTAAAATATCTTGATAGGGTATTGAAGGAAGTATTAAGATTATATCCAAGTGCACCTATATTTTCAAGAGAATTAATTAATGATACGAAAATTGGTAAAAACAGTATCTGATTCTTTTACCACAAATAATATATTATTGTGTTCTATCATATACAGTGATAAGAATGTGTATTTTAGGTAATTATCGTGTTCCAAAAGGTACAACAGTGTCTTTTCACGTATATAACACTCATCGAAACCCTGCAATATGGTTGAATCCAGATAAATTTGATCCAGATCGATTTTCTCCAGAAAACTGGAAAGAGAGGCATCCTTATTCATATATTCCATTTAGTGCTGGCCCAAGAAATTGTATTGGTCAAAAATATGCATTACTAGAGCTTAAGACGGTTGTTACTGCTATTCTTAGAAAATGGAAACTGAAAAGTGTTAATACCTATGACAATATTGACATGTATTCTGCTATAATATTGCGACCATCTAATGGAATATACATTTATTTCACTGATAAAAATTAAAAAATATTCTATATATTGTTGTTTACATATAATTAAAATATATTTTTTTGATGCTATTAATAAAAATCTCTTCATCTCTTTATAATATTTAACATATATGTGCATATTACTTTTTCATTCACTTTTCTTTAAAAGGTATTATATAATTTTATTCAATAACTTGTATTAATTCTTTTTACACCAAATTAAAATAAGTTTGATTGTAATTCATTAAGACTTAAAATAAATTAAGAGTGCGTGGCTTATATTGAAAATGGGTAGTGTAAGATTCGTCTTCAATCTTCCTCCATTCTTGGATAATACCTTACTGGTTCACAGTGCGTTTAATATTACATAAGGATTCACGATCATTGGGATTGTAGGGATTATGAAGGGATTATAGACACATAATTTTTATGCATACAGATTATAAACACATAAAATTCGTACAAAATGTTTTCCTATACAATTCTACATAAAAAAATTGCTTCAAAAATCTTACTGAGAAATTTTCTTCTTACTTATTGACGATACACAAGCTGTCTCATCAATTTAACGAATTATTAAGTTTGTGAAACAACCTATAAATGTTACTTTCACTAACGCGGTCAAGTTTCATAACTGTTAATATTGAGGTTATATGTTGATTGTAAGGGAAAGGAGACAGAATAAATGCATCATCATAAAAAAGAATCAATGCAAAACAATGGCTATAGTTGTATTTCAGTATTGTATACTGTTAATTCTTTTTATTAAGAATAATTTAATATATATATATGAAAAAATCTTTTCATGTATAATTTAATTGCATGATATAAAGAATATCAACATCGCAAAATCGGAAGACACATTTATGAAAAATCCACGTGTGATGAGAAGCAAGGTTGTAAAAGTTAAAATTAATGTATACAAATGCTTTGCGCACGAGCATTCACCCCGTTCAATACTGAATGTATAAGGTACACGAGAGAATGTGCATAAGTTAGTTGGAGGAGAGAGAGAGAGAGAGAGAGAGAGAGAGAGAGAGAGTGATAAAGATAGGAAGAGAAAAAAGAGAAAGAAATAATCGCGCACATGCACATATCACGATATTAATTATAACAAAAAAATCTAATAAACTAATTTCTACTATTAAAACGGATTAACCTTATTAATAATTTTTATTGACTCTTCACACATATGCGTTTATATAAATAGATACATGTAAATGTGTGTATGATTACTTGCCTACTTATACATTTTATATTTTAACTTATATGTTCTCTCATTAAACAAAACTTTGATAAACAGTAGCGATAAACTTTGATTTTTAAAATGATGCGATACAATTACTTAAAAAAATATTATGATTCTTGTAAATATAATCTAGCTTGTGTACTTTTAAATTTTCTATTTTGGAAAATAATCCATAACTAATTTAGATTCTCTAGAATCTTTTATCTGTACAATAAGTTTGTATCTATTATAATTGGTTACTACATTGCATACTAAAAGTGCCTATTGAAAGTGTACGATGAAAGTTTGAAAGTATATAAGTTCACCATGCAAAAAAGAAAGCGAGAAAGTTCATTGTCTGTTTAAAAGGATCCCTAAGACTCTAACAGTTTTATTAGTTAATTATTTATATAAAACTTTTTAAGCTACAACTCTTAAATATTTACATATTATTAATTATGTATGTTTTAATTTTTATATATATATATATTGAGAAGAGAGAGGGGAATTGAAAAATACATATAAGATAGATTGATGTAAAAGGTGAATGGACAGTCAGATGATTCAACAATTAATCGATTGAGAGATTGATTAGTAGACTAGTACTATTGATTGGAGTATTATTATACAATATTATTTAAATGGGAAAAAACGAGAATATTTTTCAATCATTCTTAAACTATTAGATAGAGAACTTTTTATGAGATTTATTTAATATATAATTCATTATCTTTTTTTTAATATTCTTCATATTTTATCTAATTCTAGTTCTATTAACTTAAGTAATAATGTGGTATATTTCAAATTGTACTCTTGCGCATTATAGTTTCAGTCGTGCTTTCACTCTGACAGATACTTTCGCCTTTTCTTTTAAACTTAGATACATTAGCATCTCATAATTTTCTTCCAAAGTTGAATTTTTTTATTTTCAATCATATTTGGAATAAAACTTTACATGCAAGCATTCTCTCCCTCTCTCTCTCTCGCTTTTAGCATAGCTTTACCACAGCAAACAACTTATAAAACACATTATAATTTTTGCATGTATGTGTCTGTATGAATATATAATATTACATATAGAAAACTAGTTCAATTAGAGAAAAGCGCGAAGAAGTAGATATCCTTAGCAGCGGATCGAGGTATGAGGGTTTTGGGGGCAATCCGCCATCTTCTTTGTCGGTCCGTGGAAGAGCAACAAGGATTTGTGAAATCTCATCAACCTCCTCCTTTCTTCTTCTCTTCCTTTCCCATCTCTTTTAATTTCATTTCATTTTGGTTATGATCTTATTGCATTTGGTTCCTTCTTTAATTCTAGTTTTTTATTTTATTAGTTCAACTTAAAATAATTAAACCTTAATAGCACGTGGATAGTGTTACTCTCCTATTATAAATTTACAATTTACGTATAACATAAGTTACTTAATATAATGGGAATCTAATAAATTTTATCTTTGCTTAGCAAAGTGGAAGCACATGAAAAGTCACTATCAATGCTATACGGTGCATGCGCTTAATATGTGTTTAAACATACACATAGGTTGCCTTCAATTGGAGAATGTAGGCGAAAGAGACAATTTACCATCGTGGGCCAAAAGATATCTGAAATTGCTCAAACTATGCCACGCCACAATGTCGAGTCAGACGTGCCGAGGCTACGACCGCGTTTCTTGCCGGGCCTAAGTGGCACGCGTCTACCTGCCTTCTTTACCCGTTCTCATCCACCATCACCTATCTATCTACATTTCTCACCTCTGTTTTTTTTTGGATTTTCTTTACATTTAACTTTACTCTCCCGTATATACGTAAGTGTATTTATTGTCTATCTATGTTACATTATCTTCTTTTCCATCTAAACTAAATTAATGTATATAGAGCGTAATGTAGTCTCTCTCCCTCTCTCTCTCTCTCTCTCTCTCTCTCTCTCTCTCTCTCTCTCTCTCTCTCTTGTTTCTCTATATAAAAGTATAAGTTTATATTTTGCATATACTGTCATTGCTTCTTTGACACGAATTTCATCGAGAGAGATCTTTACCCTCTTAATAATAAGATTTTAATAAGAGAGTAATAGAAATAAGTTTTGAAAATTAAAATAAATAATCTAAAGTAAGAGAAAATATATTGAATTCAAAGAATTATTTGATATTATGAATAAAATCTTGATTGAGAAAATTAAAAATAAGCATAGTAAATGAATATATCTAATTATGTGTAAATAAGATTTAGGATGTAACCTAAGACTCTCTTAGCTGTAGTTGGTCCTCGAACGATGGATTATATTACGGTGCGAGGAGTGAAAGCGACATGGTGAACTCGCTTACGAGGTTACTCATGTACTTTTACTCAATGTGAGCCGTATTATAGTGTGGTTACCCGGCAGTCCCTGGCATAGTTCCTCCCAGAAATATCTTTGGAAAGTCTGCGCATTCTCAACTCACGTTCAAATAAAATATCTTGCTCGATGAAAGCATAAAAATACACTAAATAAGTACTTTTATCTGAGAATTCATTATATATTTCAATGTGAAATTGAATGAAAGAAAGTAATCTATTTAGAAATGAAATGATTTTCATTTACCTTTATCCCTTCCTTTCTCTTTCTCTTTTTCATTTGCTTCGTAATTCTATACCTACGGATATTAAATAGAAAAAGAAAATAAACGCCCCGCCCCCCCCCCCCCCCAGACAATAGTATTACAAATAAAAAAAGTTATCGTTACTTAAAATATATTGTAAGTAACGATGATATTACTATATATGCAAGACTATATTCTGTTATGTACTACATATATTATCATACTGGACTCTCGAAAAAGCAGGCAAAGCAAGTTGAGGGGAGCTGACCTACTGTAGCAAGTGGCTCAGGGCCATTGCTGTCCAAATCGTTCCGTTCTCCCTGCCCTCTATATTGCCCTACCTTTACCCCTCTACCCTATCTTCTTCATTTGTGATCAAAAATCAGCGTTCAATCTTCGTCGTCTTGTTACGTCCTCTCTCTCTCTCTCTCTCTCTCTCCCCCCCCCCTTCCCTCCCTCCCGCTTTACTTATCTTTTCTAATTCTTATTATATAGTTAATTTTATCCACTTATAAAACTGTACAGTTAAAAAGAAAAGGAAAACTAAATATTATTTTTTAAATTAACAGTAAAAATTAGACTTACTGTAAGCTTTACGTGGAAATTCTTATATAGTGTAATGGAGAAAAAGTAAGTTTTCAAGTTAAAGAACGTTCTTAAAATAATTTGATTTAATTAATAGTTATAGCAGATGAAGAATTGCGTTATATTTTTTCTTTTCTCTTTGATAATTGTATCCGTCGAAAGAGAGTGAATCAGTAGTAGTCTGGTGAAAACAGAATAGTGAAAATACGATGAGAGTGCAGCAATAATTTGAAAGTTTTACCTTCTCTTTCAAAAGAGTATTTTTAATTTTATTTTGTTTATAAAATAAATTGTATTTTTTTTTAAATTATGATGGTAAGATTGTTTTGTTTTACTAATATTATTAAAGAATTATATTTTTAAGTATAATGAAAAGAACAATGAAGCATCACGAGTAAATTTTGTAATTTGCACCATGACGTAGACGACAGTTTCTTGTGGCCATTGTGGATATACCGAAAATGACATCACTCGTCCTCGGTTACATAAAGATATCATTACCAACATCAGCGACTCACATATATGTTTTTTCGTGCATTAACCAAAGTCTGTTTAATTTATTGCAATAACATTTGTATTCGTATAATGTGAAAATTGTGAAATCACCTAAAACACTTGAGGAAAAGAGAGATTTATGGGAACAGTCCAGAGAATATTGGTATTATCATGTTAAAGTTTGCTTTGAACGCAGATGCATGTATAGACGAGATATGGTCGTGCATCTTTATATTCTTATTGGAACTTCTAGATTGCAAAGTCGATGATGTCGATGGCGATGGTAATGATTGTGCGGTGCAGTATGATGGCGATAATTATGGTAATGACGATGGTAAACAATATAATTGGAAAACACGTTAGAAGATGATCCAACTACTTGAGAAGGAAGTGAGTATCAAAATGGTTATTTTCGATGATGAGGTCGTCTAGGACAAGTAAAACGAGCATTCGAGGACGTCCTGTACAGACACCTCTCACTATGTTCTAATAGACGCCAAGCCAAACCCAAAGAGGTCTAGAAATCGCTAATACTTTTTCTCCCCTGAGATTTGCCAATTCCTTTTAAGCCTAGTCCTTAAATGTGAATCATAAGTCCCTTTTTTTTTTAATAGACCTAGCTTATTATCCTACAATATGTGTATTGCTCTTATTTTTTAACAAGTGGGATTAGTTTATTAATTTTTAGATTTTCTAAATTCAACTCTTATTTTGAAAATTTTATCATTTTCTCCGCATATTGGCTTTAAGTAGTAGCAAGATGCTCGTTATCACACGTAAAGTGTGTCCTATGAGATCTAACTGTCTTCTACCTTGACCGAGTTGAGCGAGGTCCGTGTCAGATCTCTATTCTGACTTTGAGTTCATTTTATCATAAAAGTCATTTTCACGGTCAATATGGTGTCAAAATGGTTTAAAAAATTTTTTTCAGATTTTCATAGAGACATCTTTCCGATATTATCCAACATACCATTGACACTTTTGTTCAATAGTATCAGGAGGACATAGCGGAAGTTGTGCAAACCAGTGCTGCCTCATTTATTATTAAGTTTAACCGTTTGTCGCTTATATTTTTTAATAAAGGTTTAGAGATAAAGAAATCTATAGATCTTTTTACAGCTGCGAATTAATCGATTTGTATAGATGCATCTCATAGGTATAACGCTACAGTGCTTTAAATTTGTTGAATTGATTAAATTGCTACAAATGGAGAGGGGAAAGTTATAGGACTCGCATTAAATGTCTTTCTTATCTTACTTCCTTATGCGAGTACTTGAAAAAAAAAAAAAAAATTTAACTTTACTGAATCACGTAAATGAGAAAGAGAGCAAAACAAGAACTTTCGATTCATAGAAGATAGAGATGCTATCGTAATGTGTGGAATAAAGCTCTATTATGTCAAAATGTTGAAATGTTGAAAAATACTTTCTTTTAAATAGAAATCACACAGTACGCAATAATGAAGGAAATTGATAACAATAATTCCTGTATATAATGATAAAATTTTCGCTATAGAAAACACATACGTCCATGCATGCAATGTGCACAAGTTGATCAGAGAAAGAAAAGAAAGTATAGAATAGCATACATTGTACGGTGTCTTTCTTTCGTCGCATGCTTTGGGGCGAGTAAGTCTCAGGGACGTTTTTTAAAGGGGTCAAGGGAACCCTCTATAACCGGGGTCATTTTTATTAACACTCGATTTTCTGCTCTTGTATAAAAATTTCACATCTTTATTAATTCATCTCGATACGTGTTTATCATTTAAGATACCTTTGAAAATTTAACAACGAATAATAAAAAATATTCTTGGAAATAAGTTGACGTAATTTAAAGAATAAGGTTTTTAATTTTCTTGGTTTGTGGTGTTATTTTTACGTGCATATTTTTACTATTTCTCATATAACATTGAAAATAAAATAAAAGTTTTCAGGAATATAATTCTTTTTGGATCCTGAACTACCGTTTCCATAGTGTCACGATCGCCATGCGTGATTCCGGCAAAACGTCACGGTCTTATTGACACCGACCCCTAAGCACCTTAAACATCTATTAAATTTTCTTCGCGACCTCCTTTTACTGTTTTTCATTTAAAATTTATAATAAATAATTTCTCTCTTGAAAGCACTTTGTTTTCTTCATAATACGTCCTTTTTTAATATACGTAAGAATTGAAAAAAAACTTGTTTATCGTGTATTAAATTAGAATTGTATTCTTTTAACGATGATTAAAGGAAACAGGAAAAAAATTATTATAAAACATTACGAAAAGCAGTTTAAGAGGGATCTCTCTCTCTCTCTCTCTCTCTCTCTCTCTCTCTCATATAACATATCCGAGAGATTAAAAAATATGTGACTTGGAATAAAAGCTTCGGTATAATACCAGAGGATAGAATGAAAGACTGCGAGGTATAGTACAAGCCAATTGTACGTTTCTAGTACGGTACGAGGTCGAGTCGACATGAATCCGAATGCTTCCGAAAAGTGTCGAGAATATACGAGGAATGACGAAAATGCACGATTGCTATTCGGAAGAAGTGGGGAATAATCATAGCTCAGTTTCTTGTAGTTTAGTCGAACCAGCACTGAGGTTGGAGTTAGAGTTAAATTTTGGAAATTTGCTTCAAGAAGGGCAAAGTGCTGTAATCTGTGTGTGTCTTACCATTTTATCTTTTGTCTGACTATCTTTCTTTCTATCTACTTATCTACCTACCTACCTACCTACCTACCTATCTATCTATCAATCAATCGTTTATCTATATATCTGAATCCGTAACTGTATCCTGTGCTGCGTCTGTCTATCTTCATCTTTGCGTTTTTCCTTTATCTTTGTCCACCTGGTCTCTCTCCTTTATTCTTCACGTTATTTTTTGCTCTATACATATCTTAAAATTACTTACGTTTTCCCTCGTGTTTTTATTTGCTCTGTTTTAAAAAGGTGCTTTGTGAAAAGTACTTGTCTCTATCTTTAATAAAAACAATGCATAAACGGAAGAGAAGGCACGGTTAACGTGGCCAACTGTGCCGGTACGAGGTCAAATATTCGGGTTGTACGCCATCCTGGGCTCCTCTCTCTCACGTTATATATATATATATATATATATATATATATATATATATGCGTGTGCGTATGCGTGTGTATGTACACATTCATATGTGTATTATGTATATGTATATGCGTGTACACATACACACATATTAAATTCTCCGTGCTTTCCTACCTCTCCTTATATCCGTATGCCGTCGCCACTGTTGTTAGAGCCGCTGTTGCTGCTTCTGTCGCCATCGTCGTCCCAAATGAGTTGTGTCTCTGGATTTAATCGAATTTTGGATAAAAAATTACATTTATAGTTAAATATATACTATTATCAGTACTTGAAAATATTGTGCTAAGACTAATATGATTCGACAGTGAAAAAATGCGATTGTGATAAAGTGAAAGAAGAAGTGGGAGGAGGAAGAGAGAGAGAGAGAGAGAGAGAGAGAGAGAGAGAGAGAGTTCGTCGTAGAATGCTTTCGAAAGGTTACTCCATTATATAGGAGCAACTTTGAATCCAATCATTAAAGGCTCGACTAAAAACAGGAAAAGTGTTAAAGAGCAGTCTCTTTGTCAAAAAAGTGAAGAAAGGGAAGGAGAGAGAGAGGGGGGGAGGGAGAGAGAAAGTGGCAGCGGGTGGTGATATAAAGATGATTATGATGATGATTATGACGACAACGACGATGATGAGATTGATGAATGATAATGGTGGTGGTGGAAGACAGAGAGAAGGATCTTTGATAAAACGCAAATAAGCGTGAAAGAGCTATGAGGAACTCGTGTGCTTGGAAATCTGGAATTTACGCGCATGTGTCCAGTGGAATTTAGTGCTATAGAAAAACCGCCGCCCCTTGTAGATCTGGATACCTTGCTCTCTTCGACACCTACGGGGCCTGGTTTATCTCATGTCAGGATGGCGCTGGCGCGGTACGTATATTACTACGTATCTTTTCTCACATTTAATCAGTTTACCGCTCCTCGCTCTTATTATTTATTGTCTTATTCTCTTCCCCAAATTCTTTTTTAAGTCTGCTAGAATCGGGTAGAATTTTAATCTGGCGTAAAATCTAAACTTCCTTTTCTAATGAAGAATTCCTTATAAATTCATATAACAATTTCCTAAACATTGCTTTGCCATGTCGATTACTCTAAAATTCTATAATTATGTCATTATAATTGAAACAGGAAGTATATGTAAGAAAAGGGGATAGAGGGGAAGGAGAACACCTTATATTACTATGTATGTATACATGTACTATGTGTGTAGGACTTCCTGTTATCCAAGTGCTATTGGCTGTATTTAGTGATGAATCACGAAGTTATAAATGCGCTTTTGTAAGTTAAACTCAGTCAGTGGACTACATAGTAATATAGAGGTCTATGCGTATATTTATATGATGTGACTATGAACCAGTTATTTTAACAATGATCGGAGCAAAGAGCTGAAAACCAATTGATAAGTGATCACTGTGAAAAATAGTATAAAAACTCATGTAGCGAAATTTCTTGTGATAATATTTTTTATACAATGATAGGTGGATAAGGGGAGAAAATGGGAAAGACTGATTATTCGTAGGCTTTTTCATTTTTTATCAAAAATAAAAAACTTTCGTGCATAGACCACGCATCATGGGCTATATGAATGAACGACCTTTGAATTTTGAGCAGTCGAGATGAATAATGATCTTATTAAATATATCAAAAGAGAGAGATATAATTATTAACGAATGTATTAACAAGTATGTATTATCTCTCAATTAATAAATATAATTTTTGAATGGAAATAAATTGTTAATATATTTTTATATTTCAATATAGAGTGGCTTAAATATTAAGTCTTTAGTGATACATTTATATATATATATATATATATACACACCGAACAACATGGAATTTTCATTATTATTTTACGCTCGTGTCTATCTCTCCTTATTCTGCCTGTTTACCTGTTTGCCTGTCTAACCAATCTATATACTCATCTGTCTGAATATTTATTTGTTATTGTCTTTTTTTCTTTTATTCCTTCTCCTTCTCCTCCTACCTTCCCTTTATATTCTGTATACCTCACTTTTAGTAAATAGTTTTTTAATGACGTGAAACGATTCCTTCGTACTATATGAAGTCCGGGATAACTTGTGCGCGATCTGTTTATAACTGAGATATAAAATATTCAAATTCGTGGCCAATACTTATTATATAAATTGTATGCTCAAGGTCAATCGATATATTTTCTTTTATAATTTAAAAAATACTTAAAATTGAATTTAAAATTCATAAGGAAAATAGAGAAAGAGAGACTCTTTCAATGATAATTGTATATAACTGAATGATTATATAGGTGTAGTCTTATATAATGAGAAAAAAGTAGGGAGAAGAGGAAGAGAACAAATGGAAAAGAGAAATTACCTTACCTGATTTACTGGAAATTTACTTTCAAAATCCCTCAAAATTCCCTTGAACAAAAAGGGAAAGCGGTTACAGAACATGCATATTCTTCTTATGAGTGGAATCATCGGGGACAAGATCTTTCTCAATCTATATATTACATACATTTTAAAGAACTGAAGGGAGAAGCCAGTCTCCCTAGACTTGTGACTCGTCTTGCGGCAGGGCCAGTGCTCCGCGATACGAGCTTTATGCTGGACGACCTTGAGCCTCATGGTCAATTTGTGAGTTTCATTCCCTTCCTATGTATGCTTTTACCCTTATATGCGACAATCGCGTGTGAGCAACTAAAAATAAAAGATTTTATGATTGTTTTGTTTTATTATTTTTACAAATAATTAGATTTCTTAGTTGATTCTCAAGGTCTTTCAAGTGGACTTTCTTTCTTTCTTGTTTACTATAAGTCTCTTATAGAAAGGGATAAGATTTGTGTTTATGCGCGCGTGCACGCATACATGCATATGTTATAGCACGTGAAAATGTTTAAGTAAAACGTTTAATTCAGTTAATAATCTAATTATCTGAATAAGTTTTCAATTAATAACTTTTCTTTTATTGGCTTGTATTAAACAATTATAAATTAATTATACCGTTTTCTTATTTATATTTATTTGGAGTAGTTGATAAAGTAAACAATTGAAAAGAGAAGAGCGATGAAAACGAGTTAGATGAAGGTTTTTTTTGCATATTTCTTGCAAAAGACACAGGAGGACGGCATAATAGCATATACGAAACATTCATAAAATAGAATTGCGCGATGTCCCTGAAGCATGCTGGTCTTTGTCTTATCAGAGACAACTCGTGCTAGCTCAAGTATCAGCCTTGACTTGATCTCGTCTACTGACTTTCCTACAAAAATTGACCAAATGGTTTAACATTTTTAACAATAATTCTAGATTAATAGAAACTTTAGCAGAATATCAATGAATATACGATTTACGTGCATAAGCGTATGCATCCACAATTTCACATATCTATATATAGTTAAAAATTTATATTTTAAAGAGAGAAATATATTATGTGATGTGAAATAAAGATTAAAAAAATAAATGAAACCTAAGAAAAAACTATAAAAATAAAATCTAGTCATGTACAGTATATCAAAGCAAGTTGAAATTTAGTCAAGCTCGATTGAATTACAATGATAGGCAAAGCGATGAGGAGAGGAGATAAGAGAAGCTTATTGGCATGACAAATTCTGACGCTGAAATGAAGGAGTGGGTTATGTGGATATTTGATTGTTATTTATTTAATGATGGTTAGCGGAGAGGAGAGGAAAAGGGAATTGAAAGGAACGAAACTCTCTGTTAATAAATTGGGGTAAGGGGAATGTTGAGGTCAAGCGAGACAGTTTTAGAGAGAGAGGAAGTAAAGTAAGAAAAAGCAGAGCAAGGTAAGGCAAAGTAATGAGAAACGAAGCGAATTAAATTAACATAAACTAAGACAGTGAAATGAAAGTCTCTCTCTCCCCCCCCCTCTCTCTCTCTCTCTCTCTCTCTTTCTCATATATATATATATATATATATATATATATTCTATTTTTTCATTATACTGTTATTATGTAATTGGGAGACAATATAATATACATTGTATTGTTCATTCATACAGTGACGTCTCTTCGTCTTATCTCATATAACGCGATTCGACCTGACCCACGACCCAGCCTGGCCCAGCACTATCCCAGTCTACATCGATATCGTTCTGGCCTTAATGATACCGATACTATTCTTGATTAGCCTCGCACATGTGTAGAACAAATGTCGAGGACAGGACCATTTTATAGCGAATCGTTTAATATTTTCACATTGATTTAAAAATTGTTTTAAATGTCTAACTATTTTTAATCAAATTATTACGAAATATAAGTAATAAAAAACAATTTATAATAAATATTATGTCATGATATAATAATCTAATATATATTAAATGTAATGTCATAAGGAATTATTCCGAAATAAATGCAAAAAAATTTCTAAAAGAATAATTACTCATGTAAAATTCAGTCGAAATGTTCTTCGCCATTTTTCGATCCAGAGCTTTATTTTCGAAATATTCAATAATGAAAATATTATTAGTTAGTTATAGACAGAGATAAATAGTTACAGTGAGACAGAATGGTATTATCTCACATCCCCTATCTGCCTATCCATGTTTAACTAATAGTAACTTGATTAATAAATACCTCGAAGAGCAGTAAAGAACTTTTCGACTCAGTTTAACCTCAGAAATTTTATGTCATTATATATCAAACATATCACAGTTATGCAAAAGTTTCTATTGTGTTTTAAAATATTACATAAAGCTGATTGTGATTATGTAACATAATAATACTCCCACGATTAACACATATTTAATTTGATTAGAATAAATTTCTTAAAATCGTAGAGAGCTATAGATATAAGTATAATAAGTACAATAGGTATAGGTAATTTTCACTCACTTCCTCGTTTTCACCAGCAGCAAACTCGGCCGAATATCGTTCTACTTTCCCTTGGAGAGTCCCTTAGTCTGGTCTAGTCTATTCATAATCAATATTTTATTTTAATACAATTTTGCTATATATGTATATATATATAACAAAATTAGTTAAATTCGTCTTCCCAGCTAAATTCGGTTTAAATAAATTTGGATGATTTTTACATTTATTCATTTTATTATTATATTATTATCAGGATTCCAAATATCAATTTTAAACTCAAATCCCTTATGTTAATTCTTCTATTTTAGATATTTCTTTTAATTTTATGAAAATCTAAAGTAATAAAGTAGTTTGACAGTAATAACAGATAAACAAATAAAGCCAATATCTTAACTGTCTATTGAGATTTCTTCAAAGGCAAAGAGGCCTTAGGCAATAGTAAAGTGGAAGTGAAAGTTATAAAACCGAGACTGCCAACCAGGGCCAGGCTAGCTAGCTATCCAAGTTAGAAAGAGATTGACAGAAAGTTATCTTTAAAATATCTTACAAAATATATATATATATATATATATATATATATATATATTTATTCTCAATATGCATCTGTACGTGCAAACAATCTTAATGATAATAGAAGTAAAGTTATCAAGTATAATTAATACTATATCTATATACATATTTTAAGTTTTATTGGAAAAAAAATTTGTCTAAATTTACAGGCTTGCAGTAAGCGATTGTGCGCCTCAAACATCACGCGTCAGTTCGAATTTGCACAGTAGCAGTAGCATGGCAGTAAGTCGGGTACCAAGCCCACCACCCCCGGAAGTGAACACCCCTGTTGCTGAGAATTGGTGTTACACACAGGTATGCATTACTCTCCTCTACATCATTCTCTTTCGCAATTAGCGTAACTCAATAGAGTTTAGATACTTGGAAAATATTCATAATCAATTTTAATCTATACAGGATGTTTCAAAATTAACGTAATTCCTTGAAAGAGCATACTCTTAGAAAATTTCTTTACCATTTTTCGATCAGGGACTTAATTTTAGAGATATTCAATCATAAAAGTAATATATTAGTTAGATAAAAAATCAATCAACTACTAAAAGTGAAATAACACCACTTTTATCTCATTGAACTATATAACTATTTCTATCAATAACTAATAATATAATTTTTTTTATTGAGTACCTCGAGAATTAAGTTTCATATAAAGACATTTCAACTTGATTTATCCTCAAGCATAACTCATTTTCTTAAAAAGAGGAAGAATATATATTTAATGGTGTATATCAGATCATCTACGTTTCTCTTTCTCGTCGTTGCTTTGTTATTGTCATTGTCATTGTTGCTCTATGCATGCCTTATGTTACGAATAAAGTTACAGTTCTTTTGATCGCTCGATTCTTTGTCGTATGGATAACTTACAAGTTTAGAATTTTTAAAATTAATTCTTCTCTTTATTTACTTATCAGTCCATTCAGTAAAAAGACATTAGTATTATTATGAGTACTAGTATGAATATGGATATGGGTATGGATATGTAGAAATGAATATAGATAAATATAAATATAAAGATGGGTGTGGTTATATATGAGTTATGTATAGGCATATGATCATGGGCATGGGTATCAGCATGGGCATGGGTATGGGCATGGGCATGCAGATGGGCATTGGCTTGGATATCGACATAGTTATGTATGAACGTGGATATACACGAGTTTGAAAATCAGTATGGGTATGAGTATGGGTGAACCAAGGCCGATCATCGAGGAGCGCCGGCGCAGGTTGAACGACTCCTAGGGCGTCGACCGAACCACCATACTCTCTGTGAGAGAGTGAGTGAGTAAATGTGTGTGTATGTTGTATGAGTAAGAATGGTCTCCACCATCTCTGCTCTTACCACCCCCTTCCCTCCTCTTCTTTTCTTCCCTCATTCTCTCCAATACCATTACCTTTACCTCTTCCATACTCTCTCTCTCTCTCTCTCTCTCTCTCCTCTTATATCCCATTTGAATGTGCACGACTTGCGCGAGCATATTATCTTTCATGCGGAAATATATAAAAAAGACAGTGAAGAATATTTAAAACTAAGGGAATTTACTTTTATATATTTTAATAATTAAAGAATTGTAAGTGACAAAACTTATAATTTATTATATTTTTACAAAATTATTCTTCATGGATACTCAGAATTAGGGCTCATTGTTTTCTTTCTTAAAATGGTTTTAATGCCGTAAGATGAAAATTGTGAGGAATAGAAATAAGAAATAGTTAATTTAGAAAAAATAAAACAGTACAAAAGAGACATAAGTGGTCAATAGGTCTACAAGTTAAATGTAAGATACGATATTGCACGCGTGCGTACGTTGAACTCGCGAGATAGTCACCTTCTACCTGCTACGATACGAATGCTGACCTTATATGCTTCCGTTGTGCGAAGGTCGTTGTATAAACTACAGATCGTCGAACTTATGGCGATTCTCTCATTTCTTATCCCTATTTAGTTTAATAAAATATTTTACTTTTGTGCATCTACACACAACTATATGATTTCTTTTGATCCAATTAAAATAATTTTTACGTGAAAACAATTCGAATAATGAAAGCTTTATGAGAAGATAAAATACTTTTGTTTTGGTCAGAGTGGTGGAGTTACTCCCCCAATTCTTTTTCTATTTATTTTTATATAATTATATACTATTGGTGGAAAATAATATATAATCGTTTCCATGTATCTATTAATATCCTTTCTCCACCTTTCCCCTTCCACACTAAAAAGGTTTTACTTTTATTATGAGTCTTTCTAAGATACTTAGAAAGTATCTAAGAGTCTTAAATGAAAAATTTTCGTCTCTCCCCTCTGATTATTTAGGAATAACTTTGTAAGGAACATAATGTTTGTCGTTTTGAGAATTTGCTTAGCAATTAATATAGTTAGATTAAGTTAGTTTCTACGGGATAGATTCTGACGTGGTATCGCATTTGAAGGTCTTGTGTGCACAGGTGAAGGTGGTTAAGTTCAGCTATATGTGGACGATAAATAACTTCAGTTTCTGTCGTGAAGAAATGGGAGAAGTTCTAAAATCATCGACCTTCTCGGCGGGAGCCAATGATAAATTAAAATGGTAAGAAGCGTTTTTCAGAAATACAAACCATTGCGTTATTATGCATATAAAAATAAATGTTTTAATTGCTTTAATTTCACTTATATTTAATTTTATAATTATTTTTTCCTTGCCATTAATTTATTTTTTAGGTGCCTAAGAGTCAATCCTAAGGGTCTTGATGAGGAAAGTAAAGACTATCTCTCCCTTTATCTCCTTCTTGTTTCGTGCAATAAAGCTGAAGTCCGTGCAAAATTTAAATTTTCTATTCTTAATGCCAAAAGAGAGGAAACCAAAGCAATGGGTAAGACTAGTGATAGTTCTCTACACTTAAAAAATGTTGTCAGTCATTATTTTAAGACACTTTATTAATAAAACTACCCTTTATATTCTCTCTCTCTCTCTCTCTCTCTCTCTCTCTCTTTCCCTCTCCTCTTCTTCTTCTTCTTCTTCAGAGAGCCAACGAGCTTACAGGTTTGTCCAGGGCAAAGACTGGGGTTTCAAAAAATTTATTAGAAGAGATTTTCTTTTAGATGAAGCCAATGGTCTATTACCCGATGACAAACTCACGATATTCTGTGAGGTATATACCTTTGTATGTTAACTGTCCTACTTAATTGATAATGAAATACATTTGGAACAAATATTTTGAAGTAAATAATTTGAATTTTAGGTGAGTGTTGTAGCAGATAGCGTTAATATCTCAGGTCAAAGCAATACAATACAGTTTAAAGTCCCAGAGTGTCGACTGCCTGATGATCTTGGTTTACTCTTTGAAAACCAAAAATTTAGCGATGTCACGCTCACAGTTTGTGGAAGAGAATTCCAAGCGCACAAAGCTATATTGGCAGGTAAAATCTTTACTTAAGATCTCACTTTGATTAGCTAACTGTCTCTGTCTAATTAAAGGGCTAAAAGAAAACATTCCTTAAAGTTATGTTAGAAATCATTTTTTAGATTTTTTCAAGTGATATTATAGTTATACACAATATATATATCTTTAATATATCATTAAAATAGAGAAAAATATTATTATAAGTAATAATTCGTAGTATTTTTGTTATTATTATTTTTTTTTAGCACGAAGTCCTGTATTTTCTGCAATGTTTGAGCATGAAATGGAAGAGAGAAAACAAAACAGGGTTGACATTACCGACGTTGATCATGAAGTATTAAGAGAAATGTTACGATTTATTTATACTGGTAAAGCGGCAAATTTGGAAAAAATGGCTGATGACTTATTAGCCGCGGCGGATAAGTATGCATTGGAAAGGCTGAAAGTCATGTGTGAAGAAGCTTTATGTACAAGTTTAGCCATAGAGAATGCAGCCGACATTCTTATACTTGCTGATCTCCACAGTGCTGACCAACTTAAAGCACAAGCTATAGATTTTATTAATACGTAAATAAATTTTATATATATACACACACACGCACATATTAACGCACATTTAAAAAAAAACATTTAAAATATGTACAAATTTATACTATTATAGGCACGCAACAGATGTTATGGATACTGCTGGTTTTAAATCAATGGTTAATTCTCATCCTCACTTAATTGCGGAAGCATTCCGTGCATTAGCGACGCAACAAATTCCACCGATTGGTCCACCTAGGAAGCGAGTAAAACAAAGCTGAAAACAGCCACCGTTAATTCCAGGTACTACATCCACGTCCCCACCGCCTCTCTTGCATTCTACTTGACCATATTCATACAGTGGTATGAGTTGTATTAAATGAGTTTTCTCTAGTGCAACAGTTTTTTGGCACACATCAAAGAAATATCAGAAATATTTAAAAGTAGAGAGGAAAGAAGGGGTAGATGAGAAAAATGTTTTGAAAGAACCGAAACTTACAAGTCAACATCATTAAAGTTTACATTATCAATTGTTTATAAGAGAGTAAGTAATTACACATGGTGACCAGTTATCAAGGCATGTGTACCTATGCCAGACTTTTAGTGTTCAGTGAGTGTAAATGGTGGTTTCAAAGATACTTTGTTTAAAAAAGAAAGAAAGAAGATTCACGCGAACTTTCCATATTTCAAGACTTTCGAAGAAATAAGTGATTTCAATTTATTGAAATTGCCATGCATCGATAAATTAAGCGTACATTTTCTTTCAATACCAACATAAAATGTCTCAATGATATATCTATGTACGATATCATTAAGGCATTTCAAGTATAATTAAAGCGCATACCGAGGACTTGTCGAGGATGATTATACAGGAATTCATCTTATTGAAGCGTAAAACCAGCATCCACATCTATTGAGGACCAAGGCGAGTGCTTGAGAATCGTTAAGATTGCCTGCCACACCACGACATGACTCGCGCAGAAAGTTGTGATAGACACGTCGCACAGACGATTAACAATTTTGTTCCTTTGTCAAATGGATCAAATAATATTCCCATATATCTAAAGAATGTTTAGTGCCCCAAGTACCGGTACTAAATAATTTATCTCTATTATCGATAGAATGATTTTTAGTTATAAAGTGTCAAAATCTTCCAGAATGGAGAATGATTCTAGTTAGTGTTTTCTATGATCTCTTTCTCTTACTTGTATGACTACTACTATGATTACGATAAATGCTGTTCAATCTGTGCCCTGAATTTCTTGTATATTTTTCGTCTGCAGGTACATACTCTGCCTTGCCCCTCTTTGCGGTCTCCTCTTTCACTCTGTTAGGCACAGTTTGTTCTGTTTTCATAAATATTATATAATAGCTGGAGTGAGACAAGTTGTTTATTTTTGTCATTATTATTATAATCATCATCGTCATTATCATCATTAATATTATTATTAAAACTACAATTATTATTAATTATTATCATTAGTACTACAACAACCATTACTACTATTACTATTACTATTATTACTACTACTATTACTACTACTACTACTACTACTACTACTACTACTACTACTATTACCACTACTACTACTACTACTACTACTACCACTACTGCTGCTGCTGCTGCTGCCGCTGCTGTTGCTGCTGCTGCTGCCGCTGCTGCTGCTGTTGCTGTTGCTGCTGTTGATACTATTACTATTGCTTTGCTATTGCTACAAAAATCATCATCATTATCATCTCATCTTTATTATTAATTATATTATAATTACTACTATAACTACAACTCTTATTACTATTACTATCAACATTACTATTATTATTGCTGCTGCTGCAGTTGATGATGATTTATCATCATAGTAATCATTATCATCATTATTAATTCTTATTATTATTATAAATTTAAGGTTGTCCATAATTTATTATATATATATATATATATGGTAAAATTTTCACAGTAGCTTTTATTAGCTACAGTAACTAGTAGTCCAATTTCTATTCAGGGTACATATAAAATAAAGGATAGTTAATGAAAAACAAATAAGCCCTGAAAAATAAAAATGGTAAATAAAAGATTAAAAATTCATTAATATAAATATAAAATATATGTTGTATTATTGTTATTATTTGAAATTTTTTTTTATCATATTTTTCTTTGTCATTTTTTATAAAATCAAATTATGGGCAACCAAAAGCAATAATAATCATTGTTTTGTATCGTACTGGCTTCCTGATTCTCCAATTTAGTTTTACCGATATTCTAAATGCGAAATATCTACCATTACATTTATGACAAAGTTTGTTAATGCCATACATATTCTGTGATAAGTCTATCTCAGTAAACTTATAACCGCTCCCTATTTCCAGTCTCTTCATTAGATCTGGCGACTAGCGGTAAATTTATTTTTTAAAAAGTGATTGCTGTCCATACAGTCCCAATTAAAATAAACAATACACATATACGCAAAGAGTGATAATGAAAGCTTTTAATTTTTAATTTCATTTAATTATAAAATTTTAGCTATATGCAAATCAAATGAAATTATACGATTGATAATGCTAAGCGATATAATTTACTAAACTTCACAGATTATGTTACACTCTTATTTCTTGAAAATCTATATATTACTAATTCTTCTAAATTATAGATAATAATAACATCAATAAAAGTAATCATAAAATAATTATAAATATTTTAAACAATTAGAGTTTAAGGTTTTTTCTGTAAGTATATCATGGGTTAGCGTAAAGCACGTTAAATTTAAAAATGTTTTATGCATTTAATATAATCAGTGAAATTTAAAATATTTACGAATTAAAACTAATTTTTGTTTAATTTTGCTTAGGCCAAAACACATTTAATTTTCCTTGGGACTGCGTGTGTGGCGGTTATGTTAGAAACTGTAATAATTGTATGAGTGTTCTTTTTAATTCTTTTGTTTTTAAAGATATCTATTATTAATTTGCACAATAGTTGACAACAAAACAAATGATAAAGATGAAAATTTTTGAAAATTATTTGCATTATGAATAAAATATTGTATGACTGGATAATTTGATAAACTAAGTACAAGTAAGAAACAAATGTTACCTCATCATGAAAATCAACATAATCGTGTTTTATTTGGTTGCCACTGTATTATTGTCGTTCGACATACTTCCAATGTACCTTGCATTTAAATTTATAAAAGTTTTTGTAACATGTCTATAATGGTGGTAGCCAATTAAATCACTTATGTGTTGTTCATCAAACCCAGTTCATACAGATATTCATTTATCTATTTACTTTAATTAAGTCATTGCACTACATCAAATAAATGACATTTTCATTATACAATTGAGAAAAGCTTTTGCGACTTTCATTATCCTGACAATACCATTTCAATCACATAATGTATATATATAAATTTTTTTTGTATATGTGTAAAAATGATTGTTCATAATTTTCTACATTGATGCATTTGAAAAAAATAGTTTTTAGATTTTAAACTTTCTCGAAGTTGCATCGATGAGGAATATGAACTGTACTTCCAGTACAGATATCATGGTAGTGCGCTAATTGCTACAAGTAGGTGGGTGGTGTCCAGCATTCCAAAGAAGTAAAAATAAACTTTTTATAAAGAATTATTAAAGTATGCTCACCGGTAATTAAATATGATAATTTTCTTTCACTTAATATAGTCCTAGCCTTTCCCATTAATTTCGCTTTATAATCCATCGTATGTATTCATTGCATTAGATTTTTACAAAAATAAAATATATTTTATCGGTATTATCGTTGCTAGTTTAAGATAGAGAATACTTTTTTCACACTAAAAATTATATACTTTTCATTATTAGGAGAATGGCTATGCTAATTTGTGATAGTTAACACATTACTGTAACTATGTGTTTCTCTAATTATTTACACTTGAGAGAGTTCACTATGCATTACAGTATGGTATCAGATGTAAGAATACCCATCACGGTATTGTCTAAATAAAAAGTCTTTATTATTTATCAGCAAGAGGTCAAAGAGAAGTAAAAATATTTAAAAATTAAAAAAAAAATCTAGTAAGTTTTTGAGGGGGTATTGGGCATAAAAATTTTTAAACACTCTTTTACGCGTGCATTTGAGAATTGAAAATTGTCATTCGAAAGACTTTAGTCTATTTATCATAGGTGATTAACTACCGGTATTGAAGTTATAGCGGTATGATGCAACTTTTCATCCTAGGGTGGTTGCAGCAATCCTGAATATTTTTGCGCTATTTTCAATATAGATAGCTGAAGAAAAATAAAAAATAAAAAAATGATGGCATTTCTTAATTACGGTAGGTATCGCTTTATAATAAAATAAATAATATTATAGTTAAATCAATTAAAATATTATACAGGGTGTGCTCATGGGATATTTTTATTCGTAGCTTTATTTCCAAGATAATTAATGATAAAGATGCCATTTAGTTGTGCGGAAAGAGACACTCCGATAGTTGAGATGAGACAGAGTGATCTCCTTCCACACGGCTAAATGGCATCTTTATCATTGAATATCTTGAAAATGAAGCTTCAATAAAAAACCTGCTAAGAGAAAAAAGTTGATAAAATAGCATCGAAAATCACTCCCTTGAAGGAAGTGCAGTTGTTTTGTAACACCCTTTATATAGTAGGAGATGAAGTTTAATGATATATAATTGAAGCTCAAAAAACAAAACAACTCACGTGTCACTTTTAGAACATAAGAGTTTTATTCGGTAAATTTTTTGGCTAATCAAATCTAAAAATTTCTAATAGGGAGTCATCAGTAGTAAGTAAAAAAAAGTAAAAGAAAAAGATGGGTCAAGTAATAGGACAAATGCCGGATACATGGGCAGAATTAATAGAAGAAAGGGACAGAGTGATACATTGGAGTTCTGAAGTTTTAGCTAGGGTGGATGATAATATCAGAAATGAAGATACATTTTTGATGAATTACGATGATAGTAAAATCAATAGTAAAGTACAAGGCTGGATTAATAATCAAAAAACCAAAATCGATAGTGCTTTAGCAAAGTTTGCAAATTGCAAAGACGAATGCAAAACTCAACTACACGCCGGTGTTGATAAGGTAAAACTATGAAAGGAGATAGTGACTTAAAGCATACTATAAAATTGTTACATAAAACATTTCTCTTAAAAAATATAGTTAAGAGAAGAGCTCCAAAGTAAAATCAGAAAAGATTATGAGTCTGCATATAACGATTTAAAAAAATTTAATAAAAGAGTAGATGAATTGGGTAAAATGCAAATGAAAATTCACAATGAAATAGCGGATCTAGAAGAAAGAGCTAGAAATGATTTGAAAAAATTTCAAAAGAAATTCGGGCCACTTAGAGCAAAAGTTTTTAATAACCTGCGAACTGGAGAGAAAATGCTATTCGAGGAAAAAAAATTAAAGACTGATTTTACAAAAAAGGTAAGGGCTACACTTATGGTACAGGACTCTTATCGCTCTAAGAGTTATAAATTTATTCTTCCAGATTTACGATGTAGATCAGAAAATCATGGCTGAATGTACTAAAAAATTTGATAGGATTATTAAGGATTTTGAGAAATGCGCGTCTAAATAATGATTTATTTTTGGAATAGAATACGAGAAATATCAAAAAAGTAGCATTGACCCAATTAAAAATAATCACTTTCTATTGTTTATATACGATTTGGTAATATTATGAGACAAAAGAGCTAATCGCTTCGTGTAGTAGATACGTGGCGTACAGGAAGAATCCCAATGCCTTGAATTTACATTATTCCAGCGAAGGAAACAGGAGAACAGAGTTGACTTGGGGTATATCTAGCTTGTTTGCCATGCAAACGGAATCTCTCCCTGAAGGGAGAGGAGAGAAAAGGAAAAAGAATGCTGTGTGCGCCTACCATCCTATTCAACGTGAAAGAAGAGAAAAGGGAATCGACAGCTTCATTTACAAGCAAATAAAATGTCCTGTTAGAATCTTCTTGTCGTTTTTCTAATTTTAAACTGTTTTCTCCTCTGTCTCTTTCCAAAATCCAATCTATCGAATCAATCAGCGCGAAGCTTTTCAGTGAGTGATATTTAATCGTGTCCTATGTCACGTTAGTAGCACAATAATCAGCGCACTTTCAAGATTGTGCTTTTCCCTGCACACACATGTTTCTATGATATCCATATGCGATACACACTGTGATGCAAACGGAGAGTCGGAGAGAGAGACGGATAAAAGGTGGTTCTGGATTGTCACACCACTGACGTCGTTGGGGTAGGCTCTCTCAGAGACTCCCATGATCAGGAGTACAGAATCGCGAAAGTAGCCAGCGTTCATGCATGACCTTTACGCACACTGTGCCTCAGGGCCGACCACATGCGAATTCATTCTTGGAGGCAAAAACTCTTTGCCTCTCCAAAATCTATCCAAATTTAATCTTTCGTTTAAATATCATTTAATATAAACACGGCAAGTTACTTTTATTATTCGTAAAATACATTTTTTTGGACTTACTTTCAAATAGATCTTTCTTTCTACAGGAAGATAAGCTAAATGTATCTCTTGAGATACATCAAGTACACAATTACGGCATTTAGAAAAATGCTAGTAGATCTTACACAATAAATGTCAATTACATTATGTTTGGCACAAGATGTAGATCTTATCGCATATTACTCCTTCCTTCATATACGTTTGAAAACAGATTATACTTTTAGTAAACAATATTTTTATAAATATTCAACTAATCAACGCGAAAGGAAGAAACGAGAGAAAGAGGAAAAGCAAATAATTAGATTTATTTCTTATCTATAGAAGATTCGCATTCATGTACAGAATAGAAGCTATTGGATATATAACCTTCGATAGCCGTGATCGTCTAGTGGTTAGGACCCTACGTTGTGGCCGTAGTAACCCAGGTTCGAATCCTGGTCACGGCAATGTCTTTGCAACATTCTCACGGAGAAGGCGTTATTCTTTTTATCGTTTTATCTTTATTCAAACGAAATTTCTTATATTCATTTTTGCTTCGTACAAATAACATTTATTCCTAAGAAATGCAATGCCCTCTTTTTAACTGTCACAATCTGCTTAATATATGAACGAGTTATGTCAACAAATTATGTCCATTCTGCAAAAATATAAATAAACAAATACATATAACAAGCAAAATTTCCAAATAAGATAGCTATAAAAGAAGAATCAATTTTGATTTCTTTACTTGTGTTCCAATAGTGTTTAATTTTTATCATCATGATTATACGAACTGAAACAATATTTTTATTCTGTTTTATGGGTATGACCTTTATTGCATGTACTTCTCTCTCTCTCTCTCTCTCTCTCTCTCTCCAACTTTTATAATTTCTATTTAAATTTATTATTTTAGGTACATTAGCTGTCGCAAATAATATTAATGAGCTAGAAAATAAAAATAGTTTGAATGATTATGAAGAGCGTTTTGAACGATGTATAAGACCAAGAAGAAGACCGATACGACTAGGTAATGATAATAAATAATAAGATTAATATTGTCAAATTTATAATAACAATGTAAATTAATGAAATATACGTGTGTAGAGGATGGACAACGAATAGCTACATATTTTATAAATGGTGGCCCAACTCTTGGTGCTTCACATTTTATTGACCTAGATAAAGTATGTAAAACAACAGAAAATCTATTTTCTTCAGTTTCTAATTTGGAAATGGTAACAGCGGTTTCTGAATCCAATCAAAGACCAGCTAGAACGGTACCGCCAAATCATATTCCAATACTGGGCGCTGTTCATCACCCATCACATACTGTACCATTAGTACAAAGTCAAGAAATTTCTCCTGTTGCTGAGGCTCATCCGCAAACTGATGAAGTAGTTGGGGCCATCAATTCTGCTTATACTCGTCATATAAAAAAGTTTCAACCACACGTTCCTAAATATATATTGGGCTCTATTTTTCACCCACAAGGTCCATTGTTAGGTGCTTCCAATGCTTTATTAAGATTGGCTAGCCATCCAGTACAAACTTTGGTCCACATGGTGCATTCCCTTGAGGATATTCCAAGTAACACTAGAATTCCAGCAATTAATAGTATTTTAAGCGCTAGGTCTTCGTTCAAAGATGCGCGAGAAGCTAATTCAAATGATGAGGTAAGTTTCCATTTAAATCAATAAATTGAAAAAGTTCACTTATATCTATATTAAACTTCCAGATTGTATATGCATCTGATCCTAACGAAGCTGAACAATCAAAGATTGGTATAAAATCATCGCAATATACATATGATTACCTAAGTCCTTTATTGCATATGTTTCATCCTCAGCCAAGAGGATACATGTTACAACTTGTTCCTCATGATTATAAACATGTAACTGATTATACAATAGAAACTCCTGCACCCAGTCAAAATCTTGTAGTTCACAAAGAAATAGACACTTCTGAGAGCAATGCAAATATTAATACTTATGAAAAGTCAGTTATAACAGAAACCAATTCAAGTAAGGACGATACAGTGTAAGCACAATATTTATTTAATATTTATTATTACTTAGTCTTTTAAGTTGAATATTTAAAGAATTAAAGAAAAGTCATGAAAATAAATAAAAACATAGACACACGCTTTAATTATTAATATATTATTTGCATATTTTATAACATTACAAAGAAAACAATTGTTATCATTAATTTTTAATTTGAGAATAAAGAAGACTTATTAGCAAGTAGCGTCTATACCTTCTCTAATAGTAGTTACCTTCGACCTTTACCCTTTCCCTTTTTAGATGACGAAGACTGCTGTGAAGATTGTTCACTACTTAGTTGTTTACCCTGGCGTGTTTTCAATTTGGGTATAGTAGTACCCAAATGCAATAAAAGAGAATTCCTTGTTGGAAATTCTGGCCTTAAAGGCAAGCCATCCTCATTCTTTAATTGAACGCGAATACGACCCCGGTAAACTAATTCTTTACTACGTTCACGAGGATGTAATTTATTTTCTACACCAACATTAAATCCAGCTGCTACAAGAACATCCTTAATTTCTTGATGAGTGGGATTATCTACACATTTTTCCTTGGATAATTTCCTTCCTTCAGCTAATGTTTTCTTACTATTTATATAAATGGGATAAATGCAAACCCATCTGAAAAAATTGTAATATTTAAATACTTTTAAACAAGCAGACAAGTTTAAGAGGTTAGAATAGACGTGTCAAATATTATTAAGAAAATATTGCAAAAATCTGTCGTAAGTAAAATTATTTAATAACTTACAACATTTTTAAAACATTTCTTATATATATTATACCTTACAAAAAATTAAGTCTTTGTTTGATTAAAGGAATAAACAAACCTTTCTGGATCTGTATGTTTCTTTGATGAACTCCATACCATCGCCATGTTTGCGTTTCCAAGTAAATATAACAATCAATAGTCCTTATGTGATATTTAAATAGTATAATATATATATATATATACACACACACACACACACACAAATAGTTAAATAAACAACAATAAGAAATAAAACTAAAAAGTTTTTCTTAGTAAAAAAAAAATTAAGACCACGGGCTCGTCCGGGATTTGAACCCGGGACCTCTCGCACCCGAAGCGAGAATCATACCCCTAGACCAACGAGCCATGTTACATCTACATTGTAATATGACTATGAAATAGCAAATATAATATATATTTTAGAATTTAATTTTTTAACTTAAAAATATTCTTTAAGATTAATTTAAATCTAAGAGAAAGAGTTGAAAAATGTTTTCAAATAAGTATAACCTTATTTTCTTAATTTTTATTTTACATATTCCTTACATAGTTTCTTAATAAGTATGTGAGAGACATTGAATTTATTTATTTAATTTAAAAGGATTGTTGTATATTATTCATGGAAATTTAAATAGTTATTGTTAATGCGTTGAAAGTGTATATATATTTGCAGTTTCATAAGTTTCTCTTGCAATTTCACAGAATGACTTTTATATTCTTTTGTGTTATCTTGTGAACATATATATGTTATATATATACACCATACCATTTCCTTAATTAGAAATCACGATGATTAGAGAAAATTTTATCAATATATTTGTCAAAACTCTAATAGCTTTCAAACTTGTTAATAATTTATCATTTTGAAATGTTATCTTAAGATCAATTTCTATGATGATGGCGACGTGCAGAATATAGAACGTCAGTTCTTGTCTGCTATTCTCATGTACATCAGTCACGTTTGCGATTTGTCTACGATCAGAGTGCGTTTCTGTTGTACAAACATTACGCACAAAACCAGCTATAAATTTTAATATTTTAATAATACTGTAAAGTGCGTATGCATTTAGATAGAAAATTTTTTGTAGTCATTGTAATTTATATATTTAAATCATCAAGGAAAAAATATTTCTTAAGTATTTGTGAATCATTACATATGTAAAATCTTTTTACGTTGAAGCTAAGTTTATTTGTCTATAACTATTAAGATAATGGGCGGCACACAAAGCAAGGATATTCATGATCTTCGGTCCTGCAAAATGTAAGTATAAGTAAATAAATTTTTTATTTATGCTAAAACTATACGTTGTTAAAATTAATTATTATCTTTAACGATCTGAAGTTAAATTAATGATGCTCCAATGTTATTATCCATAAAATAGTTATTTATATTTATCGACAAATTCCTCAACAAAATTTATAATCGGTAAGATTGTATCACCTGCGAAAACCTATCGATTAAGCAGGAAAAAATATATACAGTATTTAACTGGCGTAGCAAATATACTCAAATGTCACGACAACGAACCTCTCGTATTTGTAGATTAAAATTAATTTCGGGTATTCAAAAATTGAATAGTTAATAATTACTTGAAAAGATTATAGACGTAAAACGTTTATATATATATATATATATATATATATATATCTATTTTTTTCTAAGAAATATCATTCTGTACAGATACGAATATAAAAGAGCTTTTAATATAATAGGAAATAAGTAAGAATATTTTCGATTTAAACTAAAAATTGACGTTGCTTATGGAGAAAGTACTGTTTCTTTGGCGCGTATTGTGAATATTGTGCAAGGCCAGCATTGAAAGGTGCTAATGGAGGTCGTGAAAGTCGCTCCTAATGATTTCTGAACAACTGATTATTTACTAGTTTAGCATAAAAGTATTTCTCTCTAACTCTAAATCTGGACTTTTTTAAATGTCGCGTGGGGAGTTTTATGATTCATGACCTGTACACTATCGTACGATATAAGATCGTAGAAAGTTTTAAGTTTTTTTTTTTCTCTTCTTTTCTCATATGCGCGTGAGAGATAATGCTTTGCTCGTGCTATCTGAATGACTCTTTACACAGAACTCTATTAGCTTCCCTTAACCAAAGATCTATAGTTATGATATCAGTTATTACAAAATAGTAAATATTGTGTATTCCGTCATTAGTGATCAGTGATTACTAGATTCTCGACATTTTCCAACAAGAGCTCGCATGAATTAAGAAATTTTTAATGTTATTTACAAAATCTAATAACATTTAGCGTGTTTTATTTATCAAACTTTATAAAGCATAGTTTTCGATTAAAAATAGCATGCCGATTAAACGTACATATATTAATTTCACGCGTGACGTCATGGATAACATGCGTTAAGTTTTATCTCATTGGCAATACTCGCAAGTTCGCAAGTCATGGAGTCATCTATGGTTCGAGAAATCTAACCTTAACGTTTATTAAAATAGTTGCAACAGTAACGCGCGCGATGCTGGATCATACAGGACCGATCGAAGTCCTCCAAATTTTATCTGGAATATGTGCTCAAAGCGTTTGTTTAAGTCACTTGAGTATCACGTCGCGCGACTCATTCGATACTCTAGTCGACTACGATACGCAACCGAAGACCTTGAACCTACTGGTACCATTACTGGTACCTGTACGATTACCTGCTGCAAGACCAATCGGCTAAGCGAAAGGAGGTAAAAAGTTGGCGGAATCTCTCGTGAATTTCAAAAATTCCCCAATACAATTCATATGATTAATTCATAATACTTTCAATTAGACCGTAATTAATGAGAATCGTCATTAAAAACCATTGTATCGCATTATCAGTTTTATCGAGAGAGAGAGAGAGTCACCCATTTTTATTTTATAATTTACGTAACGATGGCGCACGAGCTCATTACATGTTTGTTGTAAATCAATGAGGATTGCGTTTTATCGTCATTTTTTCCATGTAATTTGTCTATAATTATACACCAGAATATAAACTCCCGTCTACGAAGACAGCGATCTTGTACTTTGTATTGCAATTAGAGAGCGCAACTAAGCTTTAAAGAGGATCGTCAAATTAAGGATTTATTTCGGGCTTTACGGGTCTATTGGTACAGGTGCATAATCATTTAATTGTTGGAATTCACTTTTTCAATGCTTTCCCTCGTTACAGATCATATTATATTTTACGGTGAACATAAAAGTCGGGCAATGTCGAGCGGCTGCGCAGAGTGCGCGCGTGCGCGACTTAAAATACCCGATTCTCAGTGCTGTAATATTTCTTATTCTTGTTAACCGTTTCTTATCACGGAACATCGAAATATAATGTGGCAAAAAGGAAATCTCGAAATATCATCCAAAATTATCCGAATGTTCAACGCACCCTCTTTACACTCTTCAAGTTTTTTCCTAACACCTAAGAATCTCTATTATCCGGAAACTTGCGCTCTTTGCACAAAAAGAAGGTAGTCTATCAAAATTTCTAATACCATGACAGAGATATTGGAATAGCATAAATATAAAGAGAGAAAGAGGGGTGGATGGGGTGGAGATGCCGAGTTGAAGGCGATAAGAGACACGTGAGGAAAAAAACTAGAATAAAGCAGTAGATTTTGAAGATAATTGATGATTTCGTAGATGATTGATACGGCACTGTGTTTGTTCTCCCCTAACCTGAACGTCACGCCACTGACATTGCGTCCTATCCTACTGATGAGGCCTGTCAATTGGTGACTAGCCTCGTTTGTCGTTTGCAGGATTCAAAGCAATCAGGTCGACAGCAAGAATAAGCCGTCCGCAGCAATGTCTAATTTGGAACGCGATCAGCTGGGCCAGCGGGGAACTGGTGATTCTTTCTGCTCTAATCTCACTCGTGGCCTTGATCATATTAAAGACCCACGACTTAACAAGGTAAAACTATTATACTTCGTGCTATTGTGTCTTTTATTATTTTTATCATGTTCATTTAAATTTCCTTGTGATTTACTTCCATCCCGCAAAGATCAAATAAGCATCGAGTCTTGAAATTCTTACTTATACTTGAGAGAGAAAAAGAGAAATATTTGTAAAAATAAGAATTCAGTTTAAACGAATCGATGCAGAAGATAAGCTGTCCTTGGAGGTATAGCTGAGAGCATGTATTTAATATCGAGCAATTTTTAGATAATCACTATGTGTATTTTGTTACGCTTATTGATAATGGCTGTTGTATAAAAAATTCAGTGAATTAATCATAATACTTTATAATAGAGGAAAGTTGAAACGGAGATAGGAAATTTTTAAGTTTAAAAAATAACACGAAATATTTCCGCTTCCGCGTAATGACTGTGCAAGCCGCAGAACACGCAAATCTTTCCATGTGGAAATGTCAGTAAAGCATTGCGTAATCCCGAAATTCAACTCTGTGCATTCGCCTCACTGAATCATCGATATACGTTGAAAACCTTCCATTCATCCTGTTGCCTACTAACATTACACCTACTTCACATTTATTCGATAACTCAGTGTCATCCTGACTTGTCACTGGTATAATAAAAAACTTTCTTATCTTAGAAAGAGGCCATGGAAATTAGAAATGTATCTCATTTAAATCATTTACGAGTGCACGCACAATTGCGAATTTACGTGCAATAAGTGGCTAAAACTCTTCTTTCAGAGGTAGCTAAAGTTAGTTTCGTATAATCGCGACAGCGGATCACAGGGCACTTTGCACATTCAAGGCTGTCCAGGATACACTATCGATCGGTGTAGAACAACAGGAGGGTTGTAGTCACGATATTTAAGAAGCCCAGCAACCGTTTCTAGGTTTGGTTGTTTGATATGAGATTCGAAATATTGTGCAAAAGTATAGATTGTGCATTTCTCCAAGATGGAGACTGATTGGTGGACTTTGGTACCTAAACGTGAATGTTCGACTATTCCTGAAATTCTGCTTGCTGCTGACGGGAGGGTATTTTATATTATCACTTCTTTCTCTCTCTCTCTCTCTCTCTCTCTCTCTCTCTCTCTCTTTCTTCCTTTCAAAGCACCTTTTATGCTCTCTGCTATTATACTCGAAATGATTCAGCTTTGCTTTCCGCGCACTTTAAATCCTCAATGAATTAGCTTTAATCAGACCATTCCTATAACTTCATTATATCTGATAAGCTAATGTCGTCGGGACGTTACGGATAAGAATCATCGACTCAGGAAGAGGGGTGCGCGTATGCAAAACTTCAAAGACTTACTGTCTGACTTCTTATCTTTGTATGATTAATTAAAATTTACGTAAGATTTTTCCCTCTAATTTATATAATAGCATTACTTTATTAAACATTAAATATAGGCTCGTATTTGTTTTATAAAATTTCAACGTGTTACATCGAAAGAAGGTAACAGGAGATAAAGAAAAACTGTTTTTTTATCAAAATCATAATATTCGTTCGATCTCACTATTGCTTTGTAGAAAAGAAAGTTCCGCTCTCGGGTACTCTATATCTATGAACCTACTTTTTTTTTCTTATGCAGTGAGATTTATTACGAAATTGGAAAGTTTTAATTTAAGATCTTGGTAAGTTTTTGTAGAAAATCATAGTGTTTTGATGCATGGATTTTCTTGAAAACAGTATACTAATTTTTCAAAACAAGTAGAATTTAAAAAATAAAGTTCTAGGCAAGCAAAAATAGATATTCACACATACACAGAGATACCTCAAAATATCTATTGTTATATAAAATACAGGAGACACACACACATCGCTCAATATATCATCGTAACAATATATTAAAGAGAGAGAGAGAGAGAGAGAGAGAGAGAGAGAGAGAGAGAGAGAGAGAGAGAGAGTCATCCTCGATAATTATTCTTAATAAGCCGGATGGAAAAGTACAGTCATTGATGCCACAAGTGCTTTGACCCTTTACACGAAATGTATTCCAACCGAAATTTTTAACCGATTTAATTTTGGAATTGAATGCTCTTCAAAGTTAATTACATAAAATTTTTCTCCCAAATAACAATAGATTCTCAATAATTACTAATCAATCAAATGTTCTAAACCGACTTGTACTAATTTCATGCAGACAATGAGCAATGAAGTAGATTATTATGAATAATTCATACTATCAGTTCACTCGTAAATAAGGGCAATGTGTAATGCGCTAAAGAAAGGAAATGCTTCAGACGATTTCATTATCGACTTAAGCCTAAACAATTATATTTCAATATGCACATTTACCTACCTGGTATGAAGAATAATGTTTATCATTGCTAATTGACTGTGTTTTATTTATATACGTTACAACGCCATTGTTATCCGAATTTGTTGAATAATGGATTTATAATTCACAAATTTTTATCGTCTTTGGATATTTTAAGATAAGGATATTTTAACGATACAAGTTATAGATTCATTAAATTAACATAAAGATTACATTACTACTAATAATAGTGATTATTTGTGAAGCAAAACTTAATGGTATTAGACAATTATGTGTATAATTCCATTTTTGAATAGACCACAAAGAGGAGTATATTGAACTTTGCTTTTTCTTTCCTTTCTTTCGGTATTACTTCAAACATAATGAGTGATGGATTTACTCAAGGTATAGACTTTAGAAAATTAACATAATGAAATGAGTTTTAAAGTTGAACTAACGTCAAAGTTTATAACAGAATATTTTTGGCAAACAACAAAACATTTGTGACGTTGAGAATTTTAATTTAACATTGCGATACGCATTTAATTAATCGGTGGGTCAAGCCGATTCCCTGTTCCTCTATTGGTTCCCAGTTGAAAGCTGAATATAATTAAATGTCTGCATAACTACGTCGAAGAACAATATTATTCAGTTCCCAAGATTAACAATTGTACTCATATCAAGTATAATAAGTGAGAAAATGTTTTTTCAACGTTAGGTCATCATCTTTTTCCTCAAATGATTTATCTCTAGTTTTAAATATATTATGGCTTTAAATATTATATATGATCAAGCATTGGATCAAATATCAGTTGATCGCCTTACACTCAGATAATATTTACAGAGACGCTCATGTTTCCTCGACGATTTTTAATTTTCTTTTATCCTAAGTTACTAGTCTACTCTTTTTCTGATAACAACAGTCATATTAATAACAATAATAACAACAATAATAATGCTTTTTACCATTTTGAACCTGTAGGGATTGGCGTTCACAATAGAGGAGAGACAAATTTTAGGCATCCATGGATTAATGCCAGCAATTGTTAAGACACAAGACGAACAATTGGAACATTGTCGTTTGAATTTAAATCGTTATACGGACGATTTGTCGAAATACATCTACCTTATTGGTTTATTAGTGAGTTCAATTTTAAGGAATCCTTAAATCTATTTAAATTTCAAGTTTTTCTGATTTTGTTTTTGTTCTATTTCATAGGATAGAAATGAAAAATTGTTTTACCGTCTAATCAGTGAGGATGTTGAAAATATGATGCCACTGGTTTATACACCAACAGTAGGGTTGGCTTGTCAGAAATTTGGTCTGGTTTATCGTAGACCTCGTGGACTATTCATTAGTATTCACGATAAAGGACACGTGTACGATGTTTTAAAAAATTGGCCAGAACATAATGTACGCGCAGTTGTCGTGACTGATGGAGAGCGAATATTAGGTTTGGGCGATCTTGGGGCAAATGGCATGGGAATACCTATAGGAAAACTGTCATTATACACGGCCTTAGCTGGTATTAAACCCCATCAGTGTTTACCAATTACCTTAGATGTTGGAACTAATACACAGGTGTCAAATGGAAAATATTTTCTTTAACATTGAATAAAATCGACTAATTATGTACTACTTAACTCTACGGTTTTTGCTTCTAGTCATTATTGGAAGATCCATTATACATTGGCCATAGACATAAACGAGTTACTGGTGACGACTATGACGAGTTCCTTGATGAATTCATGCAAGCAGTGGTGAAGAGATACGGTCAAAATACATTAATCCAGTTCGAGGACTTTGGCAATCATAATGCATTTAGATTGCTCCTCAAATATCGTGATAACTATTGTACCTTTAACGATGATATACAGGGAACAGCTGGAGTCGCAGTTGCCGGCTTACTAGCATCACTGAAAATAACAGGAAAGAAGCTTTCAGATAATAGAATCGTGTTTCAGGGTGCAGGAGAGGTTGGCCTTAATATATTAAACTAATCATTTATAATCGCTAATGTTATTGATTTTCTTAAGTGCAAATGTCGATCGTTACATGATCAGGCTTCTCTCGGGATTGCTCTTCTATGTGTGATGGCAATGAAAGTGGAAGGAATTGATGAAGAAGATGCCAAGAGCAGAATATGGATGGTTGATTCAAAAGGACTTATCATTAAAAACAGGCCAAAGGGTGGACTAACCGAGCACAAACTGATATTTGCCAGAGACGATTCTCCTATCGATACTTTGGTAGATGTTGTTAAAACAGCAAAACCTTCTGTTATTATTGGTGCAGCTGCTATCGGTGGTGCATTTAATAAAGAAATACTAGAAGAAATGGGCAAGAATAATGAAAGACCGATAATATTTGCACTCAGCAATCCAACGCACAAAGCAGAATGCACTGCAGAGGAAGCTTATATTTCCACTCAGGTAGGAAAGCAATTTTTATGTAAAACTTAGTTGCTTCATATACATCAAGTTACTTTCTAAATGAGTAACAAATTGTATTTATTTAGGGAAGAGCTATCTTTGCAAGTGGTTCACCATTCACGCCAGTTACACACAACGGAAAAACATACAACCCTGGCCAGGGTAACAATAGTTACATATTCCCAGGCATTGCTCTAGGTGCAATTTGCGCTGGTATGCGAACTATTCCCGAAGAAACATTCCTTATTGCTGCACGAACATTAGCCGATTTGGTATCTACTGCAGACTTGAACTCTGGAAATATATATCCACCTCTTAATGATATTCAAAAGTGTTCACTCAGGATAGCGGCTGAAATTATGAATTTCGCTTATAAAAACGGTGAGTTGGGAATAGAAAATATTTATATTTTCGCAAAAATGCAGTCATTTATTTATTTAAAAGAATTAAATTGAGATGTATGTAAAGGATTTTATTGTTGACATTTTCCTTGCAGACCTTGCGACTGTTCATCCGGAACCAAACGACTACGAGGAATTCATAAAGGCACAATTATACGATCCCGCTTATAAATCGTCCATTCCACCTGTTTATGCTTGGACAAAGGTTTAAAGCACCTTCCAATTTTTCGTTGAACGAAAATAGAAATTTCATGCACGTTCACATTTTAAGACCACATATTTGTAAAAAAATTACAAATTAACGGTATTTTTAATTTCCCTATTGTGCAATTGTGGTTATGCGGTAGCCTGTTGAACGGGCATATAAAAATTGGACATTTGCATTTGTACATATTTAAACAAAAAGTTTATTTACACAAACAGCTAAATATATAAATATATATATATTTATATATTCAACGAATTTTGATTCTATAAAATCTTTTATTGAAAGGCTCTATCACTATATTTTGATAATGCATTAAAAGTTAATGAAGAAAATAAAGTCATAAAAATCTGAAAGAAATGTATTTATTGCTGTATTGAACTTCCTGGTATCCAGTTATTATTCGTACCACTTTGTAGCAGTATAATTTCTTAGATGAACTAAAATTTAAAGGAAGCATGATGGTGATTCAACAAAACAAAGACTTGATGAAAACAGTTATCTGATAAAATAAGAGCTTAATTAATTAAAATAATCACTCGATATTCAAATTATTGAGTAATAAACTAATTTTTTTTAAATTTAATCGAGATTAATGTACAAACAAAATTCAAAATTTAGTTTTGCCTTTTATGTCAGATTTAGCGAAATTACCACAAACTATATTCGCTTCTATTCATGATCATATTATTCCCCTGTCCAAAATAAAATAATAAAATGTTTATCTGATATAACACAATTCACTGTGTATTAAGATATTAATAATCTATTTTGCGATGATGAATTTAAATTTGCAATAGTTCCTACACATATATACCACCCCCTCCTTCATTCAGCTTATTTTTTCAACATTTACATATATCCACTATCTTATATCTATCTTCGGTCCTTATTTCTAAGACACTCGACACGATCATTAATTTATAACAATTCGATTATAAACTGTGACTTATCTGATCTTTACTCCAAACTTTGTTGCATAATAACACCATATTAAAATTAGGGGTAAAATGTACAGAAGAGCATATTTATAAAATGTTCACAGTATTTAGGACTCTGTTACACTGAACTGAGCAGACATTCTGGTAATTTGTATGCCAGTAACCAGGACAATATCGATCAATTTAATCGCGATTTAACGCCTACAAAACGTAGACTATTACTAAATAATTTCTGATATATCTTCACGGATAACACTTTTAATTTTAATTGACCACATGTCCAAGCTCCACTATTTTAATATTTATAATACTGCCCCTTTCATTCTCATAAAATATATCTGATTAAGAAATTTATTAAGTAAGTGAATTATCATTTGAAGATGCAGCAACGGCTTTAATTAAGCTTTTACCTCGTTGATCATCAGTCTTGCATCATCGAATTTCATAATTATGAAAGAGACAAGTGTGCGCAAGAGTTAAAGTGAGAATTATAAAGACGTAGGGCAGTAACGTCACTGATAGTGGAGTGTCTGTCCAGTAAGGAGGTCGGTCCCTTTCCTAGCTTCATCGAGAGAGTGAATGTGATCGTTCATGAGATTGTTGAGTATCGCCAGCAGCACGAGGATCCGTTAATCTTTGCGATGCTGGCAGTGTATCAAAGAATGGATGTACAAGAGCATCTTTCAATGTTATTCTCTGCGATGGTTCGTACTCTAACATTCTATGAATTAAATCAAAGAGCTGTCGATGATCTTCATCATCTGAAAGTATGTAGCGCTGGAAAATGAAAGGTAATTAATATTTTTTCCTCCTTACTTAACATAAACATTAAAGATTTTAAAAAATTACCATAAGAGGTTTACAATTATCTCGAACGTATCTACCAGCTGAGCTTTTATCATCCCAATCTAATTTTCCATGATAGAAATATTTTGTTTTAGTTTTACGTGCCATACGATGAGGTATTGTACCAAGAATACGTTCCATCATTGCTAAATGTTCACGATTGTCATGGGTTTGGAATAATGTGATACCCAAGTACAATTCAAATAGAATACAACCGATCGACCATACATCACAAGGCTGAGCCCATCCTAATTCTGTTATAAAAACGAATATTTCTTGCATAAGTATGTGCTTCTACCTTAATAGAATTTCATTTGTGTATATATGCGTATAAAACACTAAACACAATACATACCTAGAATTACTTCCGGTGCTCTATAATGCCTTGTACTAACGATGGTACTGTGATGCTCATGATCAAAAGTAGCACTACCAAAGTCAATAAGCCGAATATCTGTTCGCTTAACACGCTTTACATCTCTCCGCTTAAATAAGAAAAACTTATTTGAAACACTTTAGCACAATCTAGTTTGTGTATATCGATACAACAACAACAGTTAAACTAGGCTTACTCGCATTACAATAAAAAATATTACAATGGCTCACCTTCTTACTATTATAAGTGATATCATAATCTGAATCTACAAATAAGATATTTTCTGGTTTAAGATCAGTGTGCGTCAATTTATTGTCGTGAAGAAATTTCACTGCGTAACAAAGCTGATATCCCATGTGCCTAACATGATCCAAAGGATAAGGCTGATAACTATTATCCCTCTAAAAGAATAAATCACATTTAGTTATTTAAATCAATAATAAAAAAAAACGGCTTTATAAAAACAATTATTACCAAGAAATCGAATACACTTAGTCCAAGCATTTCAAATGCAATGCACATATGTCCGTGATAATTAAACCAATCTAGCATTTTTACACATAAACTGGAAAAAAGTTAAATCATTGTTTCAATCATGAATTATTTTTCGTTTGGAAGGAAGGAAGGAGCAGGGTAAGATAAAGAAGGGGACGGAAAGAGCAATACACACACATATATATATATATATATATAGAGAGAGAGAGAGAGAGAGAGAGAGAGAGAGAATTGTGTAAATATTGGAATACTAACTGTTGTCCCTCGGGATCTTTTGTTGCAATTTTTTCCAAAGCATTAATTTCTAATTTGGCCGCTTCTCTATATTTTTCTACGCTTTTGATAATTTTTAAAGCCATCACATGATCCCTATAAATTAATAAGTAAATTATATTAGATACGCCTTGAAACAGAATTCTTTTCCAATGGATAAGCTCACACAGTGAGTGAACGATGAATTCCCATCAAATTTAATTGATATTGATTTTCTTATCGATATAATGAAAATGACATGAGCATCTTCATGATAAGTAAGCTTGCCCGTGGCAATGTTTTTGAAGATGACCAACTCGTAAAACAAAGTGCAAGGCCATCCTATTATTACAAGCACTTGCGCGTCATTTTGTGACAGAGCAACCCGTCTATTTCTGATCTTGGATGATTCTTACGTTGCACGCGCTTCTCAGGATATTTTCCGTGAGAGGCTCAATGCGCGGTTGAGTTACGCAGAAATAGGGTAATCTGAATAGTTTGGCTAGACTCTAAACGCACGGACGGGTAGTCTGTCTCTCCTCGGGGTTTCGGAGAATCCAATAATAAAATTAGAAGCTACGAAAATTTGACAAAAAGCAAGGATGCAGAGGTTTGATCGATTTATTATATAGCGCCAACTATAAAGATCTTGTGCAAGAATAGGAGTACCATGGGCAGTTTAATAAGCGAGTAATGCATCAAGAATATCCACCCTTCGAGAACGGTCTCGTGCTTTATATGGTACTGGCGCAGGCTCATTACTATTAAATACAGCTATATCACATAATGGCGTAAATTTATATTTCACTTACATGTGCAAGTCCTTAACCTTGACAACCTTTCCAAAAGTACCCTCTCCTAGGGTGGCCAGTACTATATCTGTAATATAAAAACCGGGGTAAATTTCATACTGAGACAGACCTCGCACCCACGAATGAATCTCGCGTCTACGTTTCTCGTTTATGTTGGGGGGTAACCTGCTGCTCACCTTCAAGGTATGCCCCCGCCAAGTCTAGATGAGTATGAATAAGGGTCCTTCAAGGAGACCGAGGAGGAGAACAAATGTTGTATATATCGATGCCTACAAAGAAACGAAAAGAAACGAGAGCGAGACTCTTCCGCGTGGGCGTTTGGTCAATCGAACTCAGCAGTGAAAAACGTATAGTGTGTGTGAAAACGTTATAAATATAAATATACGTATATTTATATATAGATATGTATTTATATGCTGAGCATTAGCAATATTTTTCGGAATTGCTGCTCGCCTATCGACCCTACTTTCCGATAGGACAGGTCTTTTGCACGGGACGTAGCATTTACTATGTCTCTCGACTTAAAAAATTCAAAAACTATAGAAATGAATCTGATTACCAATAGAAGTTATATATTATAATCATAACATGCTCTCTCATGCATATTTATTAGATGAACTTATTTATTTAATGTAATGAGAAGAAACACGATATGCAAAGAGATTTCAGAGTGCATACAAGTCGAGATGATAGCAAATGCTAAGTGATTTGGAATATGGATAGAAAGAAACACGCCATCCCGAGGAAGACGTATCAAAGAGATAGCGCAAGCAAAGTCCACTCTTGAAATTTTCATGATTTTCTTGTCTCTCTGTCTATCAGAGCAGTCTGGCCCTCCTCCTCGCGATCGATTAATCAATCAATCAATCAATCAAGAAGAACGAGGAATGCGCCAATTTTTCGATAATCGTCTTCGAGATGACGAGTTCCTCGTTTTCGTATCTAGAGATTCGTTACCAACAAAACTGACGTATATTATTCTATTCTATTACCGAAAGGTATTTTACCAAAATTGTTATGTGTACGTGTATTTTTGTATCGTTCCTTTCCATGTATGTCTTGTAAGTCTTTTTGTATATGTGTATAATAAATAATTATAAATATACATCGGTTTTTGTAGGAATGAGGGGGGGGGGGGGGGAGAGTGAAAGGGGGAGGGGAATAAAGAGATTTTATACATTATATAGATTGCTCAAGCAATACAGAAGGATTTTTCGGGATTTGAAAAATTTATAAGGAGTTCTGAATTATGCAGCAGAAAGCTACAACATAATCACATGTTATGCATTACAATTTCACTCTTTTTCTTTTTCTAAAAACACTGAAGATTGATACTTGAAAGAAAACACCGAATAATAATAATCATAAAATATTTTTCTTTTTCTTTAAATAAAATAAATTTATATTTTAGAATAAGCTATAAAAGAAACTTGAAACTAGTTTTGGTATCCCAAAACTGGCGCCTTCTTTTCAAATGGTAATATCTCAGGTCAAATAAAATAGGAAATGCTTTTATCAATTTTCAATCCGAAGATTAGTTTTTAGATTAATGTAAGATATTCAATGATAAAGGTACTATTCATTAGATTCAAGTCAAACAGATAGTTGTAGCGTGATAAATGGTATTATCTCACTTGAATTATTTATTTATCTCTGTTTAATTAAGAGTAACTTGATTAATTAATGTCTCGAAAAAGTAAGCTTTGGATTGAAAAATGATAAAAAGATTTTCTACTTTATTTAATCTAAGGAGTATATTTTTTAGAGAGAAAAAAGGCGCTCCTTTGGAATATTCCGTAAAACGCACAGAAAAAACACGTTTGCTTGTATTATCGTAGTAATAAGTGAAAGTAGATAAATTAGGAAAAAGAAATGAGTAATAAAATGTCACAATATATGAGAAAGAGAAAAAGAGAGATGATTGAAAGTATGTGAAAAAATTATGCATAATATATATATTCGGATATTTATAAAATAAACATGATGGGAATAAGGAATAAGATTATAGGAAGAGAGAGAAGGAGGAGTATGATAAAATAGAGAGACAAAGAAAAAATTAGATATAATGTAATGTGGTGTGTGGGTGTGTGCGTGTGCGCGCGCGTGCGCGCGTCAGAGTGTGTATGCGCGCGCGCGCGCGTGTGCGTGTGTATGGGCAGAAATATCGTAGTAACCGTCCGATCGATCAATCATTCAATCGATCTGAGGCTTGCTTAAATCTACTACAATGAGTGTATTCACGTATTCACGAACATCTATTTGCCAGGATGTCGCCGGATTGGTAAACAAGGTGGCCGTCTTCGTCATCCTCGACGGAGGGCGGTCGTGGGCTCTATTTGGGCCGGCGAAATCGGTATTGACGATGCATGCCATGAGAGAACCCAATGGTCCGAGTTCGGTATCCAGGATCAATCGGTCCAGTTTCGGTTTCAGTGTTGCCGCCGGATCCACCAGCGTAGGTTGTTCCATACGGAGGAAGAGAGCGGAGTGCCGGTCGTCGTTGATGAGTTGCGAAGTGACGTTCCCATCCATCCGAAGTAGTCGCGTCAACCGATCACCATACACCGTCATCCACCACCACCACACAAGGGCGGAGACCCGTGTAACACGCGGCAGAGGACGTGTGTAAGCACGGACGAACATACGAGTGTGTCGTAGGGGGGGAGAAGGGATACATCGTCATCGTCATCATCATCATCGTCATCATCATCATCATCATCATCATCATCATCACCATCATCATCATCATCATCATCATCATCATCATCGACCACCCGATCCGAGCGCCCAGTCGACCATAGTGACCAATCCGTGTGCCATTTCCATTCCATTCCATTATAACGGAGATGGTAACCCAACAATCAGAGAGAAAGGGGAGAGGGCAAAATGGTTTGCCAAGTCAAAAAGTTGTGGTTACGAATCTACCATCGGCATTTTTGTTTTTCATTTTTTTTCTCTAATATTTTAAACTTTCTTTCCGTTTCGTTTAAACTTTTTTTTCCGTAAATATATTTTATTTTATTTTAAATCTTTTCTCTACTTACTCGCGCGAGCTTTTTTTTTCCTTACGTGACTTTACGGATCTTTATGCATCGACAAATTTTAAACAACGTACGCAAGCAGATAGAGAAAAGGCAGAGAAAGAATCATTTGCGTATGTTCATATTATGAAAAATCGCGAATACATACGATTATGATTCTCGTGACACGATACATGCATTCCTACTGGATCTCTTAATGCTCTTTTGTTTTTATTTTTCAAGCGATCGAGTTGGAAAATACGAGAAAATTAAAGTAGTAAATGAAACAAGATTTTACGAATCACAGATGTGTGCAAAATTCGAACTTTTCACAAATCAAAGAAAAAACTATTAATTTCTTTTTTTCTTTTTAAGATATTTACAGAAATATTTCGAGTACTTACGTAGACGCGTAGATATGGATGTACCAGAACGATTGAATTTATTCGACCGTCCTGGCGCACCACACACCAAAATCACTTTTTTGATTTTCATATGTACGCGTGAACCGTTCAATTATTAAATTTGCCGATTTTACTTTTATTAAAACAGGGGGGGGGGGGGGGGGGATTGTAGTGGGATTTATCAGAAAAAGAGAAAAGCAGAGACTAAGTACACTCTCGGTTGTTTCATCATTTCTGCATTAATATCGATGCGAACAATAAATGTCTTAATTATGCAATTAGTATATAGAAATTAAAAATGTATTAACGGTAAATCTCTGATAAAAATGCTTTTATGTCAAATAAGTATTATGACAGATGAAAGCGAGATTCGTTTTTATTTTGAAAGAGAAAGGTATATATCACTTTCTCCAAAGTGAGTCTAATGATGCTTTGTACAAACACTTGAAATATTATTCAATGATATATGATATAAAATGAGAAAATTACAATAAAATATTGAATTGACTTTAAGATCATAGAGGAGTTCTCATGGTGAATGACATTGGCAGAGTACTTGTAGAATTTTTAATATTTCGATCAATACTGGTATATGATGCATAAATGCGAGTATTAACATTAGTGTAACTTTGCTCACTCGAGAAATAGTATCAATATAGGCGTTAATATATCGACAGGTATTCGCCATATATAAGAAGCAATACACAAAGAGAACAAAGTAAACGAACGAACGTACGAACAAAAACAAGGAGAAAGAAAGAAAGAACGAACCAACCAACCAAACAAACAAACAAACAAACAAACAACAAACAAATTAATAGAGAAAGAGAGAGAGAGAGAGAGAGAGAGAAATAGAGGAAATAGCATGGACACGCTTTGCCACACAACGCTGCTAGTTCCGAATCACAATAGCAGCGTGCGCGGTTCGACACTTACAATCGCGCTCGCGTCGTTAGCAACATTCGCGATTTTCTCATTGGAAATTTTCATATTCCTCGTCGAGTTCTTTCGTAGCTTCCCTTTTTGATATTTGCTGGCGATGATATCCGCGGTACTAGGCTTAGCAACGACAGCATCACCGCTAATGGACAGATTATTATCTTCGATGGCCGCGTACTTCATAATGAGACTCTGAATCTCCTTGCGTTTGGCTTCCCGTTCTAAGATCGTAGGATCCTTATCGGTCTCGGTAGGAATAACGTTCACAGCGTCAATGGCGTCACTGAGGTTGCTAGTGGCCGTTGGTGTTTTGTCAGGATCAACTGCTGGATCAGAATCATTGTCCCTCGAAACAGGTTCCAGCTTTATCGGTTTGTGCAACCTCGCGGAGGTTGAATGGGATTCCAGTTGTTCGCTTTTTCCGTTCCTGTGCGGTCTGATCTTTTTACTGCGTGTCTCCGCATGGCCAGACTTGTGCCTACCATGACGACGATAAACCTCAGAGTTGAGAAGGCTCTGCCTTTCGAATCTATGGTAACCAGGTGTCTTTTCACGTCTCGTCTCATATTGGCCGCCGCTGTTGTTCGAACTAACGTAGGGGTAGGCTTTTTCACTGAGCAGAACGTTACTGATAGTGGAGCTCTTGGCCAAGATACGCGACACCGAGGGCTCCAGAGTTTTGTCTTCTCTGATAAATGGACTGCTTTCCCGTTGATAATAACTGTGATCTCGTTCGTGACGACGCACGTAGCTGTGATCCCTTTCATGGCGCCGGGAGTAACTGTGACTATTACCATCGTCGGCTCCCTTCCGACTAGAGTACTTGTCGAGGATCGAGTAATATTTATCTTCGAGGCGTCTACGAGCAGCAGAACCATTCGAGGACCCACTATTGCTATTGTCACCGACAGTCGAGGGACCACGTACTCTGGTGGTTAGTCGTTGTAGTAAACTCGAACAGGAATCGCTAAGTAACTGGGTAACGCTCGTCGTTGTAGACGAGCGGGCATAACGATTTCGCCGCAACGTCGAGCCTTGTCGCGACGTTGACATATTGTCTCTTGATGCAAAAATGAACATTTAGCTGTAGTATAGCGTGCCGTCGACTTTTAATTTTTAACAACAAATTTTGCTCCCCTCCATTACACATCCGGTTGTCAACTATTAATTACAGAATTAACCCAATAGAGCAACTCTTAATGGGATTTTGATATTAATGGTTTGGTAAGAATGAAACAATTTAAAAAACTGAATTAGCGAACCACCAAGATCAGTCCCTTTATACATTAGACCTTGCTTCGTTCTCGAACCTTCGAACCAAAACTTGATCAAATTATCCACGTGCCGAAGAGATCAGAAGAAGAGAGAAGAAAAAAGAAAAGAAAAGAGAAGAGAAGAGAGAAGTGAAGTGAAGTGAAGTGAAGAGCGCACGATTATCATAAGAACCATTCACCGAGATTTCAAGGATGACAGTGTTGGCTTCTCCCGGCAGAAACATTACTAAGTGCAAACATAGTGACCGTGCAACCACCGAGAGACGCTGCTGAAGGCACTAAGCGATAAAACTGAAGGGGAGAAAACGATAATCGACAGTACAGAGACGGGGACACAACGTCGACCGTTTACGAAGACGAAAAGGCGAAACTGTTCGCCCCGCCAAATACTCTCGTCGAACTAAAAATATCAGACAGCGTTGATGCTCGCTTGAACAGCGATGCGTCCATAGTTGCCAGAGAGAGAATTCTCGCGCAAGCGTACCGCAACAAATCAAAAAAGCATTTTTAATACAAACATTTTATTAAGATTGCTAATGGTTATCGCGCTACTTCAATCGCTTTTCCCTGTGTCACGCACTCATGTACACGCACGCACACTTGACCCAATTTCTCCTAAAAAGCTTAAAGGAAATTTCACTCGCCTTAGTCACGCTCTTGGTCAAGTTCTCCTCCATAGTCTATTGAAAAATGAGCGAAGAAATTTTTCTATATCGGAGGGTGGTCTGCGTAGATATTAAAAAATGCTTCAGATGTGAATAAAGTCAAAAGCGAGAATAGTAAGAGAAAAGAGATGAGAAAAGAGAGAAGAAGAAGAAGAAGAAGAAGAAGAAGAAGAAGAAGAAGAAGAAGAAGAGAGAGAGAGAGAGAAAAATGTGAAAGAAATGCTAGTGACTATTATTACGTACATCGTTTCTCTCTCTCTCATTCTCCCTCCCCCTTATTCAAAGTTCGGTGTGATCCGAGTCTTTAAGGACTGGGGGTTTGGCAACATCGTATTTCCTGGTGCGTGACGAGGTCGAAGCAAAACTGCGTTTATAAGTCAGTTTACGATGCACGCGTGCTTGGAAAATGGCAAATCTTAAGATTTTTCGTTCGGCACTGTGATTCTCTACCTTGACATACATAGAAATTACGAAATCGGCATCGTGCTAATTCGATGTGGAGCAGGTCGAATAATGCGCAAGTTTCCTACGATACCCTTTTATAATAATTTATTGTTCAATTTAAAAATCTATTCGATTATTTGCTATGATTATTTATAAAAAGAAATTACTCAAATTTACAGATATTTTCTAGCTGGTGGAACAGTCGACGTAAAGTAAAAGATCCCTATTTCCAGAAAATCGTGAAATATTCGTTTATTTGGAGTTGTAAACAAGCTCAGAGTGACTGGATGTAGTTTAGATATTCGTGAATATATAATGAATAATATTTCCGATGAAACTTTGAGTGGCTCTTCTAAGTGACAATAACGTAAAAAAAAGCACATTTTCCGTAACTTTGCGTAAAATATATTAATCTGTTTGGCTGTTATACTATTAATAAGACTAGGGGTTGTCTCCAAGGTCAGAGTTTTGAGTACATATCTACTCAGCATTGCTCATATTCTCAATCTCCAAATTTACAGTATTTGTATAAATACTGCCTAAAAAAAAATAGAAATTTATGCGATTTTCTGCACGCTTCAATATTTGTAAACTAGTTTAACCTTAATAATGCAACTAGTCTTAAGTTATTTGTATCTTTAGGTGATAAGGAAAATGTCAGGATTTCCAAGATAATGTTAAATGATATGAGTGAGAATCAATACGAGAAAAAGTTGCTTTGTTGAAATTCTCATGTCCTAAACTGCAAATAACAAATAATTTTATAGAATATAATAGCTTGAATCAATGCCAAAGAGTAAACCAGAGCTATGCACTACGTATAGAAAAATGATTTTAAAAAATACTAATGACGTCCTTCTCTCTTCTTTTTGATAATACGAGACAGAAGTAAAATTGAGGAAAATACAACTTTGAAAATAATCTCACTTTACCTAAGAGAATAAGAAATCTTCCCTTTTTAAGTTTTGGAAGCTAACGGATTTGCTATTGCCAGTGTGTCGTGTTAGCGAAACTGCTCAATGCCAAATATAAACCAATATGTGTAACGAAGGCGCTCCGAGTTCTACGCGCGCGCTTCAAAGCCGATCATTTCTTAAAATGCGCCACATTCAAATCTGAAAAAAGTGCGTTTGCGCGACAGGCAGCCAATAACGAGAAGCACACATGCGCAGTTACGTTACATGTCGAAGTACAACAATCTTTTCAGTTGTTAATTTCAGGCAACTATTTCATCCCACAAGCCATTATAATTAGGTCTGAACGTACTCATCAAAATCGATAAAATCAATGATAAAGCTATTACATATGTATGTATATTTACGCGTGATGAATACGTTCATTTACAATTTTAGATGAATCAAAATCTTTTTGGGAGAGGCCCTATCGCTATTGCTACCTCCGATAATGATTCGGTATCATTAGATTCTGATGTAGCAACCAATTTTTCATTATATTCTTCTTCTGCTGCTGCTGTAGCTGCTACTGCTGCTGCTGCTGCTGTTGCTGCTGCTGCTGCTGCTGCTGCTGCTGCTGCTGCTGCTACTGTTGCTGCTGCATTATTTTCTATCCATGAGTCCCAGCCTGGCCACTGTTGTGACCAGCACGAAACACTTCTTGATATTGCGAAATTCAAATCTTGATTTGGCATTGTCAAATATGATGGGGTAGAGGAAGATGCTGCCATTGGTGCTACGGTCTCGTTTATTCCGATTTATAAAATTTAGATTACTGTCGTTTTTAGTAACCAGGGATTATCAAGATCATGTGTCGGTCGTACTCTCTATAACTCTCAATCATTTAAACAAGCATATTGCCAAGAATAGTACGTGTTTTTAGGTTTCTGGAAGTGATTTCTGGTAATCGTATTATAATGCATCGAGTCTCCCTATATTTTTCAGGATCTTTCTGGATTTCTTTGAGAAATCTTAAGCAGCCTTGCGATAGACGATGATAGTATAACTCAATGACTTTCCAATTAAATAATAATTGTAGCACTTTTAACGATATCTCGTACACACTTTCACTGAAATAAGAATGTATTGCTCTATTGCTATGAGTTTCCAAATTTAATATGAATTGCGATGTAGTTTTATGAGGACTTCGAACATTCGAGTCTAGGGCGTATCCACGAAAGATGCCATCCTCCTTTCCACCAAACAGTCCAATATTTCATTAGCATTATCAATTTGCATGATTGTTTCCACAGTTAAATAGACAGTGTTATTTACCAGTATTATTGACCAGCAAGAAAATCTTCACTAACGCTAAAGATGACTAGCTATTTAGCACAAACTCGCACTAAAACCACCACAAAACCGCGTGACGAGCAACGATGCGATATTGAGGACCAAGCTTTATCCCCTCCACGTGTTCTTCTTCACACACCACACCGTAATGGTGACGAGTCTCTCACGAAAATAGTCTACGGTCGAAAATAGCCGATACCAAGTAAGAAGGAAAAATCATTAGCACTCTCCTTGTTACATTGGAGCATTTTTAATCCCACAACCTATTTCCAAAAAATTTATATGTTCATTTTTTACGTATCATGCTTGTCGAATAACGACAATGTGACAACTGAATATTTTATTAATGAATTATACCATATTACGCGATTCAATTATATCCAGTCAATTAACCATGAGTTCTCTATAATCATGTGTAATTACAAGTTTCGTAAACATGTATAACACAAACATTTACTTGAATCCAGTTAATATTCTTATGAATAAATAAAATAAAAAATTGAATCAACGACCGAAAGAGTACTGTAGTTCCTGCAGAGTGTTTAGTTGTTGATATAAGGGTCCAGGGGATATGTATAGGGCAACTATAAATGATTGGTCTAGCGCGAAGAAAGTGAAGAGTGCCGTATGTAAGGACAGATAAAATCGTAGGAATAAAACGGGAAGTCAATAAACTTTGAACTCACCTGACTCCTAGAGGATAATGAACGATGCCGATGCCGCTCCTGACTAGGCGATGATGAGCCATGATGACGGTGAGTTCTGGGCCTACGAGATGACGTTGGTGGAGCCAAATGGGCACGATCGCGATCACGATCACGTTCGCGATGTCCGTGTTGTCTTCCACTGCTGGGGGATCGGCGATGACTTCGCTTATACCGACGCTCCTGACTTGTTCCACGTTCGTGTTGACGGGATCTCAAAACTCGCTCACCACTAAATCATAGTTTGTACAATTAAACATTTTTCAAAAGAACAAACGCAACTCTTGTAAGACTGACTGAGAATCCGTAAGAACACTGCATCGCATACACACACATTCAACTCGTTTTACACATTATATGAATTAAGTTTAATTTTTTCATTAAACCACTGTAGTTGCAGTGAAAATGTAATAAATATTACCCAAGGTAAATTTTATCGTCGTATTCTAGGACATTGTTACGATAAATATTTGCACAAAAGAATGTAGTCGCAAATTAGGTTCAAGGTCAGCCGACAACCTAACGTGAGATATCACAGGTTACCTCTAAAGAACTCCCAAAAAGGAACAGTGGGAAATTGAAGGAATAGAGAGATAGAAAGAGAAGGAAAACTTATTATTAATGCAAACTCACCAAGTACTCATTTAACAATACTGGATAAAATATAAAATTGGAAAGCATTGCGTCGTTATTTATCGATAATGCACGACTATGTTTAAAGGTCATGTTAAAGGCAGATCGTCGTGTTTGCATTTGCTAAATATTCAAGTAAATCGATTGTTGATGGCAAGGCAATTCGGCAGAAGTAAATAAAAGTGTATTATAGAACTTTTAACATTTCTGGTTCATCTCTTGGAATCTACCCAAAGCTTTTGGTAACTTTGATGAGAATTTAAAGTCCGATTCTTTAGTTGGATCTATATTAAATAGGTCAAGAAATTGTCCACAAACGATACAAGTTTTAGTTGCAGTGCTTCCTCCTACGATTGGCTTTTTCTAGTCAAAGTCTCGTCCTTACAACGCACCTACGAGTAATCGCTCTCAAAGCCATGACTCAAATAGCAGTTGCACATTTGCACATTCGTCCAACAATAAATATACATACGATATTCATACTTTTCTATGTCGTGGAATAAAAATGAAAGTTGTTGCAAACATTTTAATTAGACTTCAATTTCTAGAATTTAACGAGAATCGCGATCATGACGTTACTGTACCTTGGCATCCAGTAAGGGACATCGACGTAGAGAATTGGCATCCTTTAACTTCCGCCTGCCAGTTGACCTGAATTACAATTGGAGCACCTTGTAATATCAATCAGATAAGTTGTAAAAATATTTTTCCTCTTTCAATCGGTATTCCAAGGTATTTCTGTTTTCCATCATACATTTATAATCACTCTATTTTTCTTTCAATTTCAGAGACAATAGATACGATAAAAATGTTTAGTGTTATTTCTTTCTCTGAACAAGTATCACAGAATTTCCTTCTTATAAGCGAAATCACGATTAGCTATAAGTAAAGGTTTCGTTTTTCATGGAGAAATTACCAGCAAGCACTTTCGTATTTACCACGTATATTACGAAGATAACCGTGAAATCACATTCTAAATAAACCATAGTTTCTCATCAGTACTAATAATCAGCAAAAATATACAGAAAAATATGTCCAATGTATGAAAAGTTGATACTGCGTGCGAAAGGGAATCGCATTTAAAAGCTTTTGTGCTCTAACAGAGTACATAATTCTCGAGATCTTTTGTTTTAATTGATACGGTGCGATGCTGTGACTAAACATCATGACAGCCACCTTAGTACATTCTTCACAAATTTATAAAATTTATAATATAAATAATACTATCTTTAATAGAAACCTCGACAGCGGTTACTTGTCAAGCCCATGTAGTAAGGAAGCGGTGTGTGCAGTGTGACTAGTTGTTGCAAGAGACCTACATACCTACATATTAAATAGCTTCAATTTTTTCCCGACAATGCGAAGGATATTCATAGAGAAAAACTTCTTCTATCTGATATTCAGAAGCTCTCATCATATTCATATTTGACCAAGTACTAATGATTTTTTTGTCGATAAATTAATCGGGGCGTACTAGTTTTCCTTTAAAAATTAATAGTGCGAGTATTTCACTCACCCATTATTAATATCCTCGATCCTATGATCGTGATAATATTCTACCTATTTTTCTTTTTACTTTGCAAATAAGTCTCGCGATGCTATGCTAAGCTGATAATAATAATCGTTAAAAAATATAATTTTAATATTAATAAGAAAAATCCTCGTTTTTACTAGTGGAACCTATTCATCGAATATAATTGATCATCAGTAGGAAAATTCCTTGGCCACTTGAGATTCTGGGATAAGGAGCTAAGTGACTTCTGAGGGCATTTCAATTCAACCAGTCGTAATAAAATATTTCACTGTCTGTACGCATATAAGAGAATCCTTTCATAAATGTGATTTATGATATCTGTTTATAGCCTATTTTATATATTTCGATGACTTCAGTTAATTCTCCTAAGAGTATTTTTTCAATATCAGAGGTCGCGCGATTAAGCATCGATTATAATGCTTTAATTTCTATTATAACACAAAAATTCCACGTTCTTAATTAAACGTCCAACTAATAATAACAATAGATATCATTTTCAGGTTTAGCATGAAATATTCTTATTTATAATTGAACTATTGCAAGTTACATTCCCATTCACAGGTAATCCATTTCAAATAATCCAGATGGGGTTGATAATTATACTAATTGAAACCGTACTATTCGAACGAAGACTTATCTCACTACTGCAAAGAAAAGTGCAGACATTGTTAAACTGTGAACGCACTGATCACGACTGCCATGGAGAATTCATGGAGAATCTCTATTAGCAGTGGTGGATAAAGGAGGGGGAACGTTCGTGGCATTGGCGTCAATACAGCGCCATTGCTTGACTTTCTTTGTATTTTCTATATTACGTTTTTTTTCTTGTTCTTCTTCTAAATAAATTAATGAAAATTTTCTTATTTTTATGACTCACACATACAATCAATGATCAATATCATTTTGGAGCACAGTAAATTTATATTATTTTTATTTTCAGTCAGTCTCTTTTGATAGAATTTTTTATTTAAATAAGCTTACCTGTATGTGCCTTTTGCTTGTGGACTATCATAATCGACTCTCCTACGTTTGTACTCGTACTGTGGAGAACCAACAGAGTGAGAATCCGTTCTGGAGTGACTACGAGAGCGATGACGTCTTCTACTGCGTGGCATCTGCAACAAATGATTTAACCATACTTGATTAAATTATGAAAGTTAAATTGGCAGAAGAACCTGAAATTCTTGACACGTTGTATTAATCGATTTCATAGGATAATCATGCATGTGTGGGAATGGAAAGAGGCTAGAACAGTATAAGAAACAAGGAAGAAATAAATGATTATTTATATAAACCATCAGATTCTTATTACATAAAAATGACCAATAAGAATTCCAATGTAAGCAGAGATGAGATTTATGAAAAAAGCAGAAACATTGAAGAACCGCAAGAATATATAAGGCTTATTGCTGTAGGATTGTACGGAATGTTCCTACTGTGTCAGAGTTCGAAAGACACTAGGACCAGAGCCACTGCATTGGAACCTAACAGCGTGTACTTACATTGGGAAGACGAAAGAGGCTCACTTGGTCCCAAATGAAATTGAAGATGGACGATATCCAGGAACGTGAGGATGATGCGTGAGGTATGACACTGTTTTTCGACAACGACGTGGACATCAGCTCAAAAAATTCTGTAAAACGTGGGCATTCTCATCGTAAAACCGTAGCAACCACTAATTATGAAGTTCGCCCACTTCGCGATGATGAGGGTGAAGTTTCTTTGAAAGAACCTTCTTTGAGCTTGAACGATATATATATACATATATACTAATATATATATATATATATCACAGAAACGCAGGAAGTTAAACGTAACCCTATCGATATTCAATGGTTTCGAATGCGCGTAAACAACTAAACCCCGCCAAAATTTCTCGACGATCAATCTTTCACAATTTTATCAGAGTAAATAGATATATTTAAGTCTTAGCAATGAGAAATAAAGTAAAATTGAAAGAAAATCCTTATAAAAAAAAAAAAAAAAAAAAAAAAAAAAGGTATGCGAACATGAAGTAATGAGAACGCATGAGCCAGTCAGCAAATCAATGCCGATGTAGCTACTCAAACATTAAACGTTTATCATGCTTGTTCCGTTAATCTTCAAGGCAAACATTAATTGTTGTGATAGGTTAGTTTGTAGACTTATTGACTTAGCAAATATGATAAATCTAACAAAGCGATAAAAAGGTGCTGGAAACACATTGGTTCATCAAGCATACGCCATAAGGAAACTGTTCTGATATAATGGCGGCCATCTTGAAGGTATAGGAAGCATCAGGTACGAGTGAAAGAAACGCACGCGCAAAATTCTCTTGGTTCACAGATTAACCGTTTGAGAATAATTCGTCATGCTTGGACAATCGACAAATTACTCACATTTGAAGGATGATAGAGCCTGCTTGGTCCCAGAATAAGTTCAAAAATATGGATAACCAAGTGTTAGGTGCGACGTACAGCACTGTTGTCTGACAACGATGTGGAAATTCGATCAATGCGATTGGTGAGGAGCATTCGGCTCGATACGTGCAGCGTCGTTAAACCGAGAACTTCCGAACTTATCCGAAAGATTACGGAAACGGCCGATTCTATGATCTCTATTAATTTAGTTCGAGTTTCCAATGTAATTTAGGAATGGAACTTGTTTATTATTTTTAATAGGTGTTTAATAGTTGTTAACGACATTTATCCAAAACTATTGTTTTATACGTATAACAGAGATCCGCCATTTTAATATAAAGAAAATTATTTTATGCCACCTGCTGCAAATTAATTCAGAGGAAATGATTAAGATGATTCCCATAAGTTGAAATAAATTATCAAAAGCTTTGATTTAAAAAACTTAAGTCTTATCATTACCTATGTGCAGATAAAATTTTATTGTGAATTCACATTGTATTCAAAGATGGCAGGTTCAAACGTATTAAATGCAAATGTTACATAAATTATTCACTCAAGTAGAGCCGGGAACAGATATGTGGAATCCATAACGTTATTAAGAGCCCTACGTTCGACGGTCACCCACTACCGTGTGCTGATTGTGACCGGCTGTACATACTCGTATTGGACAAAATATTATGTAAATGTGTTTTGTATTTTTTAAACGCTTATTTATAAATGAAAATTTCTTATTCTCTTGGAAGGCACAATTTGAAAGATTATTTTCTTATTGAAATTGATATTTTATTTTAAGAATTTCTTAATATAGGTTAATACTGATAAGATACTGAATAGGCGAGTTAAATTTAAATGATTTTTTAATTAAGATATTTAATTGGATAGAAAATGAATTGAAGAGAATTCATATGTTTTTATAGTTCTCTTAATAATGAAACGAACTTTTTTTCATGGAATATATTTTTTGAACATTTTGTACGTCTGAATATGGTTCTTTAATTAAAAAATTTCCTTTTAGATTAAGAATGACATACCTGAATTCTGAAGAATCCATTAATTATTCGGCTAATACCATATCTCATAAGATTTATAAGTTTCCAAAGCATTTTTAAGTTAATTATTAATAAAATTATAACATAGTGGAATAGATACACATGTGATTAAGGAATAAACACAAATGTCGAGAGTATGTTAAGTTAATGACCCTCAAAGTTATCATAGGTGGCACCACATTGCGAATATTTTGTAAATGGTAATTTGTTATCGGCGAATCTAATTGAATTACGCGGTCAAAATGAATTTGAAAAACTTGAAACTTTACTCAATCTGCTAATAATGTAGCTATAATAAGAGATCTGTGCTCTTAATAATTACCTGCGTTTTTATACAGACGACTGACGTCAGCAGCTTTAATTGATTTTTAGGGAATAATTTTACGGGTATAATTGACGGTACCGAAGAAAACGCTGTCCATGATTTTCTTAAGATTTCCTGTAAAAAATGTTATCAAGTTATTTCTAAATTAACACTTTAATTCTCTATTAACCGTATAGGGAAGAAAAAAGTATTATTTTTTTAACGATGAATCAATCATATTTTACTCAATGCACCAATAATATGAGTTTCCAGTTAATCTAAGCAAATGCAATTAAAACTATTATAGAGAGATGTCAATGATGGTTATACCGAAATATATTGGGGGTTAGTGACAATATGCGGGACACCACTACACACTACTAAGTGATGTTGCTTCTTGACGTACCTGTTGTTTAGAAGAGAAAGAGCTAGGGTAAATCTGTCTTTCAAATTTGGAGAATTTTGACGGAAAGACAAATATAGAAGAAGCTTCTAATATCAGTCGACGGAATATTATTTTAACCCCTGTACCCATACTCAGTGGCAATGCAGAGCTCACCGTACCGCTGTTCGATGTTTCACAGTATTTCATTTAGCGCTTGCGCTCTTTAATCTTCCCACTGACCTTATCCCTATCCATATTTTAAACCAAATCTAACTCTATCTCTATCTTACTCAGACAAGTGTATAATAATTGACTCAATGTAACTCGCATATAAGAGGCATCTGTCCTTTGATCAATTTTATCCTTGACGCCATCTGTCACATAGATGCATTTCGTTGATTCTCGTCCGTCCAAAACAGATTTATATTTTTTCTGGCACAAATCTCAGGCTACCTAGACTAATGTGTAAATGCAGATAATTTACGACATACGTTTCTGTCATTATGTGCTTTTATTTAGTTTCAGAATCTAAATTCAATTCACTATGACTATCGATTTAAAGTTTTTTAATCGACTTAAAGCTTCGAGATCAAACAATTACAGTTCATTCATACAAATATTTAGAATATTCACTTGCCAGAGCAGACTTTTTCTATATATCTGTCATTGTAATTTCGCATTCAAAACTACACTTTTACTTATTATAAATAAAACAAAAGCGCCATCTACAGACGAATTACTCAAACTGTTCATTCAGCAGAGTCGATATCTCACAATGATACGTTACCTACTAATGAAAACTATTCACTAATGGTAACACTTTATGATACGAGCCGACTGGCGGATCTAGTGAATAATTTCGAAATCATAGCTCAAAAAAGAGAAACCGCGAGGAAAAGATACTTGAAATTCTTGAAAGTCTTACTACTCGAATTACCTGTTTTTGTTGCTAAACTTTTTTTCAACGGGGTATGTCGATTAGAACTTTGCAGAAACATATTTTTTAAGTCTAAAAAAATGGAGCACTTTTGGTCTTTTGAAAATCGGTTGGGTAGTTTTTGGAATGCACGTCTTCAAATTTACGAAGGCAGACACACCGTCTCGAACACCCCTCAAAATATGTCCGTTTTTTTTTTTTTCCGGACACACAGAAAAATAAATGTTTCAAATAGTTATTAATTTTCTTGATGTCGAGAATAATACTTTGTGTCAAATAAGTTAAAAGTATGCGTGTGCTCCCTTTTATTTTTAATGATATATTTTCTAACTTTTGGATAAGAAAAGTTGAGTTCCTTCTAATAAATCGAGGCTAATTATCGAGTAATGAAATATGGAAAAGAAAAAACAGTATAGAGTCATTGCGTATTGGGACAGTCATGTTTCTTCGTAAATTTAACGATTTTAGTAGGCGAGCTGGGATCAGAACGTGAAATGATATACAGCTAGATGGTGCGGCTTGGTAGCTAATGCTCTAATATGCGCAAAGGGTGCCATGCCCGTGTCACGCGGATTACCGCTAATTGTAGTTTATGCTTTATACCGTGCTATTCTCTCCACTACACTGTATGCTATCCACCAGGTGGGTATCCAACCAATACAAGTACCGTTTTCGCGTATACACGAAACAATTCGTATTCGCGTGCGAGTGTGCACGGGTCATGCGTACCTGTCTCGCAACAGCGCGTGTTAGACGTGTCTACATGTGATAGTGCACATGCGAGGACAGGAGTCTGTACTGACTTGGCTGTCATGTTGCTACGTCCGTCAGTTCCACTAGTCCCTCTAGTCTTGCTAGTCCTCCTAGTCCTGCTAAAATAACCCGGCATCGCACCTCTGCCTCACAATTAAGCGCGCCTATATTCGTCGACTGCATTTCATCAGATACAACAACATCCACCAAACTTTTACTCTATTAATTGATTTAGGCATAAAGCGTATTATTCTGCACTGACTATGCCGACTACTTGTTCTTTAAATATTTCAATAAGCACCATACTGATTTATTTTGTTAACTCATAGACTTTCTTTGTTTAAAGAATTATTTAAAGGAGAGCAGATGGACATTTTGATGGAATTTCCTTGAATTAAAATAATCACTTTAGGAATCTGTCTGTTCCCGTCTAACTAATGTGGTATACCTTTATCATTAAATATCTCAAAAACTAAGCTTTAGATCAAAATGTGGCATATGAAAAATCGTCTTAGAATCACCCCTTTTATAGCTCCTTCAAATTTGGCATAAAATTTTACCTTACTGAAACACCCTGTATATATATATATATATATATATCATATCCGTGCTTGGTCTCATTTTTATCAGGAAGATGTCAAAAATATTATGGCAATACTCTTATGAAAATTCGATGACAAAAATTAGTTTATTAAAATTAAAAATTATGAATGAGTCATTGACGCTCGAGTCACTAACGTAAAAAAAATTTCAAAGAGCGCTGAAGACCACCGCATTTCAATAGGCTAACTCCGTGGGTGAGTAAGAGGTGGAAAGCCACGCCTGTTCACTGCCCATTTTTAAAGAAATCGCCATCGCTGCTAAAATAAGCCCCGAGATTGGTCTATATAAATTAATATTAGATTTGCAATAACTCAATAATTACACATTTGCGGCAAAAGTTGCACAGGACTTTTCGACTTGACTCTCCCTCGTCTTTCAGGGGTCGAAAGGATTACTATCGACTCTGTTACACCCTGTATACATATACCTTCTTATTAGTTCCCAGAAAAGAGGTTTCATTAGAATTTCAAAAAGGGTAATTAAACAGTACAAAAATACATTTTCTATAATATATTTTACATTATAAACCAACCATACATCATCATAATAATATTTTATATTCTTAAATCTAAGCGGTACTTATTCTAGTTTCTCGTTTATATACTTCCTTCATATTTATACTTTGTGTGTTTACTTTATTCATAGCATTATATAAATAAATATATATATATATATATATATATATTTATTTATTTATTTATTTATATTCATCATTATTTATAATATACTTTAAATACTACGTTATGTGTATATATATATAATATATAATATTATACACGTTTTTTACTTTTTCACGTCCCAGGGCGTCTCGCATTTCTAATATTGTATATACGAGTGAGACTTGTCTATAGAGACATTCTGAATCCTTGTTCATTTCTTACTGTGTATGGTATACAATATCGCATATGTTTTATTTGTATATGGCAAGAGTATTTGTATTTTCCAAGTATGGCGAAAACAATATAAATTCAAGTATATATGAATATATAATTGGACATGTAAATATTGCGCATGTTATGTGTCACCTTCGTTACGTCATTGCAAATCATATATATGTATACTGAAATTTTGCTTCACTTATTTCTCAAGCTATTCTCATAGTATCTGTTGGGATATTAGATTTTCCTTAACATAAATATGCAACGATGCTGCCATGGACCCCATGAGACGATCATTAAATCCCGGAAGTATACTTAAAATTGAATGCGTTTAATTGCTTTGTTTTCTTTCTAGCTCTTCGTATATATCGCGAGAAAATTTTTACGTTTCCAACGTGAAAAAGTTGGAAGATATACGATGGATGGATGTCATATACATATGTTATGCCGGCCCTTCCTTCGAGATCAATTAGTTATATCATTTATAAGATACTTAACAAAGAAATTTCATTCATTTGTAAATCTGTTTTTTTCTGAATCTTTCTCTCTCTCTCTCTCTCTCTCTCTCTTTCTCTTTTTCTATCTCCCTCCTCCAAAAAATACACATAATTAAGTGAAAAAGGCACCTAACTCCCTTAGCGTACGGTCGTAAGTGATATGCCGTAGAGTTGACGACCTCTATTGGGGCCTTTATTACCACACTTTAAATCGTACGAAAACTACCAAAATGAAGGAATGTTATAGGTGTCTGCATGAATAGGACGCGACTATTTTTGTTATCATAAACTGTTCTTTCATTTAATTATAACACTTTTATTAATCGAGATGTACTAAAATTTCGCCATTTTCTCCCTTTTATTCATGATTTTTTTCGCCCGGTTTTACACGTTTCTTTTTTCCTTCTAATTGATTTCTTCTTACATGATTATGACCTTTTTGTAAGTTGAAGTTCACTCTTGTTGATTTCATATCTTACAATATTATTAATAATTTAGGCGCTCTGAGGGGTCCCGGCAGGCTAGCTACAATATTTTGTCTCTTCAATTTTTAAATAGTTATGGATCATGGCTTAATTCTCTTATACCTAAAAATATTTAACACAATGTTTCGCGGGCGCAAATATTTCAGTTCATATACCCATTCTACTTCTTTTATTTTTTATCCTATTAAGTGTATCATATGTATATATAAATATATATGTTATGTACTTTATGTACACACGCACATATATACATACTCACACATATATAAATAAATAAATAAATAAATAAATAAATAAATATATATATACATACGCGCGCGCGCGCGCGCGTGTGCGTGTGTGTGTGAGGGGGGGGGGGATTTCCTAATTATCTAACATTACTCTTTTCCATATGTATATATATATATATATATATATATATATATATATATATACACATATGTATGTATGTATATATAATATACATATAGATATTATATATAGATGCTCGTATCTTTTGTAGATATTGATGTTCTTTTATGTACATGCATTTATATATAATTGTACGTTTTTGAGTGTAATGTATATATAATATATATATTACTTTATAGTTATGTTCAGTATTTGCGGTTACGGTTCTTACTTTTTATTTTCTTCCATTGTGTACATTTTTCTTTTCGGTTAATATCCTTGAGCTAATTTTAAGCTTTCATCAGGGTGTTCTGCAATGATAAGTAGTCTTAATATGATTTACTGCTGCCTCCCTTTCTACCCGACTCTTCCCTCCCATTAAAAATAAATGTTAAAAAGATAGGACCGACTGTGAAATTTTCTATGGTTATTCATCAATGAAACATCAAATTATGTACGTAATTATTATAATCTAGATAAAGATTTTATGCAAGTTCATTTGAAAGGCATTTTTTTTTATCATAAGGAATTTTAATCTAAATGTCCTGAGTTTGAACTTTATATAGCTTACCTTTTATAGATATAATTAATAAATTAACGCTTAGTCATTTTAACCAATAATACTAGCGTGCAAATAATATACAATTGATTTGTTATTTTATTTTGTTATAAAATAATAATAATAATAATGATAATAATAGAGTCTGAAGAGAAAAAATATTTAAGTTATCCCGAAATAAACCCCCATCCCAGTTAACTCTTTGAAACACGGAATTTTAGAAAATAAAAAAAACCCATGTTTTGCAGAGGCTTGATTTATTTTAAATTGAATGAAGTGGTTTTATTTTTAACAATAAATATATAATAATAAAAGAATATTACAAAAATAATAATTAAGTTCTTAATTATAGAGTGAGACTCTTTAAGTTCCACTGTGCATATTTAAGTATCAAAAACGGTTACTTTTTATACCACCGTGCCTCAAAGAGTCAAGGGGTGATTCCTAATACAAAATTAAATCAAAAGTTGAAAATCACTTTTTTATCCGGGACTTAGTTTTCCAGGTATTCAATGATAAGGATGGTATATGTGATAATACTACTCTTATTCACTTCAACTATCAGTAATATAACTAATAACATCTTTATATTATTGAACAATTTGAAACTAAGCTCCAGATCAAAAAGTGGTTAAAAACTTTACGGCTTAGTTTAATGTTAGGAATCATCGTTTAATAAAGAGTTCGCTTATTTCAGGGCACTCTATATAACAGTCATGCTAAGGATTTTAAATATTATATAAAGTAACATATAAAAAAAGGAATGAGAATCATTGAAATAAACAAAAAAATAATTAAATTCATTATGCATCATGCAAAGATATTATATATTGTATCTCACGAAATATCATAAATGCACTTGTTAAATTTGTTAAAAATTTTCCATTGATTAAAAAATATAATTATAAATATTAAGAATATAGAATCATAGTTTAGTTTGAAATTACACTAAAAATTACATATTTAATGAGTTAGAAAATAAATAAAGCATTCGAGAGAAGCCTTAATTAAAAATATGATGAACTGATTACGTGTGGTAAAACTTGTATTTTTATTATTTGTCTGTAATATTATTAATCTGTTAATTTATCTAACATATATGTTATCGAACAAAAAATATTTAGTGACGTCATTTTATTAATACTTTACATATGTGTATATATACATATATTGTACATATACATATATAGAGGGACTCTACACTGCTTTTTTTATAAATGGTATTTACTAAGAATTTGAATTATTATTAAATATTGCGAGGTGAATTTGTGATGCTTGGATGTGCGTATAACGTTCGAATATAATATTTCAATGATATATTTTGGCCGATATATTCAACAAAATATCAGTATTGAATAATGTGATGTGAGTGGATTTTTGACGAATTAAATAGAAATTATAATGCATAATTTAAAAAAAAAAAAAATTGATTTTATTTTAATATAAAATGATTTAGTTCATTATTCGTTGATTAGTGTTGTGATATGTTTTGTACCATTCTAATACACATAATCGAATATTAAACTTTTTACCTATGAAATAGGTCACGATCCCTCTTCTCTCTCTCTCTCTCTCTCTCTCTCTGTATCAATCTTCTTTTTCTTCTTTGATCATATTCTCTTCTTTCTACCCTCTCATATGCATATACATTCTCTCACTCGCTCTCTCTCTCTTTCTCTCTTCTCTAGCATTATTCAACAAAATCATATTTATTCAATGTATACAAGTATTATCTAAAAATTTGTATAGTCAGTATGTCTTGTTGCTCGTAATTATTAACGAGTGTGTAGATATATATAGGAGAATGCTAAAAGACGATTGTTCATTGGCTCTATTTGCTGTATTCACAACATACCTTTCAAGTAGTATAATATAAATATTGCTAGAGATCCTTTATTCTTGTAGAATTATGTTTCTTTAATGATTGTCAGATATCATCTGATAAGGCTCTCGAGAAAAAAGGAATGAGTTTTACAATTAATATTGACATTGAATTAGTTGAATAACGAACGCTTGAGTAAGAACTACTTGAGATAATGAAGAAAAAAAGATGAAAAAGAAGAAAAATGATGATGAAGAAAAAGAAGAAAAGTAAAAAGAAATGAGAAAGAACAGCAATAGGGAAATATTCAGAATGATGGACGGCCAGTAGAGAGATAGATTAGAGATTTAAAAAAAAAACGAATATATAGTTCACGTGACAAGAATCGGATATTCTTTATTAATAGGAAAAAAAGAGAAAGAATAGTGTATCGTATGTATGCATGTACGTATATATTGAATTTTATCATAACTGGCAAATATCATGATTCCATAAAAACCGAGGGAAGAGGGTAAGAGAGGATAAGGAGTTTATTCGGAGCATTAGCTTTTAAAGCTTAAAGCTGTAGTTTATACAACCAAATAGTAAAATTGATCGAAACTGTAAAAATTATACGTATAATATAGAATTGTAAACTCTTGAAATCGCATCATGATAATGTGGAAGAAAGATAGAGGCAGCAGCCGCAGCGTATTATTGTAAACTGTAATGTAAATAATGTGTGTGAATATGGGTACAAGTACGCATGTGGAGGAGAGGGATCTATGTTACAATATATAGAGATCGTATCTGTGTTTCGTGTCACGGTGCTGCATGTAATCGATATATTTATATAGTTATTGCATTTTTTCTTGTGAATCCTTCTTTTTTGCTTTTACTTTGTTTTACTAGTGATCGATAAGCTAGACTAGACTAAACTATGTCTAGAGCTTTTGGTAAATGTTGCATTGCGCTATATTCTACATATATGTGTATGCTTTTCAACTTGTCCGTGTTTTTCTTCCAATTTACATTTGTATACATGTATACAAGTAATTGCGTATCTAAATGTATAAGTTTGTATGCGTGCGTGTAATGTAGTAGTAGTAGTAGTAGTAGTAGTAGTAGTAGTAGTAGTAGTAGCAGCAGCAGTAGTAGTAGTAGCAGTAGTGTAGTAGTAATAGTAGTAGTAGTAGTAGTAGTAGTAGTAGTAGTAGAAGTTGTGTGTGTGTGTGTGTGTGCGCGCGTGTGTTGGGCGTTCTTACACCCATGACCTTATTAAGGTAGCATCATTGGACTTTTCAATTTTAGACATATCTCGCCTTACTCCATTTTTACATTTATTCACCATTTTTCTGTAGTTTTAGTTTCACATAGTGTGTGATCATCGTTTTCTCCTCCTTTTGTTACACATTTGTGTAATCATTAAATTTTTATTAATATATATTAATTATCTACTTATCACCTTAAACTATATCTTTAGTTTTTTTTTTTTTTTTGATACAGCGCCCGTTTATATTTGGTTAATTCCGTTAAAAACGGGATGAGACAAAACGTTTAATAAGACATACACACGCCTTAATATTTAAGGCGAATTTTTTCCCAACAGTTTTTACAGGACAGGTATCTCTATCCAACAAACCTTTGAAGAATAAGGAGATCCCGTTCTGATCTGTATTTGAAAGTGGAGCCGGGTCGAGAGTCAAACAAACTCTTATAGAGAGGAATAGTGATTATGTGTGCAAAGAAGGCAAGAACAGATTGTATAAACTATGCAGCATATAATCTGATTTGTTTCCTGTATGTATGTTTGGAGTTTATCGAAACTCTAATGGAATATTTCATATCGATTTATTTATTTCATATCGAGGCAATTTATTTCTCTTATACATATATTATGTGGAATTTACAAAAACTTCTTAGACAAGAGTTTTTTTTTTCTCATTTCTCTATACTTATTACAAAATTAATCTTCTGGCTATACTAATTTTTACTCCACTGCTAATTTATACACTCTGCCGTGAGTGAACATTGCCTTTTGTACCTTTTCTCTCTCGTTTCTTTCCCGTTTTTCCTACCTTTCACAAAAATAACTTATATTCTTATTTCATTTTTCCTAACTAATAATGTACATGTTTTCTTTAGTTTTCTTACTTATGTTCGTATGTCATTTCTTAACTATCTATTTATTATTTTACGCGCAATGCTCAAACATACGCTTAAACAAACACACAGACGCACACGCATACACGAATGCTTTTCTCGCGAGCTAATGATTCAAAATAACAACCCCTGACACTGCTGCGCTGCGCATGCCGTCCACATATTGTATATATATTTGTGTAATCATACATGTGTATACGCATATATTCATATATTTGTATATTTATGTATAATTATTATAATTATTTATGCATAACTTTGTTATTTTTTTATTGTGTACTCGTGCCATGTCCTTAAGGCTCGTGTTCCTTTGCATGAAAATTCGTGGATAACGCTGAATCATTTAAAAAATCAGCGTGTCGGACGTATAAATTCGGTTCAGAGTCTAGATTTGCAAAAAGCACCGCTCTTAAGTTTCTTCGTTGTTAATTTTATGTATTTTTTTCTTTCAATTGGACCTCAGAGCTTGTCGCTGGATACATAATACGGTACACTGGTCCCAGCGATGCAAGCACGGAGCCAATACAAAAAATCACGTAATTCAAAGCTTGAGAGAGGGTAGGGGGGGGGGGGAATTTGATAAGAATATATAGAAATTTAATATTCAAAATTAATCTACTCTCTTCTTCTCTCACTACATCCTTCTTTCTCTATCTACTTCATTCTTTTTCCTCTCTTCTTTTCTTCTACTTCTCTTTCTCTAACTCTATCTATTTATCTACCTATTTATCTATCTATCTATCTATCGATATATATCTTCGGTAATTGATAATACTAATTTTCAATTAGTAGGACGTTTGATTTGCGCAAAGCCATCGAGAACTCTGAACCAAAACACGCAGGGCTTGTTCACGTTCTAGCCTTGTGAAGAATAATTTTTTTCTCTAAACACTGGAAGAATAAAATGCATGATTTAAAATTTACAAGATCGACAATTTTACAAATTGGTCTATGCGAGAGTATCGAGTTCTCGCAATCTTACTGAAGGAACAACCCGTGCGTGAACGCTGATGTAACAATGACGGACCGCTCATGGATTAAAAAAAGATACTAATTCTTAAATACTACGTGGTCACGCGACTAATAAATGAAAAATACAACTTTATCAGTTTTGATCATTGTGCGATCGATTTTGATTCGTTCGCAGTACGATCCGTCTGCTTTTTTGATTAACAAGAAAGTCGTTTATCATCACCTTCGCCCTTTTTCCACGCTGCTTCGCTGATTCCCGGTGAAAAATTCATTGATGTGCCTTCAATGCATGATGTGACAGTTTTTATTTTTTGACAGATTCGAAAGATACATAGACAGATGTACGGGGAGGCCGATGATAGCACGTTCAAAGTACGAGCGACTCATTCCGCTGGAAAGCAGATAGAGAGTAGTGCACAATTTTGCCAGCATTCACAGTGCTTGCTAATGAAGAAGCAAAACATATATAACTAGAAAGTGAGAAGAGTATAGATAGATCACAAATAAAAAATAGCGATAGCATAAATCATTGTCATTACTAAAAACATTTTTCCTTTGTGTGCATGTCTGTCTGTCTGTCTGTCCGTCTGTCTGTATCTCTCTCTCTCTCTCTCTCTTTCTTTCTCACACACACACACACACACACACACACACACACACACACACACACACACACACACACACACAGAGAGAGAGTCTCTCTCTTTATTTTCATTTCTATTTTAATTAATTAACTACTAAATTATATTCTTTTCTGTTTTGATATTCTCTTACTATCTCTCATCAATCCTTCTATTCTCTTCCAGCTTTACACATACTTTATTATAGAAAACATTCTGTCAGTACTACTTTCCGCTCGTAAACTTCATTTCATAAAGTACTCGATTTATGCAACATACTTTTCTTTTTTTTTTTAATAATAAAAGAAATAGAATTCTCTTTTAATTGATACCATTTTTATATGTATAATCTTGATATTTTGCTATTTTTAGTGGTAAGATGATAAGCGAATTACTTGAATACACCGTAAAGCTTTTTACAGCCCACCGTTAAAACTTTTTATTTCGCGTGGGATTTGGGCTCAGGTACAAGCAGTCTCATCCAAATTGGCGCGCCACATGGACAGGACACGCGATCACAAGAAAACTCTCATATCTAATTCTAACTTTCGTGCTGTTTGTGCAATATGTCTATCTATGAATTATTTTTCCTATCATCTTTTTCATCCACTTGTGCAATCATGTGCTATGTGTTGTACACACAAACGCACATACCCACACACACATAAAATGAATATATGTATACATATATACACACGTTTTTCCTTCTTCCACACACATTCATACAGTCTTCTCTATAATTTTTCTGATTACGTAATAATTCCCCCTCCCCCCTGTGCTTTTCACTCGCGCTCATATTTAATCTTTCCTGTACTTTTGCATTTCAAATTTAATTTATTTTGTGTGCTCTTCTTTCTTATTTATCTCCTAATATTCTTTTTAATTTTTCTATCATTCGATTATTCAAAATTCAGAATATCTATGAATGAAACTAAATACTAGAGCAAAAAACCTCTCATATTAGTTTTTAATTCAAACAATTAGTAATAAAGTTAAATAAAAATTAATAAATTAATTTATGTGTATTTTCTATAAGGTTTAGGAGAATGAAGAATTACTATAAAGAAAACAAATTTAATTTGATTTCCTGTACTGTACAATTAATCGTTTTTGTAACATGCATATATTTTTAAAATCTCTCTCTCTCTCTCTCTCTCTCTCTCTCTCTCCCAGTCTTCTCTTTAGTTCTCAAGAAACTCTCCAAGTATCTTGTCCTCTACGCGATTTACCACAAAATGAAGGAGGAGTCAATAGTTATTTTTCTAAATTTAGTGATTTATTGCTTAAGCGTTTTAGACTCAAATTTGTATTCTTTTTTTTTTTTTTTTGTTTTTACATTATCCTCTTGTATAAAAATGTAATATATAGGTTAAAACCATAATGAATCTAGTTTCACTGTGATTGCTTAAATACTTTATTACATACTACGTCTGTGAATGATTTTCATACCGGATTAATAAGTTGATCATATAGAAAGAGAGATGAAAAGAGATAGAGAGAGGGAGAGTCACACGCGCACACGTTCTTACTCTCTTTCTTTCTCTCTATACACGGCCTGATACTTTATAAAAATATTTAACTGCCTAATTGCCGTACCGAAGAGTATTCGATTAATAAAAACGATGCTATTATGTGCCTCGACATTTATTTCTTATTCGTTTAAAAGAGACAATGAAGAATTCGATTTGCCTCTCAGCTACGATTTGGTTTGAGCGTGCAGCATCTCGCACAAACGACATTTTTGCGGCAGTAATCTGGAGAATGAAACTTATAATAATTTATTCGAATAAAAATTAATAATGAAGAAACGTATCACAAGAATTGAAACACCATGCCATTGGTGCTGCTGCTGCTGCTGCTGCTGCTTACCCGAATGTAGAAATGAGAATATCACCATTGAATAAATCGCAAAGCCACCTAACTTTAGGAGGCCTGCTTTTGCTTTCTCACTGAATCTTCAGGTTATAATCAAGTAACTTTTTAATATAATATACCTATCTACCTATCTATATATATGTCTAACTATTTATGTATCTATCTATCTATCTATATATCTACCTAATTTACTACTTACTTATTAACCTACTTAATTCCTAAACTTTTCATATATAATATTGTTTTTCTCTTGCTTTTTGTCTTTTAATTAATTATAGTGTAGAGAATTCTCTTTTAGTCTTCGTCTTTGGATGTTTAAGAGTATATCATCCTCAGTCATGGACCAGATGTAGGTACTCAGGTATAAGATGATCCACGATATTTGAAACTCCTACCGAAATTTATGACATTGCCATCTTACGAAAATGTCATCCTTAACCAAGTTTGTCCCTTTTTATGCTAATCACACTATTCGAGTGTTTTTTCAAGTAACTTGACCTACAGCAAATGATGATCCGTTATTTAAATTATTCGATATTTGTGAAGGATTCGAAAGTCCATGGAAGGGATAGAGGAATCTTGCATAAAATCTAGTAGAGATTGTTCTGTGATACTTTTTTCTCATTTTTCTAGTAAAGTAGTTTTGTTTTGCTACCGATATTTTTTGGTTGAGAAAGTGGCACATTTTTCACCAAATTTCTATTTGCAGCAGCATTGATAAAAATGTTTTTGTAATTATTGTTGGTGATGGTGATGGAGATAATGATGGTAATGTTGGTGAAGATGGTAGTAGTGGTAGTGGTGGTGATGGCGTTGGTGATAACTGTTGTTGCTGTAGAAGTTGTTCCTGTTGGTGGGGTGTACTGGCTTACCATCACACTAGGAGGCTAGGCGTCAGCCACTCCTCATCCGCTAGCTGGACCGCAACCAAGAACACACTTTACCATTTGAACACACAAACGCTGGTTAAATCTTGGTCCAAATTGTAAGAAGGACATAGAAATAATCACTGACATCTCTCTCTCTCTCTCTCTCTCTCTCTCTCTCTCACCCTCTCTCCCTCTATCTTTCTCATTCAATTCCTTCCACTCTCTTTCTTTCTTAATCTCTTTCTTTCCTACTCTTTCGCTTTCTCTCTATCTTATTTCGAGAAACGCCCATTCATTCAATTTCATTTATGATCACTTTCGTATTAACATTAGTCTATCTAACTCTACATCTACCTCAGCTCAACCTCTCTATCAAAATATTTGAAAATATTGTTGTTAAAAAACATTATATAAATTAGTAGAATTTTTTTGTATATAATTTAGAGTTTATAATTTATTTAAAATGTTAAAATATCTTAATATTTAATTATTAAAAAATATTAAATTTGAGTTATCCAGCCTGTTAGAATCTATCGATAGTTTTAACTTATTTTTACAGACTTATATCTCTCCTTTTTTCGCTTTCTTTCTCTCTCTCTCTCTCTCTCTCTCTCTCTCTCTCTCTCTCTCTCTTGCATTCTGCATCTTTCTCATTGATGTTCATTCATTCTATTGTATACGATATAAAATACAAGTATTCATTTGCCTAATTAATATTACGATACTCTTCAGGCTGGATCCGAGGTTGAGTTTAGTGGTAGACGTAGGTAGCATGATGCTAACTGACATTCGAAAGAAACGATAAGCCAGGCCGTGCGATGATTGTGGTAGCGATCACTGTGCCTGCGAACGAAACATGTAAGTAATGACAGGCTGTCGGATCATCTCGAGTATCTCATCTGGCTATAAAATTTGATTACATTTACATGTAAAATTAGCAAGAAACTTCGAGAAGAGAAAAAGAGAACTCAATAGACAAGTTCGCTGTACATGTACGTACAATGTTTATCTTACAGTGTGAAGAAAAAATATAATATACAACTATCGTGCGATAATGAAGATGTCTGTTTCGGTAAGGAGAAAAACGATAGTCCAGAGAGATACCCGATTTTTAATAGAATAAAGTGCAGAAAGAATGTGTTTGTGCATTCCTTAGCTCGGTTCAAAGACAAGATGCTCATGCACGTTAGACATAAGTGTGCTAGCGTGTCATTAAAAAAAAAGGAAAAAAAAAAACAATGATGTAAGAAAGTTAAATTCTACATTATATGGTAGCAACCTGCAATAGTCTCTCCTCCTCCTCCTCTCTCTCTCTCTCTCTCTCTCTCTCTCTCTCTCTCTCTCTCTTCCACTCTCCTTTCTTCAACTCAAAAGCAAGACTCCAGACAAGCAGACTTGTCAAATATCGATTCAATGTTCAAACTCAGTACTAAAGTTCAGGTCGCACTTTCTTGACACTGAGTTGTTTTACACTCGATTTTTTTACCGAGTTTACGTTGCATTATATTACGCTATCATTACGTAACAGAGAGAAATGTTATGATTCGTTTGAGAAATGTCAAGAAATTGTTCCTGCAAATTTCGTGTATATTACTCCAGAAACTACTAGGGCGCAATAAAAGATTTGTCTTCAGGGCATTCATCAGCTTTTACTGAAATTCGCCGTGGCTCAAAATCTACTCGTAGATTTATCTATTTATCTATCTATCTATCTATGTACAACGCGACTTGAGCAGATATTCTCACCATGATCTGCTAGTACGAACGACAACCAATTCGATCACAATCAGCATTCTCGGTGCTACACACGTTCACAGTATGAAGGTTAGAGCCAGGCGCGGTTACATATGAATAACTAATCAAGTATAAGGTAAGAGAGCGCCAAAATTATACGAATATAAGAGAAGCCTCCCAAAGTGCTAACCGTGTGTGCTTTCAACGTCGTTTAGCCGCCTCGAATATAAGATCCTCCGGCTGTATGTATAAGCCAAGACCGGTATTGCTGATATCATCTTCAGGCTGGTCAAAGAAGGGCAAGATGCAAAATATATATGTATAGATGAATAGTGTATGTACTGAGCGACTGGCGAAATTACATCTTGAAGAAAAAAGAAATTATTAAGTGGAAATTAGGCTTTTGTCTGTTTAACGTACCGGCACGTATCAACGCAATAATGGTATTTTATGGAAAAATCAATTAGACGAGTTTCGAAATGACGACTGAAAAGAAGCGAGCAAATTTCGCGAGTCGCCATGTATGTACGATAAAGCGGGACACGACTAATGGTAAACCTACAAAACTAGTAGTACACAAAGAAGACGGGAACAACACGCATAACTTATGCATACAAGGTGAAAGAGAGAAGGAAAAAGTAATGGTTACCTGGAACTGTTGCATCGGGTAGGCCATCATTTGCGCGGGTGGAGGGGGAGGCGGAGGCGCGGCTTGCACTCCAGGGGGTGCCGTGACTGTTGTTGCGTGGTGAGGAGGCAACTGCGGCCCTCCAGGTAATCCCTGACCCCATCCAGCCGCCGTACCCGCAGCGTGAACTCCCATTCCCATCCTGGTTTTGCACATACCAAACACACATAGACGTAGAACCGTAGAAAGGGACTTTCTATCAGAACTTATCAAAGTTGCATTTTGATCGGTGCAATTTTATTTTTATGCTATTTCGCTACTTCGCTATTTCACTATTTCACTTTTTCGTATTTTCGCTATTTTGCTTTTCCCATTATCTGCAATTTCTCTCATTTTATCCTGACAATGAGCTTACCCCATATACTGCGCCTGCTGATATCCAAACTGGCCGTACGTGTATCCTTGCATGCCTTGAAGAAAACCGCCGGCCTGCATCTGTGACGCCGTCGTAGGATACGATTGGGGTGGATACCAATATCCTAACTGACCAGCTCCACCAACACCACCGACGCCACCAACGCCGGCGACACCCGCTGCTGCTGCGGCAGCAGCTGCTGCAGCCGCGTAATACGGGTACGTTGCCGATGATAACGCCTGGAAAAGAACCGAGATCAATGAAATGGAAAAATTCTCTGGTTTTCTTAATTAATGAACTAAAACATATATATATATATATATACACACACACACACACTCTTAGAAGTATCATTTTGTTAGCTAGATCTCTTAAGGTGTGCGTACGCGTGAGTTCACGTATTCCTAAATTTCCACAAAATGCTGCGTCATGGGAATAAGGATCAATTAGGGTTATATCAAAATGTGTGGGTGTAAGGATGAATATAGTCATGGACTATTCCCAGATTGGACATACCTACTCGTCCTAACGGCGCTAATTGCTAAGAGACCGAGCGAACACATCCCATAGTGGCCCTTCTGAATAGACCAGAATCTTACCCGACTCTCTGTTCTCTTTCTTCTATTATTCGTTCTCGTTCGTTCGTTTCTACCCTTTTGCCCAATCTCAGACCACTCACTCATTACCTTCGGACACCGGAAGGTCATCGAGACTAGAATCGAACACTGTAACACTTTCCTTCTTTGGACCTTTCTGAACGCTGTTTACGACTAGTCTTCTCTATTACCGGCTTGACGAAATTTATAAAAGGAACGGAAGTGACAGCATTGTAACGGTAATAGACATGATTGCGCACAATTTAGGATCTAGGATCCGTTCTAAAAATTTAGTCAGGTGTCCAAGAGAAAAAAAGAAAATTTGTAAGAGCTTAAAAAGCTTTGATAAACGATTTTCATTATTCTCTCTCTCTCTCTCTCTTTCACTTGCACTACCTCCTCTTTTCTATTCTTTCTTATCTCTTCCTTTTGAAAGATTTTAATACCACGCAAATGTTACTTTAATTTTAGTCAGGTAGATTGAAACTGAAGATTAAGATAGTTAAAGTTATAATGCGATATATACTTATGGATTCGTGTAATTTTCCTGTACCTAAACACTATCAAAGTTAAGGAAGATTCTGTTAAATCTTCACGGAAAATAAGATCTAGTTTACTCGTGCTCGTATCATATATCCAAGTTACTTCATAACAACTTAATCCAAATCTTGTTTTGATCAAGTGCGAAGATTCGAATCGTTTTAGCAAGGGGTTAATGATTCGAGAATTGATAAAAAATGATACCGAAAGGATCATTTGTTTTTTAAATTAAAATAAAAAAAAAATGACAGAAATTATTCTTACTTGACTAGTTTGTTGAGCATTATTTGGATCTCCACTTTCTTTACCCCAGCTGCATTTCACTGTTTGACCATTGATGTCTGTGTTGTGAACTGCTACAATGGCGTGTGTAGCTGATTCCTTTGTAGAAAATCTGAAATAAAAAATAAGAAGTGTTCTCTATTGATAATAGAGAAGAAGAAGAGGAGGAAAAGGAGGAGGAGTAGAAGAAGAAGCTTGCGCATAAAGGAAAGAATGAGATAATATTGAAAACTTTTTAAGCGAATGCAATATGCTTTTTTTCCTTATGTTCTTTCTCTTAAATCGAGTCAAGGTATACTTGCAGAGTATTCTAGCACTTCTTTCACCAGTAACACCGGACCTTATTATCGTAACTTTGCGAAATGGTTTGCCACTAGTGGCTTCCAACGACTCGTGCAATTTAATTTATGCGAGGTTACCGTGCGCACGAATGAGCTTGATAATTGTGAATCCCTTCTAGGCCAGATTATACTGTGTGTACAGTATTCCATGTTTAATTTTGGAACTTGTACTTTTTGCGTATCTTGGGTTTTCTAAAGACGCAACAAATTTTTGAAATCCATATTCTCCTAATAGACACAGGGAGTCTTTTGATTGTTTAAAATGTAGATTGTCTCTTATAATTCCTAAAAAAAGAGAAAAAGAAAAGGTGAAGGAGAAGGAGGGGAGGAAAAAAGAAACTCGTGCGATATGTTAACGGTCTATCGATATAAAGGTATACTAAGTTTTACTTATTTGGCTTTTTGATTATAAATAAGTAAAGGTTTGCCGTTTGGCATATGTCCAAGATTCGGGGGATGTATATTGTCTCACGAAGGCAAGCAGGGGGTAGGTTATATCATGACAGTGAACATAAACACGTCGTTTTTTTAGGGGTATTATAAAGATAATCTTGTCCACGAATGCTTGCGCCGTAGGGTGCACAGTTAATAAAATTTTTACGCTGTCGCCAAAAAGTTACGTTTTTATTTATTGAAAAACTGACTGCCGCTCTAAATACATTCTCATAAAGTTTCCTGAAAAATTTATGAAACCCAAGGGAGAGATGTTAAACGATCTGAAAATAGCGACTGGAGCTTTACTTTGAGCTACCATTTGTGTTTAGAGAAAATCACCATCGTGTACAGTTTCAAGTAACCCTATGCAGAATTACGATCGTATGACGTATCGAGTATCAACGTGGTAAGTAATACAAAGATCACCGTACCGGGGATATTAACCATAAGTAAATGCTAAACCTTGCTTCATTAATATGCAGTGAATGCGCGTTAATATTCCCTATTTTCTCTATTCGTACAAAAAGAAAAGAAAATAAATAATTTACATGGAGATACTGAAATGATTTCTCATTTTTCTCTATCAAAGCTACACAATTTCTTCTTCTAGTGGAATATTTGTGAAAGCTTCGATCGTTTAATCGTCAAAGTTGGGAAGAATTTAAGGTCGGTTGGCTTTAATGTTCATGAGCTGCTGAAGGTAATGAGAGTGCCTGAAGCTTCAAGGAGGATGAGGAACGAGGGGCGAAGGATGAAAGACAAAGACCGAAGAACGAAGAACGGCCATCGTTAGCAGACCGATAACCAACGACTGATAAGGTTCTTTCTTTTCACGAAAAGATAGAACCCGTCTAGCAGACAGCAACTTCATGCGTCATCCTGTGATATTCGTTTCCCGAGTAGGGCGTAAGGATGAGGCCAAGAAGAGCAATTAAACGATAGATAACTAAACGACAGACATTGTCCGACTGCGTCGATGCTGTTATAGACGTTCTTTAATAAAAAGAGAAAAGCAAATTGTGAGCAAAAATGATGAAGGTGGAAAAATCAAAGCTTTATAACTAAACGCAGAGTGATAGAGAGAGAGAGAGAGAGAGAGAGAGAGAGAACGAACGAGAGAAAAGGTGGATAAGATAGAGAAAAGAAGTTGGAGAACAAGGAGAAAAAAATGAGTTCTATGCTTGTTCAGGTATAGCAAAGAAGGTCTATAACGTCGAAAGGGGTAACATATGTCTGAGAAGAACGTTTTTTGTCTTTTGTGTGGTTTTCTCTTTCTGTTTCTTTATTCTACTTCTTTTTCTCTACTCCTTTTTGCATTTCTCTCTCTCTCTCTCTCTCTCTTTCTCTCGCTTTACTTAAATCTTAACTTTTTCTTTCTTATCTCTACTTTCTTCCAAAGGCTCTTTACTCTATTGTCGTGTAAACTTGCTTTCGAGACAATTGTCAAAAGAGATTCAATACCTTTTTAGGAATGCTGGACTTGAACAATTCTTTGAAGAAGATTCGCTAAAAATGGAGTACGAGTATTTCCATCGGCAAATAAACTTCGCGTTTCGGCAATTTAGAGTTTTGCTGCATTAATATATTCGTAAAGATGATACTTTTTTGAGTTTATACAATTCATAATGCTATATACGTACCTGATGAAGGCATAGCCTTTGTCCTTGAATACACGAATTTCCTGGATCGATCCAAAAGGTGAAAAGGTCTTCTGCATAAGTTCCTCTGTTAGACCATTGGTTAGTCCACCGCAGTAAACCGTACAGTTAGTTGGACTACTCTGATTGTAAACTTCGTCGAAGGTTAGCGGCTTCGCGTTTGCTACAAGTAAGAAAATTGCAATGATTACACTGACAACACTCTGACGAGTAAAAACTGTACCTCTAGCATTCGGAGTAATTAATAATTACAAGCAAAGGCTATATGAACTATTATCGTATAGTATGTTTTATAGGATATATCTTACACGACAATTTCACTCCCTCTTTTCCATTGAATCACCAACTCTCTCTCTCTCTCTCTCTCTCTCTCTCTCTCTCTACTTTAGAAAAGGAAAAAAAAAACTTTGGATAGTTAATTTATGTATGATTAATTACTTTGCCTATATAGCATGATTTTCACATAACCTATACAGATTTCGCTACAAAGGCTTTGGCATAATAGTTAGCTATGTTTTTAATGACGTTGCATTTTGGTCATTTATCCTTGATTTACACATGAGTAAATAATTTTAATTATATCCTGTTCTCTCTAATAATAACGTAATTACACAACATCGTTATACAAATAATTTCATGTTATATAATTTCTATATTTCTCTTAAATGATTTATTGCTATTGCGTTCTACTTTGCTTCTCGTCAGATTTTATTAAATTTTTTTTCTTTTCAAAAAATCATACATTCTATTTCTCTCTCTCTCTCTCTCTTGGCTAGTATTCTTTTTATTTTTCAGGTATAAATATAAAAAGAGATTATACACAGCCTTCTAAAGTGGATAAAAGTTTATGCTGTTGTAAAAGGAAGTCATTAAATCACGATGGACGATATTTACGCTCCAAGATATATCACTTTCTACGTTCTGAGAAAAGTGCCTCGCTTTTTGCTTGTGCTTCTTCCTGGCTATCTTGTTCGTCGATATTCCAAAGGGGGTCAAACGGGGTTTTCAGGAGGCAGCCGAAGCGGTGGGTGCGAGCTTGAGATATCGAACGGTGATGCCAAAGAGGTTGGACCACGTGAGCTAAGTTTACGATCGCGTAGGGGGTTTAGCCAACCGAGGATACACAGGCACAAGGTATAAACGCGACTAGTAAACCATGACCTGTAATTGCTTCGTGCACCAATGCCAACTTTCTACAACCTTACCAAAGTATTTTGCTAAAAACTTACAATGAAGACACGTCTACATTAAAAGCTTCTACTAGCTCCTTATTTCCTCTCATCCCTCTCTTGTTTAAGGGCATGCACGCATACGCACATGCACGCGCTCTCTCTCTCTCTCTCTCTCTCTCTCTCTCTCTCTCTCATACATACAGAATGTAACAATAATAAACGGAAAAACTTTAAGTGGTTGTAGAGAAAGTAATTTTAAAAAATGATCTTTTATTTACCACTTTTACCTAGTTCTCAAAATATTCAATGATTAAGATACTATTAAGTAAAGTAAGACTTGTTGAAGTAAGATAACACCATGATGTGTTTTTCTTCAACTAATTGGTTATCTCTGCCTAGTTAATAATACCTTTATCACTGACAAGAAAAGCACAAAGATAAAGAGATAAAAAGAAATATGTTCAATTTAATGTAATTATTTTTTCAATCCTTTTCACGTGATACGTTACAACGAAATACTATACTTTCACATCACTGATTAATTAACAAGCATTTCGTGACAAGATGCAAGTAAATTTGTATTACAGTAAGAAAGACATGAATGGTTTATAACTATTCTGTTGCATTTTACCTTTCCTACGTGGAGCATGCAAAACTCTATAGTTGAAGTTTCAAGCCGAAATATTCAATATCCTAATCAATATACACCAATATATTCTCTATACTGATTAATTGGAGAAATGAGTGGTGGTAAGATTTTTAGTCCAGCATTATAATCGTAGGTATTTCCGTCTTCTATTATTATTTGCATAATATATTGATGCAATAATACAATAAAACTCTTTAGATTATCCAATACCAACATATCCAAGGAAGCACGCAACGCGTGAGTGCCTGTGTATGTTGCATTGAAAAATAAGAAAACTAATGAGATATTGCACAGTTTTAGAGAGAATATTTAAAATAAGCATTTTAAAGAATGTGTGGAGATTGATTTTGAAAAAGTCTTCGGAACATAATCATGAAGAAAATGGAAAGAAAGTCAGGTTTATCCAAACTATCTTGTTGAACAAAATTAGTTTAGAGAGTTTCATCTTTAAAGGAAGGTCGTCGACTATACATAGAATGGATTGACGAGAAACTATTTCGAACGAAATATACGAAATCACTAGCCATAAAAATTTTGTGTAGCCATATCCATGATTTAGTTCGAGGCAGGCGCAATTTATATCTGGCAGTTGTTCTTTTGTATCTCTAATATAATTCTATTTGCTCTCCCTTATTCAGAGATAAATATCAATTGAACTTTATTAAATTTTGACTCAGCAACTCATAAGAAATACGAGCTTCGTATTTATTATCATAGAATATATTCCTTTTTTTTTTTTTACGATTCCTTTTATTTCGGTCTAGCTGAATGTCTACGCGAGGATCATTGTTATCGGAGCAGCAACGTGGAATTGGCTCGTTAGACAACTGATTACGCGAGGAAGCCTAAATCGAAGTTAGCACCAGTGGCGATGGTGGATGGTGCATCAGTTTTCTTCGGAAAACTTTATTCTCGCTCGACCCGAATCACTTGGTGATCGGATAACTAGATTTATGGGGCGGCCCTGCTAACTTTTTACTTCGTTGAATTCTCCAGGACCGCATACTGAAGTCTCAAGCCTGAAAGATGAAAGATCAACGGAATTTCTAGAATAAATTGACATTTCTTCTTTCCCTTTCTTCTTCTTCTTCTTCTATTTTCTTTTCTCTTTCTTTCTTTACACAAAGATTCGTATATAGAATTCGTATCGTGACCTTGAAAAGGAGAAGAGAGGACAATAACGCAGCAAGAAAGATGAAAGAGATATTTCGTCGGTAGAAAGAAACTGAGGTATTCGCGGAAGAAGAAAAAATGCTCCTCCTTGAATGAGACGAAAAAAACAGAGCTTGCCAAAAGAAAAAGGAGGATCGAGAGATTTTACATTCCCTATATTTTTTCCTACTCCCCCTGCCCTTTGCTTTCCGTTTTACTAGTTTTCTCCCTGTTTATAGCCTCATCTCTTCTACTCTCCCTTCACCGCTCTCTCTTTCGGGAAGAGAGCTTTCCTCTTCCCTTCATTTTATGGCGAATGGAATCTCCAGTGGTCGACGATGCTACCCGAAATATACGTGTACGTATCTCGTTCTCGCCTAAATAACGTTCCTATGCTTTTCACCAGGGCAATGACTGCTCGTCTCACCTTGATATCTGTCATCGACTAAATTCATGCTTAGGCGTAATTCTTCTATTTTACGATTCTCAATTATCATCAATGTAAATATCTCAATTGTACGATTTTTCTTCTATTTATTTTTATTTTTCATATGTGTATTCCTTTTTCTTCTTCTACTTCTCCTCCTCTACTTTCTTAATTTTGCCACAAAGGTAAGAATATTGTTAATTGAGAAAATCGAGAGGGAAGAATAGGCTTTACGTAACATTGTGCACTTGATTAAAAGTGTACGTGAATATAGAGATATCTGAATAAAAATTTAATAGAACTTTGAACGAAGAATTCGTACAATTAAGTGTGAGAGCTAACACGCAAATTAGGATAATAAAACTTTGTATATAATAAAAGGAGGCTATTCATAAAATAATTAAAAATTGATTCTTTTAGGAAACAGATTAAATCATCTGAGCGGCCTATACTCGTTTGGATGGATGAGATTCAGAAAAATTTCATCGGTAATAAATAGAAAAAAGTAAATGATAGAATATATCAAAATAGAATTAAAAGAGAGAATGAGGAAGAAAACGATAATTTACCTTGCTTACTGTACAATTCTGCTCTCTTACTCATTTTTACCTTTTGCAAAAAGCTTTTGTCCGAACAATGTATTTTTGCAGAATTTTCAAGTAATATAAATATACGAGCATGCAATTAAAGCCAATGTGTACAAGTTTTACTGTAAAAATAATATCATATGGGAAAATGGTTTTAGCAATACTTGGATGATGATACCTCTACATACATACGTATATACGTGCTATTCCTGAACGTACATACGCATATACATATATAAGAAAATGCAGGACCAACAAAAAATTATTAAATGGTGTTGTTGAACTCTCTCTCTCTCTCTCTCTCTCTCTCTCTCTCTCTCTTTTTTTCTCTCCCTTTATAATTTAGTAATTTGTTCGCTCACTCATCATCCTTGAACGAATGATTCTAAGAATTTTTCTCAAGTTTTTCATAGTGACGAGACAGAGAGAGAGAGAGAGTGTGTGTGTGTGTATGGGGAGGGAGAGAAAGAGAGAGAGAGAGAGAGAGAAAAAGTTACTCTCAGTTTAAATTTATTAGTTCTTTCTTTTAATTTATTTCAAATATTTAAAATCATTGTCAAAATTTTAGTTTTATCAAATATATTTTTTATAATACACAGAGATTAATTGAACATCTGTTCGTTAATATTTGGCATACTGTGTAGTTTGATAATAATTAACAGAAAGCAAGAATGAAAGAGAAAGTAGCTGTATGTGAGTATAAAGGAAATATGGTAATAAAGTATTTAGAGAAAATTGCAGGGTTTAACGTTATCCCTTCTCAAGAAATAATAATTGATTTTTGCGAAAACTTAAGATTATTCATACTATGTAGTTGTACCCATTTATACTTTATTACCATAGATATTAGATACGATGATAGTTTTCTCTGCACAATAAATGTACAAGTACAAAGAATGAAAATGGAAAAAAGGTATTAAAGAGTGAATAATAATTATGATAATAATAAATATGCAACGAAGAGATAAATAATGTAATATAAACGTTAAAGGTATTTGAAAAGTTAAAAGAGGTATAAGTAAATATTAAGAAGAGATAAGACGTAAGAAAGAGTACGAGAAACAGATTTTGAAGAAAGGGCAAGTTATACATAACGTTCTTAGCTAGCTTGCTTTATTTTGTACACTTACACACTTGTCTAAGCTCACTCCCTCTCTTTTTTCTCTCTTTCTCTCTTTTCTTTGCTATTGGCCTTAACTTCGGTCGTATCACCGTCCTGCAAAATATCCGTGTTAAAACGAAGAAACGTGTTAAACGAGAACAACTATGGGTACATAGGACGATGAGAACAGGGACGGTTCCTGTTAGATATAATTATCATTATCAATCTATCCTTTTCTACTTTTTTTTTCTAGGCTCTCCATATCATCTATACACACACAAACTTTTTTCTCTAAAATTAACAATGCATATGTAATACATACATGTGTATGCACGTGAATACTCACCATGTACAACTTTTTCAAATTCAAGCTCAATTAATCACAGAGGAGTGTTTTCGATTCGCGAAGAAAACCTCTCCAAAGAAGAGCAAAAACGAATGGAGTAAGAAAGAAAGAAAGCAAGAAAGAAAGAAAGAAAAGAAATAGAAAAAAAAAGGAAAAAAAAAAGGTTTTCAGTCGTAGACGATTTGTAGAAATATACGGCATTAGGGGAAGCTCGTGTTCAAGCAGATTTCTTTCTTCGTTTTATTCTACTTGCTAGTAATTGTGTCTATACAAGCTGTATATTCTTATGCTTCGAAGGTACTAACGACAATTTAATGGTCTCTCTCATAATGACACAGATCGAGTATTTCCTGAGAGAAGAGTTTCTCTCATAGCGTAAGATTAAACTATAAAGTGCATCATATATTCCTTTATGGTGAGTACAAGAATAATATTCTACCGATTAGATTCCATAGAAGGCACAATGATTTTCATCTATCTTAGATCATGAAATTTCTATGTGAAAAACGTTGAGCAATAATTATCCGCGCGTCACCAATATTAAGTGACCATACGGAATTGAATAATTTACTCAGGATAAAATTGTTATGCGTGATTCGAATGATCAATGATCGCTTCATTCGATGGATCACGAATAAATATATAACTGTTAGAGAGAGAGATACAGCAATACACCCCCCCTCCCTCCCATTGAACATTTTGGTTGAAGGGGGTCGCTGGGGAACGCTACGGGGCTCGCTGATAGGCGGACGAGATATCTTCTCCGCGGTGTAGCGGCAGCGGTAAGGAAATTCTGCATCTCGCTGGTGCACGCATCGCGAAAATTTGATTGCACGTATCCGTGGATTATACGGTTCCAAAACGTGCGCGGGTGCACATAAACCGTGGGTTCGAGCGGTTTCGAGCAGTAAACACGGATGCACACTCCCCGCAAGGACATTATCAGGACTAATAAACCTACGGGCTAACCCAAGCCTGCCTGGCTCGCTTTGCCAAGAACGCTGAGTAACCGTGGCCGTTAAAGTTTCCATGTAATCTTGGGATAGGCGGTTTCGCAACGACGAAAGCCTAGCTTCTGCCTCCAGAATTCTCCCTTCCACACCACCAACAGCAAATTTCCAGGCGACGTCCGAATCTCACCAACATCCCAAACTCAACTATTATTTACGACTGTTGTTCTGCACTTGTCGTCATGCTAAAACCTTCTTCTTATTACTATTCCCAATTACTCGCAGATGTCACTTTTTATGCGCATACTAACTCCATTCATAAATTTTCCAAGTTGGCCATTTCAGAAATTTGCCTAAGGCCAATTGCCCTAGGAAGTCAAAGAGTTTGGCTCGCGCCTTAAAAAAAAATTCCTTTAAATGCTCAATTTAATAGTACAATTGCAAAAGTAGTAATTTCTATCTATGGACAAACGATTGACTCAACGCTTGCCTTGGTACTCATCGAAATTATTGTCAAATCTGTAAACTCTGGAGCTCGAAGAGCCTCTAGGAGAACCGAGTCCAGTTTACCGCTTCGTCCTTCGTTTACAAGCACCATTTGCTTTCCTTTCCACCCCTCGCTACGATCAGAACCTACCACTACCTATACGCCACCTCCCCACCTCGGCCCAGGCCAAGATTTGTAGTCGTGGCATAAATTCGAGCTTTCCCCCTTCTCCGGCCCGCCCTAATAGATCGGTGGCCTCGATAAAGCTCCGTACAATATAAATGTGTACGTGTGTATTTATCTATATTCACCCTCCAGACTTATTTTGCCAATTAGGCCTTTTTTTCCCACCATCTCTCTCCCACTCTAACCACTCGGTGAAAATTACCGGTAAAGTTTTCAACGACCCCTTGTAAATCTCTCAACCGTATCTCTAGATATCATAAGATATTACAAGTGGATAAGCGAAGGAAGTAAATATCTAAATGACTATGTATATGTATATGTCAGTGTAAATTCTCTTTCTCTCTCTTTAATTTTCCTTTTCGTTTCGCAAAGGACTGCGGAACGCTTAAAAGAAGGAAAATAAAAAAAAAAAAAAAAAAATCGTTAATGAGAATTTTGTACGGATTTCGTGGTTGAAGAATAAAAGGCCGATTGTTACGCGGGACGATACTCAAATTGAAGAAGGCACTTTGGTCATAGCACTTATCACCCTAAGCGGTAGTTGAAGAGGATAATGAAACAAGTGATTACCCACCCACACTGTACTTTGCCTAAAGTCTTCTCCGATGATGGTCGACGTTAAATGCGCTTCAGATTGTATCATTCCTGTTTTGCGATATGCGTTTTGAATAAAAGAAAGAGGATGGATCCCGATCCCGATCTCGATATCTCGTCTTTCCTCAGTCCAGAGTCGATGGTGTCCCTTGATTCGCTCGTTCCACTTCTTAGTCCCCGAGACTTTCCGTTTTAGTAATTAGAGCGATAATCATTTTCGCGGTCAATTTATATGTAAAAACGCACACTCTCTCGGATGATGCATGCGCGTCCCTTTGCGGAGTGATGTATGGTTACGATTGGTCGAATCGTTCTGAAGTAGACGTCGTCGAGAGGACAAACGAGCGCCAATTTACATCGAAAATCCGAGAGCGAAATTGCGCGAGGACGAAGTAGGTTTATCGGTACGATTTGTATAATCGTCAAAGTTTTTGGGATTGGACCGTGGAACGAGTGCATGCGTACAACTTTCTACCTCTTCGTTCTCTCTCTCTCTCTCTCTCTCTCTCTCTCTCTCTCTCTCTCTCTGTCGATCGATCTCTCCGAGTCTCCGGAAATGTAATTTTAGCGCCGGGTGCCGTCAGTCTACTTTCATTTTCGGACTACCGACCCGAGCGGCCGTTCGCATAGAAATTTTCAATTTTTACCTTAAACGCCTGCCATGCTAAAGAAATTTGCATACATCGAGAGGAAAATTTATCCAGTAAAACAACGTAGCCGCACAATGCACATCTATCCTTGAAATCTTGTAGAGCGCAACAAAAATTTGTCAGATACTTGCTACAAATCCTATTTATCACGGAAAACGTAGTATCGAAATATTTGAATCAATTAACTTAATCTAGAACGCAACCTGAGAATATACTGTGTATTGCCAAGCATGTGCTATTGATCCCAAAATAATTACTACTCACGATTGTCCACCAGGTGTATGCTCTCTGTAATCTATCCCATTAGGCTATAGGGAGAAATTAAATTCGAAATTGATAGTAAAAACATTCTGCCATTATTATTGAATGGCCATCTATACATTTTTTTACCCGAGTTTGCGCAATTCCATACAATATGATCTAATTCTACTCATTTCGCATCCTCTTCCCTTTAGACGAGGTAGTTATGTAATAATATGTTTTTAACATCCATTTCAAAGTTTTTCAACATCTGCCTAAAATTTGTGAGAAAATTGACAAGTCATACTCCTACTACTCTTACGAAGTGCGCGATGCACACACACGTATGTGTAATATGTAAATGTGCGCGTAGTTGTAGACAGGCATGTTTGGCAGCAGCATGTATATCAATGGTCCCTGTTGTTCGTTCTAGGTGCCGATCCTACTGAAACGATTCGTTTCCAGCTGTCAGGTTTTAGCTTGATACTGTCCTCCTCAATTTCACGCTCCAAGTACTACCTCAAGATATCAAGATCCTGCTTGTCGTTTCTAAAACTAAGTAAGTATTTTTCGTACGCCAGCTACCTGCCTTCCATTTCCGATTCCTTCATAATAAGTCGAAGATTGATCGTCACGAAATGTCGGTCAATAACTTTTACCAAAGTTTTTTAACATCTTTTTTCCTCCCTTTCTTCTTTTTCCACTTACGCTTCTATTTCTATTTCCACTGTCACTACTATTGCAGCACGAGAGAGTAAAATTTATCTAACCGATTTTATATAAAAAGCATTGAGAAATATCCGGGGGGGGGGGGGGGGAGAGAGACCTTTAGGATTGAAAATTTTCTAGGATTCATCGATAGAAAACATATCCACTTAGATTTCCTGACAAATGGATTTTAACATAAGCTACGGACCCTTTGAAACATTTAAGTTTTCCAAGTTATTTTCGTAATATGCCCAGATAGTTATTAGAAATGTAGCGTGAATAAAGGTCGATCAGGGTTTACGATAATTATGATCGCTTTTATATTACTACCGACATATACGCTGCTCCTAGTGGGATCAACTTTTGGCTCGATGCTTGTAGTCGTTACTACAGCTTGGTCAGACTTCAAACGATGTCGTAACTTTTGTTGACTTAAAGGAAAATTAATCCAGTGCGATGCAAATTACTCCATTCGTAGATAATGCGCGTGGAACTTTAATGCACCTTGTAATTATTATGATTGACTCGCAGCTTTCTGCACACCTATAAAGGCTTTACGTAAGTATTGTAAGACGCGTTTTGCCGATAAAGATGGATATTTTGGCAGGGCAGGTGAAGGCAAGAGATAGAGAAAGAGGGAGACATGGGGTTTTAGAAGTTCGACAGTTCGAATCGACACTAAGGGTCCCGGTTTCAGATCAATTGTAAATAACGAAGCCTCCAATTTTCTTCAATTTGCTCCTTGAGATCTGAGCGTCCCTCCTCCTCTCCTCCGCCTCCTCTACCTTCCGTCCATTTTTCCTTCCAGAAAACTTTTTCGAGTTAAAATTTCTTTGCATTGCTATGTGCACACAAATCAATAAATCCAATTAACCTAAAGATAATGGAGGATCAAAGTGAATCCAACCAATGCAACTCTTTTACGCTTCTTCTCCTTTTTGTTAATTTTGTGAAAAGAGTAGAAAGAGGGGAAAAACGCGAATGATATTTTTTTATCAATACCAAAGCGCTTACTATTTATTTTTGATCACCATGACTATTACGATTACAATAAATGAACAAATCCAATCGATGGTAATTAAAAATAGGCATAATACCGCTTTGAATTTCTATTTGTTTTTACTACATTTACAATTCAATTTGCGTAGTGCCTATGCGTACTCTATAGAACGCTTTAGGTTGATAATAGTGTATTATGCGCGCGATGCAAGCTTCGAGTAGCATCGTGTGGTTAATGGGACCGAATCGACATCGCAGGGACGCATTATAAAGTTTAATCTTGGCGTCGATGGGCTTCTGGATTGCCTTAGCAATTTTGCCAAGGGCCACACGCTTCTACCGGTAGTAAGATAGTGTCACTGTAGTACAGCTTGTCCTTTGACACAAACCATCTTCTTTCTTTTCTTCTTTCTCTCATTCTCATTCGACTATTGAAAATAACGGGAAGAATGAGAGCAACAACGGTAAGAACGGCAATAATTTCTCTTTAGGATGAAACGGCATTTTTATGGCGCTTCTATTTTGATATAATTCCCTTGGATTATAAATGTTCGTTATCCATTTCTGAACAGTATCTTAGCTTTAATAAGGCGTAATCGACATAGCGGCCTGCAAAGTTTAATCTCAAGACTGGCATAGATGTGAGGATTAAATTTGTCGAGAACTGTACCTGTGCTGCTACCGGGAAGCTTCTTGATCAAACACGCTGCTCTTTGATACTAGGAGTTTAGCGTTTAGCATTAAACCAGGGGTATACTATATACTTTATAAGTACTATTCGCGACTCGTGAAACGTACTCTTCAACTTATAATCTCTAAAGAACTTGACTAATCTCTCTCTCTCTCTCTCTCTCTCTCTCTCTCTACTCGTTAAAAAAAAGTAAAATCCCAAAATTTAATTAAAGAGTTTTGTAAAATTAAATTTTGGTAATAAAAAATAATAAATAATGAAAGCATTATTTTCATAGGATTTTTGAAATAGAACGGCTATGAAAAATAAGGAATTTCCCAGCAACAACGCGAAACGTTTCACAAAAAGTTTCACCGGTAAAAGGTGATGATTAAGAGATGTTGGCTCGCAATTATATCGTCAATAGCGGTGGGTTAAAATTGTATCAGCGGCGGTGAACTTGGGAATCCGCAAAAATATCCGGATAGCCGACAGAAGCTCGTGGCTGTTCGCGTTCTCGTCGATCAATTTCAAACTGATTCCATTAAGCTCACGTCGGCAGCAACGCGCTTCCTTTGCACCTGTCATATCTAATCCTCGTTCTGCATAGCCCGCCTGCTGTGCCCCGTCCTCGGTTGACGGGGTTCATTCTGGCAAGTCCCACGCAAGATTCGGAGAAAAATTGTTAACATTGAGGGATAATTATACTTTTATGGTTCGAAGAACCTTAACTTTTTCTCTTTCGACGAGGTAGCTACGCTCGCGTACGTATACGATTGATCGTCTCTCTATAGAAAAGATATCGAGACCGAGAGAGCCCCAAGTTCTGGATAACGGAACATGAAAACGCAACACCGCGAAATGGTATAATGGGGATGAATTATTTTTAATCAAATCCCAATAGAGAAACTACTGGCACCGAGGGAGAGAGGGAAGGACTCTAGCCCTTGGGCTCTCGCAACATGAAAGAATATAAGGCGTGGACCCCGTTATTCGAGTTTTTGATTGGTTGCGCGTATCATAACAGCCCCTGGCAAAGCATACGTCGCGATGCATGAATAGAAAATTGGCTGAAATTGGAGCACAATACTACAAGTTGGAATTCCCTTAGGAGATGAATGTTGCGTGTACACTGTTCAAGGCATTATAGTACTCTTTGCGGTTGAAAGTGACAAAAGCTCGCGCCACCTTCTTGCTCCCCGCCTGTGCCTATCCTTCTCTCAAATTCCTTTGATAAATTAAATCTGACTTAAATGATGAAAACTGAAGCTCTCTTTATTCCATTTATAGCGGAAAATTATAAAAAATAAGTAAAAGTTATCCGGGCTATTCGCTCGATTCAGCTAAAATCAATAGGACATTTCTCTTATCAAATGGATCTGGCATATGTGTGCATAAGGTCGGAATCTCGCGCACTCCTTGCTCTGCCAGCGGAAGGTGGTGGCTTTGCACACTTTACTGCCTCCGAGAGCACCGCGTGTTTCCAACACGACTCGACACTTAACCCTCGCAAACCTACTCGCTGCTAATTCAATGCCTAACACGTCGACTCTACGTCTCGCGTGATGGACTGGTCTTCCGGTGCGTTAACGTTGCGTTCTCCAGATATATGCGTCATTTCTGTCACCGGTAAATCTCTACGTACCGCACTATCCTGTCCTTGAGTCTAATTTGTAAAAATGGAGGATGATCGCAATCTGTCAAAGACTATAAATATCCACTATTATTTTTTTTTCCTTGAAAAAACTTGCTCCCCAGATTTTACGAATAAAACTTTCTTCGGAGATTTTTTCTGAATATATAACTATCTCTGTGTATACAGAGTTTACTGGTATTACAATCTATGGTATATTTTTTCTATCCGTATTCGTATGTGTATGCGAATGCTAACATATCTTTACCGATATCAAATTTTTGACTAGTCTGAACGCGGCCCTCGTTTTATCTTCACGGGCACCCGATTTAACTGCCACGAAGACGCGCAAAAACGACGGGGGCGCGTCGATAATCTCGAATGCGGTCAGAGGAGCGAGCGGCGAGAGACGAAATATTTTACAATCAGAGTTACGACCGCGAGGTGACCGCATCGATCCGTCGAACAGCGCATTTCACGGAGATCGTTCAGACTAGAAATCGTTCCACTGTATAACTGCAGCTATTTTAGCTTGTTCCTCCACTTACGACATTTTACGTTGTTCTCGTAACACATAATCTTATTCATCTCCTCGCACTATCGCTTGCTCTCTCTCTCTCTCTCTCTCTCTCTCTCTCTCTCTCTCTCTCTCTCTCTCTCTCTCTCTCTCCCCCCCCCCTCCCCTCAGGCAACTACGAGAATGTGTGAGAAAGAAGGAGAGAGAACAAAAATTGGCATAAACTACGCCTGTAACTAATTGATTCATTCAATCTTGACGAATTAGAAGTAAACGCACATCTAAACCCGAAAACTTTATTACATCATAGTAACATTGCGGTGGCGCAAATAGAAACTTCCAAGTAAGTCGAAACTTCAAAAGTAGTTTGTGTAATCGAAAAGCCTTCGGAATTTCGAATCTATCCTTCGTACCAAGTTCAAAGTATCTGAACTCAAGAAAAGTTTCAAAAACTCCCAAGTTTCACACGAGACGAACCATTTGATATAAAAGCTGTGTAGTAAACATGAAAAAGAAGATGTAGGCTGTGAGAGAAAAAAGTATAAAGTAAGCTACGTTCAGATATGATCTGTTGGTTCCTTCAAAATTTCCTTTCTATAGTTTTTAGCTCTTTATTTTGCCAAGAGAAATGCAGATAAAGAGATTTTGGTACATTCTCATATTCTCTCTCTCTCTCTCTCTCTCTCTCCCGTACAATTTACTGAATAAGGAGATATTTGATATACTTGACTTTGCAGATACAAGAAAATTTACTTTTGCGGAATAGTCCATTATACCGTGGATGTAACAATAATTCAATATTGCAATATTGCTCATTTTAACTTTGCATTATAAATTGACCAGGGTATTTCTAGCAACGCCTGATAAAACATTGCAAATCGTAATGCATGAATAAGCTTCGTTCATATGTTGATGAAAAAGCACGCCATTTTTTTTTTTTATATATACGAGGATGGAATGGTAATCCCTCGTGTTATTATGTCATCTTGCAACACCGTACATCGGAAACCTGCCTGCATTACACACCCCATAAATCTTTTCTTGTTGCATTCTCCGTAACAAGTCATTGACGAGAAGCATAAAATGTACTTGAGCAAGATTTTCAAGTATTTCAATTAACAATAGTATTACATTAGCTACTCTATATGCACGTATTGCTTTGCCCGAAAAGCAAGAGCAAAAGTAAAAGCAAACGTCAAAGTAAGAGAAATATCAAGAGTAACATCGAGAGCCAGAGCCAGAGCCAGAGCTAGAACCAAAGCCAGAACCAGAACCAGAACCAGAGCCAGAGCCAGAGCCAGAGCCAGAGCCAGAGCCAGAGCCAGAACCGGAGCCAGGCTGGAGTCGCGGAGTCGGAGCCGGAGCCAGAAACAGAACCAAAGCCAGAGCCAAAGCCAGAACCAAATCCAGAGAACGCCAAAATACATCGAAACAATAGGAAAGAGAAAAGAAGAGAATAGGTAGAATAATAGCATCAAATATATTTAATAATGCTAAAAGTAGAAGAAAAAAAGAAGCAATTTTACAGTTTTGATTATTTTAAATAAAAAGCAAGTTGAAATTGTGTATAAAGATTAATTGAATTTATAATTTAGAACGTACAAGTTTATCGAGCGTGGAAAGTCAGGCAGACAGTAAATATCTAATTTTTAATTCGGATTCAGCATTAACGTTTTAATTGGCCTAGCTGAACTTTGGGTCATTCAGTATTTTTACTGCCGGCACGTGTTCCCAACTTTTTACCACTGTGGCCCTGGATCGCTCTTAAACCTGATCTAGCTCGATCAGTAATTACAAGCCACCACTTCCGGAGAACACTTCTTCCGTTCGGGGATGGACCACCTCACGCTATCTGCCAATTAAACTTGACGCGTGAGCGTTCGATAGCAAGCCGATGCGAGATTAGATTTTGCTGCTAAAACCAATAACATCTGCTTCCAAAGATCGATATCAGTTTCTCCTCCATTATCGATGTTTGATTACTACATTTATCATCTCCCTCGCATTAAAGCTGCTAGGTAAAATTGGAGAAGGAAGCGCAAAACGTCAAGTGCGCCCTTTTTAAAGGGAAGAGGAATGAGATGTCCGGGGATACGGAGCAAGTGCGCGGGCGTAGATTTCGCGGGCTATTGAAATTTCTATAAAGAAATAAGAGGAAAAGTTCGTTCCTCTAGCTTCCTAATTTGAGTCGATGTTGAAAGTATAACTCTGCAAACTCGTCCATAGAGAGTTTGGGAAAACTCGATGAAATCTGCGGAATAATCGACGAGGAAGATTTTTAAAGACAGAATATTGTGTTTTCACGAATGTAAAGTAATGTTTGTGTTAGAGAGAGAGAGAGAGAGAGAGAGAGAGAGAGAGAGAGAGGCGCGTTGGAGGGAGATAGAGAATGTGGATTAGATAAAATTTAGAAAACGTCATAGAGAGAGAATATTAACCGCACAAAGATGATGGAAGTTTGGTGATGGTAGGGAGAATACTTTCCAGGAATTTGGCCTATGCAAATACGGGTGAACGGTCCGGGTGAGCTTTGCAAGCCCTCGTCGTCGTGTCTAGTGAAAAAGTTCGGACGCTCCGCGACGAATACTAATTAAAGACTTGCGGAATGAAATTAGTTAGTCGAGGGCTAAAGGGGCTGGCACCGAGACCGACGGTCCATGGCTCGACGACGAAGAGCCGCTTATGATAATATAATAATACTTACTTGGAGGTCCCGTAGTGCTACCTTTAAGCTCATTATGCGTTTAGTTCATAACTTCAATTGGTTTCGTCCTTACTGGCTCAGCTCAACCCCTTTTTCTCTCTCTCTCTCTCTCTCTCTCTCTCTCCCCCCTCCCTCTCTTTCTCTACTCAAAGCTTCATGTTTTTCACCTTCTCCTTTTTCGTACCTACCTTCTGCCCATCTTAATTTTCCCATAAAATCCCTACATTGAGCTACTGTATATCACGTTACAAAGCTTGATTCATTGGACCGTCGATTGATCTTCTTTTCTCTGATAATCTCTACGTGTATTATGTAGTATAATTTTTACGAATATACATTGTAGATAGAAAAGTGTGCTATAGCTTATAGAGGGTATCTTGAAAGAAATGCATTCCACATTTAAAAGTTGATGTTTTTCTGACAATAAACTAAGTGAAAAAGTCCTTAATCAGAGATATTCGATAATAAAGATGTCGTTGATTAGATGAGGACAGACAGACAGACTATACTAAAGCGAGATAGATCAAAAAGAAAGAAAAAAAAAATAAAAAAGAACCAGACAGAGTAAGCGTTATCTAAAAGTAGTTGGATATTATTCGATGACTTGAGTTATTGTCAGGAATCGTCCTTTAATTGAGAATGCATTTATTTCCTGTTAGCACCCTGTAAGAAAAATTTGTGACGCATGCACTTGCATAAATCTTTAACATGAGCAATTTGAAGGGGAAAGCGATCCGATTTCTTAATTCGGCACATATTGCCTTACTTACCTTCGGATTTTGGAGCTGGGGGCTTACGAGTTGCCCAATTAGTTCGAATATTTCTGCTACCAAGCCATTGGCCATTCATTCCGGTAATGGCGTTCTCCGCTTCCTGAAACATTAGCAAACTAAAATGTAATGAGATCCAGCAATAATTTATTTTCAACGTATTCTTTTCTATTTGTTTGTTTGTTTCTTTATTCTTATCGTTCGTTTTGTTCGTGCGCGCGCATTCGTTCGTTCGTTCCTTCCTTTTAATCGAGAAAATTAACGACTTAAAGTGAAAATAGATTTCTTTCCCCAAGCAAGAGATTGAAGTGAAACTAGATTTACGAGGTTAATCCAACGTTTTATTTATCGCTTGTTGTAAGTCCGGAATGTAAAAAGGGAGCATCTATAATAAATAGGGAATGATACGATACATCGATTTTTAATATCCGTTATTACTGTTAACGATTTCAAGACGGTGATTCGCGTTTTATTCAACGATGAAGTCGCTCGCAGTCGTATCCAAAGGGAAATCGAGTAACCCGAGTAAGCGGAAAAAATAAAACATCCGTCTGTCCTTGTTACGCGCAACAGCCAGCGGCCATAACTTGTAGTAGAGAAGACAGCAGTCGTAACTTTTATTCATTTATTACTGTTCTGGTTTTAAAAGGGGTGGCACGGGGAGATCGAGAAAAGCGTTCCGTCAGACTTTACCGCGATTCTACAAGAGATATAACGCTCGTATAAAACTTACATCAAATGCTTTTGCAGAATCGACAAAGGCGCAGAATGCAGGCGATGAAAGCACATCGTCTCGCCGAGTAGTTTTTAGTGGGGAAACTGTTTCCTTTTAGTGCGGACGTCTTTAACGCTTTGATCGATTCTTAAGAAATCACTGTAAACGCGTAAACCCACTCCTACCATCCTACCATAGTGTAAGTAGCAGTAGCAGTAGCAGTAGCAGCGGTAACAGCAGCAGCAACAGCAGCAGCAGCAGCACGCTCCTTAATTAACGCATCGAGTCTAAAGTATGTCACCGGAAATTGTGATATTTTACTCGCCCCCTCAAACTGCCTCTCCAACTTGAATATAAATGACAGAGATTCGCTAAACGAACTTTCCCAGCTTAATGCTTAATGCTTGGTCATGCCGGGATTGAACTTGGAAACTTCATCGCGCGCGCGCGTTCAATCCGGGCTTGAAAACTTTGCACGACGTAGCTCCGACTGCTTAGGATTTCATATCCTACCGAGTGCATTTCTCGATCCTTTGCCGAGCACCAGAATTTTCCTACGTCCCACCACCACATTCCTCCCACTTGCCTGCATTTTTTCATAAACACCTTCTCTATCCTCGTCGACTACTAGATACCTAGATTCGCCGAATTCTTAAATTCAAATTCAAGAAAGTATAGTTCTTCACGGACAAATTGTCTCGAGGGCCAAAAAAAAAGAGAAACACGAGACAAAAGGGAGGACTCTACTCTAGGGAAGGGAAAGATCTCCTTTCTCACTTTTATAAGAATGAGAAAATTAAAGTCTAGAGAGCAATGTTGCTGTTCTGCCACATATATTGCATATGGAAAAAAGTAATTTGAGTAGATTAATTGCTATACAGACCGGACGAAACATTTAGCACGTAGCAACAATTTGTTGTTGATACTGACGCGTTGAGACTGACAATATCCGCCGACTGTGTGCAATCATTGTCGTAGATGGCCTGGAATTCGACTGTTGACATTTGACCGTTCTCCAGTGACATTAGATTTGTAATGTGTCAGATGCATTTTTCTGACGAACGAGTCCATTACCTCGTATGACGTTAGATTTTAGCACAATGGAAATGTACAGAACGAATCGAATGATGAAACTTAATAATTCTTCTAGTGCGCAATTTTTGAAATAGTCCATTTTAGTCCTACAGCCCTATTTCATTCGGAGGAATCAATGAATCGATATTTCGTCAGTCAATACTCGAGACTATGACGTTTCTATGCAAAAAAAAAAAAAAAAAAAAAAAACTCGATCGATTTTAAGTATATTGTTCCGCTGAATATTTTCCTCGCTGACAGGAAATAGTAGCAGCAGCGAGGGGAGAAAATGCTCAGCCTAACTATGCATAACTTGTCATTACTGCCACTCGCAAAGATACATCGGGTAACTCGATATTCGTTAGGTGCAACATTCGAGACTCATTCCGCCCGGGGAAGCGAAATGGGAATCCCGGGAATTCGCATTTACCCGGATCCGAAAGGAGCTAGGACATCGGACGCTGGGCGATCAGAGTCCGCGATTTAAGTTCGTGTGTCCGGTGGTCCAAGGAAATAGAGAGCATGCTTGAAAAGAGAGAAGAGACGTGACAGGATGGGGGGCGGGCGGAAAGTCGACTGTAAGTTAAAGCGGGTGGGAGCTAAAGGAATGGAAGTGAAACGAAACGAGAATAGCGTAGAATGTTAAAGAAGGAAAGTGGGGAGAAGAAAAGTGGTAATAGTTGTGTGCTTGTTCAGAAGAAGAAGCTAGAAGCTAGAGTGGGCGTCGTGGGCGTGGGAGTATGGGCCAAGGAAAACAAGAGAGATGAATAGAGAGGAGAGGTGAGAGAGAAAAGATAGAATGCGAAAGCGAACAAGACTCAAAATTAGTGTGTAGGAATGGTTAAAATTTTCTTTTTACCAATTAACGGAGAATTTATACTCGGACACAATAGCAATGCACTGCGGGAAAATGAATGAGATAGAGATATAGATAGATAGATAGATAGATACGATAAATGGAGGTGTGTGTGTGGGGAGGGAGAGAGAGAGAGAGAGAGAGAGAAAGAGTAGTACCACCGGTGGCGGTCCAGATCGATAGGACATTAAAACAGAGGAAAAGCGGAAGTGGGGACATATCCGGGATGCTGGTGCTACCTTCGGGGCAGGCGCCTCAACGAATAAACCTTTGCCATAAACGTAGAAAAGCCTTCTTTTACTCAGCCCTACATCCAACTTCGTTCATGATTTATGTCGCGGATTTTGGCACGGACCAGTAAAACTCGGTGGCTACTTTCCATCCGGTCGAAAAATGATGTTGTAAACCGTGACACCGGCTCTTCTTCCTATTCCATCGATTCACCAAACTCGAATGTATTCGCCAACATTATATATCTGACAATTTTTCTGGATATCCAATACTAAGAAACTTTCATGGAACATTAAAAGATACTTTCTTATTCCACTGTGATACAACGAGTATATAAATGTTGTAAATTTGATTAATAAGTCTAATAATTTTATTTGTTGCGTAGCTAAGGCTCGTTTTGCAAATTTCGATCATTATCTTAGCTACAGCTTTGCATTATTTTAATTAAAAAAAGAAATTTCATGTTTTTCGCAATATCCCTTTATCATGGAGAGAAAAAGAAAATATAAAATTTTACTCACCGCTTTTTTAACGTACGAAACGAAGCCATATCCTTTGGACTTAAGGGTTTGCGGATCTCTAACCACTCTGCAATCCCTGTAACATAAATAAACATTTTTTTAGAAATATAATTCATTGAAAAATAAAATGGAGATAAGCGTGTTGTTGGAAGAGGAAAGTTATTCATATTTTATATCAACTGAAAATAAAATGATAAAATGAAATTTATGAAAAATGGACAAATGGAAATATATTGAAAAATGAAAAAATGAACATTTGATGATTAACTCGAAGATCCTTTCTTCTCGTTTCATCCCTTCATCTTTAAGGAGCGCTGTTCGTAAGTCAGCTGATTGCACTATCTTGCTATTATTTTTGTCTATCTCTTACACACGCAATTGTATTACTGTCCATCATGTCTCTCTCTCTTTCACACACACACACACATTTCTTCATACAGCAATTTTAAAAAGAAAACTGAATCTTTCAGCAAGAGTATTATGTGATTCGTGGATTATCGGAACAGCAGTTTTTTTTACGGTGTTCTTTAAAAGTGTTATATTCGGAAAACTTCCTTAACGACCAAGCTCTAATGGAAAAATCCATTTGTCTCGCTTGACAGTAAATTTCAAAGTGTTCATATTCCGCTGAAAACTAGGGAGGCATAAACTGGAGAATGGAAGAGCCGGGTTGCCTAGGGCGTCCTCGAATTCTTCCTCATAATTAAGATTCCAGCGGTGTTCGTCGTGAAATTAGGGTATGGCCCGCTACTGCAACTTTTCTTGGTGGCCCAACGGTCGTTACGCTTGGACTTAAATAAAATATTCTTTCGACCGATGCTGCCACGGCATGCACCGCGAATAAAGTTCCGAGCCACCCGTGCCATCCGTGTCGCTGCGCTTTGAATTTTTCGCGACCACGAATCGGAATCCTTAAAACTTTGCGCTCTCCGGATGGCATCTGCAATCTGCTTCGGACAAACTTTCCATGCCGTACTTTTCGTAGCAATGTCCTAATCGTTTGTCAAACATACTTTGAATTTGTGTTCAATTGGAAGTCTTATCTTTGTTTGGCTACCACGTTCCGTAATACCATTCAATAATATCCAGTGCAAAACTATATATATATATATATATATATAAATTGATTCTCAAAATTGTGTTAATTCCGATTAAAGAAATCTCAGAGTTGATGAAACGATAATGATAATGATGATCGAAATGGTGGGAAGAAGATAAAGGAATAGAAGAAAAAATGCCAAAGCGCGCGTGAGTTACACACGCGCATACACACACACACACCCATACATATAGTGGAAATGAGAAAAAAGAGGTCCGGATGAAACAAAATTCAAGATTATTATGAAGAAAGTAAGAAAATAAGGAGAAAAATAAGTAGAGAACTGAAAGAATCGCTTCCAGAAGGAGCGTACAAGATCAGAGGCGCTCCTTGTAAAAGAGAGCTGAAGTGATTAAAGTTGGGTAGCTTTTTCATCTTCCTTTTTTAGCGCGCTCGACTTGGTTGAAATGAAAAGGTCTCTTTCCTGCTCGGAAGCGGCGCTCGTCTGCCGCGTAATCCTGGCTGGCACCGCAATTTAACGCGTTAGACTTAAAAAGCTCGGTAAATATTATTTTCTGCGCGACGTGCGAATGAAGTTGTAAAAAGAAACGGCCACCGATGGATGAGGAGTAGGTTAAGAGAGAATGGAAAGTGGCCCAACACAAATGGATGAGGAAGGGGCAGGACGGATAAATATGAGAGAAGGTCTGTATGTGTGTGTGGTGGAAATAGGGGCGAGAGAGAGAGAGAGAGAGAGAGAGAGAGAGAGTGAGAGAGAGTCCTTTCTTTTTTGGTCGAAAAGGAAAGGAAGTGAATGAGAAAAGTGAATGAAAGCGAAGACTGAAAAGTGAAAAGTAAAAAGTGAAGTGAGGAGTGAGGAACGTCAAGGCCCGAGAAAAGAAGTTTAAAAGAAATCTAGCAAAAAGACCGGGAAAAGATAAAAGGTGAACTATGGTGGTAGTGGTGGTCTACCTTGCAAAGAGCGTGCAACCTTGCTACGCTTCATCTGTTTCTCAGTATCCCAGCAATACTCATATTTTCTCGCGTCAACTTTTCTTTTTCACACGCGATTTGTATGAAAACTCAAGTACCCCCCTCTCTCTCTCTCTCTCTCTCTCTCTGTGTATGTACATACATCTTGCAATTCGTTCGACAGCGAATTCCAGGCCAGAAATCTATTCCATTTTAGTCTCTCCACCAAGTCATTATCGTATCCCCCCGTACCCATAAGAGAATTTACTAGCTTTCCTTCCAAGTTTGTACTAATGTAAGATCGTCGTGTCATAGCACGCATACTGAATTTTATCAAGTTATTATCAATGTAGACACAGAGAAAATGACAAGAGTAGGGAGAGATGGTGGTATAACGCGTGCACGAGTGTACCTTGTCTAACGTGTCTCTTTCTCTTTTTCATTTTCTTTCCACGGGGCCATTTTCTTTGGCTATGACTTCCTACTTTCTGTCCGCTTCGACCATTACCCTCTACCAGTCAGCAATTAACGCGATCAATCAAAACGCGGTGAACGGACCGTGGCGAACAGCGATAGTGTAAGTCTCTTCTTCTCCCTCGCTCATCCATTCCACCCCATCCACTCCACCATAGTGGTTATATACTCTTTCTCTCTCTAATAGTGTTGTTACTGTTGATGATGCCTCCCTGAACGTCGGCAACTTATGAGCGTGTAATGTTGAATAATGGCCGATACAAGTTTGGCCGGCTTGAGTTAGTTTGCTTACGAAATACTGCGCGACCACGAATGTCGTCCAAACTTTCAACTATACGCGTCATTGTTAAGTGGCTCTTGCCATAATTCTTCTTCGTCCATTGAAATTTATGGATGCAACTCGTATAATTCAGATAATGGCTAGATTTTTCTTGCGAGAGCGCTAAGAGTGAGAATGTTTTCCCAGAAAAGCTGAAAGAAAGCATTTTGATTAGCCTGGTCCACACGCGTGGATTGTTGATGTTTTTCTGTGCGCAATGTGATAAAACATTTGTGAAAAGCCATAGGTGGGGAGAGGGTGGGGTAAGTAGTTAGAATCATGTCAGGAACCATTCCCCCGCCCACCTTCAAAAAAGGGTCCAATTTCGCAAATTTCCGGACACACCCTGTATTAGTTTGTTTAAGTAAGCGTTTGCTTGGAAGCGTGCGAGAAGTTTGGAGCTTGTGCAATGTTGAGTAATGGTCAATAGAAGTTGGATATCGAACACGCTCCGCGAGTATGCGTATCACACATCCGGTACATTCTAAGTTTGCATATTTTGCGATACATAGAGACAAACAAGCGTATATGCAGATGCTACCTAATGTAATGCACGTAAGGTAAGGTCATGCACCGTTTTCATCGCGACATTACCATCCAATTCTGTTCCGCCATTACCAATGGCTAGCCAAACTTGCCTCCTCCCAAACTCGATGAAACGACTTTGCTCGATTTACGCGTGTATGCGTGCCTGTGTCTGTCTATATGCGTCTATATGCATTGTTGAAAATTTTGAGTCAATGCACAGTTATCGATACGATAAATCTCAGAATTTAATTCATCCCTGTCTTCCGCTTGATCCTCCCGCACTGTGTTGACCACGAGAAAACAGAATAGGACGCAGGGCAAGTAAAATCTAGCAAAGCGCATCGTCCAAATTGTTAGAGCTGCGAAGAAATTTGATTCGCCAAATGTTTTTTTTTGTTTACAATTTGATTGATATTTTGCCAAAGTAATTTCTTTTACTTTCTTCTATCCCACGTCAACCTATCATCATTCTGTTTTTATGAAAAATTGTTTAAAAATCACACGTCGATGCGAATGTTGTTTCTCCGTTCTTCGAAAGCACAAAACCTTTGCTATTCCTCAGTGATGCTATCGCCTCAATAATTTCAATTTTTTATTCTGTTTTTCTTTTCTAATCGTTTTCACCGAGAAGAATGGGTGTACGCAATGAAAATAACTGCTACTGCATGGAGAGGGGGAGGCGGGCAGGCTCGATTGTTCAATTATTTCCTATCGATGGTTTATTCAAGATCACGAGATCTGCTCGGAAGTTGAAATTGGCAAAATCTCGCGATGTCATGTCTCCATAGAAATTCCGCGTTCCTAGAAACCGCCAAACTTATGCATCAAATGTCTTATGTTCATCAGTCTTTTCTCTCCCGACTTTTGTTCACTATCGCTCCTCGATCTTGTCACTATCCGCAACTATCCTCGTGTCACCGGATCCATTTTATATTCGACCCATCCGGGAAACCCGAACTCATTAATTTTCAACGAAAAAAGCTATGCGTCAGCGCGAAAATCTTTGTAGCGTAAAATCTCGCGTCTTACCGCGTGGATGGGCAAAAGCAGGATGGAAGATTGTAAAATATCGTCCGTATAGTCCGAGAGAAATGAATGTTCGGACGATAAAGTTCATCAATCTAATCTCTAATAACTTGTGCGGGATGTGTCACTTGGTTTATACGCCACCCTTCGTCATCGTTTGTTTTCAACCTTCTTACACCTTGAACATTCGATTCCTCATAAGTGCAATAAGATGCAATCTCTCTTATCCCCTTGTAATTTTTAGCGTATTGGCATACACGCGATATGCCTCAAAATACCCAATTCAAAATAGGATTGCAACAGAGTCCTCGGAGAGAAATAACAACCGTGTCATCATTTTCAACGAAGATCGAACGGTAGTTTGCTGCTCTTTCAGCAGCCGTTCCGCAAACGCCACGGACAAAATGGGTGTGCTTGTGTTTACTTTTCGCTAAGTGCACCCGTCTAATTGTGGCCCAGTCTAATCGTTGTGTCATTGGAAGTGAGTGTGTGTGTGTGTGTGTGTGTGTGTGGATGCATATGTGCAATTATCATCTTGCCAGAGCTCCTTGACAAATCTTTGATGCTCGATGCCCAAGTGAAAATCGACGCGAGGAAATGCAAAGTCCTTATAATTTCATTGGTTGAGCACTTTGTCCATGTCTCGTTCTTTCTCCCGTCTTCTTACGAAATTTTCCGAATTAGCTATAATCTCTGTACCATTGGGGATGATAATGTGTTACTGGAGTGATAAAGGGGGGAACGATTAAGAGAAATAGTGAATCGAAAATAATTTGAGGACGAGGAGAAAATGAAGAAAGGGGAGGGGAAGGGGTGGGTTTTAAGGCGTTGGAATTTGATGCAGTTTGAGCGATGATATACGTAGAAATTCCAAATTCACTTCTTGCCATCCACTTTTCGACTGGTGTCAAAAGCGTGGAAACTCTTCGCCGGTGGGGGGCTGTCTCGCACACCTGTATCTACATTTGTATATTTTTGCGACGCGAACCGCTTATTAATGCACCTCTTTGCATGACACGATGTGCGGTGAGTATAACGTCATAAGCAGTAACTATGATTATAATATAGCCGCCATGTGTGTATCCGCGTGGAATTCGGTCGCGTTCCATCTATTTCTATTTTCGTGTGCAACGAGACTCGAGATTGAAGGAAGAAGGAAGAAGAAAGAATAAAAAGAAAGAAGTATCGCGCAAAGAAAGTCGGAATTTGTCGGAAAGATATTTCGACGCTCAGTTGGTCGTGACAATATCGAAAGGGGATAATTGAACATCGATAATTACGACGCGTGCGTGGTATTATACTGCATTATATCATATAATGCTGCGTATTTGGGAAATTAGCTTTATCGTGTAATCGTGAAGCATTTTGAATGTTTGGCATAATCCTCATGGCAAGAGGCGTCAGAGCTGGGACCGTGCCATAAAATCCCATCGATTTTTCGTAAAACGTAAAACGAGCGACGTCGCCAAAGAGGAATTCGCGTAGCATCGGTTAGCCGAAGCCAGCTGCAGTTCGTATATTTCCGGTGAGTAAACCGCTTATTAATGCACCTCGTCCTATGATGCGATACGCGGTGGGGCTAGTGGCAGCAACAACGCAACAACCCCTTCGCTACCGCCTATCTTTACCTCACTGCCACTGCCACTGCCACTGCCACTACAACTACAACTACACCAGAACTGCCAGCTAACCCATTTTCTCTAGGCCATCCACGCCTTCTCCTTCTTCTTTCTACTTGCTTCTACAACCAAAAAGGGTTAACTGGCTCGGTGTAAGCGAGATTATTGCCTAGATAACCGGAAAATTAACTGCAAAATGTGTCCTTCTCTCTCTCTCTCTCTCTCTCTCTCCCCCCTCCATGGCATCTTGGCTCTCTTGCACGATTTCAAAAACAAAAAAGCTTTGCCCTGTATTCATGGCGTCCCTAACTAATCGACGATTATGTTGATTACATTTTCTGAAAGGTATTTGTACTCTTATTAGCCGGAGATCATCCCTGATATTGGGGCATTCTGTTAAATAATAGACACTTGCAACTGGTGGAGAGTAAGTTTGATAAAAGTGCATGGGCTGTTCTGAAAATAAAACACGAGTATTTCTCGATTTGCGAAAAGTTTGTTGAAATGTAGCGATTTTACGAAAGTTAACGTTACTCCGGAACGTGGGACGGATCGATAGCGGAGGTGGATTTTATTTCCTTGGCGATGGAAAAAAATTCAAAGCCATCAGAAACGTATAGCAATACGGTATGGGCATGAATCAGTAATGGGTTCTGGGGATGCCCGTTTTACGAACGCAGCGCTATCAGCAGGTGACGTACGCGCTGTAACATTCGCAATATCCTCCGCGCTGCAGAGAACGGCCGGCACTCAAATACGGCTATCAGTTTGCGCTATATTTTATCCTGCGGTACGAGGAGAATGTCTATTTTAGCCCCATCTCTCAGTCTTAATTTCCCTTCCGTTTCTAACAACAATTCTACGGGAATTCAAGTTTTCCATAATGATCGGGGGCGACATGGCAGAAACAACGAAAGACAGCCAAGTTATAAAATAATGATAAAGTTGATAAAGCAAAGGTATGGGAGAAGCGAGCAATAGCCCGGCTACACAGTTATCCGTCCTCTTCGAGCATGGCTTCGTTAGAGAGGATTAAGCGACTTTCATGTTAGATCGAGCGAGAGAACGGCTGGTCCGATTGAGAATAGCTCTTTTCCAATAGCTTGCGACGAGTGAAGATAATTATCTCTAAAAGCGTTGACGCGAGATACCGATAAATTTTGTTAAAACTTTGAAGAAACGATATCGAGGATCGATTTTGTGTTTAGCACGAGTTCACTGAATAATTGAAATAGTTTTGAAAAATGCAACCTTCGCACTCGAGACAGAACGTTTGTTCTCGGAAGCAACATTTGGCAGAAAGATACAACGAGGCAAAAGATCGGCTACTGGTATTATCAGCGCGTATACCGCAGGGAATACAACTTTGCTCGTGGCTTTGCGAATGCATTTATTTGAATCTTGATACAAAAATTTATTTCCTACGGTCGTCTCCCTTCTATCCTATCCCTCCACTCTTTCGTCTTTCGGCTTATTTCGTTCCGCTTGGTTGGCGAACGAGTGAGCGCGCTCGCGCCTTTTCTCTTCCATGGCAATCTGCGCGTTCAAACTTACGAGAGGCTTCGTTTGCATTCCACTTATCCTGGATCCTTGATCCCTCGATCCTTAGACTTCCACGATTCCCCGATTCTTCGATTCAAGAATTTTCTGAAATTTTGTCAGATTCTCGATTCTGATTCTGGATGAAATATCCTCGCTCTTACCATATTATATCCTATCACATTTTAATCGTGTGCAGTTTATTTAATTATTGATCCTCTTGCAATGGATATTTTCATATACCATTTGCTTGCAAGGCATCTTGATGCTCGCTATTGTCCTTTCATTTCGAAGAAGAGATATAGTTCAACATTGCTCGACGGACGAGTAGATAATAAATGTCTGCTCGATTGCAATAGGTTCGACAAGATTCACGGACGCGAAACCGATTTTCCTCGGCAGCCAATCAGTCCAGCATCGCCTGATTTAATGCGTTATTTTATTAGAAATCTATAAAGCTATCCAGATTACGTGGGGGAAAGGTTTATGGCTTGCCGCCAACCTAGCGAATCCACCCTCTACTTTCATCCCCGCCCTAAACCGAACAATTTTCATCCTCTACAACCACTACTACTGCTGCTGCTGCTGCTGCTGCTGCTGCAACTATCGATAGCTTTAGCTTCAATGTCACACCTCTATCATGTTAAAAATTCTTCGATTCATCACTTTACCCCTATATTGTATATTTATGCAGTCCCTATACAACTTAATCTATTACTTCAATCGAGATCATGTCATCCGGATCACATCTGTCGATACGGTGGATATTAATGTTTTTATGCGCGGTATTAATGCTCGGACTGTATCATCGCTTAGACGATAGATTGAAAATCTTTCCTCTCTTCTCCTATTTCTTACTCATGAACATCACACAACTCTATACTAAAAATTTCTTCAATTCTTCTTCTCTCGTGTTTCATGAATCTCCATAAAATACAATATGATATTTTTCATAATACCGCCTGATGTTTGGTGGACATCACGAGCCAGACAATTTTTCGAAAGCTTACTCAAAAGGATACTTGTGTTAGTTCAAAAGATCATAAAAAATAATGTGCCGAAAGAGAGAGCGCTAGAGAAAAAGGATATATTTCTCTTTTATTATAATATTCTTTATACGCGGAGACATTTTTTACGATTATCGTGAGAGTTAGATAGGAAGAATTTTCGTTTAAAAAAAGGATGCGCTATAGCAATATGCAGTAAAAGCGCAAATGAATGAAAATGTGTCATTTGGAGAAAAACTGAAGAAAATGATGAGACTGAAGACTGAAAGAAGCAAAAAGGAAAAAGTGTGATTTATTACTATGGTCTATCTCGCTCTACCAAAGCGCCCAACTATATAAGATTTTCTATTAAAGTTCAATCGTTGAAGATGAAAACTGTACCTTGAAATTTTCATGCCATGCACCGTTATGTGCATTATGCTTGAAAATTTATGCAGAGCTACGTTCAGTCAATCGGGCAGAATTTCGAACTTGGGAGTTAAACTGTTACCGTTATTGAAAAGGTAAGACGGAAGCAAGTAAGACGGCTGCATTTCTCCAAGAAATCTACTTAACTCTCGATCGTCATTAGCATGCAACGTTTGTCTCGGGTTCAATTATGCAACTGTTCACTGCTATCGGATGCTAGTTTGTTGAAATTTCTTTGAAAGGACGATATGAAAAATTAGACCTGTGCCAGATCACATAATTGGTATTGTCGGCTGGCCAGTGTTTTTGTATCCTACGAAGAGTCTTGTTTGATCGCACGATGAAGAAAAATCGAGCGAGAGCGTGGGCTAAAAGAATGGTGGGAGAGCGAAAAGGAAGGGAAAAGAGAGGAATGATCTTGAGAAATTTGAAACGGTGTGCTTTATAGGAAATATGTTTGCGCCGTCTATTTCTTGGTAGCTGCGCGAGATTGTTTTGTTATCGTAGTTTTAATATCGAAGATGGCGAATGCCTTGGAAATAGCGGAGAGACGGGGGAAGACTGTGGTTGCATTTTAATCCTTCCTGTATCAGTGTCGCGAGAAGATGTCTACCGAGGAAAGAACCATCGCAACCATATCACCAGCAGCATTCTACTTCCATTATATCCATTGGTGGAACTCTGGAGAACAAGCTCGCATCTTTATTGGAGAGTGCGATCAAAGTATATTGAATACAAATTTCATCCGGCAAAGTCTTTTGCGCCTACTTGGAAGACAGGCTTTGAGAGTTCCTCGAGTTCTCCGAAGTGGAGTGTCGAGCGGAGAAGGAAAGAGCAACGAGCCTGCACACGATAGCTACAGAAGACTACTAGAGGAAAATGCCCGTCGAAGAATTAAGTAAGGTTGCAGTTCTCGTAAATTGAGAGAACGAAATTTAATGTACAGGGGGACGATTAAGGGAACCGCACGAATCGCTCTGAAAGTTCATCCAAGTTGTGGAATTAATTCAGTAATTTCATGGAAGAGAGATAGAAAAGTGAGCAGTAGCAACACGGAGGTCCGAGTTTCACAGGCATTATGCTTCAATGTTTCAGATATTAGCGCGCCCTCGCTTTTAATTCTACTTATTCAATTAAGCCATTTTCATGGGATCGAATGATTAATTGGGACTATCGTTTCATTCAAGAAGGAAATCAAAGTCGTATCGACTAAATAATTTGCAGAATGGTGCAATATATTGAGAAATTGAAAAATCTTGTCTTTGGTAGGTTAAAACGAGGGAGTTACGAAGAGAGGAGAGTAGTTACCATTTGAAAGTTCCAGTCGACTGTGTATGCGCTTGAAAAAGGAGAGTCAAACCGACGACAGTGGTGCGCACTCGTAACAGAAGCGTTAAAATAATAAAATGCCAGAAGGAACAGACGTTTCAGAGCCCTTGGTATCCGTGAAAGTTCCTACAAACTTGTTCGTGCACTCGAGAGCAATCGTGTGGACTCTTTCAACCCTCTCCGCTCTGAGATCTCACGATTGTTCTCTCTCCCTCTCTCTCTCTGCCTCCTCACCTCTGTCACCCGCCGTATCCCACCTTGCAGCACGATGCAACTCTGCTAGAAGGAACTAGAGCGACCCTGTTGTATGCTCACGCGCAGCTAGCCAACCCTCTTTCTTCCTTCCTCTCTCTCTCTCTCTCTCTCTGTGTGTGTGTGTGTGTGCGACTTTTAAACCACTCGACGTACAAGTTGACTTTTATTTGAACCAAGTATCAACAGGTATCGACCGAGTAGTAGTCTCTTCCTCTGCATCCACCACTCTACAGTTTACGTCGTGTGACTTTGGCTGCTGCTTGCTATATACCAGTTATCTTTTATAACGCACCCTTTTCATCTTTCTTCCTCTTCTTCTTCTTCTTCTCTTACTTCGCATGCACAATTTCTTCTCTTTACTTTCTCACTCAACTCCCAAGAATTCCCTATAGATAGATCGAAAGCGCTGTTCTTCCTTTCTTGGCATGACAAAAATTGTCTTTTAATATTCTGTCTTAAGAATATTCCACATAAATTCTTTCGCCTTTTTCAAGTAGCCGCTTCTTTCAAGTAGGCTGATACACTCGACGAATTAAAAATACATTGGCGTTGCGACTGGGACATATTTCGATCTATTCGCACTCGAGGAGGTTCGCTCTTCGCTCGCCCCAACCTCGCCTCTCACCCGTGTTTTATCGGTGAAACCGTTCGTCTTTTGCGCTGTCTCGTTCAGCGAGTTCGATCTCTCTGGGGAGCTGAGAAATTGCTTATTTTTCCTCTCTGATAGTTTTTTCCCCCAACGAATAACAGCATGCTAGCTACCCCTACCCCCAACTGCAATTATCTCGCTTTCCCTCGTTCCGAAAAACACTCGCGTTTAATCCAGTATCCTAGCTCGCTAACCTACGGTATAAATTAGTCAATTATCACGAGCCATTATTCCTTGGAGGCAATTAAGGGGATCCCGAAGGCGTCGACGCCAGCCTAGCTTGTTGCGTCAGGCCGCTTAGCGCTGCAGCGACTTGACCTTATAACGCAATATCATATTAACAAAGATGAATCTTTATAGAAGTTGAGCCTGCACGCGAGGAGAGATGCACGGGAGAAATCAAAGAAATGATTTGAAAACTTGCCATTTGAAGAAACTGTCGAGAGAATTTTGCGAAGCCATAACGTTAAGATTAAGACTTTATTGTTTGAGTAATTAGATTTGACTTTGAACGCGGTACTCCAACAAATGTAGACTTAAAGACTCGACGAAGGCTTCGTGGGAAACGGGTTTTAAATCCCGGTTCAATATTCCTATCGGATGAGGGGGCCATAGGCTGTGATGGAGTTACGATCGCCAGTGAAAACCAAGGCTAATCCCCAGGATTATTCTCTCTGATTCCAAACCAAATATGTGTTCAATGGATGCTCGCTCGCAATCGTTCACGAACTGCAACGCGATTCGTTTCGACACCCCTGTGTCTGCCTGCCTGCCTGCCTGCCTGCCTACCTGCTCATTCGTTCGTTTTCGTTATCGTTTCAATGATAGTTACTGCGATATGTGCGTACAACCGCACATTTTTTTTTCTTTCACTAAATATCACAAGCTAGAATTACATCAATTCGAGAAAAGTAATTCTCAGCGGGAAATTAATTCTATTTCAGTTTTACGTTGAAAGAGGGAGGATCAGAGAAAACTATAGTTTGTCGATCAATTATTCATGTAGTTAGAGTTTTAGCAAGGGCACAGATGAGTTCGAGTTTGGTTGTGACTGGCATGAAATTATGCCCAACGCTCCCTGGAGGTGGTGTTATAGAGCTTGTTGGTCAGCCAGTCGAGCTAGTTGTCGCCATGACCAAGGAGAAGTTACGCCATTATTTAGCGTTTCAATGAACGATAAGAGAGAGAGAGAGAGAGAGAGAGAGAGAGAGAGAGAGAGAAATCACGGCTGTTTAGGACAGACATTGTCTAGCAGCCAACCACCAAACATATGGACACGTATGGAGAGTTCTTGTATGCGCACTTTACTTTCATCCCCCAACCCATTCAAATTTCCTTCTTCGAGATTGTTCGCGAAAGATTAGGAGAAATTCGTATTCGTCAGATCGAGGATAGAGATGACGAGGATTTTGGAGGATGAGAAGAAAGGGAGGAGAGAGTAATATTGAGCTGCGGAGTATCTTGCGGAGACGTCTGTTTAGCGCAGTGTATTGGCCGTGTCTATTACTCAGGACGGGATACTGCGGCACATTAGGACACTATTGGTACATTATCAGCGAGCATTAATACCAACGGTCGTCCCGTCCTGCACTATCGCGTTGCACGCTAAGATAATTACGGGGTGAAATATCGTCTGGTATAAGGCAACATTGCCGGTTACGATCACACTGGGATCGAGCTCGTACGCTCTGCGTCTCTCTCTCTCTCTCTCTCTCTCTCTCTCTCTCTGTCTCGCTTTTGGCAAAACGAGATTTCTGTCTCATTGAAGAAATGGTCAGATTTACAAGGCTCGAACAAAGGGCGGTAGAGGGGAGCATTTACTCTATTCTCACAGTAGGAAAAGTCTTGTTGCACGAGTGACAAAAAATCTTCTTCTTTAATACATCACCCTTCGGTATACGCTTCAGCTTTCGCTCGGTGTCCGCGCTTCGTTTCTGCATTCTCCACCTCGTTCCCTCGATTCTTCTTCCAGACTTGCCCGACAGGACGCACTGGATTTCGCTCGAGTTTTCCTGCTCCGACGATTTCAATTTGTCGACCGGAAGGAAGCAGAGCCGAGCGTTCCTTCGGAACCACGGACAGCGGATGGGGAGTGTGGGAGAGGACAGTGTGTGTGTGTGTGAGAGAGAGAGAGAAAACCCCCCTCGCATTATTTCAAACGTCTCGCGTCTTTCTTCACCTCCTTTCTCACCCACTCTTACTTTCCCTTTTCCATTCTTTCCAACAACTCTCTTTCGGCTCTTTTTTTGGCCTTTTTTGTTTTTTTCCAGAAAATTTTGATCCCTTTACCAAATACAGTTTGCTCCAGGAAATGATTCTATTGCTCGTATCCTATAGCGAGTTACACAGTTCTCATTTGGTTTTAATCGCACGAGCAGACATGTCCTCCCAAAAGGGTCGAGAATCAAATCGTAAATTATTTTTATCAAAACTTGGCTCGTATATACATTGGTCGAGGTAAGCAGGCAAGCGAAAGAAGAAACATCGGCCACGCCGAGTTGAATGCCGTTTGGCGAACAATTTAAGGAAGAATGCCAGCCGCCTTGCGTGCTTGCAAGTGCGAGAAAAAGGGGAACGCATAAATAATAGATTTTTAATCCGAGTCCGCGAGGAAAAATGGACTTCCCTCGGGTCCGGTTCTCGATTCATTCTCCTTTTTATGGGAACTCCCGAGTTCGTGGGGTGGGTCAAACTTTTTCTGAGAGACCTACGACTACGAGGGATTAAGATTTCAACTATCCACCGTTTACGCGCTCTCTGAATCGTAAGCATTCAAGCGCCCACTGAATTCCATTATACTCTGACGCTGAAATCGATAATCGATTTCGATGCGAGTACTGGCGGAAACTCGACGCTACCCGGAAAGATCAATTTTACAAAGCTTTGTTTACTACCTCCAATATTCGAACGAGCTCGATAAAATTTCCAAGCGATCGACTAAAGACGATTGCATCCTGTTCTCCGCAGACTGTTGTTGCTGCTTTTTGATCATCAACTGGGAAAAATCATTTTGCGAGGCAATAAAACAGAGAGGGAGCGCGCAAAGTACTCCTCGATGCACTCTCTCTCTCTCTCTCTCTCTCTCTCTCTCTCTCTTCAACTCGGAAGAAAGCTTTATTGAAAAAAGTCAAATTCGAGGAGGACCTTGCAGAAGGTGTCCATTCTGGGACCAATTTTGCTCTCCCGAGACTTTAGCCTTTTAACTCGGCAGCAGTATCTCTATCTAGTTCAACTTTCTTCTCAAACTTCTTTCTCTCTTTCGAATTTCGAGTGAGCCACGACTTGCAGCGAGCTTAGAAAAAATTACGACAGATTTACTAGAGTTCGTAGGATCACGTCTAGAGATCCCCAATCCTTCCTTCCATCTCCTGCCTCTTCTATCCTTAGGTTTTAGCCTCGGTGGACCGATTTGTGGTGCCAGGACTGCTAGGAGAATAAGAATATATTCCTGTGAGAAATGAGACTGGAAGAGTGGGAAAGAGAAAAGGGGAGGAAGGAGGGGTACACGGTTGACTTATCAAAAATCAATGTCGGTTGAGAGGAAGAAACGCCTGGCAAATGGAAGAACGGTGGTGAGATGGTAGTGATGGTGGCATATTGGAAGGGGAATAAGTTTAAGTGCAGGTGAGTGCAGTCTAACGTGCAACATCATTTCTTTCTCGATACACGCTGCGAACCACGCTATACACACACACACACACACACACAGCAAGCGATTCACATAAATAACTATCCTCGGTTTTAAACGACTTCTCCTGGATTCACACAATTAATTACATAAATAAATAGCTGTAAGAGCGAAAAGAATTTTTGTAGCAAGTGCAAGTGGTAAAACTACTTGTTGGACCGTTTGTATAGTCTCGTTTTGGAGAACGGTATCTAAAACGTGTCTGAGATAAAGTGCAATTCATTTATTCGCGAGAGAGAAATGGGGCTAGATTGTCAGAGGTAGGTTGAGTACCACTGCTATGGGCGCTATGGGTGGTACCATAGATCTTTTTGCTTTCGAAGCGTTTCAGTGCTGTCGTGCGTTCGCATCGCACCCTCTCTCAAATGTGTGTTGTTCCCAGAGAAACGTTCCAGTTTGTGTTTGGGTTCGCTAGTATTGGTTCCAGAGAGCTACATAGAGAGTTCGCTACATATCGGTTGGCCACTGTGCAAGCCAGAGATATCAGTATCCCCTCTGCAAACTGTCTACTATTGTGGAAAGGAGCGACCAGGTTGCGAGATGATGCCGGAACTTGCGCTCTCGGTTTTCCTTCCACTCCACCCCATGCTCGCTCTCTCTTTCTCTCTCTCTCTCTCTCTCTCTCTCTCTCTCTCCCCCTCTCATTTCCCTACGTGACCTCCAACCATAGAGTATCGGTATCAAAATTTAAACACACATCAATTGGCACGTACGCTCGCACAATAACCCACCAAACCTACACTACCGCTCTACACTTGCTAATCTTGTGGCATTATATTGGCTTTCTCCCTCTCCCCTTCCTCCTTCTACCCTTCGCTCTGTGTACTCGTGCGTCGGTTTTCTTACGCATACACGCATTTAAACTTAACGAGATGCACATACCTGTAGTCACATTCGTGTCACTTACACGTGCAACGATACCAAATCTAAATCTCAGAGTCTTGCACTTAACTGTTTCTTCGTCTTTGGATGAATTTTCTGCGCGTTCCTTTCTACGTACAACACTATAACGCAAATTTCTACTTCATTCGATGACTCCCTGGGCTATTGAACTGACCGCATTGGCAAGTGTGAACAACATACATCTCTGCGGAGGACACGGTACATAGATGTGCTTCCCTATGAAATACTCGATTCAATACTTTGCCTGTGTTCACTTTGTCGCGGTCAACACCAAACTCCCCCGCAATTTTAATTGTTACACGAATCTGCTTGAAATACGTGTCGATAGTGTGGCCATTGAAAAAAGTCTCTGCCAACTACCAGGATTCTCTCTGGCCGCAAACACCTATGCGTTTGCCTGGTGTGTGCTTTTTGATATTCCGCGTGCCAAAGTTTTCCTCTTTCCTTCATATCTATTTATCTATCATAATTTTATCATTTTCCTCCTTTTTTCTAATCAACGAGAGAGAAGGGCTCCAGTCGCACGGAGCACGGTAAAACAAGGCAAAAGGTTAAAACACAATAATTATGCTGAAACAGACAAACAATGGACAGACGCACGGCGAAAATCCCTATGATATTTTCAGTTAGGAGGGAAACGAGCTTTTTGCGCGTGTCACGGAGATGTTCTCTTGTCGGCAGACATGTGTGCACACGAGGAAACCAATGTATTCACTTAACAAATGTGCGACTATAGCCGGATATTGAGTAAACTAAACAGAGTGTCATGAAGTAATTATTACGTTATGGATAATTTTCAGGTTTAAGCTTGGGAAACGGAACAACAACTCGCTAATTTCAGCAGCCAAATCACTGATGAATTTATCCGAAAGACGAAATTTCCAAAATTTTCCTGGTTAGATATCATGCATAATAAAGCGTGGGACTTTTCGATATTCCGGATCGAGTGCGGCAGCCTCGATACATTTATCTTATCATTTCCTTGCTTTTTCACCGTATCCTTTTTTCTACGAGATCTTCAGCTTTGACTCGAACGCGTCGTCACTCACAATGTAGAAAAGACTAATCATTTTGGATTGGTTACAGTGAGCGGTTATTCACATGCGGAGAATCCGTAGGCGTGTGTACATAGTGCACACTGATTCAGAGAGGGAGACGTTTGTGCATTTCCACGCGATATTCCCACACATGCTCGAATGGTAAATATTTTCTTACATGCCATACGATCCTAAATGCAAAAGAGCCCTGAAGCTTGAATATACACTTTGTACGAGAGGAGAGTACCGGTAGTGCGATAATGCGATAGTACGATGCTATATCCATGTGGGACGATATTGGTCCCGTTTTGTCATTATTACTGACTAATGCGTCTGTGTGAGAGTACGGATAACCATGCACACACTTGGCTAAGAGCATGTATTGCGTATGCGTGTATCTATCGCATCTAATAGGAATGCTAAATGCTACTGGGTAATCTGTCTATTACTACATCATGTATTATATGCACGATGCGTTGCTACATTATTAATCTCAGTGGCTGGCGATAAAGCGAAATAATAACAGGAGATGTAAACTTATTTTGATTGATGAACGGCGTTACGTAGTGTGCATAACTAATTGAAAGCATTTATAAATTGTTTCATCAGGAGTACGATAGCAACAACTACTTTTCGCATAAGTGACTAAATAAAGCATGCGATAATTCCAAATTTCCATTAATTCTTTCTCGTCGATTAGAGGAAACGTGCGTGTGCAACACAGTTTTAGTGTTAATAATTAATGGCATATTTTCTGATTTTTCACGCAAAGATCCGTCGTTTCTCTCTCTCTCTCTCTCTCTCTTCTCTTTATTTTTCCTTTTTTGGCAAAACTTTTGCCAGAGAGCTCGCGTGTTTTTTCCTTGAGCGAGATAATAAAGGCAGAAGCAGGCTATTTAATTGAAAATAAATTGCAGTTTTTATCGGCTTGCAAGAGAAAACCCGTGCTGCAACGGGCTACTAAATGTTTTCAGTTTACGTCGTTGCACAAAATGAAACGAGAATAAAGCGCCAGTTCGATTCCTTTCAACGCTGTGGTCTTGCGGTAAAACCACATTTTACTATTTTATTCTCGGTGAACTGTTAAACAATTGAAATGACGTCGATAAAATAAGCAGTAGTCCTAACTCCGTTACCTGTGTGTCATCGACAGTGCGCGCACGGTTGTCAATCCCACTCTACTCCATTATTGCTACTGCTGTCGCTAGTGGTAATGTTGGTAGCAGTAGTAGTGGTGTAGTCGACTCATACGTGTCTTTAGAAATTGGAGTAGTACTAACGATAAACTACCACTCTCACCGCACATGCGTTTTTCGAGGGAAATATGTAGAAATTTTTTTTTTCTTTCGTTGCCTTTTACGCACCTATTTGAAAATACGGCCGAGGGTTTATCTTCCGTGGCTTTAATATGTCCCTCTCAATGCGCTCGTTTATCATAACCGTAACAGTTTCCGAAGGGGAGAATTTCCGAACATTCGCCGAAATAAAAAGTCAGAGTCGATGCGATTAACCCGGCTAAGAAATTTTGGAGGATGAAACCAAGTGGTTCAATTTCTCATAAATTTCAATGAGGCAAGGACTATGCAACAGATAATTTTTCCCCGTTCAATCGGTTTTTCTCTGCTCTTGATAAAAATCGCCCGGGGTGATAAGTTGAATTGTCATTAATCGCGAAAGGTCGCATGACCGACGTATACATAAGTGCAGGCACATAATAGCAGCACGTCCAACGACGTTGTTGCACGGGCCGAAATTCTGAGGAAGACTAAAGCTTGAATTTTGGTGCTGCGCGTCTCGCTTCGCACATGCATATCCACACCCACCACATACATATCCATATTCATGTCAGTCGTGGCGGCTGGCGACGGGTATGCAAATAACAATATAGGATGTGAAGTGAGCAGGTAGGACTTTGGCAAGACAAGATTTTTCATGATTCAAAAATTAATGCATTCCAGAGATTGACAATTTTTTCTTTCTTTCATCCATCCACCCCCACCCCATTCCCCTTACCAATTCCAAATTGTTAATAGCTTTTAATTTGATTCAACTCCCAAGCTAAATTAAGTTTATAATATTATTTGTGCGCTCGAGTATTCCATGTGTGCAGCAGGTTGGTTCTTTTTTATCAACAATATCGCTAATCTGCCAACGGATAGTAGCACTTGCTGATAATAAACCACGTCTGTATGGAGCTCTAGGGAATTAGAGAAGTGCTATAGTAAACAACGCATGAACGGATGGTACTCCAGAGACTATCCGTTTATTGTTATTTTCACATGCAAAAAGTGGTCTGATCAATACTCGGCAAATGGCGGCGAACTGATTTGTAAAGTTTCATCTATAATAATCATTGAGGGCAACTTTATAATGCGATGCGAAAATTTCAGTTTTAAGGACATTGTCCGAGAACGAAGAAAAGGTTTAAGACCTTTTTTCAGATATTTTGGATTTCTTCTTTAAAATCTTAAGTGGTTCTCAACCGAGAAGGAGTAGAAATGCAATAGATTTCTTCAGCTCTCTCTCTCTCTCTCTCTCTCTTTCTCTTTCTCCGTGCGTGGAGTGCACGTTATGGAGGGTGGCTCTACTGGAGTACGATGGTCTATGAAGTACTCGACTCAGGGAAGAAACGTTGAAACGCGACGCAGGTGAAAAAGAAGCGGCTTGGTTCGCTCTTGTGTAATTTTCAAGGAAGTACAGATGAGGTAGAGGTAGAGTATAATGCTTAGTCATGCCACAATGGAAAAAACAGATGGTAAGGAGAAAAGGCAATACTTTTATTCGCACCACTTGCTACACTGAGCATACACGACTGAAAACAGAAACTTGAAAGGATCGATTAAAATTTTGCAATATCTCAATGTAATGGTACTTGGTCTTCTTTCTTGCTATAATATTAAATCGCATAATAAAGAAAGAGAGCAATGATCGTGAACAAGTATCGTGTAGTAATCGTATTATGAGGAGGGCAAGTGTTTTTTTATTTGAAGCTTAATTTTCAAGATACCGAATAACAGATAGGGACATTGAATCGGGATAAAAAATCATTTTAAAATCATCGTCACTAAAATAAGACCTTTGATCCTTAGAACCTTTTTTAGAGAGAGAGAGAGAGAGAGAGAGAGAGAGAGAGAGAGAAATGCGCATGAAATAAGACAAGAGATGACCAATCTTAGTGTTCGAGAGCTTGAGGAAGTTGAGAGTTTCGCGCAGTAAAAGTTCAATGTGTGCGCTGTGTGCGTTGTGCGCGCGTAAAGTCGAGGCGAGGCAAGTCGCAGGCTTCCCCAAGAAGAACAATAAGGAATTAAAATAACAATGCTCCTCGAATCTTCTAGTTGAAGTTGAGCGTAAAAATACTCTCGCCACTTGACATTCACCTGCTCCCGTTCATTGCTTTATTTCTCTTGGCCGACTGGTGCTTGTTTCTCTGACTCTTTCTTTTCTATGAAACCTGCTTGCTTTATAATAGAGAGTAGTTGAAAAAATTTGCAATAAAAGTAAAGAGATAAGAAAGAAAAAGAAAGAAAGAGGAAACGAAGGAAAAAGGAAAAAGGAGAAAGAAAAATCTTAATTAACTAGTTTCAACTTTTTCTTTGTCTAATCTTTTTAATCGAATAGCTTTGTACCAACAGATCTTGTGGAGCAATCGATAACTAACTCGACGTAGCGTAACGTTCATCGGTGCGTTATCCTTAGGTAAATTGAGCTTTTTTATTATGTATTCTCTGGAGGCTAAAGTAGGAAAAAATCTGGTCCATTCGACCTATCAATCTCGGTCATGGAAAAAAGAGCGCGAAGCATAGCTCGGCTTATCAAAAAAAAAAAAGAGAAAAGTGGAGTAGACATTTTCGCGAAGGTACTGCAGGAGAACGAACGTAGAATAGGTCAGTCCTTAATATCCTGACTCCTTTTCCTCGATTTCCGTAACTTTGACCGGTCACACGGACATTTCACTAGCAGACGAAAAGTCAGAATTTTCCTACCTCCCTCTCACCATTTCGGCTTGGATCAGCTAACTCTTCTCCCCCCCCCCCTCCTCCCTCTCCTTCCTTCTCTTTCTCTACCCTCTGGAGTCTCATGCCTATCTTTCGCACTATTCTCCCTCCTCGCTTCCATTCGCTCACAGTTTTCCAACCTTCTCCAACAAACTGATCTCTCGACCTCTTTTTTGATGGTTTTTCACAAGTCCAAGAGCTGCAAGCAGCAACATCCCGCGTTCGATGCTGATCCGAGATGCAGAAGAGAGCCTTTTCAAATCCCTCGGCATTTAAATATTCGTGCCGATCCTCTTGCATCTCTCCTTCGCTAAACTTGTTCGCTCTCTCACTCTCTATCTTTAGCAAACAACCCTCGAGCAACGAACCGATGCTCTATTCAAAAGGGTTTGTGCAATACATGGCACCCTTTTGACCAGTAGGCACCTCTTTTCTTTTCTCTCTCATTGCACCCTTTGTACGCTAGACTCGGATGTCACTCTCTCTCTCTCTCTCTCTTTCTCTATCCCCCTCTTTTTGTTTGTTCGATGCTCAATCTACTATACAATTGCGGTGGCTACAGTTCTATGCGCAACGTTATACATGTATCACAGAAAGTACTCTCATAGAAATCATTTTACGCGTTGCCTTTAATCGTGAATACCTGCGACCCGCTTTTATCGGTACGCCTCGATTCTTCGATATTTCTCTTAATTTTTTTCTTGCCTTGCCTTGCCTTGCTTTGCTCTGCTCTGCTCTGCTCTGCTCTGCTCTGCTCTGCTCTGCTCTACTCTACTCTACTCTACTATACTCTACTCTACTCTACTCTACTTTACCAATATCTTGCATGCTTTCCTTTGCCTTGCTTTATCTGCCTCTCCATCCTTTTACGAAGCGCGAGGAGACATTTTACTCACTGCTACCCTACTTTAAAAATCTCCAACTTGTTTGAGTGACCAGAAAATATGAATTTCCCTATGCGAATATTTTAAATTTATTTGTCAAATTATAGAAACGTTTCGAATGCACAGCTTAAAAAGATTTCTTTGTATAGCGTTGAAATAGTAAAACTCTTATAGCGTTGTATAGTAAAAAATCTTTCTGCATTGAGAGATGATCTATGATTAAACGTATGCTTTGAGAGATTTCATTTGTTCATTTGGATGGACCAACGATATTTCAGTTCATTGTACGTTTATGAGCTGATTTCGCCGTCGCAAGTATGGACATTTTTATCTTAAAGTGTGCTCTGCAGACTTAACGATCCATGAATTTCCACGATTAATCTCATCGAGACAAGTAAACCACGAAAGAAATCAATTGGCATAGTTTCGGACAATGACGAGGAATGAGCGCATCGCGAGAGAAATTCTATCAGACTGAACGATGTCGAGCATCGTTCGATCGACAAGTTTGGCGGCTACGTTACATCACTTGTGATACATCGCGTGGAATAACTGCACGCTCTTTCTTATCGCTTGAGCAATTATTATCTAATTGAGAGATCTGCCACTGTTGTCTATGAAAATCAAAGAAAAAGAGAATTTGGAAGGAAAACGGGGAAGAGAAGATGAAAGAAATGGAAGAAGTAGGCACGTGTCGTCGTTGTGTCGTGGAGTGTCTTGAATGTTTTAGCGAGCAACAAGAGCTTGATTCTAGGAACGATGTGTCTCTACTAGGAAGTAGTGCTAGTTCTTTCCCTGCTTCTTCGTCTACTCTGCTCTAGAGACACAAAGCGCCAAGTTGCCACGGCAGACGACCAGACTACCCTACTATCCTATCAAGCTAGACTCTTTTCTACTTTATTCGCTACGTACCTTTCTTAACCCATCGTACCCACTTGCCTCGAAAAGGGATCTACTTGAAAAGTCTTCTAGCTGCAAAGTTTGCGCTACAAGTACTGCCTCCTCTTATTATCTAATGAGCAAAATATTCTTTGTATAGCTAGAAATCATCTGTTTTTTCTTTTTCTTTTCTTTTTTTACGCATCTTCGATACACTTTCAATGCAGTAAGAGACACAATATATTTAAGAGCCGAAATTGATCGATGATAAGATGAAAAAAAAAACAAAGGGACATGGTTAATGGCAATCGTGGTCTGCTTGCAGAAATGCAGGGGTGACCGACAAACCAAAATGGACGACATTCATTTACAGAAGTAAAAAGCAGCACGGAAGATCTTCACGGCAAGACTAGCACGTGACATTGATTTCTTAGAGTTCGACTTCTGGCAAACGAGATATTGAGCTTCAAAGCGGGACTCGTACGTGGGCTGTTTTTTGATATTTTCTCTTCCTTCGTACCGTGCTTTCTTACTTTTTTCCTCTTTATCCGCCTTCCGTATCACCTATACCTTCTCTCTTTTGCTACATCCCCCTCTTCTCATCTATTTGTCTATTTATCCTTTTTACTTGAAATTTTTGTCTCCTTCTCCAGTTTCAATAGATGGGGGAGTTGATCGCAGATCCCTAACCGAGCTGGCAAAGGGAATAAGAGATATGGGTACTGAGTCTAGACTCTCTCTCTCTCTCTCTCTCTCTCTCTCTCTCTCTCCCTGCTCGTTTTTTATTCTTTTAATATTGCACTGATGATTTTATTAAATTCTCTCGATTGTACCTTGAAACGTCCTTTTCCCCATATCCAATGAATTTCGAGTTTATCCCTTGTTGCTCGATATTGGCAAACTGAAAACATAATTTCAGCCTGGGTGAACTATACTCGGGGATTCTTCTGTGACGATGAAATAGCAACCTCATTGAAATTTCATACCCGTTGACCTACCTACATAGCCTGCCGCCTCAGACATACTCGGCTAGTTCGCCGCCCATCGTCCGACGTCTCAAAAACTTCCCACCGGAAGCACTCGAGTAGTACACATTCACTCTGGAAAATTTACTCAAGAAACCAGTGTCTTTGCAAGATTATCTTCCGATCACATAACTTTGTATCTTCAATGATAAACTGATTTTGTAACTGAGATATTAATAGATAATGGAGGATATTTTTTGGGGTTTACGGAGTTTTTTTTTTCGTTTGTCCTCATCGAGAAGCGGTTTTAAAATGGAGTAAAGGATGAAAGTATTGAGTAAGTATGTGTGTATATGTGTGGGTAACTGGTGAATTCGAAGTAGGGGGTAAGATTTAAACCCTGACAACGTCTCAAGTCCGAATGCGCACCGCTCGTTCAGTGGATTCGGCGGCTACCATTGGCGACTGGCTACTGTGTCGCTACTGGATCTGGCTACAGGCTCTGGATCCAGCCTGGAATCTCTAGCCTGGACCCAAGAATTTCTCCCTCTGGATTTTAAGTGCCTACTACCGAATCAACGACGCGCATTATTCGGGACATCCTGAATCATTTCACGGAATGTCGCTTCTTCGCTGTTACCTGCTATTACTTCTCCTACTGCTGCTTCTACTTACTCCTACCAGAGTTATGGCGCCGTATTATTTCATGGAAAATATGCAAAGTTCTTAAAGGCTTTCTAATATGCTAAATTTGTTATACGACTTTCTTGGAAAGTTCAAGTCTTAACCAAAAATACACTCGGGACTCTAATTATCGATGGAAGGGGGAATGAAGAAGAAGAAAATATTTGACCAATTCGTCAAATTATGAGAGTGAACAGTTTCTTGAAATCACGATACAACATGGGATGTTGAATCGTTGAGTGCAGTATCGCGCTCAGTTGCCAGAAGTAAACTTGATCTTTGTATTTCAACTGCCCCCCTCCCATACCCCTCAGACTAGAATTCTAGATGCTGGATTCGCTTCGTAAACCGTAGCAGGAAGTCACAAACCACTCGGAGAAGTAGTGCTGGCTTTAAGAGGTCAGGGAGAGGGAGGGAGTAGCGGGTTTCAGTACTAGTAGGAAGGAGTGATAATCTTGAGGGGTGATAAATCAAGTGACCGCACATTCGAAACACCCATGAGTACGCTGATCTACCACCGACAACGACAACGACGACGACGACGACGACGACGACGATGATGATAATGTTTCCAAATACTAGGAAATATCGATTAATTTTTAAATAAAGAACATACTCGTTGCGATACTGTCGATGCCACCCGACGAATGAGAAGGAGAGCCAATCGCATTGCCAATCACAGAAAAACATTAAAAGTGAAGAAATGATACTTGCCAATGTACTTTTGATATCTTTACACATCAATTGGTAGAACAATCTAAAGTTCTATTTATACGAAAGATAATAAACTTGAGTAGTGTTATGAGGATTTGACTTATAGATAAATCACATTTGGGAATGGAATATAAGCGGTGGTGATGGTGGTGGTGGTGTATCGCCAGGTAAGAGAGGGCTTCGAAAAAGAGTTCGCTTGCTAAGAGAAAAGCTGAAATACCTTAGGAACTTGGAGGTAAGTGTACGCAGTCAGTGAAATTGGTAGGAAGGTAGGAAAAGGAAGGCAACGACGAGAGCTTCCTAAGTAATAATTCTCTTCCCAGCATCTCCAACCCGAAGACTCGATATCCGGAGAGTTAACCTATTTCATCGCCTTGTCGCTTTGATCCTAGCAAATTCCGCGAATTTCACGCGGTTTGCTAGCACCGCCGCGCGAGTCGCGAGTCGATATGTGCAATCGGAATCATATGGGGAGTAATCTTCGTCGTTGGCTAATCATTTTTGCTTTCACCCGAAGAAAAATTATGCTTGGGAGAAGAGGCCAACAACGGATTTACGTACACGGATACTTGGAAACCAGAGGCAGCTTAATTATTTTCGCGCAAACTTAATCCGCTGCGGGGACTTTAAAGAACGAGTTAGTTTTCTAGTTAAGGCTGGATTAACACAAAATGAGAGTTTTCCGCTTGATTAAAAAACAAGTATAATCAGGCGAGTTGCAGGTCACACGCAGTGGCCATTGCAAGATAAAGTGTAAGATCGTAGACAAGAGTGCGGGAGTGCGGGAGCGAGAGAGCGAGAGAGCGAGAGAGCGAAATATAAAGCAGCGGGGCCTTGAATTATTATGTTGAAACGTTCCAATCGAACCAACCATATCCCTTACCTCGCGTCTTAGCCGATGCTATGAGAAAGTTATCCGTACTTCCGTGGATAAAGATCTCGAGTAAAAGTTACGGTCGTTTGCAAACTAATCGAGCCGTCGCTTTTCTACAGGGTGTCGAAACTTTCGGAGGCTGTCAACTTTTCTACCCTTTCCCCTGAAAGCTTGCGCGCTTGTCCCCTTTCCTCTTTACTCTTTACTCTTTACTCTTTACTCTTTACTCTTTACACTTTACACTTTACACTTTACTCTTTTCCTTCCCTTCCCTTCCCTTTCCTTTCCTTTTTCTCTCTCACTTGCAGTTTTTCGCTACTGTTCTTCAACGTTCGCATCTCTTGCATTCCATTTTTATGGTTGTTTGAAAATGACTCATGGAGACAGCAGAGTTCGAAGAGTAACTCGAGGTAAGCACGTACATTTTAAAGCGAAATCAGCTGGTATTAACTTAATCCAGTGATAAGTTTTTCCTTGGATTTCAATTGTGAGATTTATACGAAAATTAATTGTTTAAACAATTTCTCCTGGAAGCATTACTATATATCTTTTCTCTTTGACTTGTTCTCTTTAGTTCGGTTTGTTTTCTTCCTATTGTTGCTCAGCACATTTTTCCAAGATAACTTTTTCTCGCGATTTTGTAAAATTTTATGATAATATTAGCTCTTCGTTGAACTTTTCGTAAATTTGCATCATCTCGGAAGTATCTTTAAGCTGAACGAACTTGCGAAAATTAACCTTGCAAAATGTGAGTTGTAAAAGTACATTATATTTAGGAATTTGGGTCGAAAGAGAATATATGGAGTAGTGGTAGTAGTGTCAGTAGGTATTAAGAAAGGAAGAAGAAGAGGAAGAAGGAGAAAAGGAGGAGGAGAAGGAGGAGAAAGCCTGATAAAGATTTGATGAATGAGAAATAGAGAAAAGGCGAAAGATGGCAAAAAGTTTCGTGGGCTTGATCGGTCAGTTTTCAGGCGCGGTTCTCTCAAGATTGATTAAGAAGGAGAGGGTGTGGAGAAACGAAGGAGAAGACCTAATTAAGATTCTTGTCGGTTGCGCGTCGAGAACAGTCGAATTTTAATTTCACATTATAGCAGGCATATACACGTATAGGAGTACCATCCATGTATGCGGGTATTATACATGTATGTACATAGCACGGGTTTCGGTGCGGAACGAGCTTTCCCGACGGTTGCCTATATTAAAATTCCGAAAACTTTTTAATCTTCCTCCTCATAGTTAAATATTAATAATGAAATCTCGGATACGGCATTGCACGCGAGCTGCTCTCAGGGACATTGCCGGAAGTCCTCGTTACACTCTGCCAAGAGTGCCAGGAGTGTAGGCGCCGGCAGCTTCGCCAGTTTTTCCTTTGACCTACGTCCGTGGTTCCGTAGCCTTCCAACTTGATCTTCAACCTGAACTGGGAGCAATTTTTTTCAATTATTCTAGATCCTTAATTTGTTGAATGACGAATCATAGATTAAGGAAAAAGCGAGTGGAAAACGACGCTTTTTCACCTAGCGTAATCATAATTTGGTTGTTGTGGTATTTGGGTATCTGCAGCTGTACTCGCGAATACCATTTCCCATGCGCTCTGACGATATTATCGCATACTGCATCAACACACCGCATTTGCTTATCTTGGCATATTCGCCCTTTAAGATAAACAGAGGGATAAATGAAAGATAATCAAGACGTTTAAGGTGTCTCTCTCTCTCTCTCTAAGGAGGAGGGGGATTTATTCTTTAGATATTAGTAGCGGATGGATAGTTATAAATCGTGCATGTTTAGGAAGGAAAATAGAAGGCCACCTACACTATTATACCGAGTTTGCATTTGTTTTCACGTGATCTTTCTCTCTCTCTCTCTCTCTCTCTCTCTCTCTCTCTCTCTCTCTCTCTCGGGGTGGAATTCAATGTGATTTTATTATTCAGCCGTGTATATTTTATGTTCTTGTGCATTTACAGGCGCGACAAGTGTGACGTGTAGTAGTGTGAGTCAATCTGTACATTTACGGGAGCAGAAGAAGGGTCTTGTTTTCGGTGCTTTCTCTCCATTCGAGGTACCACCGCGTGATTTTACCTAGGGAGAGTAGTGTACGGAAACGGGAGCGCGAACAATATGTGTGGCTGGCTCCATATATTTATGTGTTACGATTTTATACCATATATAGACACGCGTGCCAGTGTGAGCGCGTGTACTTGGCTAAAGCTCTATGTACGCGCGTACATAGAATGGCATATTTGCTTAAGTGCGGGACTGCTGCGTGTAAGTTTCGTTTGGTGGTGCAAGTTGGCAAGTTTGCGATGTTAGCGGTTGCTACGCCGATGTTGCTGAAGATTGCGAAGCTCTAGAAAGACAGAGCTTACTTAGCTGCTATTTAAAGCTGCAAGTGAGCTTTGGTTCTCCGAGCTATCATCAAGCTGCGAGATATTAACAGCCTAACGCTATACCAAAGTGCCCGAAATATATGGTAATGCACGCGTTATTGCACCCGTACCATGAATTCGCGCCCTTATTCTCATCCACTGTCAGCTTTGCAGGCTCCTGCCATAGCAGTAGCGGTAGTAGCAGTTGTCGCAGCCGCAGCCGCCGTGCATGGTCAGAGATTTCGCTTATCTTTAACAATGTTCATATAATAGGTTTATTTTCAGATATACCGCCACGTTTAATATAGAGATTTTAATCAGAACGCAGTTTCAAGACAAGTCACGAATTCCGAGGCTATATCTTTTATCAAATACAACGTTATGATTTTCATTAATAGCGAGTTGTAAAGCATATCGTTCTACAATCTGCTACCGGATTCTACTAAGAGTAGAGATATTCGGAGATAGCTCTACTTGATTAAAGTGCGACTGATAAATGGGTCACCAGCACTGTGGCAAGCAACGATTTGTAGCAAACTCTGAGCAGAGTCATATTTTGGAGAGTAGCGTACCTTATGAAAATTTGAAAAATATATTACCAAGGTATTTTCAAGAAAATAATAATACGACTTCTGAATGGAGCGTCGAGTAAATTTTTAGTAATTTATAATATGAAGCTGTATTAATTGTGATCTAGAATGTTTATCGCGTGGTTATCGCGAGGATGGGTAAATCGATAAAAAGAAACAAGAAGAGAAGCAAACGTGGGAAAAGAAAGAAGGAGATATGTTGAGGATGGTAGAGCAGACTATGTGTGTGCATGCGTGAGTGAGAGTCGAAGGGAGAGTAGAGGAGAGGAAGGAGAGGGAAAGAGAGGCTAGGCCAGGCCAGGCCAGGCCAGACCAGACCAGACCAGGCCAGGCCAACGAAGAACAAAATGAAAGAGGAAAACCGCCCGCAATTTTTCACTAGGTTTTTAAAGCGCGGCTTAGGTACTCGTGGAGCGAGTTTGAATCGATTTTCCTAGAGGGTCCCATTTTTCTACCGTCTTCTTGTGCCAAGCAGTGCGAACTATACCTACTTTCCAACTGTTTCCTCTCGGAGCACGAATGTCATTGGGGGCTAGCGTTTAGGCAGAAGAAACCCCACCGCTTCAAGATATTCCGCTCGTGTTAGATTGCTTCTCAAACTCTTTCCGATACGATAATATATTAAAGTTTCTTTCCCCTCGGTTAATAGTCCCTGGAATCGCCGCCGCATAAAAATGCAAATATTTCCAATGACGCACTAAACGCTTTTCTTCTACCTTGCTCTTGTGGAATATCATCGCTTCATCGATTTCCTTATCGATCAATTGATTCATCCTCGCTCGTAACGTTCTCCTCTGACTTTCGTAATCACTCACACACACATGTACATTCACGAATGTATAGGAAATTCCAGCTTTGAAGAGATAACATTCGATGGTAATAGTAATGCTATACGCAGTATCATTGTACCACTTGAATTACCAACAGTATCGAGTACGAGTCAAACTACATATAGGAAAAAAGATTTGGAGAACAATGTCCACTGGTTCCAATTGAACTAAACTGATCGATTACGCATCCATGACGTCTCTTGTCCACCTTCGAGAACATTATCGTTGATCGATTACTTAAGCGAATTCTAAGTTTCTGCATTGATTATATGTCCAAATAGAAGGAAAAAAAAAAAAACTCAAGTAATTCGTACACGTTAAGAGAGAAAGAGAAAATAAGAAAAACTTACGAGATTTCGCCGAAGGCAGCGAAGGCATCCCTCAAGGCCTGCGTCTCTATCTCTGGGCTCAGATCTCCTACGAATATGTGATAGTGTTCTGAAAAAGAGAAAATTCGCAATGAGTTTTTAGCAAAAATTAAGAAGGGTTTCAAATTTATCAATTAGAAATATTGGTAAAAAAAAAAAAATAACAGAGTTAACAGAGAATATTTATACCGCGAAGTTAATAACTCGTCGGTATTGAAGAGATATCTTCTCATTTGCGATGCAGTGTACATATTGTACGGAACGAAGACGCGAAGTAAACTCTAAAGGAAATACTGATGGAAATGTTTAATAGAAGCCACTGTGTTGTAATAAGAAGACGCGAGTGTATAAAGAGCCAAAGGAGTTTGAGAATTCAGCGCTGACTCAGATGAGATTGAAAACTGCACCGGTTTGGGAGAATGTGGAATTATGGAAATCCTGTAAGGTAATAAATAATATTTGCACCACCAAGCAGGAAAGACGTAGTAAAACCGTCGATTTAGTATAGATTCGGCCTTTCGTCCTCTCTCCCCCGCCCCCTCTCCTATATTCGCTGAATATGCATTCCGTCTCTATGCGAAATCTGCTTCGTTTACTTTATCCTTAATTGCTCTACTTTGCTCTTCGATTTCCAAGACAAATTTTCTCCATTTATTATCATAGATGATGCGTTGGACCATTGACCTCACTCTCATTTTATTGTTTTTTTTATTTTTTTATTTTCTGTTCTTGGCTGTCGCGCCATCGTCGTCGTCTTCGTTGTTCGTTGTTCGTTGTTGGCGGTGGTGGTGGTGGTGACGGCGACGGCTTCATCGAGTTTTCGTAGATTATACAAGTCTTCCCCGTTCAAATTTACCCAAAGACATCTCGAGCATTACCATTTTATTGACTCTAGTTACCTTGAGGAATAGACTGGTTAGCGAATAAATCAGGGAATCGGGATCGGCATACGTATGCAGAATCGAATGAATTAACGAGATACAGTTCTCGTCGGATCGTTGACGAGATTTCGACTTGTTTGGCTGGCGTTATATCCGCGCGACTGATGGCGAGTTAGTCCGATAAAACGAACAAGACAGATAATCGAACAACCCAGTTAACGCCAGTTTTCTTCCAATGGTACTCTGCAATAGGATCGTAGTGATCGTAGCAAGGCTACGCTGAAGACCAATGAGAATGGTGGTAGTGTGGTGGTGACTTGATTACAATCGGTTGGATGGTCTGTTCTATCCTTCGATGATATTCGGAGCTTTCTCGTCACTTGCGCATACAACAAACGCAGAGTATGCGAGCACACACACACACACACACACACGAATAATCCATTCTCGTGAATTAATCTCAACTTCTGCAACTTATTCCTTCGTGTCGCGCCATCAAATCGGAATAATGCGCGCCAAGATTTTTCGACCATTAGGAAATTAGTGGGGAATTCGAGAAAACTTATTTTCTGGATGACTCTGCCAAATCGAGGCAAACCAACCAAAGTTTTATTGACAATCTCGATCATGACAATTGCAATTTATCGCTCTTTAAACGAATAAACAGATATATTTACGATGCAGTACTCTCTTTGTAAAAAGGCGTATCGTGGCAATTCGCCTAGGTTGCAGTTTCATAATGCAATATCTGACAAAATTTCTTTTTAGCATTCCTTTCCGCTTCTTCCCCTGACTAGCGCTATTTAATTTCTACTTTTTCCACACTGTTACGTAATGACTTGAATCGCGGACATCCGCAGTGGCCGTAACACGAACTTTTGGCTGACCTTCGCTAGAAATTTTTAGTGTCCCGGTCACATGTGTTTCCTTCATTTTCCTCCGGAATCTTCAAATACGACTCTTCTAAACTGCCCCGGGTCCAATGAAGTTGCGGTCTCGGATTGCAGCTCGCTGGTTTAGCAAAGTGGTTACTTTTATGAATCCGTTTGACTTCCATTGAAACGCCAAAGTAATTTTTAGTTGAAACTCCCCGGGCTTCCAGAAGCATGAGAATTCTAAGCTCTTTGCAAACCGTAAAGGGGCTAGCTAGTATATTGACGTCACTGTTTTCTAGGCAAAGGATAATATCGGATGAATTCTATTTGGAACAAATATTCTTTGACTTAAGTAGGCACAAATAGCAGAAAGAGAGATGCATGAGTTTGAAAAATTAAAGAATTAAAGGAGTGTGTGTTTTAAAAGAGGGAGAGGGAGAATAAAGCTAGTAGAGAAACGAAGCTAAAGGAATGTCGAAGGAATGTAACGCTGCATAAAGGCGAAATCTCGTTATTGGTTGGAACACCTGTGGTTCGCATCTGGAAGCTCTGATAGTGGCGGTGATCCTTAAAGCCGCCGTTTCTCTTGCCTCCTTTCTTCGCTATTTGTCTCTTTTTTTCACGGTTCTCTTTCACGATTCTTCCATTCGTCAGTGAAGCGCCTAAAGCCTGAAGCCTGAAGCACAGGGTTTGGTATGTGAAGTAGCGAAAAGGAAATAAAATCAAGCATCGTAGCCTTTCACCAGTTTTCCGTATTATTTACCGCTTTTATATAAAGCAGAAATGTGTTGCTGCTGCCAGGTTAAAGCGATGCCAATATGAGCGCTAGCAGATTGCGAACAATCTCGAGATATTGTGTGCGTGCGTGAGTGCGTGAGAATTGGTAGAAGCACCCCAGCAGTAGATGGCCAATCGAAAGAAAAAAGGAAAACAAAAAAAATTCAACGCGCCCATTAATCGTCCCATTGGAACATTTCAATTGACACATTTGTACGACACGCGTTGTTATGTGGCGTGGTATCGTTTAGAAATTTTCGGTCCATTATACCAAAGGCTAAAGTCGATGGAATCAAGCTCTGATAAATGGATTATGGAAAATGATCTAGAGTGGAACTTTTAGAATTTTAGTAAAATATCGCTTTTTAAGGAACGCTGCTTTTCAAAGTATTCGGAACAATTGAGACACGCACCGTTAACTATTAAATCATGCGTCGAAGCGCATTTTTCAGAATTGAAAGTGTGATGTAGAGAATTTCTGAAAAACCAACGTTAATGGAGCGTAATTAAACGTTATTACAGTCGTCGCTTTTCTCGAGATTCTCGAAGATTCGAAAAAGAAATACAATTCACTTAATCAGTGCATGTACATGCATAATTTTCATCGATGCTCTCTCTCACTACATAAATATATATATATATATATATATATATATCCTTAATGGAGAGACAGAGAGTATTAAACTATTCGGCTATTTAATGGACATTGATTAATAAACAATCAGCGAATCAATGAAGCCATTAGGTATCATCTGATATTTAACATTTACACATGCCAGGGAGAATTGTATAAACTCGTTTCGCGGCACGGTTCGTATTACTGCTCTGCTGTAAAGGCAACAAGACCCGTACGGTAAAATGAATTTATCCAGTTTAGCATGCCAGCTCCGCATATCATTCTACGAAATAATACACAATTTTACGCCTGTTTCATAATTCATATTTCCGTGCGCGGACGCACCTACGGATTGTTTTTCAAGCATACAAGAAATAAATAACGCGCACCATGAGATAAAGAGCTTCTTGAAAAATGTATTTGGCGTGTAAATTTTATAAAAAGCATGCTCGCGTTTTCCGCTAACTCTGCCATTCGTTAAGCGTTTTGCTGGCTGTTTTACCAGCTAAAGTTTTTAAAAGAATTTCGTCGCTCCATCAACGATGGATCAGGTAATTTGATCAAGATCTGCCATCGATGGTTAACAAGTGATTGGGGGAGAGAGAGAGAGAGAGAGAGGGAGAAAGGGATGAGGGAAAAGAATCAGGGTGATGACGCTAAAATAAAGGCACTCGCTGATGGTTTGTTAACTATGACGTCACGCGTTGCAACGATGCTACAACGATGGACCAGAATTTTCAATAAACTGGGAGTAATGGAGAGTCATTTATTATTGCCGTCGTGGCTCTCCACGCTCATCTGCCCTTTCGACCCACCTCGAAAGCCACAATGATTCTGCTCGAGTATGGAATTACGTTTGGTATTATTATCATCATTACCCCTTTGCAACGTTTACGAGACGCATAAGCATCATCATAATAATTATCGTCATCATCATCATCATCATCATCATCATGATCGGTCACTGTCACTCAGCATCGCTACCGCAAAATAAGGATGCTACATTCAAAAATACGATATGCGATATGCGATCACAGCTCGCTCATACATTCATGCATGAATCGTGAAAGAATCGCAGCAAAGTTTGAATGAAATAAAGCCAATTTATTACTAGTTGTAGTTGGCTAAGTTATCGAGTCAAGTGACCGATGAGGCATAGAGAAGCGTAGCTTGGAATTTCGATGAAATTGATTGGAAGATGTCGAGAGGAAGGAAAGGAAGGAAGGGAGAATTGATGTAATTGGAAATAGGAGAGGAAGCATTGCTATATATGTACGCAATACGTTAGTAGAGAATGTATTTGAAAAAAGTTAACGTCCTCTCTATTTTTCGCACTGCCTATAATCGTGGGACTTCGTTATTCAATGGCAGCTTATGGTAAATGCGTAAAGAGGCGAAATCAAAAAAGGGTTTCGAATCGTAAGATTTTTACGCAAAGAGTCACGAGGAAATGGCATTTGCTGTCAAAAGGAAACTTTAGAATTGCCAATAATAGTTTATGTTCTTAATGGCAGTGCCAATTTTTTCTGTACCAATGAAAAGGGCCAAGAAGTTTAAGAGTAAACTTTTATCGAAAGATTATACCTGTATTGGTTGAATGCGGACTACGAATTGCTCTTGTTGATGGAATCGTACATAAGAGAGAGAGAGAGAGAGAGAGAGTGGAGGAGGAGAAGGAGGGGAAGGGGGTTTAAAGTGGAAAAGGGGGAATAGGAAAGGAGGGAAGAAGGGATTGTGGAATGAAAGGAGGAGAGCAAGCCGGAAATAAGATCCATTGAAACCGAGAACAATGCTGGGACGATGTACAAAAGTTCGGACTGGATCGGGATCGTAGATCAAGGATCGAGCATGTATGGTTCGCGCTCGTAGATCAAGGATTTCCTTAATTTCACAGGACACCGTCGAAACGTTGATTTACAGTGTCAAGCTGTGTGGCGTGTACACGAGGGTATTTGCACGCGTACGCATATATATATATATATATAAAAAATGACGGCATTGGCTCGAAGATTCGAGGGTCGCGTGCATTCTTCTTGCTTTCGCAAGGACCGTACGTACGCGCACACATAAGAATGCACACGTGGTATTCGCGAGAAAAGATTGTTATATTGTCAGGAGAGTCGGACAACTCTGAATTAGTCGTAAGAAATTTCGAAAGCTGTTTAATTTTAAGGATTCGTAAATCGCTAAGAATGATCTATGAGTGTCTTTGGCTTCCGAGAAGAGAGAAGTAACAAGGGTTGACTAGCGGACTGATGGATCTTGAAAGCAAGACAAGGTAAGGTGAGGCAAGGTAAGGTAAGGTAAAGTAAGGCTTAAGTTAGGTTAGGTTGGGAGACGAGAGACAAGGGTCGATGGCAGCGGATAAAGGAGTAAAAAACGAAGGGAAGCCAGAGTAGAAAAGAAGGACGAGAACAATGGGACTTCGGCAGAGAATCAAGTTGATACCATCCTGATTTAAACCCTAACTAACCAATCACATGAACTTGATCGAGTTGTGGCCAATCAATGGCTAATTCGTGCATTTGTATTCATCGGTGATCTCTCCAGCCCAAACCCCCATTATTCTTCCTCTGTCTTCTTCTTGTGATTTTTCAATCTTTTTTCGCGTTGATCGTAACAAACAGTAGTTTTTCTATTCTTCTCCCTTGAAATTTTAATTTAACTGATTAATTTCCATATCCCCTCCCTCTTTTCCATATATATGATTTTCCTTCAGTTCTTTAGTTGTTTAGTTTTGCATCGATTGTATCGAGATGCACTCTATCATTTTCTTCCATAATTAATGAAGCTACCTTCTATTTAGAAAATTAGTAGGATAACTATGGCTAACTGGCAAATATATGGCTTTCAGCATCGTAGGGTATGACAATTATATCTCAATAAGGCAAATTGTGGTAATTAGACGTAAATGCGTGCTAATTGGCTTGCTGTCCTATTAGCCAATGCTCATTTCAATAACAATAACCCACGGGGGCATCGCTAACGAAGCTACTGAAACAATACAAGTGCGTTGCGCGATAAATTTATCTAGTAATCGCAATTTACAATTCGTCAATGCAAGCCACAAGCGCAAAGTGATAAAGGCGGCTAAGCTGTTTTTTGTTTTTTATTTCTTTTTTTTCGTTTTTTTCCTGCCTCTTTTCTCCTCTTTTTCGAACGCTCGCTGCTCCGATGATAAAAGCATTTTTTATCAATTTAAAAAGCCGGTAGCACACAGGGACACAGTGGCAGTGGTAGTGGCAACAGGTATTGGGTGATGCACCAAGTTAACATCGATGTTTTTTTAATGAATTGGCGACCGATCCGTCAAACTAATTAACTTCTTTGTCACACAGACAGCATTGCCCTTTCGCAGTTTCTCCAAAGGAGACAGTGAATTCTTCTGCTACTTCCGCGCTACTTCCGTCACTACCACCACCACCACCACTATTCTTGCAAGGCTAGGGTCGTTTGGTTGGATATATCCATGACAATGCTGGTGAATTGAACGTGTATTGTCGGCTGTATAATGGAAGTACTTGGCGACAAATTGGTTACTCTACTCGTGAGAATATCGTCGCTTTGTTCCATGTCGAAAAATGTTCTCTTCGCCGTTGCTTCACTGTCATCCTATAAGCGCTCGATATGATTTCAGTTATTCCACTCAAATTGTTATCAGCCCTGCTCGATATTTCTTCTTTTATACTTCCTTACTTCTATTTATAATCTACTTCGATCCACGCTTTTCCTTCTTGGGATGCCAGTAGCTTCCTTCTCCTCCTCCTTCTCAACCACCCCCACCTGTATACGTTAGTTCCCCACCCATGCGGCGGACCAGCAATATCATATTAAGTTATTCAACTGAAATCAGAATAAAGTTCGCAAGCGAGTGCACGCTTTTGCTTCCATTTTTCCACTTTATTCTTGCTTTTATTCCTTCGTCCTATGGCATAAAGAGTTTCCTATAAAGCCGTCCAGCCCGAAGGAAAGCCTCAATGAGCTGCTTTACGGATAATTCTACACGAAATGCCACTATGATAATGCTGCTCCACTTCTGGTAATATCAAAAGGGTTAGATCGTTATTTCCATAAGGTATAAAAACCTTGCGAGCCATGGGATCCTTCCTTCTCTTTTACCGTGGAAAAATCAGAAGGCAAGTCGAGAGAATCGTGATGTTCGCTCTCTTCTCTTCTCTTTTTTGATTCTCGAATGAGAATGACCAACACACCCCACCATCGTCTCCCACACATCGCGCGATATCGGTAAATCATGGTGATTTAGGGAATATGGCCGATTGACATATTGTCCGATGCACGATGCAAACAGTGCTGCGGCTAGCTAAAACCCAAGCGACGACACGACAAGCGCCAAACACGCGTATGGTTTAACCCGTTAGTTGTTCGTTCGCCGTTGCTTGTTCGCTGCCTATACTATTCGAACGTTTTCTGCTGCAAGCGTCGTTGCTCAAGTTTTACGCATTTTTTCAATATCCATCCGAGAAGGAAATGGATTGACGTGCGATATGCTGAAAAAAGGCTGTTCTCCGAAAAAAAAAAAAAAAAAAGATTTTCAGCGAATCAGAGTTTGCCGATTTCACCACCGCTCCTTCTCCCTCCCTCCTACCTCACTTCCACTTTTCGTATTCTATCCACTTGCAGCAAATACGATCTATTTGCTCTTGCTTTATGACGACCTATTATATTTTAGTATTTTGACATTGCCATAAAGTAGGAAAAACTCTATCGATGTAAAATACGAGCGATCATAAAATAAATGCCGCTTAAGCGAAATTTGATAGATTTTTTGTAACGGGCTTTCGTTAAAAAAGTGATGAATAGAAATCCCTAAAACGATTCTGCTCGAATCGTGCTGAGTTAGAGAACGAAGGACATATTGGACAATACGCGATTTCAACTGTAATACAGAGAGTGGGAGGGAGAGAGAGAGAGAGCGGTATAAACGATATACGAGGAACAGGAACGGAGAATCTACGACGTATGTACGTATGATCGACGTTGGCATGCATCGGTACTGAAGAGGCGTGTATAGTAGATGATAGAGAGGCGGTGCGTGCGATGCACAATCCTAAATGGCTAACCGGTTAACCGGCTGGTGATGAGTTGGTTGCTTGGTTAGTCGGTTTCTTGCTAGCTTGCTTGAATATCGATCGTAACACGCGGGCTTTTGTTAATGCGACGAAACGTTCTTCCTTTATGAGTCGTTTTGCAAATAGGAAATGGGATTTTGCGCGCGCGCGCGCAGCACGAAAAATTATGATCGGACCAATCATAAGCCAGATGCCGAAAAATATGAGCTATGAAGCGGCGGCCCTATTAAGCCTCGGTTTTACCACTGGTAAGCTTTACCGAACTTTGCAAGTTTGCCTCTTGAATCATGTGGCTCTCGCTCCCCCGATTCAAGTAAAAACTTTAAAAATAATTAGAGAGTCGAATCCGAGAAAGAGAGAAAGAAGGAAGGAGGATTTTGGCCAGGTCGACGAAAGCTCTGCGAGAAGAAATTAAGGGAAAGGAAGGAACACAGGACTCTTGGAGCTGGAGAAAAGAGACCTCGCGGACAATCGCGTCTGCTGCCCTGTGACTCAGTTTCATGGGTCAGGTAGCTCGCGACCTACCTCAAACGGGTGTATGGCTGCTGCCACTTATACGCGGCTTGCTACACGCAAGATGTTAGGAGAGGGTTCTTGTGATTCACGGATGGCCGATATCGGGGGTGAGTGGTGCACGCAACTGTCGAGGCGCGTGCACGCGACACGAGTTCGCGTGCGGTCGGCGCAGGTCTCGACTGTGTCGATATTAACAAGACCTACCTACCTGCCTCCTTCCCACGGGAGGAAATGTTTTTAGTGTGCAGGACTAATTATGCGTTCACGGCCGGTTTAGCGTTTTCCACAGTGCACCAGAGCACCAGAACACCTGGAGGTTGTAACGTTGGGTATTCGGAGAGGAGGCCTCCTACTGCTACTGCTGCTACTGCTACTACTACTACTACTACTGCATAATATCGGTTACCTAAGGTTGTATGCATTTCATCGGATACACACAGTCATACTCAGCCTCTATCCATCAGCGTGCGTGGTGGCGCGATGCCAAATTGATGCTGTTTGCCGTCGCTCTAAGCCTCAATCTGCCCAGTTGTAGCGGCAGGATCCTAACACGCAGCGTTAAGCCCGTCGCATTATGGATATGTCCTATCCACGTTATACGTATTGTTGTATGTATATACATATATATGTATGTACGTACGGGATATGGCTGACTCCCCGTGAACACCGCTAAGCACCCAAGGGAGGCACCACCACCACCACCACCACCACCACCACCACCACCACCACCACCACCATCACCACCATCACCACCACCATCACCACCACACCTCCCCTCGACACAATAGCGCAGAGTCGATCGGCTTCAACGCCGGAACAGACAATTCCTTTTGTTAAGCATCAGTCAGCGTACACGCACAAGCATCGATCGAGAGACAAGAGTAGTTGGTTACTTTTTTCTATCATCTTGACAATTTGCATCTTTGGCTTTGCCTCTATCTTCTCTGGCCTTGGAAAAAGAAGCAAACAGAGAAAGAAGATCGTGGAAAGGTTACATTATTATATAATATAATGCGGTTAATTTATTCTTTGGATGCCACGATGACTCGTCTTTTATTATGCCGCCGCTTGGCGTGACTCTAACCTGTTATCTGGTCTCTCTTGTATTTGTACGACCCCATAACACGCACCGCTAAGCCCGTCGCATTATGGATACGTTGCAACCACACACAGCGGCTGTGGTATTCGGTAATTTGGTGAGTACCGATGAGAGTACTCAGGGGAAAGCGTACGCGCGTGATACAACCTACGTCGTATACGCTCTGGAGACAAGTTGGACCCAACCTTCCGGAACAATGAAATCGGCATCGACCGTTCCGTTGTCGCGGACGAATCGATCTACCGTTACTTGAACGCGCGCGCGCTGCTAACTGAAAATTTTCGTAAAACCTCATTAGCACGGTACATATTTGCTGCGTACCCCGGCTTAATAGAGAAAGTTCCTCGAGAAGTTTGTTCTACGGCTAATCCGAAATCGCACAACATTGCATTAGCAATTTTATCTGCCCATAAAAAAAAAAAAAAAAAAAACACTGGAAGGCTTATTTTATTTTCTCTCGTAATCGTTGGAAAACTTGACCAAGAGATTGATCAAATGCACATTATTTGTCAGTGGCCAGTGATCAGAGATCAAAGTGTCGAGAGTATTGACCACTGCTGCTGCTTCCGCTTCTTTGACTCTTCGTTTGCCGGGGCGTTGCGCGAACCGGTGTGAACGGAGCGCAAAAGGAAATGCTCTTTTTACGATTATCGAGAGGGGTGGATCGAGATTACAGTTTTCAGCCAGCGTCACCTTGCAAACTGTCGTTCGGTAGAAGCATTCTGCCAAAATGAAAGGCGTCGGAGAGGAAAAAGAGAATTACTCTCACCACCCTAATGAAAATTAAGCTGGCTGACTCAGCACGTGGATACGCTAAATAGAACGTTCGAAACTACTTTTCTCAACTGGTAAATTGTAGGATGGCCTTATTACTCTTTATGATTTTGTCGAGTCTCAAAGAAGAAGGAAATACCGTTGCTGGCGACTCGTAGGGGAGAATAGCTTTAAAAATTATGCGAGGCAGATCGATTAGAATGATATTTTTGATATTTGGGGTGTTGACTCCCTCTTGGGTACTGTTCAGTTTGCGCGGGGGGTAACCCCGATTTTGGAAAAGGAAAAAGAAAGGGAAAGAGAAAGAGAAAAGAGGAGCTTGAAGAGGTCGAAGGAACGTCTCGCAGAGTAAAAGTAGAGATGGGATTTGGGAGTTGGACGAGAGAAAGAAAGAGAGAAAGAGCAAAGGACCGAAGATGCGAGCGAGTAAAGAGACGGGTAGGAACGGGCAACCAGCAGCAGCAGCAGCACCACCGGAGGGATACAGGATTCATGTCGATGCAGCACAAAGTGGCGTCCACCGCTTCTCAACCCCTATTCACCCCCTATGACCAACCCTGCTGCCAGTCGGTCTGCTTGGTCTGCTTGCCTACCTCTAGCTACCTCTCACCGCCGCCACCGCTACCGCCACCGCCACCGCCACCGCCACCGCCATCGCCACTGCCACCCCTTCGACACTGGTCCGGGCGTTCTTATCGATCTAACCAAGCTAAAAACTCGCGGTAACCACCACCGTCCACCGCTACTGCTTTTGCGGACACGTCGCTTAACGGGATGTCCTACGGATGAATCATCCTTCTCCTCATTCTCCAAGAGCATCGCTAAAATTCTCTTTTTGCACTCAACGAATACATCAAATCCTACACTGACCGAGATATGCTCGGCGACTTGGCCGAAGAATCTTGTTCCCTGACCTGTTCGCAAATCCGCGTAAACTTTCCAACGAAATATTTCTCCAGTGTTTTCTTGCAAAAGCTTTCACTGCTTTTGCTTCTTCTTCCCTTCTCCTTTTTCATCGACTAATTTGCTCGGCTAATTTTCTTTCACCCCTCGTCAATCGGTCTCGTTAGCCTCGTTTAGTCTCCATCCTCTAACCTTCTCCTCGTTTCTGTGGTATGCGACCCTCGGAGAAACTCGAACGCGTTTTCGCGTGATTAATCGCTCATTATGTTAATGCCTTGGATCTATGATAAAAACATTTCGCGTGCTTCCCCCACTGTTCCTTTAACTATCACTTTTTGCAAACCTACGAATATTCAAGAGAGGCTGATATATTAATTTGGAAACATTAATTATTTCGAAGAACTGATCAAAGTCTGTTGTAACCCGCGTGAAAGAAAATCACTGACCAAAGATAAAAAACCATGACGTCTAATACCAGATCATTCTCTCTCTCTCTCTCTCCACAGCTGTTTGCGCTTATTATTTTTAGATTAACTTGACTTATCTGAATGTGGTATGATGAAATCTGTTGTATGGATATGCGAGACGAAGACAAGTTTCGTAAAGAATTGTCGATTGTCGTAACGGAATACGGTAGGCGCGGTCACTCGTTCTTTAACGAGGGAAACTCGAAGACACGAGGAAAGAATCCTATCGGATCCGTCGGATGATAGGAGGGAAGGAAGGAAGGAAGGAAGGAAGGAAGGAAGGATGAAGCGAGGAGAAGAGGCTTCAGGACAGCAGTGGCTGCTGACGGTTCACTGGAAGGAGGAGCAAACTGGTTGTGGCCAAGAGTGCACATTCAGCAGCTTCCTTCGTTCGCCAACTGAATATAAATTTGCAACATTATCGCGTTCGGGAGAGAGGGAGAGAGAAGGAGGAATCTCTTATATCCTTCCTATCGACGTAGCTTTTTCGACACACGTGCTTCAAACGGATCTCGAAACACTGAATCGATGCGCATTTCGATGGTCGATCGTTCATCGAGTTATTCATCACACTTGAAAGCCATTTTGTCCCGGGATCATTTTATGACTCTAAAATTAAGATTCGTAAGAGCCCCGAGAGATTCAAAGATTTTCCACTTTTTGATCGCGTCACATAGGCGCCTCGCTACTATCCGATCCAGTTAATCGCATACGTCAAGAAAATATAAAAAACCGCTTGACATTCACGCATAGTGCCGTTTTAGCAGCGGCCTCGGTTTACGAGAGGCGGAGAATGCTTGCGGCAAAGTGCCCCACAAGTTTAGATTAAAGTTAGCGAAAGCTCTCGGTAACGTAATAGCAGCCAGATAGAAGCAGTCTATTTTGAACATGAGAATGTTCCCCGAGAACCCTAGGAACTTAAGATACCTTCGTATTAACGTTGTAACACGGTCCACGATCAATCGTCCTATAGCGTCAAAAAAGTGGAAAGAGCGGAGAGAGGAGATATTTTTTGGAAAATTCTTGAAATTGCGGCAAATGCTTGAGTTACGCAATGCGAGACGAATCGCGGTTGAGCGCAATCGATTCCCCGCGATTCAATCATGGAGATTTATTTCTGGCCGACTGACTCATTGAAACGTCAGGTCTCTCGCGGGAAAACGTGTAATGCGATTAATGCCAAAATGTCTGTGTTCCGCCATATTGGATTTTCAACATTACAACTTTCCTCCGATGGGCTGTCAGCCCGTACAATACGTCAATCTCTCGAGTACCTTGAATGAATCGCTATTATTTGGTTCTTCTTTCTTTCTTTCTTTTCTTTCTTCTTTTTTCATAGCAGTAGTGATGCTAGTGGGTGGTGGTGGATACAGGGGAGAATCTGTGCTCGCGGCGATAACAGTGGATAGAAGCTTTCACACGGCTCAACGGATCTCTCTTGGTACTCTCCAGTCTCTATAACCAGAACGATCAGAAAAGTTTGCGTAACGAGAGATGCCGTCGCGTCGATAAGAGAAAGCTAAAATCGGGATAGCGGTATAGTAGCAGCAACGATAGTTATGACGATGAGACGGCGACGGGAAGGGAGATTGGGAGTAGTAGGTAGAGGAGTTAGGGCTGTTCGAGATGGGTGCTGCTGTCATGTTGGAATTCTGGCGACAAGACTGATTGCTTGCATTGATCAGCAACGACGAGAACATGTAGGGTTTGTCAAACTTGCTCTTTCCCTTACCTTCCTATCCTACCGTTTCTACTCCTCCTCTCTAGCCTTGTCCTTATCCTTCTCAGCTACCTACCTACTTACTTACTTACCTATCTACCTACCTACCTACCTATCCACCTAGACTACTCACCACCCACGCGCATCCTCCGTTATCTTCCATTTTAGCCTACCGCTCCTATACTCTTAACCAGGGATAACTCGAATTCCAGGATGACCTATTTAAGAATCAATTTGGAAATACCAATTTTATTTGGTGACGTTGATACAATCCCAATTCAATTGTGAAATAGGCACGTGATACGATTGTAATTCAATAACGATATCGAATTGTAATGTGCGCGACTCTCAGTGTACATTAGTAATATTAACTATAATAAATACCGTTTCATTAAAGCCAATGTCTCTAATCCAGTTATTGGCACGTGGGTCGAAATAGAATCGTGCTCTATCTGTTTGTCTCCACTTATCATAATTGCCTGTACACTTGATTGCATTTTCGATCTAACCTGACGCTCCTTGCTCTGATTTTGATTGACACGAAATAGAAATTTAGGACATTTAGGAATTGTAAGTTTGGCAATTTCAGAGCACATGCCTTTTTCATGGCAATGCTTGACTCGGCAATTTTGTTGTGCAAAGAGACACGCGATGTCTGTCGTCGCGTTCTGTCGTGATCCTGATCCAGAAACTACAATTAACTAATGGACGACGAGCCTGCGAACTGGTGCGCGCCAGAGTTTCAGCCACCAGTCGAAGACCACTCGGCAACTTCCTGAATCGAGTCGTCGTCGTGTCTTATAAACCTCACCTCTGGAACTCTCGAGTTTAACCTTTAAGGCCGTAGCCTTAAAGGTCTTTCGTGCTCTATTTACGAGGAAACTTGCAACCTCGGAACATCTGCCGCGGATAATCTTCTTATTCGGTTCACCTAAGCCTTTCGACTTTCCTTCCCTACTTGTCTCGTGTGTGCGCCCGCCAACGATATCGCCTGGACGTCCCATTATAACGAATTGTCCATTAAAGAGAGGGAAATGTTTCCCCAAATGTGATATACAGTGCAACCGAGACATTCGCCAATGGTAACGGGAGAGGAGGATTTCGGGGCTTTTCATATTGGTGAGGAAAGCGAGGAGAACGAACAGGATTGGGGATGAGAGAGAGAGATAGAGAGAGAGAGAGAGAGATCCACTAGCAGGGTGTAAAGGTGAACTCCCGCCGTTGGTGAGAGCTGGTGGGAGAGTTGAAAAAACTTGATGAGTGATTTATAATAGGAAGAATAATGAAAAGTAGATTGGTTGGTTGGTTGGTTGGTTGGTTGGTTGGCTGGCTGGCTGGCTGGCTGGTTGGTTGGTTGGTTGGTTGGTTGGTTGGTTGGTTGGTTGGTAGGAGCGAAGCGAAGCGAAGCAAGGGAAGCAGCGCGTCGACGGCTCGTTTATTAGTGAGCACGCTCTCTCCCTTTACTTTACTACTGGCGCGGCTGGGGCTGGTAGGTCCACGGCCCAACAGAGTTGTAATTAATTACCAAAGTAATTATCTGATGATTTAGGAACCCATCCCTACCTGCTTTCCCTTCCCTTCCTCCTCCACTACCCTCGCGCACCCAGTGAAAATGAAACGAATTACTATTACACATATCCGAAAACTAACCACCGGCGGCAGTAAGGCGCGAATTGGAAGGAATGGCTAGAACTCTCTGCCAATTCTCGGGGTAGAGGCAAGAAGTTTTGGACCGTTTCAAGCCATGCTGCATTTCACTACGCTAATCCACTCGCATTCGTTCCTTAAGGACTAACCACCTCCTACAAATGGTAGAATTTGACCTTCTTTAATAGATCTCTTGCTTTTTACAATTGGACGATCACTCGGGGCTAATCGAATAATCGAACAGTCGGACAATTGTACATTGTAAAAAAGCCGAGGAGGAAAATACTCTCGTCGTAGCGCGTATCTGCAACCGTAGAATCCCAGGGAATTCGATAAGGATTAACGCGTCCCCCTCCGCCAGCCATTCCAGAGTGGAATTAACGAGTGAAGATCTCTCCGCGTGACAAAGTTCTCTCGCGGTCATTAGCGGCTGGGAATCAGGCGGCTCAGGTCGTTTCTCATTAATCGCGGTGGGGAACGCTCGTCCACGGGGTCTCTTCTCGTTCCACGCAACCTCCATGACCTCCTGACAAACTACACCGACGTCGTCGCTTTGGTTGGTTAGGAGGAGAGAAGTTTTCGCGGGCCAGGTGGCGCGAGAAGGGTCGTCGCCACCACTCTATGAAATTTTAAGCAAATAACGCAAGTTTAAGTGTCCGTGCCACACTCTGGAGGGGACACGCGCGAGCTAGACACGAGTATCGGCGTTTATTTCATTTCGTTCAATCGTAATGATATTTTCTGGTGTACAGGATGAGAATAAAAGAGCGCTCGGAGGTTCTTTCGAGAAAGGAAGGAGTTTTGCAAAGATGAGATCGACTGTACAGCAAGCGTATATAAAACCGTAGGGAAAGGTAGGAGGAGGAAGTTAGGTTTGATAACACGAGCTTCGCGCCACGTTCAAACGTACTGCAAAAGCCCCAGCGCAGCCCTAGTCTTCCATATAAAACATTCAAAGAGCTGTTTTTATTTCGGCGCGATTCAATGCATTCTATAGTGAAAGCGGCTAACCCCTCTATGCTGTCGGCAAACAGCCACGCTAACGCGATCCCACTTGCACTCGTCGCTAGCAAACCAGTCACCATCCAGTTTCGTCCTCTTCTATCAGTCACAAGCCACCAGAGCACTGTCGAAGCGCGCTTCCTGCCGCCATTTCGAATTGATGGATTTGTCCAGAAAACACAGAATATGCAGTTGCAGTGGCCAGCTCTCTCTCTCTCTCTCTCTCTCTCCTGCTCCCTCTCCCTGTCTCCTGCCTATCTACTGCATGAATCGGTCTTGTTTTACGACTTCTTATGCTCTCTCTCTTTCAATTTCAAATACTCCCTGAGAGTGGAAGAGAAAGAGAGAGACATCTCAACATTTTCTACAACGAGGAATGATCTCGCCGCCGATAGTTTTTTCTTTTTTTCACTATTTTTGCGACTACAGTTTGAGAGTTTAATTAATTTTTTTTATGAATTCCTAAGTACGGTGCGACCTCTCACTGATTTTTTCCACATTTCATCCGCCAGTCACTCACGACCTTTTTTTCCCCGAGATTTTAACTACAGCGCGTGGCACACAGCCTGCTTGGTCTGGCCTGCCGTGGCACATGGTATAGCACACGGTATTTCACTCGTATGCTTCATATTTTGTTGAAATACCTACGAAAGATTTACATAGGCCGACGTTTGAAAAGTGCATAAATTTTTCGCTCGTCTCTTCAAACGAGAACGCCTGGACATCTCTAGAATAGTATGTTCCGGATTTGCTAGATACACACTTGTGGAGAGCGAACGAATCACATTAGAATGAATTTAGATTTTTCTTCTCGAGTGATTCGTAGAGAAAATTATTATAGTCTTAAGATTATATATATATGAATGTTAAAGACTACTTGGAGAACTTTTCGACTGATTCCATCAGGATTAAATCAGAAAAATAAAATATGTCATTTTGTCCGATCAAAGATAGGCAGAGAGCTGAAGTAGATAACGAATGGATAAGTTTATCTCGTTTCAAAGTAATTGTATTTTGCTAATAAACAGGAGAGAAAGGAAAACGTAGCAACAGAAATTATTTTGCTCGGCCATTAAACAAATTTATCTCTCGTCCTCGTAAAAAAAAGGAGCGTTAATAAAAAGCGACGTCGAGGTTGCTCCAACGTATGCTACCATGCACATCGCTGTATCTATAGTCGCATTCACCACCTACACACAGAATCTTTACCATCGGGTACATAATAACATCCGAATTGCGGCTGCTGACGCGCAAAATTTTTAAATAATTAATTTGGCACACGAGAGAAAGAGAGAGAGAGAGAGAGAGAGAGAGAGAGAGAGTCCCGCCAACATTAAACGTTGCCCGGCTCTTTTCACCTGATAAGATTAAACTTTTATATTTCATGGAACACATTTTTTCAGTAAAAAATCGTGTATTTTCTCGATAGTGTTTTAAACGAAGCGCAAAATTTGGAAAAACTAAAATATCCTCTTTTTCCAAAGCATTGTACGTACTCGGTCTAATATTTCATCAAGTTTATTGAGCGAATCGAATGAGTCAGAAGGAAAATATTTGTTAATAAATGGTTTTACAATAATGAAGAAAAAACGCAAGTTGGTATACGTATATTACACATCCTGTTTTATGTGTTTGCGCAATAAGAAATCTTAACGTATTTCCTCGAGTAGACGAAAAAAGGATATGTATCGGAAAAGCATGATTCTATCACCTTTAATGGAGGCAGGTGAATCTTCGCTTCTGCGAGTACACCAAAGATTTAATTGAGAGATTTAATTTAATTGAAAGATTAGTCCCTCGCCATGTTATTATCCGGAGCACATACAACATTTACCTGAGACACCGTACTTGTCAGTGAGTCGCATTAAGTCTTCCGCTAGTTCACTGCGGTGTGTGTGTGTGTGGGCGCGCGTGCGCGGGATTCTACTTTTAATCCGAGTTTTAAGCATGTTCGTGCCACCATATAATAATAATTTAATTGGAAATAAGCACATTCGATCGTAAATATTGGTGAGATTATTTAGCAAATAACAATTATTTAGTAAAGGCAAGTAAGGGAAATAGAGAGTAGTAGAACGAGAGGGAGGAGGTTCCCTTATGGAAGTAGCATTGGAGAGTTTGTCGGCAAGGTCGGAGACAGCGGCCAAAGTGTAATTCACAATGCGCGCAGGAGTAGAGAGAACAGACATACTGTGGCAGTTAGGAGCACGTGAGCTGCATACCCAAAGTCCTCACATATTCTAACCAAGGGGAAAAGCTTCCCTGCAACGTTTCACGATCTTCGTCGATTCGTGTCCCTCGTTCCACGTACGAATCTCCCGCCCCCGCTTCAACCACTTGTGTAGCCTCCTAGTCGACTCAATCTGCCTAGATGCGCAGCAGAACGATTTTACAATAGAGAGAGAGAGAGAGAGAGAGATATCCTACATAAAGCGATCCTCTTTCCCCTTCCCTCCTCGTCCATATTATGACCTATCCCTATCTTTTGGTTAATCCTATCGGCCAGCCAAATGCCCCACTGTACTCTCCTCTGCAACTCCAGTTCAATCGAGACCCGAGATCCGAAACACGAGCACACGATCCACGATCGTGTCTTAATTAATACGACATCGGGTTCTGCCATTCACTGTGATCACTACTGATTTTCATTTTCGATCCTATGCAATTTTCTCTCTACAAAGACCAAAAAGAAACAAAAAACAAATTGGGGAAAGAGAATTTTTAATTAAAGAGCACACAAACTGATTTGAAGCATAGTGCGAGTGTTTAACTTGAAATAAACACGAGATTTCAGAGTTTGCAAGAGAGCTAAATATACGTGCATTATTATAATATATATGTATATGTGTGTGTGTGTGCGCATCTAGGTACAAGAAACATACATGCATACACGGAGTCATTGGAGAAGCAGTGCAGATAAATGTGTTTGTGCGTATATATTTCGAGGAGTAAACCCGAATCTATGTTAACCTGGCATCTCCCGTTCTCCTTTCTACCCTATGGTATCCCATTCCACTTGCTACACAGCTTCTGTTGCCACACAACTCTACCTTCCCCTCCACTTCTATCCTTCCTTTCGGATATTCACCGGGTTAACGTTGTTACTCCACTATACAAAGCTTTGATTTTCTCTGCTGATGCACCGTATTAGATTATTTCTCTCAATTAATAAATAACTCGATAAATATCATCCAACGATGCTCTTCGATTCATGTCACGGTTCACGTTACGCATATCTCTCTCTCTCTCTCTATCTGTGTATCTCTGTTCGCTCTCATTCTTTTCTACTCTTGTGCAAATTTATATTTTGCACTTCTCCCCCTTTTCCCCTTTTCCTCGGACACATGTACTATGGATGCGCGTGCAAACATACGTGCATACACATACAGGGTGTACAGGCACATTTGCTGAACAAATTTACAAGTCTAATTTGAGAAGAAATTTTATTTCGATATCGGGGCCAAATGTAATGCGAAATATTATTATCGATAGCAATTGTAGCGCGGTATCATTATGAATATTGTAAAATTATTACCGTAACGTTGGATATCGAATATTACTGTTAATTTAAATTATCAAGGCATAATATTTAATAAAGTATATTTTACACCGTTACTATAACGGGCTTGTTAATTTACGCTGTGATGAATGATAAATCATCCTTGATCTCTGACTATATGCGAGATGTACATTTTGGCATGCTTCGTTATCTTTATCACTTGAAACGAACGGATAAACCAATGAGTTCCTACTGAAGTACACGCTACTTTACTAGTAGCTTTCAATCCATATTATTGGAGCAACGGTGTATTATGTTCATTTTATGCAACAACAGTAATCCTTTAATGCCATACTATGTATAGTCACTTACGTAAATCACTTACGTACATGTGCAGTGATACTCATTTGTGCAAACACCGTTCGTACGCTCGTAGGTGTGTTCATCATGAGCATTATCAAGTTCTTCGAATGATATTGACTCGATGATGCTCGTAGGAGATGCTCGCAGAATCCTCATTTTTTCTTCATCGCGGAATGAGTTTACGGATGAACGGAGTTTACCTTGAAATATTTTTGCCATTCTTTGTACAAGAAAATCAGACAAAGATTTGCCATTCGTCGACCGTGGGAGAGTCATAAAAGATTGCAGGTGACCCTGCTTTCTCATCGAAATGACTCGTCTACCTCGTCACTCTGTGGGATCTTGTGTCACATAACAAAGTGGGATAAGTATCCCATGGGACATACAGGCGAAGAACGTTGGCGTCATCCAGACTTCTTTTGGACGGGAAAATAAATTTGTGTCAAGACAAATAAGCGCACTTGACGCCTTCTCTTCTTTTCCGGTGTGTGTGTTGACCGGCTCTACCTATCTTCCTTCCTTCCTTTCCTTCATTCGTACTTACTTACTTACTTACTTACTTTTCTTCTGATTCGTTCCTCTATTTTTCGGCGAGTTTTTCTTCTTTTAACTTTTCTAGCGTTCTTTATCCCAAGAGAGATACTTCCTGTCATCCGCCATTCGAATATCTATGCAGAATTCATTCTCTCCCTCTTGCCCTCCCTCTTCGTTATCTCATTCAGCTTAAAATTTTTCTCTCTTTGCGATAAATGCTTCTTCTTTTATTATTCTGCCTGTCTACCAAACTATTTTGATAAAGCGGATTTTTTTTTTTCACACTCGCTCTTCTCTTCTCTTTTGTTTAAACTGACTATACATATACACACACAGTTCATTGCAAACTCCGTCGATAGCAGCGATATAAGCTAACCAATTCAGTCGTTTTACTTCTTTCGCTTATCTTTCCATGAAGGAGTTTTTTTTTGTTGTTTTTTTTATTTTTTGCAACTGGCGTAAAGATCTTCTTGCTGCGCCTGAGTTTTCGCCAATATTTGTTTCCATCTTTCGGCTTATTGAAGACTGCAAAAGCGGCCCGCAGCAGCCAGTCTTTAGGGTATTGACTGCCACAGACGCTGCTAAAGCCAGAGGTAAGAAACTCGTAGAAGAGCTAGGGCAAGCTGAGTTGGTCTGATTTGTGCAAACTCAAGTCTTTCCCTTACTTCCTTCCACTATTCTACCTTATCTATTCACCCTTTGCTTCATCCAACCTATTTCTTCACATTTTTCCTCCTTTTATTCCTCTCCTTTAAACCGATCTTCTCTCATTTGTCATTTCAAGAACACTGCAAACGATGCAGGATCATTTAAAATTCTGATTAAATATCTCGTCTCCTCATTTTGGTTGATGTGGCTCTGCCTCTACTTGAATATCCAAGCAAGCAGTTTCTTTAAACTTTGATTTCTACTGCTCCATCAGTCAGTCTCTCTCTCTTTCTCTCTTTTCAGGATAATATATATATATATGTGTATGTGTGTGTGTGTGTGTGTGTATAACAGTACTACAACTCGAGTTACCTATTCCGTCTTTAGGAAAGGAATGCTCGCGAGTAATGCTGCTGAGTAAGACGGAACGGTGGGCCCTTGATTTTTCTCAAATAGCACTCGGGCCAATTGTGCTGCCCAATTCTTCTTCTCTTACCTTCATTATATTCGTATGCTTTTATGATTAGCCACTTCAAGATTAGTGATATATTCCAATGAGAGTTTAAATCGTTGAAAAACCTCGAGGTATTACTTGCTAATATTACTTTTCGCAAAACTAAGGTTATTAATGCAACCCACTGTCGATTTTATGTTAATACTTTATCCTGTTTATCGATCCTTGGATTATTGTAGCGATATAGGATAGAATGTTTATTCCGATCAAGTCGGAGAAATGATTATTTATCGCGCTCCTTTCATCGATAAAATAGCTCAGACGTCTATACATGCTTGAACTGAATAATTGGATAGTAAAATTCAGTTGATTCCTACCAACTTGAATTATAGCCTGGCACGCAATGTGTTTGGTTGCTTCTTTGCTATATTTTCTCGTGGCACGACTGTAATAAAATAAATTAGTCCAGCTAAAAGTAGCTGACTGCCGATAACACCTACAACATAGTATCAACTGGGACATCGATCGGAAAAACAGTGGAGTAGCGAATCGATTTACAGACAGGATGTTGCAATTTTCTGATAGAATTTATTACTTATTCAAAAAGTCATAGTGACAGAAGGTCCTAATAGTTTAGTCGATGCTACTGCAGATAGAGTCTGTTTTTTTTATTAGTTTTTTTTTCAGGGTACCCACCACTGCCATATTCAACAATGTAAAAATTTATTTTAAAAGAATGAAACGTTTCACGATGAGTGAGAAAAATAATAATATTTCTTAAGGCGCGCTGAAAATAAAGAAATTTCACCGTTCCAACCACTATTACGCATAGTCGAACGAAATGCAAAGCGCACGCGTCCAGATCCTCGTATGCGGATGCATATTATACAAATTCAGGCAGATTGCATCGTTTAATTTCGTTCATGCAATTTTTCATTAAACTTTACCAATAGAATGCACGGGGATCAAAGCATGTAAATACGTGAAAAAAAAATGTATTTCTGCTTGCAAACGTTCATATTTCGATACACGCAGGGAACAGAACTGAATTTTTTACTGCGCCATAGACGATATTGAAGGGGAAATCGCAAGCTGGGGTTGTGAATCTAGAAGGTGGCAGTGGTGGCTGCATGATATAACTCGAAACCTCGTCTGTCCGTCAGAGTGTAATGATCTGAGAAATTGTACCACGATATGCAATATCGAGGTCGGTAAAGGCACTATGACGTTACTGGACTTGTGCCGCGGGGTGTCTGTCGGAGACTCGCACATTTGGATTTATTCATAACTCTCTTTCCACCATCGTCATCCTCTCCTCTCGGAGACCGAATAACCATCAACGACTTGGAGATTAGGGTGTTCTCCGCGTACGTAAGATTCATTCCATTTAGTTTATTGGATAGTTCGTAATAAAGCCAATCAAGAGCCATGGAATCAATTGATTTCTCGGAGCACCACAATCACATGCAATTAAAATCTACAGGTTGCGCCTATCGCGCACTATGGTTACAAGGAGTCCGGACATACCGCGACACTATATTTTAACAACTTTTTCCTCCTGGCATTTTGCAAGTTGGAGCCTCAGTTCTGAATTGTTCGGCCCAGAGTCAGTGGCAGAGTTCGTGCCACACCTACTCGAGGTGATATTCGAATCGAATAATTACTAATGAACTTGTAAGTTGTTGGAATAGTTGAAATTTCGTCAATTTCCGGACACCCTGTATATAGTATTTGCGCAGTCAATTTAATTGCGGAAAATTATTGCTTCATATTTATCATCAAACATAGAAAACATTTTGTTCTGGGGAAGTGTTATAATTAAATTTCATAATTTCACTATTCGTCCATAATATTGGCAATAAATTAATTAACATTGAATAATGTTCTCTTTAATCATGATATTCGATGATGGTTACTTGTGCATGGAGAATCATATCACAGTTTCAATTATTTGCACCGAGCAACTGGCATCGCTTTCCTTGGAAAAGCTTACGGGTATTGAGAGACACTGCATAGTTAAATCTTCGCTCTGGAAAGAGAAGGGGCGGATAGGGCACCGAGAGGAAACGGTCGCCATTTCCTGGTGACGCGAAGACTACCGACCCAATCCTGAACCATCGACCGCAAGCTAACACAGAGTCTCGCTTGTGCAAAGGTTCTATTCTCTGAATATTTTGACAAGATGAACATGGATTGCGTTATGTGCTCTGTGGCAATAAATGCGAAGCACTAACGCAAATAAAAATTGCGCAATTTTTTATTCGCCGTTACGGCTAATTGGTAAATTAAAATATAACAAGTACCGCGTTACAAGAGGGTCTAGTAGTGCACTCGTGTTAAAGTGCTAGATCATTTGTGCGAATATAATAATGGAATCAATATCTATACACAAGTAGACGTCACTTATTGACCAATAGATTCTAGTACCATTATTACGGATTATTCCGGTGAAATGTTTAACATTTGATATTTCATAGGTTTGGAAATCAAATGGAATTTAGTAATCTCTCTCCCCCCCCCCCCTCTCTCTTAAAATTAAATTCATAACGAGAGAAAGAGAATTTCTATATATCCTATTACGATGGGTTAAATAAGCGCTCTATTTATTGCGAGACTTAAATTGAAAATATGAAAGAAGGAGGAACATTGGTAATATCAGGAACAACTGCAGATAATAAATAAAAATTCCTTTTCCCTTTCAGTCGAAGATAGGAAATAAATAGAGAAAGTAATAGTACCAGCAGGTTGGTTGAATCGTAAGAACTTAAGAATGAAGAATGAAGAATTTCAAGAACATCAAGGAAAGAGGTGCTTTTGTAGCTGTATAAATCGAAGTTTAGACAAGTCAGCCGGCTCTATTAAGATGCTCGTCGATAAAAAAGGCAAATGGCTGGAGGAGTCGACGACGGGTTTCCTCGAGCATAGAGGCGACAATTTCGGGGATTCCAGAGGGTGCTCGTCTTTACGTGGGGTGCTACGTGTACGAGGAGAGGGTTGACGGCCACGCTCGTAGTAAAAAGCTCGGTGAGAGAATCAATTATGCACGCACTCTCTTCGTGTGCGAATGCGCACGGTTGGTTGGCCGGTGCTTTTCATCGGAGACGACTTAAGCGAGGGAAGAGGGCAGGGCGGTGGTGGTGGGCCACCTCTCGAGGGTGGTCCGGAGCTAGTTCGGGGATGTCGAGAGTTCAGCGTGTCACGCGGGGATCGGTGTGCGCAGGGGCTTTCCATAGGGCGCCACGGAACACTGTAGGAAACTGAAACGTGGCCAAATCGAAATTAACTCGCGCGTAACAAAAGCCGCGACTGAAATATTAATTATCTGAAAATTAGCCGGATGTGTGGGTCACTAGCGGTAAGGTATGGGTGGTGGTTTACGCTTACGAATACATCGATGTAAGAGAGCAGCAGCCCCCCCCCCCCCTGTAATACGAAACAATTCCACCATCGTCTCTTTCTCAATAATTTTCTCTCGGCAATTGTTAACTACGCTCACTGGACAAACACGGATACTACTTGTTTCGATGGAATTAAACGATGGTAAAAAAGTAAGAAGCAGGCAAAAAGTGAATTTGCGAGCTCGTATAAATTTCGGAAAGCAAAGTATACTGTGTGGGGAGAGTGTACTTAGAGTGCAGCATGGGAATACGAACGTACGGAATAGACAATCAAACCACTACTAATGGAAATGACATACACCTGACTTGCGCTAACTAACATTTAGTTCGAACATGGCGTACGGGTCCTGTTTGTTTGATTGTTTGCCAAAAGCCAGCAAATATTGGTCGATCCATTTACCATGCGCGGTGCAGTCATCCCCGAACATGTAACAACGCAGACGCGCGCGCGACGGCTTTCTCCCCTAGTGACGGAACATAAAAATATTTGAGTTTCATTATTGCATTGCAGTCCAGATTTACGCCGTGTCGAATGCACGAATAGCATTTTCACTAAAATTAAGGCTTGCTAGATCACCCAGTCAGAAAAGGCATATGGGCCCTTCAATACCTAAAAGGGGAAATTGTACGTAAAAATCAAGTATAGGACTGGTAGTGATGGTGAGCGAGGATAGGGGGCTGAGGCCAGAAGAGAAAAAGAGGTCAGGGTTATTCGAAAGCATCGTCGATTAGACTCGGGGACTTTCTTGTTCGTCGTCGTTTGACTTCACGACAGACCTCGATGGCAGTGTAAAAGTTTTCGCGACTTGTTCACTCGTCCGGCTCTACTCTCAAGTCCTCGCAGCTATTAAGTCGTAGAGTTGTTAAGGTTCGATAAGAATTTGGTGGTTCCTCCGATAAAAGAGAGAGAGAGAGAGAGAGAGAAAAGTCTACAGAAAACCTTCTTTTGGAATTAAAACAAATGCTTTCAGGGATATAACTGAATTGTTCCGTGTCATTTCAAGTTTGATTTATTTTACAAGAAATTTCCGTCATTGGAGATCAAAAAGCATGGAGAATTTTAATAATAATAGAATCTCTCGCGAGGGGCTCGAGTCATCAATAGTTTTCAGTCAAGGATCCATTTCAAGAGAGAAGGAATTTGTAGCTCGCGAGGAACTATGCTTTTAACGAAAGTACACCAAGTTCAGCATTCTTGCACGTGCAAGTGTTGAGTTTCGTAGCGAGAGACATTTCGATATGGTGGTTACAACGTACTTGTTACTTCTGCGTCGTTTACGGTTTCGACAAGAATCGAATTCAGTTATTCTTCGCAGGTTTCACGTAGAATTCCCGGATCGCCCGGGAATATTGGAGGAGCGACCTGCGCCGGTTAGCGAATAAGAAGGGGAGAAGAGTAAGGGGGACAAGCGTAAGAGAAAGAAGAGAAAGAGGAGGAAGAAGAACCCTGAATAAAGAGTAGAATGACAGGTTACTACGAGTAGGAAGGAGAATGTGGGAGAAATAAAAAATACGAGCGAGCGAACGGAAGAGAAGAGAGTTAAAATGATAAGAGATGTGAGAAGAGACGCGAGGGAGGGGAGGAGGAAGAGATATTAAAGGTCGAGAGTTGAAACACTTGGCTGGAAATATGCGACTGTGGAGAGGAGGCTTCTCTTCTTCGCACTCATTTGGTATTCCGAAGGATGCCTACGCCACCCTATCTATTACCCCCCAACTTTCTTCAATCTAAACATTTTGCTCTCGTTTTACCGATTTACAGATCCGGTCGGATCACTCTCGAGTTAGCCCTATTTGAATTACCTAGCCAGCGAAAGGTAGTTAGATCTGCTACATTCGACACTTTTATCAATACCTGAAACTGAAACATAATTCAGGTATGGCCGATGATGGGAGAAAGAGAATGGAGAAAAAAAGTTGAGAGGAGGTGATGGAGCTTATTGGAAGAAAAGGAATTGCTCTTTGGAATATAGATCGAGAGAACGAGGGGGGAGTTAGCGTGTGTGTGTGTTTTTTTTTTGTTGCTCTTTTAAAGACGTTAAGAGCTTCTCTAATCAATTTATACTTTGATTTAGCGAGAGCGACCGCGTAGAAAAGGTAGAAAATTGGAGAAAGAGGAAGGGAGGCACAGCGCGAAGTGTGGCACGAAAAAAGTTTGTTCTCACGTAAACGAATTCGTACTTGAATTAGATACTGATTGCTTCCTACGGCATGCGGCATGCGGCATGCGGCATGCGGCGGCTTGATGAACTTCTTCCCTAAAGGGAAGGTCGCAATTGTCGACGAGATAAGTATCTGAAAGCGGAGGGGTAGGTAAGTAGTAGCACTACTAGTAGCAGAGCGATGTGCGCAGGAACGATTCGATCGCATGGCAGAGTAAGATGGACGAGATCCCTGTCCCCGAAGAAGAGTAAAGCAATTTGGTGATGGGACTTTTCCGGCTTTTCTTACATGTTCCAGGCGTTTCTGTGGATTTTGCTTCTCATCTCGTTCGCTCTGCGAAAAGAAGCGCACGATACCGATTGTGTCGGTATTTTGAGCCTCTACGAGGATGCTCTGGTATCCACGTACGTGCCCCCAACAGGGAATCCCGCCCCAACAAATTTCGTCGGAACTGGAATAAAAGTAATTAGAGGCATTCGTGTCGTCCTGTAATTAGCTTGTATGTGCACTTTCCAGCACGCTACGCCCGACGACTAATGCGATTCTTGTGACAACGTCATCCAATTTCATGCCGCAGTATCGTAGTCGGTTATTCTAAGAGACACGAAACGCCGTTTATCTAACTTGCAAAATAACGGGCCAAGAGCTTGAGCGAGTAGAAGAAACATTATTCATATCCCTTCGATACTTATCCCTCCTACCTATTCGCAGCCGGCTCTTTCCGTCTTGTTTATTTCCGCTCTCTTCTCATTTATTTCGAGTGCGAACAGAGATAACATGCATCCACGTATAGACACGCACACCTAACGCGATTCTTCAAACACACACACATAACATGGGATTTTATAAAAATTCCGCCCGTGCACCTGTCGATACCTCCTGCAAAAATAAACAATTTACCCCTGTAAATTTTTATTCCATCACATACACGCTTCAAAAGTTATAATTAAAAAGCGAGTAAAATTATTTTTGGCGGATTTCACTCGCTCGGACAATTTTTCTACGGGTAAAAAAATACGTCTTTCATAGGTATTTTTTGTCACGCATTAAGGGGAAAAAACAATTGCAGAGAGGATTGTTAGTTACATTAATCGAGGGACCGCAACAATTAGACAACTCGCGTCTATATATACGGTGTGACAAACCTGAGTCGACGCACGTATGCCTAATGCACACTGTAATTTGAGCGACAGGTATTTGAAACACAGTAGACTCAGAGTTTACATTGCGCACATTTCAGCAGCTTTAGCGTCTTTGGATTTGTCGTTCATTCTGATAAGAGAGAGAGGCGGGGGAGTAAATGTGGGTGGAGGAATGCGCACGGTCAGTTAGCATTATTTAAAAATTAATATCCATTGCAGAACTACGAGCGCTCTTAGCGCTGTGTGATGTTGCGCGAGTAAATATAGTTCGCTAATGTGTGACTTAGGTTAATGTATATGTATGAATTATAATGGAGGTACATGCGTATTACCGCAGTATGCAGTCTTACTCAATGAGATCGTTACCCCACCTTACTATTATTCTATGACCTAGTTGCAGCAGCGGCACATCCATTGTCAGTGAAACTATTCCGACTACTGTCTTTACTCACGCTGGCTCTTCTTTTTTTTTTTTTTCTTTCTTTTTGTCTTAACCTAGATTTTGGCGCGATACCTGGCCATGAAATTTTCTTCCTACTTTGCCGCTACTCTGGTTCAGCGGTGCTGTATATCTCTCAATTAATTTATTTAAAATGAGTGGAGAGAGGCGGGGGGAGGAGTGCTACGCGTTACCGCTGAAAAAATATTCCATTAAATATCAGAAGAAAAAAGTATACACTTGGTTTAATTCATTATTTTCATTAGAGAGCGCGCGTAAAAATTAAAAAAATTATAATATATGCCGCGCGTTTTTTGATTTAACGAATGTGTTGCGGTTGGGGCCGGTATTTTGAAAAGGCCATTTTACACACGCATTTCATACAATAATTGAATGAGAAATAAATGTTTCGAAGAAATAACATTTGAGGCGGCAGGTGGCCTTTTAATTAACTCAATGTTAATAATCGTGAAACATGTGTTCGTAAAAATAGCGTAGCGCACATAGTAATTAACTCCAACCTGTCGGTTATCTTGTGAAAACGTTATCAAGCCTTCTAGCGCCTGGCGCGTAGTACACTCGCCTCAAATTAAATTCTAATATGTTTTAACCACGGACGCAGAGAGAAGCTCTTCCAGAGCGTTTCAAAAGTGCGTGGATTTGGAAATGGAAAATCTGCGAAGAACTCGAGATTGTTGCAATACGCCGGGACGCTCGTCATAAATCGGTTTATAATCGTTAAACCAGTTTTTATATCGAGTTCCACCAATCCAACGCGTCAAAGCGAATATCGACTTTTGAATTCCAGTTTTATCAATGAATTGAATTTTAATGCGTGCCTGCCCCCTGCGTACTTTAGGAAACTGCGCTAAATTGAAAGCCGTCAAGAACTTGAACGCTCGCGTAGTAACATGTTGTAAAATGAAAAGCAGTCTTGGCTGTGCTGCGTCGTGGTTTTCAGTGTCCCTCGTTATTTCCGTGAAAGCTCTTTAATTTTCCCGAAGGCTTAACAAGTTTTGTGCGCGCACCCCCAACGTTTCGTTGCCGCAGAGGCAGTGATTCATGGTCGCACCTCGCCATTGTTCTGCTACGCTTTATAAATCACCATTAGTTTATAAATAGGGAGGGAGAAATAGATAGATAGATAGATGCGTATATGTATATACTACAGAGAGATTCCACACATCTTGAAATATTCAAAATCTACTATTTTTCATTGTTAGTACGACGGTATTGATATTATAAGGAAAAGTGGACCGTGGCATTGATAATTTTTCAGAGTACGAACCTCGCGATTGGTATTATTCGCGATTGGAAAAGGAAGAAGACAGAAAACGGGTCTCTACCGAGAAAGAACGTTTGACGTTAATTGCATAGCTTCGTTGAACGAAGGAGAGGTTTCCTTCTTTCGCCAATATCATCGAGAAAGACGGGCTAATCCGTTCCACGCTATCGGGCAAGTAGCTAGCACGACTGACAATGGAATCGGACAACAATGGCGGGCGTCGAAGGAGCCATCGGTAAGGGGATAAGAGAAGAAGGAGGGATAGAGGAGAAGGATGAGGGCAGTAAATTCGTTGAAGAAAAATCATCGCAAGGTCATTCGTGTAACCCATATAACGACTCATTGTTACGTCGTTGAGGTCCTAAATATTGGAGGGTTGACCACCACATTGCGTAAAATGATCAAAGTTAACTCCAACTTTAAGCAATGGATAACAAATAAGCACATCGATAAACGAGATGAATTTTCTTTGTGGATAAAGAGCGATAATAGGCGATAGGCAGGTTAGAACAAAAGAAAGAGTCAAATATGAAAAGCTGAAAGAAAGTAAAAGTCTGGTGAAATGGAAAGTGAAAAGCACGAGAGAGAGAGAGAGAGTTGGACGAGTACAATCGCGAAGCAGGTGAGAAAATAGCGAAGAAAAGTATCGAGAAAGAATTAAATGGTAATGGTGGTATATCACTCGGTGCACAATTTACCGAATGCAAGCTTTCTAGTTTGCAAGCTTTAGTATTCGAGAGAGAAAAATGACTAGTACGTGATGAAAATATTCTTCGACGAGAGAGAGAGAGAGAGAGAGAGAGAGAGAGAGAGAGAGCCAACGATTCAAATGGTGAAGGAGGGGCGTTGACAAGCTATGACCCTGAAATGCAATACAGGGATGGTTCCTGACATTATTCTAACAATTTTTTCCCTTGACATTTTGCAAGTTAGGGCTTCAATTTTGAATTATTAATGTTTTCTCTTTGCGCAATGTGATCAAATTGTTGATTCGATAGGTAAAGCAGGGAAACCTTGACCAGGGTTGTGAGCGTTCACAGTTGAAAATACGAATTAAACTCGAGAGCCTCATCGAATTTTCTGCGCTTCATACGGCTAAAGTAAGCCAAGGCAAGGGGTAAGGGGAAGAGAGGCGCCTTCTACTTCTCTGAACCGTGAAGATTGAAACCGTCCGTGTAGATTCGTCGCAAGGAGTAACGAGTGTTGGTGTGTGTGTGTGTGTGTGTGTGTGTGTTGGAAAAGCACCGAAATAACCTTATTATTCTTCTTTAAGGTTTCTCTAACTCGATCGACTCTAATATCGGCTTCGCGTAGATAGGGGTAGCTTTCCCCCTGACTTTTAGTGTGTACCTCTCCTGGAACGAACGCTATCCGTAAAAGAAGGCAGAGGCTTCATTCGTTTTATTTTATTTCACTTTAGTTCTCTTTCTCGTTTCTCCGGGGCGAGGTTCTTTCATGGTGAAAAAATCGCAGGACATTGACGAGAAGTGATTTGTGCTGGGATAGAGCTGAGCACACAGGTACGAGGAGGCAGGGTGATAGGTGTAGGTGTTGGCTGCATGGTTTGGGGGAGGAGGGGGGGGGGGTAGTTGTTTCTCCAAGTTTGCAAGTGATAGGGGAAAGTCGTTTCCCGAAAGGTGTATGCAACCTGACGCGTAACTGCAGGAAGATTGCAAGGAGATTCGTCAAAACCCTCCGAGTAGCGAAGCTTGTTAGCATGTACTAGTAAACTTGTTATCTTTTTACCGCTTTTATCGTACAACCCGAGGGTATACTTTTCTCGTTTACATTCTTCCAAGTTCCATTAAGGTGGAGGTCGTGTTAAAATCTCGTCCAGTTGTCCCTTTTCCTCTATTTTTGCTACTTTTACCTCGACTCTCCCCTCTCTCCCTCATTACCTCTCACTCACGTGTATTTTCTTTTTCCGCGTATCGTTATTTCATCTTTGTTCCATTTTTCCTTTACGCAGTCTTCTGTTTTCTTGCCTTCCGTTTTGTGTGCTTCTCGAGTGAAATCTCATTTCCCTGAGCCGCAACCTAGCCAGACGGCATTTTCACCTTTAACGAGCACCATGAAGAATAAGTTAATGCGCTAAATTAAGAATTAAGACATAAACGGCTGGTAATTAAGAGACGGCGCCGGATACTGACGGGAACAGTTAAGCCAGAAAAAGGAAAACGAGTCTGCGAAATGTATTCTGAGCTTCGCAGGATTGAAAGGGGCTGAGGCCGAGCCAGTGCAAGATGGAGATGGAAAAAGAAGCTGTCTCATGGATAATACAAAATTGTCCTGCAGTAGTCCACGCGAGCCCATGCGAGCCCACGCGATCCCGCACGAGCCACGCGAGCCGAATAAGAAGTGGAGAAAATCCGAATGTAATGCGTATATTCAGAAAGCTTTTAACTTTGCGCTAAAAAAAAAGGGGCGAGACTTTTTAGCATCCATTCCCTTTGGCCTTCGCGCATTGTTTTATTCACATTATATTACGTTTCCTTGGATTACACGTTTTACGCGTATAAATAACGCGTTGATAATTAGAGAATTAGAATTATACTTTTTCTCGGAATAAGATTAAGATCTACTAAATTCGCCTGCGAGAGGATTGCTGCTGAAGAAAGAGAGAGAGAGAGACTCTTTCTTCTGTTTATTTGCTGCACCTATTTGCAGAATAGATCGTGAAACGATAAAAGATTCTTAATCAAAGCATTAATCTTGCATTTAATAGCAAAGTGACACGAGGTATTGCTATGCTACGTATTTCAATCGACGGGATTTATCCGAGTGAATTTCATTGCTAAAAAACGACCGATACGTACCAGTCGCTATTGCAAACATTCAGTTTTCCGTGTTGTACCGCCTTTTCATATGAGAAGGAAAAAGCATTTAGAAACGGAGATCGTCAAACGAAGCTTTCCAGTCTTTTAGCCTAGATAGAGATCGATATCTGCAAAAACGTTGCACATGTTTTTAACTACTGATACGTGGCTCGGGCATTTCAATCTCCGCTTCTCATCATAAGTTCATTCGACGCTCGCGTTAACGTTCGTCGTCATATCTATCAAAATTATTAGTAAAAATTTCACTTTTCAAGAAGCAAACAAGAACAAATTCCCTCGATTTTTCCCCATAACTCTCATGAATCTCAATCCAACTTTTGTCTTTCACTTGTACAATATCTGCTTTAACCTAGAAAGCATTTAGCATTTAGTCATCGTATAATCGAGTTAAGTAATCGTCGTCGAGTTGACGATTTTTTCAAATAAGGGGCTCTTGCTATTCTTCCTGGTCGCGTTATGCAAAGCAATTTTCTGGCGATGAAACGGAATATGCCGAACCCTAGGGAACGATAGCATACTGTGTGTGGCTCTACAAATATCTCTACGTACAAGTATACATTTCTTCGTTTAAAAACTGGGTCGTTATGTGCTAGGCGTATCTGGCAAAAATATTAAATAACCCGTGCATTACTTTCACGCGTTAACATACATTTTTGCAGTTGCGTTAAACCAAACGACCGAAAAGACCGAATACCGACATTATTTTATTTAAGCGTGAAAAACTCGACCCACTCGTCACAAGTAATAATGAGAATTTAGTGTCTGGTCTGCACGATCATCACGATAGAATGCTTTTTCGAAAATTTTCATATTTAGTTGAATCAAAAAGAGTTTGCAAAAATCTGGTTTTGTCTGTGTGTGCGTGTGTGTGTGAAGGAAAGAGTTTTGCAAATAACGATTAATTTAACAGAGAGCTTTTTTAATTTCTTCCCAAAGTGAACTTGTATTTTGGAAAGGCACTAAACTGTTACGTCAGAGATAACGCGTGTATGTGCTTTTCAGCGAGCGTTCTAAAAGAGAATGATTGGCAGATAGCTTACTGCAAAGTTAACTAGCTATTGTTTCTTTGATCAAAGTAAAATATTTTACGAGCTATGACTTTGCAGAGGCAAATTCCCACCTCTCTCCTCTTTTCTAATTAAGATAAAAGTAATGATTCGATGATCATGGATGTAAGTAAACAAAGAGAGAGCACTTGCGAGCTTGCGTCCCACATAGCACATGCATGTATGCTGTATTGCATACGTGTCGTGGCGTTTACTATCGTTTCGACATGAGCGCAAACTTCTGAGGTAACAACTATGCGCCATCGATCCCTGGACTACCACCATCGCTCAGCTAGAGGCAAGTTAAAAATTGCACGTCCGAAAGGATAATACCAAAGCGAGTCGGTGCTAAATGTTCCAAGGCGATTCTGAGTAATAAACGCCAATTTGCGGGAATCCTCTGTTAATTCAACAACTATACCACTGTTGCTACTTAACATATTACCTAACGTATTGCAATTGAATTCATCGAGAAAAATATTCCGAGAGGTTGGAAGATTATAAAAAGTAATTGGTGGAGGGCGTTTAAGGGCAATAACAGCGCTCTATAACGATGGCAGAGAGATCGCGATAGCGGCATACCCTTTTTAAACATGCATGACAATCGTGCCAACCGGAACGAACAACCATATAGCGTCAAGTTGTGCGGCTGCGAAAACTCCCGTTGAGAAAGTAAGTAGGCCGGTGGTAGTCGTGTATTGAAAAAGTTTGCGAGCTTAAGCTAACTCTCTCAACTTGAATGAATAACGACTGGCTTATTCATCGTTACACTGAATCGTAGCAAATAGCTTCCCGCCCAATGAATTATTATTATGTAATTTGTAATTTGTTGTAAAGTGGTGGAATATGCCCGCACGTAATTGTCTCAGAAACATGCACCCATTCTTTGTAAATCGCACCGCGAGTATTTCTCTATTATCCAAAGCTCAATATTTACTTTTTAAAATAAGAATGGGATATTATCTTTGTGCTAAGGAATTAAAAATGGCTCATTAATTTCTTATAAATCGATTGGGAAATTTATAAAAAAGTATCCGCAAAGAAGTTTTAGGGTAACATTGCCTTAATAATGTGATCAGGGGATATTGGATAAAGTATGTTGAGAGAGAGAGAGAGAGAGAGAGAGAGAGAGAGAGAGAGAGAGGGAGGGAAATGGTGAAAAGTCGACGATAGTCATAGCCCCAGCTAACTTTTGCGGTGAAGGTTCGAATGGTAGCGCGGCGGTTGTGGGTAGCACCCCTTGTGAATTAGCGCGCACAAGTATTGCAACTCATCTCTTCGTCTCATAGTGAAACACTTCTCGGGTCATATACGAACTGAAAGATTGATGACGTGTCCTCAGCGTGCGTATACTCGCGAAATAGCAATGCAAAATCTTTCATGACTCGCTAATGTTTTATAATGGTTCTTGTTCTGGCATAAACGTTGATAGATCGTTTTGTTGACCAACGACGAGACATCATAGTTCGTCAATTTGCAATTGGCAAAGACAAAACAGAAACGCGATCTCTGCTTCGTATAGCTCTGTATTCTCTTTATTTATTGAATAATGTTCGAGATAAGAGAAACTTGGCCAAGTCGACTCGAAGAAAAAGGGTGAACATAAAAAGAAGAGGAGATAAAGATAAAAATAGGTGGAGAGAGTAGTAGGGTGAGAGTTGGTTGGGTGTGTGAGATTGGTGGAAGGAAGGATCGGCGAGTGGGTGGTGGCGGTGGTGAAGGTAGTGAAGATGGTAGGAGGTAGTTGAGGTACCTGCCTATTATTCACGCGAGAGATAGGTGGTAGCTGAGAGTAGAGTAGAAGGTGGGAGGTGATCTAGCTCGATCTAGGAGTTGGACTTGGGCGTGAGGCCAGACTTAGGAAGGTGGGTTAGGGGTTCGTGGTGAATTCTTATAAATCAAAACAGACACGCTATCCCGTCTCATGGGGTGTTTCTGCCCTTTCTTGAACCAGTACCCGAAAACCTTTTTACCCGCTTGCTGCTTGTACCATTACCTTGTCGGTCGCGACTGGTCATTGGAACTGTATCTCCAAGTGAAAAAAGAAAAAGAATAGGAGGAGGGACTGGAAGTAAAATACCTGTCAAAATTTAATATAACGATAATAAAGGTAAGAAAGGTAAGAAAAGCAAAAATTAATGGAACACGCGTACTATCGTCTTCACCGCGGATTGTCGGCCAGTAGTTACTTGTTTCTACCATGTTCAAGATGTCGTCCTTGAGAAAAAGTTACGTCTGCGAGATAAAAGAAAGAATCTCTCCCCCTTCCAAGAAAAGGAGATTTCTAGGCGCATTGCAGGAATTTATTCCGTCGTTTACATGTAACGGAGTATTCAATGTACATAATGCAAAGCGAGATTTACGTGTAAAAAATATATGCGCGTAAAAAAGCTTTCATCGATTTTTCTGCACAGAGTTTTAAACTTTAGTGTACTCTGTGTCGTATACTTGTACTCTTGGGCTTGTGCGTTTTTAATATACCAGTAGTTCTGTTCTCCCTTACCATTGCTGTTAAGCAAATATATGAAAATGTTTCCAAGAATGAGGAAATCGATCTGAACGAGTCATTTACAAATTACCCGCGTCAAGAAGAAATAAACAGCAGATGTATAGGCGATGGTAGTAGATGAAGTTAATAAAAAAGAAAATAGGAAAGTAAAAAAAGTTGAGTGAATCGATGGTAGAGGGGTTTGTACTACTATACGTATACTCGATAATTGAGCCAATATCTTATATCGAGGAGGGAGAGAAAGAAAAAAGCATGGAAATGAGCATGGAAGAGCATGCCTAACTAAGAACGATCTCACACGTAATTGCGAATGGTCGATGTAAAGCTATAATCTATTTTGTCGCTATCGCGACGATGTCGTGAGAAGAGTTGGATCGAAAGCTAAGAAGATGGTGGAAGTGGAGGAGGGAATGGAGAAAGAGAGCAGCAAGAGCCAGAACCTTATGCCGGGCTAAAAGAAGCATGATTGAAGCTCGAGGATATCACGAATTTGACGTCTCCCGTCAGGGTGACAAGTGATCGAGCATTCAACTAAGAAATCCATTTTAGAAGGTCGACCGATGGTCCTCGGAGCCAAGAGCCAACCCTGGCTGACTGGCCAGCTTCATAGCTAAGCGTCGAGGGACTGAAAAGAGCTTATACCACCCGCTCATTGCGAGGGTGTACTGAAAGCGCAATATATAGAACGCACTCGTACCAAGCGGAAAGCTGCGGGCATCTCACTGGCATCAGTGTGTGAATAACCTATAGCCGTACTTAGATATTGAATATTATATGCCATCCGTATCGATTCAAAGATCGCCGCGAAGCAAGGAAGTACTCCGGTATTTATGGCACCATCTCACATTCAGTGTCAACGTTCAATTTGTCTTTTATATGCGATATTCGTTTCGCCCACTCTGCCGTTGGCATTTTTACTACGGTTATAAATACTTTTCTTTGTGACGGATAATATTAATGCTTCGTGCACCAGACAGATTTTCCTCTGGAGGGGGATCGAAAAAGTGAGCGAGAGAGATAGAGGGAGAAAGAGACGATGTTATTCCTAATTGTTGTATTATTTGTAGAGAAATTTGTCGAAAGTACTATTCAGTTTAGTTGGAACCAATGGTGGACAGTAGTAGAGTCTTGAGAGATCAACATACGTCACGAGTTTCCTCATTCACGCATTATACTCCAAATAGTTTTACCTGCATATTGTATTTAATGATATGCACGAGCAGCGCACAACCCGCCCTTCCTTTCTTTCTTTTCTACCTATATTTGCTTAAATTCCAAGTTTAACGCAAGTTACCAGCGTACATTATTATATTGATAAGAGGCTATCGCAACCAAGAAAACGGGGCGTCGAGATAGGGAGTATCGTGCATCGTTGATTTGCGCTAATTGGATGGTTCGAGTTAAACGCGGAGTCCTTTTATCCTTTGATGATGAAACTCCGCCACCATCTATACGAAAAAATGCACATAGGTTTCCACTGTTTTATTTATTTTTAAAATAAATGTTTAAATTTATAAATATAATCTTATTGGAAGAGGAGAAAAAGTAAAGAGATAGATCGTTCCCTCTCTCCTTACTCCTCCTTGATTATTTTTCAATATTTTACATTGATCCTCTAAAATCTTTGCTACTTTTCTTTCTTGTAATTCGCGTTAGTGTTAATCGTTTGGTAACACGCGATCGGTGCTCGAGAAAAATTTTTCTAGTTGAATTGGACGAGAACCCTAACATTTCAGTAACGATGGCCAACAATTTACCTTCCTTTTCACCGAGAACCCACCGTCGTTTCACCAACACTCGCTTCACGCGAATTACCAAATACATTTCTAGCGATGTTGGCCCAATTTCTCTCTTCTTCCCTTCCTTCCTTTCCTTCTTCAGTCTCATCATGTCATAGAATTTTTCACATTATACTCACAAGCAACGAGCGGTAGTAGGATGGAGTAACAACAAGAGATTGTTGAAAACTTAAGATAAAATATATTTTTTATCCTGAAATAAAGTTTTTGGAAAAGCAGTAGCTGTAATAAAATAAGAGAGAGAGAGAGAGAGAGAGAGACGAAAGAAACAAAAGAAAGGATTAAAGACTTACGAGGATTTTGAACATGCGGAGGAGACGAAGGAGGATTGGCTCGCGTGACGGCAACCGGAGGAGGCATCTTGGCGTGTAACGCGGCAAGGCACGAGTTTGCCACGTCGTAGATGAGATAGGCACCGTAGTATCGGCCCGCATTGCTCATTTTCAATTTATTCTTGCTCGGCACCACTGCCATTTCGGACCTGTCACGCCCCTACCACCAACCAGCCATCCACCGCCGCCACCACCACCACAATTGCAACAATAGCAATAACAATAACAAACACGTGTTCCACGTTTTTGCGTAAAAAATTACTTTTTTGCGAAAAACCACCGGTACGTTGTTGCTGCAATCTCTTGAAACTCAGCAGGAGCACACTTCCAATTGAGCGCAGAAACATTAGTTTTCCTCGTCGGTCACCGTAGTTTGGACTGCAGCCTCAAAAACTCCATTAACACTGGCTGCATGTCAGAATTGATTCGCGAGCAATGCATTAACACATAAAAGCACCGATGGATAGTGGACTGACTGCTCGCTCGTCGAATTTGTCGAGCATTCGAAAAATCCACGAAATAATTCGTCGGACGATCACCAATTATCCGCTTTTCGACAATGAACGAAATCATCGAAATACACTGTATAATATACTTATTTAACTGCTGCTGTGAGGAGGCTATGACACAGTGCGCGTTTCAGCATAATCGTGAATTTGGTTCCGCTTTCAAGAGTCATAATTAGCGCGAGACGACGAAATGTAACAGAATTATAACACAATGTACTGCATATTTGACGATGAAACAAACTTTCGGGGAAAGTAATCATGCTCGTTTTCCGCGGTACAATGATTTTATAATAACTGAAAAATAATAAGCATTGCCCGAAGAACAGTAGTAGTAGTAGTAGTAGTAGTAGCAGTAGTAATAGTAGCGATATTAATAGAAGTAGTAGTATTAGTAGTAACAGTAACAGTGAGTTTTTCTTTCACACAATATCGTCACTACAATTCACTCAGCATTTGTACGCCAATTGACGGAAATTCCAACATAGCAGATCGCATAACGAACAACTATCGCGCGCATAGACATAAATGCAAAAATTAAAAGATGCTATTCGTGCACGAAGGAGCATAGATTTGTGCGCATGCATGTACACGAACCCATGCACATAAAACGGAGAGAGAGAGAGAGAGAGAGAGAAGGGGGTGGGAGGAAAAATTGGAAAAAGGGTTAAATTAACAAACAAATAGACACAATGATAAAATGAACCAAGTACGTTGCAAAATCGGCAATACTTTGTCCAATTGCTGTCGATTGAAATGAATTCATGATTACACTGATGGGGCTACCATTAGTATCGATAGCACAAAAACAACTGGAAAAGAATTATCGCGCTGTGCTGGTTCGGAGAAGTAGTCGCGTTTCCTTTCAACGAGACACTGGCGGGAGAAGTTTCGATAGCCGTTGGCTTCCGTAATGAGGAGTCATGCGATACGCAGTAGGATGCTAGACCAGAAATCGCTGGGCTGGGCAGTTGAACGGAAATGGTGCGGTTCCGCGGGCCGGAAGCCTGAACCGGAAACGTCACGAGTCAACGGGTACCTATCCGATTGCGCGGTGCAAACTCGTATGCATAAAATCGTTGTCCTCCACCTACCTACCTACCTACCTACCTACCTACCTACCTAACTCGCGCGCAACCTTGCTACTTTATTCCCAACTAAGCGATCGTAAGCATATTGTCTACTACGCGCGCACTCGAAACTCGATACGAAGTGTCTCAAGGCTAACTTGAAGAAAAAAAAAAAAAAAAGAAGTCGCGAAAATGAATCGAATCTCTACGGTACACCATATATTATTGGTATATTTCTAGTTTGTCCAGTATTAACACCAACTAAACCACCAATGATATTACCAAAACTATCAAGATTCTTAAACGTGTGGCAGCGAATCAATTTCGCGTCTCTCTCTCTCTCTCTCTCTCTCTCTCTCTCTCTCGAGTAAGCTGATGTATAAAATTGGACTAGTTGAACATTCGCGCGCACAACTGTAGCGATGCACAATAATGCATGCTAATGGCAGTTAAATGCATGCAATAAGAGGCATAAATGTGTATTGGGTAGTAGGCATATCGTATCTCCAGCTATTTGCACGTCGAGAAACAAACGAACGGTTCAGTTACAAGAGTGGCGGTGCTCAACGACAAAGGAGTCGCGCGTCACATTGCGTTTAAGAGAGACGGAGAGACATTGATAGTAGAGATGCTCGAGAAACACTTGATCACACAACATTCTTTCACATCACCATCGGCACTAAAATGGGAAATTGTTTTCACTGGTCTCTTATCGTTTCCTCTCTCCTTTCCTTCCTTTTCTTTTATCGTTTCTCTCATTGAGGCGAATTTGACGTAATTTTCTCTTCCACTTGGCCTTGCCTATTTCTAGAAGCGACTTTTTCTTTGCATTTTCCTAATATAACCAATTAAAATAGCCCCCCTCCCCTCTGACTCATTTACATCGTGTCTGCATAAGAGAGCGACGATAAAACAATCTTTAATGCCCAATATCTGGAACCGATACCATTCCCCCCGGTCTCTCGAACTTCGGAAACCGCCTCGGTTACGATGGCTTTAATTGCCGAACGAGTATTAGAAAGACTATGATATCGGGAAATTAATGCCATAAACGCTCCTGCTATCCAATCCAAAGCATATGGCGAATATAGGCTAATAGTTATGGGCGATTGTATCATTCGTGACCTATGCGCAAAAGGATTCTTAAGTAAAATTCAACAAAGTCCGACGGTCATGTATCTGTTGTCATCTATTGATTTATCGATCCGTTGACTCTTGCGTTTTTCGAAAGTAGCCCCTTCGTCATAGGACTCTTATGTTACGATCGTACATGTCACGAGAGTGCGGTCTCGCGTGTATTTCTAGGAGAAACTTGATCCCCCAGACCACTGCACGTATATGTATCCGCTACTTACCACCTAGGCGAACACACTCAACAGGTTACACTGTGCCCACACACAACTCTCTTGCCACGCTAGCACATCCGTGCGAGTCCTATATTCTTCCTATAATATCCCTTTGTCCGAGATAAGTAAGTCTAGTATGGTTTAGTTCCGCGGTATCCGTTAGTCGATTGCCAGAAAAAGAAGAAAAAAAAAAGTAGTCGGTAAAAGATTATCTATTTATATATCATATATTATCATCCCCTCTATAGCCCTTAAAGTTTGTCCGTACCTCAGAGAAACACCCTGTATATACGCTCTACTTCTCGGAATTAATGTTTAAAAGAGATGTCTGCGGAAGGGAGATCCCTCTTTCTTCTTCTTCTTCTTCTTCTCTTTTTGTAAATCTGAAATTTTTCATTTTTCGCGCAACATTAAGCTTTTAGCACATGACGTCGTTCTGCTGGACTATACAGAGTAGGGGATCGTGCTGCGATAGCAAAATATTGATGAATGATGATGGTAAGGAAGACGTGTCGTCATTCTGAATGGAGTCAGTGAGATTGGTGGTAAAAAGCACCAGTTACAGATCGCATGGAAGTAGTAGTGGGAAATGGGGAATGGTTCGCGGAGGAGTGGCCCGCAGAGGTAGGTTGGTTTGGTTGTACGGGGTTAGAAGCGGGAGGAGGGAAGAACTCTGGAAGGAGAGCGAGTTCGTATTAGGGGTAATGGGCATTATCTCCATCGATCCCGGCTAGCTATCCAACCACTCGACACCCAACTCACCCATCGCCCTTGCCAAGCTAGCTAGCTAGCTAGCTTGCTTGCTTGCTTGCTTGCTTGCTTGATTGCTTAGATGGTTCGTTTGTCGCGACTGCTTGGTTGGTCAACTCGAACCACCAAGAGCAAAAACATATGAGAATTCATCTGCCCCATGGGCATTCAAAAGCATACGTGAACCTAAGAGATTCCAAAGAGATATCCGAAAGACTTTCGCGTAACACTGTTTTATTAGTTTATTCATCTCCCATCTTACTGTCGAATAATAAAAATGATTTTTCTCCTTGTCTAAAAATCAGATTGATATTTTTTTAAATGACTTTAGCCTCGTTACGATGAAAGTCTATAACGTGGAAAGCAAAGATAGGTGAGTAAGCGTGCGCTTACACAAACACACACACACGCACACACACACACACACACATACACACAAAGCAGGTTAAGCTTTTCAATATAAATTAAAGGACGAAGGCTTATTAACGTAAATCACGTTACCATTCAGTTGAATCTCGCCTGCTATCGTCTTCCGATATCGCAAAATTGAAAATACCGCTATCGTTCCGCAACATATATTTCATCGATTGCCGTTAATCGAAGAAAGTCAAGAAGGGAACTGGAGCCTGATTTCGGGAACAGAGCAAACCATCGTTGGATCTTGAGAGAAATCGCGGAACTTGGGTTAAGTCGCGACCACGCCCGATATCTAATCAGTGTAAATTAAGGGGAAACCAACCGAGATGTGGAGAAATCGAGCTGATCATACAGGAAGACGTTGTGCTCGTGAATCGACTGCTTTTTTACGAGATTTTTACCACTTTTTCATCGGTTAGAGAACGGCGTTTGCGTTGAGTGGAAAGAGGCTGACGGTGACTAATTGTCGTAAAGGCGATCATGATACGTCCCGCCTCGTAAATCTGATTGGCTTCGCTTACTGACCTCGGTCCAATCTTTCCGTACGATCATTCTCTCGCCTCTCTCTCTCTCTCTCTTTCTTTTCCTCCTTCCCTCCTTCTCTCTGTACCCTTAGAGTTTCATTTTTTATGATTTTTCTTAATTCCCTTATCTCACCCTCTCTTCTTCTTCGCCATATTCGCCTCCCCTTTCTACGTTTACTTAAAATTTTAGATTATACAAAATCGAGCCTCGCCCTAGTTTTTTTTAGCAAATCTTAGATCTAATACTGAAATGCGCTTCAAGAAAACAGATCGATCGTGTCCCGAAAAAAGTAGTGCGTTGAAAAGTCGGTTGAGCGTGAGAGATCAGAGATGGAACATAAAAGTTTCGATAGATGCGAGACGCAGGTTGCAGAATGCATTGAAAAATCTATTTTAAGAGACATTTAATCTAAAGTAATTCTAGACTAAAAGCTGACGTAAGCGACACCGTGGCTGACGCGAAAAGGTTATTGCTAACCTCCGTTTTCTCAGCAGGAGGTCCAGTAGAGGTGTGTACAGTAGTGGAGATGTGGTGGAAGGAACAGGTAGAAAGAGATGAGAAGGAAAGAAAGAGACTCGCTTTGGAAAGGTAGTAGTGTAAAGTGAGTGAGTGGTGACTGAGTGCATTTCACAGTGGAAACCATCTTTTACGCGGAACTATCCTACTGTTCCCCGGAAACCAGAAGATAGCTGGATAGGTAATGCGATGCGCTAGTAGCATCCCTTATACGAACGCCTTTCCCCACCTTCCGATCTCATTCCTTGCTCCTCCCCTCCTCCTATCTCTTCTTCTTCGAGTTCTCCACCCTCTTCTCTCTCTCTCTCTCTCTCTCTCTCAGCTTTCCCGATAACATGCGCCATCCTTCGATAAGTAGATCTCTATCGAGATTATCTGGAGCACCCGGGTGACATTATTATCGCGTTTCGGATGTGGGGAACGATATAATAACCCCCAGTTGTCTAGAGAAATTAATTCCTGCGAGTAAGATTCTCTCTGAGAATCCTTTTATTTCTTGTTAGGCTATTGTGCTAAGGCCATCGCTCCACCTCCATTATTATTGGAAGATTCATGAACGATAAGAATCAATGATACACGGGGTGATTCCCTTATTAAAGCAATTTCGGTGCACGAGACTCTGTGTCTGATGAAGGTGTTATAAAGTGTCAAGGATTGCTGCTATTTTAAGCATCCTTGGCTCGTGTTTGGAAAGGGGGAATGAGCAAGTTCCTTAATAGCACTGGGACGAAAAAACGAAGGTTTGAACAAAAAGAGATCACGCGTAAGATCAACGGATTGCCCGGGGGAGTTGATTTTCCAGCCTACCAGGATCTACCATGAAATGGCATTTACATATGGCAATATCGTAAGTCATAAAGCATGATAAATAGGCAAATAAACTTTCCTTGTAATCGATCAAAGCCACGAATAATTTGTGCGAAATGGAAATTTCCCTTTGTCCTTTGTATGGCATAGCCTTAAATCAGATATTTTAAAAGATTCTCATTAATTCGATTGCACACTTGTTATGAGCAAATGTTTGTCTTGATTACCACTACTACCTACACCACTACCCTATTCTCTTGCGTTTGTTGTACAGAGCGTACTCACGAGTATTCTTAACTGTGCGTGTAATGGTATTTACACAGTATTTGTGTACCACCTGTCCTGAATGGTAAAGCACTTTTCTCCTCGGCTCTTTCGCTCCCTGTCTAGTTCTTTGGATGCTCGGCGCTCTTTCGTCGTCCATCTTCGTTCACCAGGCATAATTCAATTTTCTTGAGTGGAGTGGAAGCATCAAAATATTAGCATATTGATCAGCCTACCACGACCTACCCTCTTAAATTCACGAGCGTAAAACGCACTTAATGCGAACAGCCACTTTACCTGTTTCTGGATCGAATGAAATATCCGCGTCGCGTACGTCGGATTCGGTTCGGCCTGTGATAGTACAACTTTTAAGGAATATCCTTCAAGAATGTAAGCTTCAAGTTTACATGATTTAATATAAAAGGGGAGCCAATCTCCCTCTCTCCTATATTGATTCTTTTTAATTTTTCCATCTCCCCTGCCCTCTTTCACTTTGGTTCAAGGTACTTGGAAATAAGCCGCCTAGGAGGTCCAGTGGCATAGTTTTATTATTTTAAAGAGAACACTTGATCGGCCGTTATACGGATGCGTCCAGCCGGATGTCAAGACGTTCAGAGTCCACGTATCGGTAATAACGTATCCTGAAGTGGTCGCACGTGCACGTGCCTAATGGCCGCAGTTTCCCAAATTGGCAGTGAAAAGGGCTTTAACGTTGCACGTTGCGCGTCACCCGGTTAGCGCTTTGAAGCAGTGTTCGCAGAAACACGTCATCCTGTTTAAAGCCAATTTCACGCTAGAAGGATAGGACTCGTGTGTTAAATCTAAGATCCCTTTGTTAAACCTAATGGTACTTATTTAAATTCCTATAGGGTGAAGGTAGTCTCCCGTCTAAGCTATCATGAAACATTAAGCAACTAATGAGATGAGAAAAGCTGGAGAAAAGTATGGTTGAGTGGTGGAGTGGTCGAGTCCAAATAATCTCTTGGGGCGAGAGAAAAATTTAAGGGTATTCGCGCAAACTGGACAGTTTAAAGGGAATGTCTATAAATCAAGGCGTTCCTGGGCTGTTATTACTGTACATCAGTTGGTCACTCGGCCAGTCGATTTCGACACCACATCGAACTGGACGATTTACGGCTGATCGTGCATCTCGGGGTGCGAGAACCCGATCCGGCCAGTGAACACGACTTCCGCATCCGCCTTACAGTAGCTGCTTTATAGGTTAGGTGCACGAGGGAGTACCTTTTAGTCGTCCAAACCAGCCAGTGAGGCAGCCAGTCATGCGAATAGCTGGCTGGCCAAGCTGCTTGCTTGCTTGCTTGCTTGCTTGCTTGTGTTAGTCGATCTGCCTGCTTGTCTGTATGCTTGTATGCCTTCTTCTTCTTCTTCTTCTTCATCATCATCATCATCATCATCATCATCATCATTTCCTTGCTTCCCTTTCTCTACTTGCTTGCTTACTTGTTTGCCTGTCCATGCGGCGTCGGTTTGTTGCTTTCTAGTCTACGAAGCACCGACCATTAACCAGGAAGAACATAAGAAGGAACTTACTAGTCATAGCTTCTCTGTAACATCCCCTTCTGCTGACACTACCACCGCTGTATCCGCCTATAATACAGAGCTTCTTCCACTCGAGAAAAGGGTGGAGAGCTCGAGAGCGGCTCTCGCGCATTATCTACTAAATATCCCTCCTAGCTTCAGTCATAACTGGATGTACATATAAAAGGAATTTGATAAAGGGTGTAAAAGCTCTTTCCGTCTTTCTCTAGCCCTCCCTCCCCCTCCTCCACGCCATTACTCTCATATTTTCTTTTAAGTATTGCTACTCCCAACTTACTCCACTCGTCAATGTACTCCACGATGCAATGTGTGTGTCGAGATATATTTCAAAGAACCTAAAGCTATTACGCAATAGCTGAATTTTTCCATCATTTAAGGTAATTTCACACTACTCTCGATACTTAATGTCATACTGTATTAATAAGATTTACCTTTCTTCAGTTTGCTTAAGAATTATGAGTTGTGCAAAGTATGCCGAATCTTTGAAAGGTGTAAAGTTTGCAAATATTAATGATTTTTTAGTAAGAATTGAAATTAAAGAGAGTAGTGGTGGGATAGCAGCAACAACAGGAGCAATAGCAGTAGCAGCATTGTATTTATAATTGGTCAATATTAAAAGGCCATTGAGTGCTCGAGTAAGCTGAATATTAGCTTCGTTCCGCTCGACTTGATGTATATAATAAGTCCGTGAGCTTCGATCTATAATGTGACAGACATGACAAATCGACATGCTGATGTTAGCCCGAGTTTCTTTTCTTCGTAGAGAGACAACCACTAGCGTCGATTGAATCTAACGGTGTGACTTTTTCTTAGCTAGTGCCGTAGTTCAATGGTGAGCCCCTTTCATGCCAAATTTTAGATTTATCCTCGGAGAAAAAGGGGGTCAGATTTTGCCACGAAACTCGAGGCACTCGGCCAAGTCGCCAGGCAAATTCTGAAGAATCCAAGAACCCATGCCGATTCTCCAGGTTCCACGCGTATCTTTGTCAATTTTGTCCAATTAATAATTTCGAAAGAAAATTTCATAATTGATTTTTATTGTATAGAGATACACGCGCGTATGTTGGTAGTTTTTGCTTTTAGTATCGCAGGCGCGAGAGTATAAGAAATAGCCGAGGCGACCGGAATTCTACGGTTGTTACTGGTTTCTCGTCGACTTTGGCGCACTCGTTGAACGAAGGAACTAGCAAGGAATTTACGAAAAACTTTAGTATTTTCAGTGAGAGGAAAGTCGAAAATTGCCTCGAGACGAGAAAAGGAAATTTTAGGAAGACTTTGCTCCTTGTCCACGTACTTGTGCGTACTGTAAAAGAATAATGAAAAGCAGTTCCGAAAGATTTCATTTCGTGCCATTATCGTAACTGTCAAGATTCATTGCGTTGTTCGGTTCACGAAAGTGAAACGGAAGAATCGTAGAAAGATATTGGGGAGGAAACTTGAAAATTTCGATTCGTGAGCATACCGCGTCTTCCGCCACAATGATTATTGTATGATCTTGCGAGAGTATAAGAAGGTAAGAAGAACGTACGAAGGAGAGCCTGGGATGGGGGGGCGTCCACTATTTCCCAGAGAAAAGCTAGGATGAAGAGTGGAGAAAAATCTTAGAACACAAGAGTCGTGAAGCTACTTTCCCGTGCTCCGACTGCAAGCTGTAGGTTGCGGGAAGACGAAGGGAGCTTGTGTTCCTTTTTGGGAACGTTCCTTCTTCCCTCCCTTCCTTCCTTCCTTCCTTCCTTCCTTCCTTTCTTCCTTCTCTCTGGCACGGTGGTCTCTGGTCTCTTCCGTACGCCGGCAGTCGCCAGTTCTCCGCAGGGACCCATATTCCAAGGTATCGTCGAATATTTCCAACTCTTTGTTCGCAACAACACTCTCCCCTCTACTCTTCCTCACGACCCCTTTCACTCTACCCTTCTTATCTCGGTTTTTTTTTTCCTTTTCACGACGAAACATCTTTCCCTCCCTCTCCTGTCTCCTATATCCACTTTATCCCCCTCCCCTACTTTTCTTTCATTCTCTTTATTTCTGAATGCGAAGCACTATTTGAAAGTAGATACCACCGCCGGGCTGCTGGTTAGTATACGCACCGTAACTGCTCGATACTTCCACCACCACCGCTTTTTACGGTGACTGTCAAAGAAAATGGGGTCTAGCATCAACAATATAATTGTTTTTTTCTTAATATTCGGGGGATAAAAATCAAGTAAAATCAATATTACAAAATGCATCTATAATGACTACTCATTGAACATGAGAATCGATCGAGTCATGTTCTCTTTTTCGTCGATCAACAAAATTCAGTGAGAAACTTTGCGTTTGTGTTTATGTGCGTGTATGAGAGAGAGAGAGAGAGAGAGAGAGAGAGAGAGAATTCGCTCTTCCTCTTATACAGCAATTGCACGATCGTTTCTATTGCCTTTGCACCCCACATCCCCTTTCCTCCGTTACGTACCCCTTCGTCTCTATCAAGTTTAACTTGGCGCAGCGAATTTCCAAGTACCGTTTTACGAGTTTTCGTTGCCACTGGGAATAGAGGGGGATCAGTCGTTATGGCGGCCGATAAATGTTGTTCCCGAAGTGACTCTTCTCCGTGCTCTCCTACTATCCTCTTCATACCCGTCAACTGCCTCCACGGAATGGGCAGGATAATCAATTTTGCAACGCTATTCCAATTTCATCCGTTTGCCACGTTTTTCAGTTTGAGAATGACATTATCTCGTTTCAAAATTCCCACTTTTACCCCCCCCCTCCCAATCGGCTTCCTTGTTTGAAACTTGGAAAGCATCGATCCTCTGCTCAAGCCCCGCTGACTCGTTCTCTTCCCTACAAGCGGTCACTGTCATGAAACTCTGGCTAGAGAAAGCGAATCACGAATTCCAGTAACGATTACTACTCGAGCACAGGGGTGCACGTATACGACTAGCGCGACTGGTTGAAAATTGCGCGCGAAAAAGTGGTTCAACGAACAAAAAACAGGGAACATACCACTTTGCCTTGCTTCGAAGATGTCCGCCAATCGAATTTACTGCTTGACTGCCCGACGGGCATTACCACGATAAACTCACGGACAAAACTTATCCCCCGACATTCACTCTCGACTTACCTCCTACCACACACACACATTGTATACTTCCTAACCATTGCACATATGTGGCGCTTTATTCGAATAACGTTTCGCTACACTTTCGCGACTGACTCCCTCCCTTCAATTTTTACCTCCGATTCTCTTTTTATTTTTTCTTTCAATTCCATCGAAGCACTGTGTGTTGAAACTCTAACTCCTCCAACAGCCCACCCATTAAATGAGTATTGAATTTATCATGCATCAATACTTGTTATGCATAATTTATATACGTTTATAATAGTGGCATTTTTTTTTCTTTTTTAAATTTCTCCAGTTTCTATAAGAACAACTATAGTCAACACTAATCATGCTTTAAAGTAGTGCGAAACATTCTTTCGCTATCTGGAACAGTGTGGTATAGCGAGTAAATATTTTTCCACGTGTCACTCGGTTATTGACAATTGTCTAGCCACCATGGCTCTATAGCTCATCGGTACGTGGCTTTAGTATTTTTAAACTTTGTCCTGATATATATATAATGCACAAGGTTACTCTTCCTATGACCACCGACTAAAACAGCTAGATGAGTTAGGGTTGCCCATTTTATTCTAATTGCAATGGCAGCAGTACTTGACCCATTAACAACCATTTATTCATCAAAGAAAGACATTTTCTCCATTTTTCAAAGATATTTTCTTTCTAGGAAGATCGAAAAATAGAATGATGTAGGATAAAGTGAAGCATTTTTGAACGATTGCGAAGAATAAGGAGAAGAGATGTAAAATTTATCAGACCTAGGTAGCAAAAAGATAGTGAGGGCAAAAGAAGAGACAAGGGACTGAAAGATGATAAAGAGAGAGAGAGAGAGAGAGAGGGAATGAAGATATAGAAGTATAAAAGTATGAAATGTGGAGGAAGAGGAGGCGGGGGCTGGACAGTCACCCTCATGATATTCTGGCGCGTCGTTAAACGTTATGTATGTCAGTAGCGCAGTCTGACGCGTCAACCAAAATTGAATTTGCGAACAAAACTTTGATAACCTCGTCAGAAAAGCGAAGCCAAAACTTGTGCCTGATCCAGAATCAGAGTCCAAAATCAGTGCCAGAGCCAGAGCCAGAACCGGAACTCAAAACCAAAGTCAAAGTCAAAGTCAAAGTCAAAGTCAAAGTCAAAGTCAAAGTCAAAGTCAAAGTCAAAGTCAAAGCCAAAGCCAAGCCCAAAGCCAAAGCCAAAGCCAAAGCTAAAACCAAAGCCATTCATCGCTCGCACTTTTGTCCTTGATCATCGTTCACCTTTGAAAAATGACTTCAGCACTCTTTTATGAACTTTTATTTGTATGACACCTGACACTTGTTTGTCATTGGTTTGATCAATTCTCCATTTCATTACCATCGAATCGCTAGATCGTTGGATCAGAATCTCCATGCGTCGTTGACAATTGAAAATATCTCTTTGATTTGTTCCCGGTAATTAGTCCAATTGATCTTTGCGATCAAGCTAACAGGTCGAATGCCACGATGTTGCGTGGTCTCGGATAAATTCTATTCAGCTAGGGTTCACGTAGCTACGCGCGCATACCATGCAAGTAGTATACGTAGTAAAGTGGCATGGTGTTGAGACTTGCGCCCCTATTCACTTCCGTTCCACGTACAGTCGCGATGTAACGGTAACTATAGTTAGTACGTGCTAAGTGTGCGCCTGGCTAGGGATTGCCCTATTGGTAGCTGCACGTATTCTCCTCCGCCATGATTACCTTTACACGAAGACAAACGCCTGTTGTCGACCTAATCTGGCTAGGCTGGTCAAACTTGGTTTGATTCAATTAGCGTTTCGTCTCCTCGTTTTTATCCAAGTTATAACGCGAATGGATGGTGCCCTCATCCTTGAAGGGGAAGAAGGTGCTGGAGCAGGGAAACTATTGTGTTTTCACAGGAAATACGTGGGGCCAAGAATGAAAGGAAAGAATGGCTTTGCATTTTATTTTATGTAATTTGATAGAAATACGCTTGCGGAATACGTAATCGAGAGCGGAGTCTGTCCTGCGGCGTGTCCCTGCGATAACCATAATGTATAGTGGTATATTTGGTTGCATCGATTTTAATCAGTGCAATTTATGTGCGACGTGCAAAAGAAATTATCACAGGAATTTGGGAAAATTAATGCTCGAGGAACGACATTGATGTTACTGTGTACAAAGAGAAAGATGGATAGATGAGAGAGCGAGCGAGAGATAGATAGATGTATATACATGAGAGAGAGAGAGAGAGAGAGAGAGAGAGAAAGCGGGACCATATCGGAAAGATTCAATTTCTATGCAGGTCACATACAGATCCATCGCCCTTGTTCTCCTTGCCTCACACTCTGCGAGAAGTTAGCGTTCCTTTTATGGATGCTGAAATTGGAACACAGAACTGCTGTGGCTTCGTGGTAAAGCATCAAAATGGTTTGAACGAAATAAAACTGAATCAAAATTGCCGAAGCCAACGATTTTCGTAGCACACTTGCCATCTCGGAAGGTACGTTTTAAGGGTTTTACATTTTCACGACAAAAGCCGACATTTTCATGTGCATTTTATAAACACATTTCGAAGAGGGAAAGAGTCGCATTTTACTTTCTGACCAAGTAAATATTTGTTATTGCAAAACTTTTTTATTGCTCCGAAATTTTCGATAAACCTACCACAATGTTTGTTTGGCAAAGCTCGTGGTAGGCATATACTATATACCTCTATGCTCTTTCGGAGCATCCATTTTTCAATGGTAATCGATAAATGCGTGTAGAGAAACTGTTTGGAATCCGAATCTAGCGATGCGCCGTCAATGCGACAGTGCACGATGCTAATTTGCCAAATATTTCTCAAAGTTTCCGTCACTTTGCTTAGTTTAAAAGCGTCGACGATAACTCGAGTGCGAGTGAGTCGCGCGTGATATTACACGGATGACATATAGCAAGCTGAAACTTTGAAACTGCGTTGGTTATCGATCCCCACGGTGTTCTTGCTGTAACGACAGGTTCCCCTGTGCAAGTGTGTCTGTGTATGTTTATGTTCTCACTGACTTATATATGTACATACACGCATGCACGCACGCACGCACGCACGCACGCAAACGCACACGCATTCTGTAAGAATCAAGGAAAATGCGAAATCGGACGAACGTGTTTTAAACCCGAAGAATGTATCGTTTAAATTTATTTTAGAATTTCGAACTATAGAGTGCAAAGCCATAAATCTGTAGCATATAACGGCACCTGATTTGTTGGCGGCCGTCGTTGTATGACCGAGAGAAGTCGGCGTGGTCAGCTTAGGCGGTTCTATCTTCTGTGGCACACTGTGCGCCGGGATCGATCCAGGATTCGTCATGGTGGTCATCGTCGTGGGCATCATCAAAGTCGACATGGTCAGCATCTTTCTCAGTTACGGCGATACTACTACTACTGTTACTATTATTACTACTACTACTACTACTACTACTATCACCAGCAGCACCACTCGTTGCCTCTCGTTCGTGACGATCCAGTTGTACACGAGAGATGATGACGCGATCGCGTAAACTTGAAAGATCCACGATGATAACTTTTCTTTCGTGTAATTTCTTCTTCTTCTTCTTCTTCCTCCTCTTCCTCTTCTTCTTCTTTTCTTTATTTTTCTCTCTACTAGCGCTGTTACATCTATTTTTCTCTAGTTTCTATTCTTCCCCCCCCTCCCCCCACCTTCCTCCACCTCTACCGCAACTACCTCTATTCCTCACTTATTTACACACAATGCAATCTTATTTAATACTATTTCTCTCTTATACTTTGAAAACAATCTTGCCTCTGACTTTGGATTCCCTTCTTGAAAATTTCAAATGTACTCTCTTGTTGATTGTAATATGATTTATTACGACCGCGAGACTCTGATCCTCTTTCCCTTCTCTCTCTCTCTCTCTCTCTCTCTCTCTCTCTCACTATCACTTTCTTCTTTCTTCTCCTCAATTGAATATTTCGCTTCTTCGGTAACCAAAATCACTCCATTGATTGTTCTCCACGATCCTTCATGTTTCATTGAATGATTGTTTTTTATCACGGTGGTGCGCGAACAGTATTTCTCATGGTTTTCCACTCTTGTTTTCCACCTCTCGATCTCTCACTACCCGCGCGTCTTTAAACTCGTTGCAACGTTATCCCCACCACAAACGGTCGGTTTGACGTTTGTCTGCTCCTGTCAAGTACGCTGCCCCTAGTATTTATCACATTTGCCTCACAAACGGTTTCACAAAAAATCCACGCGTCAAGCTTTTGCCAAGTAAGATTTAACTGCCACTCGCGAAACGCTTTAACAATCCTGTTGGTGGTAACCAGGAGTCAACGAACATTTTCAATTACTTTCAATTATTATCCTGGAAGAAGAGTAGTGTTTTCGAGGAGCGGATTTCTTATTTATGTTTCGTTTTCTTCTTTTTCTTTTTAGTTCCCTTTCCGTCCGTATTTCCCGGTCTTTCTTTCTACTTTTTCTCTTTTTTTTTCTGGACTTTCTTATTTTTCTTAAATCGTGTCCCACTCGAAAGAAGCTCCAATAGTAATGTGATCGGTGGTAGTCAGCCGTTGGTAATAGTCGGGGGGGGGGGGGGGAGTGGTAAAGACGAAAAGTATCACGAAAAAACTGAAACGCAGGTGTTTATTATATAGTGGGTGAGAACGCGAGTGGATATTGTATGCACGCGGCTGTGACGCGCGCGTCACGAAGCAGCGCGTCGCAGCAGCAGAACGTCTGGCGGGGACGTCGCGACGCGTCGAGGTACTCTCGAGTGTCGCGCGAATCCCAGTGCGGGCTGCGCGTCTTTGGTGGCTCTCGTAGCAGCAGCGTCGGCGTCGGCGTCGGCGTCGGCGTCGGCGTCAGCGTCAGCATCGGCGGCGGCTGCGGCGTCGGCGTCGGCGTCGGCGTCGGCGTCAGCTGCGGCGTTGGCGTCGATGGTGGTGGTGGTGGTGGCGGCGGCGGCGGCGGCGCGATGGGACGTTCTGACGACACACAACGACAGCGACGTACGCTGTGCGATATTACGTCACGTCCGGCAGAACGTAGAGAGATGAAATTCGTTTACCGGAGAAAGCGCAAAGGGACGCTTACTGTCTGCTTGTCCGCTCTTTTACCTGTCTGCCCATTTACCTACCTAGCTACTTGCCTGCTTGATTGTTTACTCAACTCCTTCCTTGCATCCTGCCAGCTGGCTCAACCATCCACCGTCATCAAAACGATTCTACTGCCATCGCCGCCGTCATCGCCGCCGCCGCCGCTGCCGCTGTCGCCGTCGTCCTTGCCGTCGCCGTCGCCGTCGCGACGTTTAGAGGCGCCGGCGTTCCCGAGTATCCGCGGAATCACACGAGCTAAGACACGAGACACTACTAGTTGCGAGCTGCCTGCCAACGTGAGAACACTTACTCCCCAACAATCGTTCGTTCAAGTAAATTTCTTATTTTTCCTCTTCATCTATTTCTTCAACCTTTTCCCTCTATTTTTATGATTTTTATCTTTACACTCCATTTTAAAATCTTCTCGATTCTCTTTCTTCTTAGTCTAACAATTTTCTCCGCTACACATTGCTCCATGCATGAAACTATTGATTGGATCGCAGAGAAGCAAAGGGGAGAGAGAAAGAATGAAGGACAAAGAATGAGACGGAGAGTAATTCTTTCTTGTAGCAGCATACTCCAAGTATCAGACCTTTCACCTTTCTTCATGATTTTGGATTTTATCGGTTATTGGTGAATGAATGATAATCGGTAGAAAATGAGCAATTTATTTGTTTCTCTCTTTTCGAATTAAAAAGAATTTTTAATGCGGAAAATTTGGAAAAACTAATTAGAATTTAAAAATTAAAGAGTGCAAAAGTATGATGCTGACTAGAATGGTTGGCAAGAATACATTCCGCATTATGGCGTAGAGGTTTTGCGCAACGGAGCACAAAAATGAAACACTCGCATACTAATTTAGATACCCTCGACGCGCATCTCGGAAAGAAAATAGTAGCGGAGATTCTCCAATGAAAACTCGGACAGCTATTTACAAAACGTTTTATAAGCTTTAGCAAAAGATTTTAGCATTCTCGCAGGGGAACATTTTTCTCGCGACTTTTCCGGGAAATTCTACACGGCGGCCAAACTGGAGCATGTCGGGGTGGTCTCCGTTCTGACCCATTGCTAGCTTTATCTACTGATCCATTAAGTGGCGCCGCCCGCTGGTACTTGAACGAACTAGGGTGATTGCGATGCTATCCTTCGACCAAATGCCCCGAGAATTCCTATGCTACCTTTGGTAACATTGATGCTAGGCTAAGAGAGTGTCTTTTCGATTTTCGCCCGCGATACTAGAGTTGTCTCCTCTATACATATATCCCTTTCTCTCTCTCTCTCTCTCCCCACCCCCTATTATTGAAAATATCAATACAAGAGGATAATGGGATAAAAGCACATTTCCACCTCCCATTTCTTCTTTTCTTCCTTTTCTTGTCATCGGCTTCTTCTTTGATACTCAGCTGCTAACAACTTTCCCTTTAATCGATGCTCTTCATCGCGTTCCCTTGGTAACACGAACACGTTCGTTACATCGAAAGAGCAGTCTATTACTTATTCATAAATTATTTCGGGATAACAAAACCAACTATAAAGCAATCAAGCTATTATGATCGTGCGGTGAAATGAAAAGTAAATATTTTACAAGAGTAATTTTCATATTGATATCGCAATTGAATACGTGAGAAAATATTAGCACGTAAGCAATGGTAATTGTATTAACTTTGTTCGATTCATAATGAATTTCATTAAACTTTACAATGCTACAAGCATAATCATTTGTTTCGAACGCGTCAATCATGTGTGCAATTATTGAGCGTGCAAGTTTTACGCGAGATCGATAAGTGAAATGTCAGCTTCTATCTTCACAAGTACCAAGTTGTTGCTAGTCTATCAAAGCAAATTATCAACACAAGTGATAAATCACTCAGTGATGGACTTTATTCCGATGCAATTTCTAGCCTACAGCGAACTATCTGCTTGCAAAATAAACCCGTTTGAATAAAACAGTAGATGATAATAGGTTAAGCTGTTCAACAACGGTAAGCTGCAGTACACCGGCATATAAACGTAAATATTCATCACAGAGAAACGCGTGCTGGAAAACTTGTGCATCATTAGATTTCCAATTTATTTTAAACCCACATCGAGTATTCCCCGGCTTAAGATTCTTAGCTTATCCAATAAACGCAAGCAAACAAATCCGATTAACTTTGGTGTCCTGGTGGGCTTGCGTTTTGCGAATAGTATTCAAATTTTACGAATCTTACGAATTTTATCAATAGCGAAAAACATCTTTCTACATGGCTCTTATATGGACAAGCTTTGGCTCGCATTCAACATGATAAATAATTCTGTTTGTGACCAGAGCCCCCCATCTAGGCCGCTCTCTTTTCAAAGGCGAACGGAGATGAAGTGACATACGTCGCTTCGTATTTGCGGTGATGCGTATCCGACTGCAGAGACTCTACGAGCTATTGGTGTTTGCTCGCAAAGAACTTGACATCGTTCTTGCTATTCCTTTCAATTGGTCCATCCCCCCCCCCTCTCTCACTCTTTCTCCCTAGCCATTAGTCCCAAATATTAATTCTTTATTATACAGAGGTATCCTCCATTCGAAATCAATTTACAACATACAACAATAGTTTTTAGACGAAGGAGGAGAAGAAAACAAGAACCAGAGGTATATATACTAAGAAAGTTTAGAGCTATTCGTTAATATTCAGTGGATATTCTCATACGCGTACAACGTTTTGTTTTCAAAGAGTAAAGGTAAAATATATATATATAAAAGTAGATAAGTACGGTAAACAATGAGCTTCGGCTAAAAGTAGAAGATGCTTTGTGGATAGATAAGAAGCCTCTTTTTTTTATTCTTTTTTACTTAAACTGGTACCAATGAAGGCAACGGTATATCCTTAAGGCCGACAAGAACCCTCATTATACCGATGTGCACCGGAGAATTACATTACATTAGCCCTGAGACTCCTACTTTTGGTAGATACTAGGGGACTTTGGGGGTTCACTTGTTCGCATCATAACTTCCCCTCTTTTTTGCTATTCGACTTTATGGTCTGCTAATCGTTAAGATGGGAGCCGCTTGCTTCTATATTAGAAGGAAAAGAGGAGGAACTTTTATTTTCCGCATATTGGTTTAAATATTTCATGATAAATGGGATCGACTCTATTAAGCCCAGAAATGGAATCTCAAAAGAGCAGCTTGAAGCGATAGAAAACGATGGGATCGAGAAAACAGGTGAAGGAAGATAGAGGCAAAGAGAATTTGCCTATGGAGATAAAGAAATAAGAGGGGAAGAAAACGTATCAAAGAGAGAAAGAGAGAGGAGATGGTAGCAAAAGAGAGTCAAGGGGGAACGTGAATGGAAGGTGGAAGGGCACACGATGAGCTTCAGGCAATTCGCCAACATTGCCATGTTGCCGTAATTGCAGCTAATTAAAAGGTTCAACTCTCTTGTCTCTTGTCTCTCTTCTCTCTTCCTCAGCCATCGTTGCTGCCAGGTTCTGTCGCCTCTCCAGATAGCTAAAAGGTTGTGCTCTCTGCTTTTCCCCTTTTGTACACTCCCAAGGAAACTCGCCTACGTCAATGAGCAATGGTCAGTTTTGCTCTCGTGTCAATGATTTGAATATGATCGAAATGACATGGAATCATTTCGCCCTACTTTACACCCTCTCTCTGCCACGCGCACACCCATTGACTCGATATAGTCGACGTTGTTTCGCAAGCTCCTCCAATACGTGGTAGTGATGGAGTTTAGCTCATATCTTTGTTTGTGCTACGTACATACGCTTGCTGCGCTCATGTCACTGGAAAGACTAACGGGGACAGCTTGTCCGCGAGGCAATCCATACCGTAATGGCAAGCTGGAAAATTTATGATTACCTCCGTATGACCAAGCGGTTTTTTTTTGTATCGCGAGGAAACACAAGTTCCTTGCTATCTTGTTCGGCAATTGATTGGTAGAACGTCAAATGGATTGGATTGCAACTTTATTGTTACGCGTTATTGCGCTGAAAGACTTTTCTGCTCTTTTCGACTTCTCCTCGTGATTTCAAAAATGAAATTCCACTTTGGATAAATAAAGTTTAAAGAATTTCAAATTTTCCCAAAGTTTGAATCATAATTAGGTTGCGGGATATATCCGGATAATCCGCTAATGTTTATGGGAAAATAGTTTGGTGAAAAGGGTGCAGTAAAGAAAAAAAAAAAAAAAAAAGTTCCAAAATAGTTCCCGACCGTGAGTATCCTAGTTGCATCCTTTAACCAGCAACAAAACAAAACTTGCCCGACAACACACTGGTCTTTCCAATTCTCCTGGCGTGTGACATCGGCATCGTATTCGAGCCATGCATGCAACATTAATGCAATACAAATGTTTTCCCTAGTTAAATATTTCATCAAAATATTTTATTCGTCGTAGAGATTTATTTAATGTACGGCACAGTTATAAAGTGGGACAGGGTAGTAGATGGCACGTGTTGTTGTGCAGGTGCATGTACCTACGTATGCGAGCTAACAAGATAGGAAACAGTCAATAATTCACGCATTACTCTTGGTTATTGTGTTGCCGTGCTGCTGTGCTGCTGCGCTGCTGCGCTGCTCTGCCGTTGTTCTATCGTGCTACTCTCGTGGTTGGCAATTCGGTTTTAGGTTTGCTTTACGAACCATAGAGAGAGGTCCGCGAGTCGGTTAAATATCGCAGAATTTAGGTAGAAAGAGCCAGTCTGAGCGCGACGTACCAATGAATCGCACACAACCGCGCACATACTTTCTTCCGACAATACTGACAATTGGAGGAACTTTCAGCAACAACAAGATCCATGGATGTCTAATTTTTGCCCTTTGATTTCGGAAGGGATGAAAATGAAGGAGGTCCCGGAGAAAAAGTGTCGAGCGTACTTTCGCTCGTCGTTCAGGGTTCCTGACGCTTCGTGAAAAATTAAAACATGTCCAGCTACTATTATTTACCACGTGGTGACAGTGAAAGAGAACAAAGTGGAAATGGGGAAAAAAGGGAGGATCGAGCGTTTTTTCCAACGTCACCTTGTAAGTTCGGCCTGTTTATTTCACGCTAATTAACTGAACGTGAAATATCCTTTGGGAAGTGGAAAAAGATGAGTGGAAAAATATATTCTACATACTCGTAAGAGCAATGTTAATGTCATAATTTAGCAAGCAATCGAGAGGAATAGAAATTACAAATTTTACACTTGGCAAATATTAGCTTTCTCAAAGCATTGCCATATCATGTCTAGGAAGAGCAAAGTGTCGAATTGACTCGGAACGCTGCTTCGAGAGAAATTTTAATGCGACTCTCTTATTAGAAAGAACGCTCGGTTTCAAATATATATAGACACCTTGATCCCAGGTTTCTTGCGAGTCCCTCGAAATCCCCTTGGAATAAAAATTTCCGTATTATTAATGTTGGAAAAAGGGTTTTCTACGCAGAGCTCGCGGCGTGATAACCCACATCCAGAGGAACGCCGTCTTTTATCCGTGGCGACCCTTATTAAAAAGAAATATACCGTCTCGGAATTGATCTTGCAAGATAAATAGCGGGGTTAATAGTCCGCTCTGTATTCTAGGCTGACGGTGAGTGGCTACGGGCAGAAAAAAGCTAGGCCAGAGGGAGAGGAGAGTAAGATACAGAGTGTCGTTGGAAAGAAAAGGATCGAAGAAATAGTGGTTGGTTGGTTGGTTGGTTGGTTGCTCGCTCGCTCGGTTGCTCGGCTCCTCGATGATGAGAAGAGAGCAGAGAAGAGCTTCTTCTCGGATAAGAGAAGCGAGAAAGAGGATAGATGAGTAGAAGGGAAAGAAGTAGCACTGAAAGTAACATAGGAAGGGGACATGGTAAAGTCGAGTGAGTCCGGGTGTTTCATAAGTACGTACGAAACGGGAATTCATTTCCTCTTAAAACGCCGGCGAGTCTCTTTCATCATAAATGTTATTAATCGCCGGGGGCCCTTTCGTCCTGACGATGTTCGCCATTTAAGCGTCAAAGTTTTTCCAGTCCCTCCGCGCGCGTTTTTCGTACCTGGAGTCCTCCTCCTACTCTCCCCCTCTTTCCTTCCAGAGCGTCGCCATTATTCCTACTGCCACACTTATTTCAGCGCGGAGCTTGCCGAGGGCGGAAAGAGGCACGACAATTCCGCTTGAGACGTTTCCCTTAACGAAGTTGGGAGCAAGTTTTCCCTGGGTACGCGCGATTTGTAGCCTGGCTCTTCGCGAGTCCCGGGAACTCAAAGATTTCCCTGCTTTTGCCCGCTTCGCATTCGATACTCGCAATTAAGTCGGATTACGCGGTAATAACAATTAGTAGTCGAGCGTAACAAGTTTCGACGGAAAATTTACTCTCGGGATTGCAGGCGGTCTTGCTGCGCTGCATATGCCCCATTAGGCCTCATTAGGCATATATATATATATATATATATATTATAGGCGTATAAGGCACATAGGCATATAGACGCGTGGACGTTGACGCACCTCAACTGGAGAATGTGTCACACTAGAGGCTACAACTACCACCCACCACTCTTACCTTGGAATAGCAAGCTTTGCCACTTGCTTACTACTCTCCGTTAGCGCACGATCGGAAGTTACGGGGTCACTTGTTACGAGGGACTCGATTACGAAACGAGATGTAATTTTCTCAAGTCGAATAAGCACTCGTTTCCTTAAAGATCGTAGACGATGGTGGGTGGTGAGCTTGGTACAAGAGCTCCGAAGGTTGTTTGCGAAAAGGGCCAAGACAAAGAGGAGGAACCAGCAATTTCGAGGTAGCGTTACGCAATTTACTGCCTCTCTTTCTAAAAAAGATCCAGTTAAATAAGAGAGACCGGAGTCTTATTAGGAGATGATGGGACTCTCCCTTCTCCTCGTCGACGGCACCCTCGCGACCATGGAAACAACGAAGAAAACAACGCGCGCTGCCTTAAGTTAACGGAAGAGAGACGCGGAAGAAACCGGTGGATGGAGATAGTTTGTCAACCCTGTGCTTGTTTCTGGCTCGAGCGAACCTAATTAAAGTCCTACACTTTTCTTTCATTACGCTACCCGCCGCTGTTCGCCTCCGTTTTACTTCCGTGTCCCGTGTCCCGTGTCCCGTACCCCGTACCCCGTACCCTTCGGCTCTCTTTCCATCCACTAGAAACTACACTACCACTACTACTAAGGGTCAGCGCGCTCGATCTCTTACTTTCACGATTCGCCTACTTTGCTGCATTATAATTCTCAAGGTTGTCCTTTAATTTTCTTTGCTTATACACAAACGCATACCTAAGGAAAAAATTTCTTTAACATTAAGCGAAGCGTGCATCTTTGATTCTGATAAAGAAATACAAAAGCTTTTTTCTCTCTGGCTACGCTCATTCTACATTTAATTTTTATGCTCAAAGGTTCTTTCGTTTTAATTAGCGTCTCGTAGCCTCGAGTCTTTGACTTCAAAATGGCGCGCGCTATCGAGGGTTTATCTAGAGGATCTCTCGAGGATTCTATGCATTCGATCAAAGGACTTTGGGAAAGTTTAAGAAAAGAACGCGTTCGTGACCCCCCCCCCCCCCCTCTCTCTCTCTCTACAGTTTGGCATCTCGGTAGAAGAGATCAGGGAGAGAGTATGTTTCTCTGATAGGGTTCACTCGCTCATACGCGTTCCCGACAGAGTTTTGGGGCTCTCGGGTGAATTAGCAACCGAGAGAGAGAGAGAGAGAGAGAGAGCCACAGCCCAGCTATACTTGAACAGTCGTGTAATCTCGCGTATAGGCTGTCCCTTCCATAAACGTGCAGGCATTGTCGGTTGCACACGAATGCCTGGGTACCCAGTGGTTACGGTAATGAAATTGCTACGCTACCCCTCTCCAGCTGATATTATTCTGCTTCCCAACAGGAATACCGGCCGTTGCGTCGGTTGGTTTAGGGACCAGCCGAGTGATATTTCGAGAAGTTTCCTCGGAGCTATTCGCGAGCTCTACCCATTAAACACGTATATTGTCTGCTCTATACCCACCGGACGGACATGTTGCTCCTAGCACCGCACGCGCGTGCTATCTCTTTTCATGCTACTGCCGCTACATGTTTTCTACGTGCACCTTCTCCTCCTCCTTCTCTACTATTCTTCCTTCCTTCCTTTCTCTCTTTCTCTCTTTCTCTTCTCTCACGAATCCTCGAAGCATAGTGCCTTTCGTTATATTTTGCTCAAATATCTGGATTACTCTTTATTCAAAAAACATAAATATATCAAGCTTTCTTTTTCCTTTTTTTTTTTATTTGCTCCATTTATCTCGCGACGCTTTACCCGTTTTCGCGAGAATGAATGATATGATATATTTCTTATAGATATTGTTTGATTAACATACATAACGATTAAAAGTGTCAACGAAAAGTTATTTTCAACGATTTAACCTCGCTGCCAAAAATTTATCTCTTTACTTCTCTCTGTGTACTTGACTGACTATATTTTATGGGAAAAAAGAAATAGGAAAAACTCGTACCGTGAAACTATTTTGCTAGTTCATTAGTATTCTTGGAGGTATTTCGGGCTTGTGCCACGCTACCTTCTTATTACTGCGGGGTATTTAAAGTAACTTGTTTAAGCAAAATGGAATGATTCGGTTGAACTGAATTTTAAATTATGTAATTTCGCCGAATAACCGCACATACTCCGCATAATCGCAAAATTGTCCTTGTAAATCAGTATATATATAATAAACTATGCGAACACATCGATCGGTATCCATATCGTGGAATATCGATGACTGTTCGGAAAAGCATAGTAATGCGGTGAGCTAAACGTTAAATGATATTTATTAATCGACTATTTGATTGTTAAGTGCTAATAGCTGAAGCCGAATAGAATCTCCCGTAACTCCATAATTTTCAACGTCTATACGTATATGGGTTTATATCTATTTCGCGTTCACACAATATTGTTATGAAAAACGAGCGTGCATCCATAGTTGTTATTCGCATTCATTTTGAAAAAACTCTATTACACGTTCTGTATTTTCGCTTTCTCCATTTTATTTATTTTACTTTCGTTTCAACCATATATACACGCGTCATTTGACATCGTTTCAACTTTGTACGAAACGTCGACGGGATTTAAAAAATAAGCCTCTTGAAGAAACAATTCCCTCGTATTGAAAAACGAACAATAGAATTTATCATTAACTATTTAGCGTGCGCGCTGTCGAACTATCACTTATAGTCACATGCAATTTTCCCTCCGGCAGGTCTTCTCGAGTAATAAAGATTATCCGATATTAGTGAAATGAGTCGAGGCAATTTAGACGAGGCCACTGTATAATCAAAATGCAGGCTTGCTCCACGAAAAATGAGAGGTAACGACTATTAATTTAACAAGCCACGAAAGAAAGTGATTTCAAACGGAATAGCTTTTTTTTTTCTCGGTGCTTTCCTGAACTGTCTGCGATCGCTGGGGTCGCAATTTTCAGCTTGGTATTTCTAAGTAGGAACGACTTGGGTCGACCAACTTGAGAGACAGGAGACGAGACCAAGGTTCTAGAGTACAAAGATCACAACACGACTCTTTTCTCCTTTATATGTATTGTAAATTGTAAATTGTAAATTGTAAATTGTAAATTGTAAATTGTAAGTTGTAAAGTAGAGGGAGAAGGATGGGGGGATAAAAGGAGAAAAATAGCGAGCGAGATAGGGATTCCAAAGTGAGCTCCGGGTAATAATGGTGCAAGACGTTAAGCTGAAGGGCTAAATGAGAACGAGCTAAAGACTGGAAAAGTTAGTTCGGCTCGAGGAAGAATTAGAAATCGTCGAGTACCTTCTGCGGCTTTTGCAGTAATTCTCGTTCCAGCTGTGGAAAGACTTGACTCACCAGGGAGAAAGATCACTGGAAGCAATTAAAACAGGGACAGAGAGAGAGAGAGAGAGAGAGAGAGAGAGAGAGAGAGAGAGAATGAGAAAAAAGATTAAGAAAATCGGTCAAAGACTAAAAGCTAAAGACAAAAGCAGAAAATCCAGAGGAGAAGATGGCCATAGAAATATGTGGTATGTCGTGCGCTTCGTGCGCACACCACACAGTTGCAGCAACAATCGCAGTATCAATTACTTAATGTCGACAAAATGTAATCAAATGCAAGAGTAGTAGCGAATTACAGTACGGATTGTTCTCGAGGTATTTAAGGGAAACTGCACTTTCAGGATATTTAGTCTTCGAATTCAGAGAGTCGAGTCACCTCTGTACTCGATTCCCACCCGAATTAAGTTAGTTCTTCGATTAACGTTAACGAAGTCACAGATCGCTCAGAATGTCTTTGAAGGTAATGACAATCACGTGGTCTTCCGATGTTATCCCAGCCAAGGAATACGCTAGGAAAACTGAATAGCTAGAAAATGAGTCAAGTGCGGATAAGTGCGGTCATTTCGCGTTGCTTCTTCTTTCGTTTTGCCTAAGAGATCGCGAACCGTAACTCACTCCATTAATGTGAACCAGCTAGAGATTCGCCGCGATAGATGTCGCCTTTTCCCTTCCTCCTTCCTGTGAAAAGGAACTTTGGAGCGACGAGAGCCAAATAAGCGAATCCATGCAGCAAGATTAACGAGTAATCATTGAAATTAATAAGCAATTTCGTAACTCCGCGAGTTTCTGCTCATGTTAAAATATTTACAGGGCTTATTTCATAATGACTTCTTTGTAAACTAGATAATTTATTCTTTCTTTATGCATAGGAAAAGAAGCCCTCCCAACAACGGGGAGCCATCAGCGTTGGCAAGAATTCTAGTTGAAACTCTCATTTCTTCGCGTTGAATGTTTCAATGAAGAATCATTGTAGGATTGAATGTGACGGAATAAAACACTAAGAGCGAGAACGACGGCATGTTCTCTCATTCGTGTCTTGGAAATCCCATCGATGGAGGCTCGAAAGCTTCAAGGTATTTCGATATTTCGGATTTTAATAAGAGAAACTTTGAAGAAATTTATTTAAGTAGCGCATCAATGTGAGTGCATAAGCCATAAAAACAGATACCTCCGGAAAGAGCTAGGATCACAAGAGTCTGCGCCTAGAAGGTGTGTCTGAAGTGAGTGTCCATAAATAAAGAAAATGCAGAGTGTATTCTGCATGAGGGTAAATCCCAAGGTTTCTCGAGGACGAGCCTGTTTTATACCGGCGTTTTAAGTGAGGTTATCTCGAGGGGCCGCTTATAATTTATATTAATGAGGTCAGCGTCGGGAAAGGGGACAGAATCGAGTCCTGCGTCTTCTTTGTAAGAAACATTCATAGAATGCCTGAGGGATAAGTTTATAACATTAAGCATGCTTCTAATACAAAGACTGACTCTAGAACAAACATCGCAACAGTGACCGAACTTTAATTGGCTGTCTACTGATTTAGAAACTGCGAAACTGCGAAACTGCGAAACTGCAAAACTGCGAAAGTTCTTTCAACTTGCAGTTTGCTTATAGACAAGGAAAATGAGAAAAAAGACGAAAGGATCTCATTAAATAAACAAGTCAATGGATGTGATTGCCTAATATGTTAATTGAAGACACAAATTGAAGAAATTCAGAGCTGCATCCTTTGCTCTGGAGCTCCACTTACAATTAGAGTGACTTGAACGCGCACCGTAAAAGAATGCCCGGGAGTAATGGATGCGTGCGGGAAACAGTAGAAAGAGTAGGTAAGGTAGAAGAAGGAGAAGAATAAGAAGAGTAGAAAGAGTAGTTTCTTGGAGAATTACGGCTATTGTGTTGGACCTGCAGCCCGGTGCTCTTCGTATGGCTATTACTATGATAATATCTCGAACGGTGCTGGCACAAAATGACTAATTAGGTGTGAAAAGGGTAGAAAAAAGGAAAATGCGAGAGAGGCGAGAGAGGCGAGAGAGGTTGTTGCGTACTAGTGGTGGGAAAATGAAAAAAGGCTTAGAGGGAGAGAACCGAGAGGAGAAACGAGGACGCGCTTAAATGCAAAATGTTTCGATCGAGAAAAAAAAAAATTATAACTATGGGGAAAGAAGACGAACCGATGTAGAGAGAGAGAGAGAGAGAGAGAGATTTTAAGGGAAAAATTGTCAAACGAGATATAAAGATTAAGTTTAATTTCTAACGAACCACACGTACACACGCGCACACACAGGGCTGGTCAGAATGGTAAAGCACGTAGGTTAAAGATAGGGATGGAGAAAGAGAGAAGTGGGGTGAGCGAGAAAGCGTGCCAAGCAACGGGGGTTTTGCGCATTGCGCCCACTCTGGCGCAGCAGTGGGGTTTATTTCTGATCTCTGCGTGCACGTCGTGTTCTTCTCCCTCTTTGCAAGCTATTGTGCGTCACGCGGTTTTCCTCTTGCAAAGCTTTCTGCTTTCCTACCGCCGTCTTTCTCTATCCATTGTATCGCTCTCTTCGCTATCTATACCAGAATCGTGACAGATTTCATAGGAAAAGCTTCCCTTACCGCGCGAACCCTTCTCCCACTCATCGAGAAGACTCTACCAACCATGCATCGATCTCACCGAAGGAATTCCCACTGGTTGGATCAACTAGGGAGGAAACAGCGGTAGCCTCTTCATCGTCCTCCGTTGCTTCACGCACCTTTCCTCTTTGCGAGAGGAAAGCACTTTGAAATATTTATTTCCACTTTTTTCCCTTGACTTTTTTAACATGATTTGAGAATCGTCTTACTGCAAGAGTCTTATCTCTCTCACCCCCCTTTCAAACCGACAGCATCGCATCGATTGATCCAATGTGCATTTACTGGCTTTCTTACTCGAAAGAGAAGGGAGCGGTGGTGGTGGTGGTGGTGGTGGTGAAGAGAGGGATTGTATCGAGCGTATTTATTTGGAATGTGGCACGACAAAGACATCATATGTGATAGGAGTAGGAAGAGAGCAATGCTAACCCCGGAGGACAAGGGAATATTTGTTATTCCCCGTGTGTGCAAAAAGCTTCTCCCCGATACATTGAGCTCGTCATCGATTTATTCGCTGATTCTCCATTGGCCATTCACTGATTCGTCAAGAAGCAGGCGATGCGCTTCAGTTTTTGCATTGTGACGCATTCGTCTTTTACTCTCGTGTTGGACGGACGAGTGGTAAATAAAAATATGGCCTTTATTAAAGCACTCGTTAAGTGAGAAAGGGTAAAGAAAGGAGGGGGATTTCTCTATTTGAAATGCACGTGAGAATCACAGAGATAATCTATAAGAGCAATTTATTCCTATTATCTGCTTCTTTTTCTTCTTCTTCTTCTTCAATGGGAAAAGACAATTTGTATAAAAAACATTTTCCGAACAGTGTTGAAAATCCAATGGTCGTGGTAATCGCAAAAATTTATCACACCATAAAAAGTGTTTCTATGCAAAGTAATAGGAGAAACCGTGGAAGAAGGCGTTTTTTCGCATTATCTTTTGAATTCCAATAGCGACCAACAGTATATTCTAGAGCGAGGCTTCATACAATTTCTTGAAATGCGGGATACCGGGGATGGCTGGTGGACTGTGTTTGTTTAGAAAATAAGAAAGTATCGCAAAACTTGCGCAAATGTTCCCCCCATAGTATACGTCCTGCGTATTTTTCTTTCGTCATTAGAACAATTTTCAGTTCGCTTCTGAACTTTCATTTCAAGTTTTGTATTTTGAGTTCTGGGTTCTCGATACTCATTTCTTGTGCTTTTTTCTTTCCGCGTGTCCCTCTTTCATGTTTCTTCTGTTTCGGTTACTTTTTCTTCTCATCTTTCTCCTATTATTTTTCCATAATATTTTAGCGATAGCGCGCGCGGTACCACAGGCAATATCGTGCGATATGCAGTAGTTACCTACCTGCCACACGTGCAATATTGACGACTCGGAATACCTTTCTTGCGCACATCGCCATCCTTCTTCACCTTTCTTATCCTCTTCCTGATAATTTCTCTCTCTCTCTCTCTCCGATCGACTTGTTTTGCACACTGTACTATTTCGCACCCTTGCAAATCCACCTGTCTGTTTCTTTCCAGCAGGGTTTCTAGCATTTCCAATAATCATAAATAAATAAGAAAAGGATGTTCGTGTACGTCCGCATGATTCATGATAGTAGAAATTTTTCAAGCTCAATAAAACTAAACTAAAGCCATTTACCGGGAAATTCCTGGAGATAAAGTATTATGTATATGTATCTTATTCCGTCGAAGGGTAAGTCTAGTTGAAATTTTGCTCGAATGCATTCTTAAAATAGGAAAATAGGAAAATAGGAAAATAGGAAAATAGGAAAATAAGAAAATGGGAAAATAAGAAAATAGGAAAAGGAAAGGAAAATATTCATACGCGATCTCTCTTATACGCGCTACTGTTTTGCGCATCGTATATCCGGTCGCCACAAATGTTTTGCGTTTCTTTATTTCGTTTCATTGCCAGGTTTTCCGGGTTGGCATTTTCCTTGGCGCGAGCCCATCTCCGAACGCCAATTCCTATCGCGGTTACACACCTGTACTGCAGTTCGCATTGGCATTCCACGTTTCTATCATATCGCATCATCCCTTCGTTACGGAGAAGAGCGAAGTGGGAGGGTGCGGGTGGAGGGAATGGAACCTCCGGGCAATCGGTCTCTGGCGGAATAATTTATCCAAAAAAGACTACTTAATAATGCAAATCGCGCTTCCGTGAGGCCGCGTGTACGGGGCAAAAAGGGGCAAAAAGGGGCATCTCGAGCCCGGGGAAAAAAACACGTTCGTCAAGGTACGCGCGCTGAAATGTGCCCCAGGGATGAATAATACGGTAACGCGATGTGCCCTCTCCATGAGCTTATGCAGAATGCAGGAGTTGCTGGAGTCACTGAAGTCACTGAAGTCACTGGAGTCACTGAAGCCGCTGGCGACACGAGGCAGAAATAATCGGACCAGCTGTACTACACGAATATGTGTGTCGTGTTCATGTTCGTGTTCGTGTTCATGTTCGTATTCGCTCAATGAAGAGAACGAGGAGGAGGCGGCGGATAGTGCAGTATCGCTTTGTAAACAGTCCAACGAGAGAGAGAGAGAGAGAGAGAGAGAGAGAGAGAGAGAGAGAGAGAGAGAGATCCGATTAAAATAGTAAAATCGGCTAGCTACCTTTTATCAAACAACTAGGAAATTATTGTTTCTGTCGTTGCGCGCCGATTAATTTCCATCTGTCCTTTTAGCTGAAACGCTAACCGAAATCGCTCCTGAATGACCGCTGTTAATGGTATCACGCAATTGCGCACATACGTGTGTATGCGTGCGTGGGTTGTTTTCTCATTTATTAATTAATTTAATCGAGCCTTTTAACGCTATAGGTGCTGCTAATGCGAATAATCGAATAGAATGGTGCACCTACCTACCTACCTCTTTCTATCTTTCTGCCGCGCCATGTGCATTAACAAATGTTTCTCTCTTTATTTTTCACCCGTTTACCTCTCTCCCCGCGGCTTTAAAATATAATTAATCTCCATCTGGCCACTATTACTTGCATTAATCTGATAGGATTTAGTTTAATCATATTAATAACCTCATTCATCCTATTTATGCACATTTTCTCCTCTCTATTTACTTGCTCGAAATATACCTTGTTGTTTTTCAAATTATCCATATTTCGCAGCTGTCGCATTACAAAGAGCGTTCAATTAACCGGAGGCCGTGTAACGACACTGGATAAATATCAAAGGAAAAGTTCCGTAAATAAATCGAGATGGCGTTCAATACATATGAAAACAAGTATCCGAGCTCGCTGTGTTTTCCAATATCGGTGAAAATATTTTTCTTTCATATTCAAACTTGTCGATATGCATTTATAATTTAAAAAGCTCCTCGGGCATTACGGGATGTTGGGTTCGTTTTCAAAGAGAATCCTCGTACAACTGCGTAAGAAAGATTTCCGTCACTAGGGAGATGCGTACTAAACATGGAACAATATAGACATGAAAAGCGAGGGAGAGAGAGAGAGAGAGAGAAAAGAGGCTATATTCGAGAAGTTAATATAGATAAAAAGTGTTTAAATGTGGCAAATACATTTTCAACATAATTCTGCAGGTAAAAAATGTAGATGTGCATAACTTGAAGAATTAATCGCGAACGCAGCTACTGTAAGGGGCACGTATAATAAAAATAGCTAGAAAAATAAGCTGGCAGAAAAGCAGTAACAGAAGTGGAGGAAATGTCGGCAGTAACAATAGAGAGCGGGTCAAGTTGGCGATATTTGGGGGAGGAGGATATTTGTAGAGAGAGAGAGAGAGAGAGTTTAGTTACATTCTTGTGGTAAACTCTCGTAAACACTCGCTTCGGCCAGACCAACCCCATAAATCCCATCCTTCCCAACCTCTCCAACCTACCATGCGGACATTAGGCCGAATTAAAAAGTTATTTTTTCAACGGCATCCTTTCCTTTATCATCATCACCATCATCAGCAGCAGCAGCAGCGGGGGCGCTGATAAAGACTACTAGAAATCAACTTATTTCAAGTCTTCCTATTTTTGCACCAGATGACCAATGAAAGAAATATCATAGCAAATCATGGAAGAAATCCGATAGCCGAGCAGAATGCCAAAGAAAATAAATTTTTCCGAGTTATTCATACGAGGGTGCAATCGCTACGGCAATTAAACCCGGTCTCTCTGGTAAAAAATTGGTTGTGACGCTGTTACGCTCGAGGATAAAGAAAGCGAGCTTAACGGGTAGTTGGTAGTTGGTAGTTGTCAGTTTGCTAGTGTGGTATTTCCTGAGACCGGCCAGTTGTTAAGGTTTTAAGTATGCAGCGAGTAATCTGCCCGGTATGCTGCTTCGGGCTGAGCTGGCTGAAGCCGGAGACTTCGTTACCGTGGTACACAGGAACAAAAGCTGTTTCTCTCTCATATTAAGTTTGTCGGCTACGCTGTAAAACTGTTAGTTTACACGCGTATTTTATTAATTAACGGAGAGGGGAGGAAGGCTGCCATGACACACACGCCTCTTTGCGTTTCTGCAAGCTTTGCCTCTTGATTGCCCACGCTCATGTACATATCTCAATGCCGAGTTGCGTTACACGCGATTCTGTGTCTCTTCTCCTAAAATAGAAGCGAAACTCGCGGAAAAAACGCACGGTGATAACTGTCAACAATTGGAAATTAAAATGTGAAATCCTTGACTCTTGCGAAATAAGGGAAAGGAGAGGAAAAAGTTGCGCGGATAGTATGGCGAGGAAATGGAGGAAATGGATATGAACAGTGAGCCAAGATCTATGCATATTTCATAGGGAACGCGTGGCGGAAAAAGGAGACACCACTACTGATCCTTTGGAGGAGGAGAGAGTGGGTCTCGGTGATTAGCATGTCAGAGGGTGCGCTATCCAGCGTGACTTGATATGAAATTCTCTTTAATTTGAGCGCATTAGCGAATTCAAGTCTAGCAAAGTGCGAAAGGATGGAGGAGAGGCAAATTGGCACGAAAGCGAAAATATTCGAAGCGTGGACGCGAGGGGAGGACGAAGAGCGAGACGAGTGAGACGAGCGAGGGAGGAGAGTTGCAAGTGGCTGTTGGAAAGTGGCCGAAAGTAAATGTTGAAGGAAACGAATTATCGAAGAGAAGGCAACGCGCGGCACGCTCTCACTGGGGAAATTAAGAAGCTTTTTAATCCCGCAAGACGAATCGTTGGCTTCTCCGCGCGATGAAATTTCATTTTCCCACGGCGTAAACGGTAGATAATAAAAATAACCGGATAAAACGTATAGCGTATATAGCATTGAACGTTGAACGTTGAATGTAGAGGCTAGCCCCAGCACTGATCTCGACATAAGTGGCGTATCGAGTATTAGACCGATATGCTCCGAAGGTATCACGTACGGATCGTTATCCACACGAGCCAAAGCGCCTCGACGTGGGATTAATCGGCTCAGCGAACACGCAGTCATTCCCACTTGGCCCCTTATCGTTTCCCTCCAAAATGGCTCGCACGCTTATGGACCGTGTCCCACTAGCCACCTTTCCAAAGTAATGAAATCCTAATGTGTCCCCTATACGAAAACGAAGCTTGGCTTAATCGATTTTAGTCACTCAGCCTTCTCATCTACCTACTTTCGCCTACCTGTCTGTCTACCTAATGAAAAGAGAAAACCTGTGCGCGCTTATCTAATAAACCAGGTTACTCCCCCCTCGACGGAGAAGTCGGAGAAGAGCCAAAGGACCGAAATCATCGAGACAATTCAGATGAGAGAAAATTAAAAACAAATCTATCGCCTAATTCTTTGAGAAAAGTTCAATCTTGATGCGTTACCAAGATACATTAAACGCTCTCGTATTTTAAATGGCTATTCGCACACGTCGTTGCAAATGCAGAGACCGCTTCATTTTATTCTCGCACTGAAAATACAGGACTCGTAATGCACACGCAATTTTCAGCGTGAATTTGTTGTCTACTAACCACCGGGAATGCTATTGTGCAAAAGTTTTTGTTCGTAATAATGTGCTGGACATTGCTGCTGCATTTCCATGAGTGAGGAAACACCCGGTATGTATTTATATTGTAGCAGAGCAAATCCACCACCCTGACTACGTATCCACCGGGGTTCGTCCATCGTTATGTTTATATAGAAGGAAACGGAATATGAAGGAATGGTCGTAACTACCCCGTCGGTAATGGTACAAGCCATCGGGGTGAGGTAAAATTAAGGGCTGCGCGGAATAACGATTACCCTTGGGCGTGTAATTATGCGCCTCATTTCTCAAAAAGCTCTGCGTTACATATAATTCAGCCTTCGTTCTTTTCAAAAGATTTTGCTCCTTTCTTTCTTGTCCCTGGCTCTTGTCACTTGCCAATTTTCCCCTCCCCTCTTTCTCTCTCTCTCTCTCTCTCTCTCTCTCTCTCTCTCTCTCTCTCTCTCTTTCTCAATTTATTAATTTAATCTGATAATTAAGGAGACGGAGAAATCTAGCAAATTTAAAGATAGGCTTATTCGCAATGGAGCTTTTGTCAAAGAGAACTGAGGATTTCTATTCGTGTAAGTAGCTTGTCCTTAGTCGCTTATCCCTTTCTCGTTAAGTAACTGGTGCTTTGGCGGTCGAAACTCAGCGAGGCTCCAGGCAATGTTCTGACGATGGCAGACAAACAGGGAAGCAGGGAAGCAGGTAAGCAACTAGCCAGCCATCCAGCCAGGTAGTCAAGCAGACGGTCAACCAGAGCTTACCACCATGGAGAAAGGTAGCATTTCGCGTAGTCGGTAGTTGAAGCGCTTCTGGCTATGTTTTGCTTAGAGAGAGAGAGAGAGAGAGAGGGGGGAGGGGGGGGGAGAACATAATGCAGATGCGAGTTTAGCTCTTGGAGGTCACAAGAGTGAACATGCGAATTAACGAGATATGTGCAAGAGGTCATGAAAAGGGACCAGGAATGGCCGATGGTAAGCAACTTGCAACAAGATACGTAGGGCTTTTGTATTTGAAAACCTCAACGAGGAGAGTGATGATCATATGCATTGGCGCGTAAAACTCATCGAATCATAGAGAAAAAGGAAAAGAGAAATGAAAGAAAGCTAGCAAGCTTCGAGCTTGACTGAAATTCAGTGTGAATGAATAACGAAAGAGAACGCTGCTGCTGCTGCTGCTGGAGGGAAGAAGCAGGAACTTTAGCAAGCAGGCAACCAGTCAGGGGAGGAGAGAGGTTAATTAATTAACGAGTTTTTACTTGGAGCTGGCCAGCCAGCCAGGCCAGAACAAGCCAGCGGGCAGCTTCCGTTTGTTTGTTATATTTTGCCTGGCGGTAATTGTTAGTCATTTATGTGAAGGTGGGTCAGCGAGCCAAGCTACTAGCCGTGGGCCATGCTTCGCGCTAAATCAAACATAGTCATATTTCGGCTCAGCGGCCTGTGGTTCATCGATGCTTCAAATACTCTCTCTCTCTCTCTCTCTCTCTCTCTCTCTCTCTCTCTCTCTCTCTCTCTCTCTCTACTCCACACGCCCTTGATATAACTTGAGCTTCGCGAACTTTATGACGGTTACGACCTCGTCGGGACATAGATATGCACTACAGTTACCCGAGTTTGATTACGTATTTCTGCGAGAATAAAACTTGACGCGTCATCGTCATATTTTTTCCCTCTTTCTAAATAAAACGAGCAGAACAGAACAGAATGTGAGAAACGATATGAAAATGAAAATGAAAATGAAAATAAAAATCAAGGTGAAAACGTTGATAATTGTATCTAAGAAATCCAAGTCAGAGGTTTTCTTTAAATAATCTCTTTGAACGCTTTTTCCTTTCATTTGTAGATAGAGTAGATCCACCTGTAAATAATTTCTTACTGCCCATTGCAAGTATTGAGATAACAAAAGTTTCCTATAAACTTTTCGATATAAACCCTTATAATGCATATTATATTATACAGTTTGGCTAAGAGCTCTGATTAAATTACTTTTCTACGACTGTGTTACTTTATTTGCTAATTAAATAGGAGCGTATATTCAGGTGTAATTTCTGTACGATGCTGATTTAATAATGCGGCAATAACATAACTGAATTCAGCTAAACTAGAAAACGCTTGTTAAGCCTCGGGAATTATTGCACCTGAATAATAGAAATGTTTAACAAGAGGAACCTTAATGGGAGTAAGCCACTCTTTTTATTTGTCATCATTGTCTTATTATTGAAAATTCGTCCATCCATTTGTCGTCGCGTCGATTTTCATCTTAATTGTGCGAGAAGCATTAAACTTGGAAGCAAGATGGATCGGATCGCAATTTATTTTTTCGAGATAATAGTAGTGCCACCAAGGGTAAATAGAAACTAGAAACTTGCGTCGGTTGTATTTAATTAAGGCATTTAACGTGGCAATTGAAATGGTCTGGAAGAGGCAGTAAACCCACATTTCCAAGCAATCAACGCGTGACGATCGTAGGAAATCCAGAGCAGTCGCGCAAGTGGTGGCTAAGTGTAAATGGTTTATCTCACCCCCTCTTCACTCTCTTAGCCCTACTTCATTTGCGCATGCAGAAACGAATCTAGTCGTGTATATCGAACACGGAGCAGTATGGCTACCATAAAGGACTATGTGTAGCCATAAATCCCAATTACAGCTACCAATGGTGCAGGCCAGCGGCCGTGACATGCCGCAAAGTGCGGCCCGTCCATAAATTGTACTGGGCCGGACGTACCGAATTTTCCATGCAATTTGAATAAGAGATACGCATTTGCGGAAATATGCGCGCTCGTGCTCTCGCTTGCGCGCACTCCATAGACGCGGAATTTTCACAGTGAGATAGAAAGGAGGGTGAGGAAAGAGAAAGAGAAAGAGACAGAGACAGAGACAGAGAAAGAGAAAGAGAAAGAGAAAGAGAAAGAGAAAGAGAAAGAGAAAGAGAAAGAGAAAGAGAACGAGAAAGAGAAAGAGAGAAAGCACGCTCAAAGCGTTTCCGGTGTTATCGCTCACGCATAACAGATTTCAAATTATTTTCGAGTGAATTCAAATTAGAGATTTCAACAGCTCTCTTCCACTACAATCCCCTCGCGAACGCGTGCGCGAGCGCATTTTTTTCAAATATCCGGATTTTCCTATGTATTTTTAAATTGCTTACGAAAAGAGAATATACAGGGTGTTCAGAAATTGGCGAATCTTTTTTCGAGGGGTGGTCTCTCTTAGAACTATTCTAACACCCTGTATGTATACCATATATACATACATTTATAATAACAAGCGATTGATTCGAGTGAGGTAACACCAATCGAAACACTGTTTGTCTCTATCTAAATAACTGATGGTACCTTTACCGATGAATATCTCGAAAATGAAGCTTCCTAATCGAAAAGTGGTACAGAACTTTATTCTCAGGACTCATTCCTTAACTGGAAATACTCAGGTGTTTTTTTTTTTTTTTTTTCTTTTTTGCGGACACCTTGTATATTATAGCGTTTTATACCTAAGTGAGCATATAATATAAAATATTGTATCTATACGTCAATCTCCGGCCATGATTTTTTAACGCTCGAATCAACAAATATGTATCCGATCAATTTTATCTCAATATCCCAATTTTATACCTCTTGTGTCCACTCGAAATGAGATTATAACCAACTGCGTTTCAAATTTCATGCGATTCATCGATGTAAATGCGCGCTATCACTATTATACAATTTATATATTGTAGAATTTCAATTACCTCGCGTTAAATTTCTCTCATTACACAGTATCCATTTCATATCTCTGATGTGGAAAAGTTACATGAATAATAGTTGGAAAAGCTTATTGAAAATACATATTTTCTTTATTCCTCTTTTTCTCCCTCTTTTTCCCCTCCTTTTTTAAGACCTCAGTAACGCAATTTATTCAAAACCATTAGACCGAAGCAGACTCTGCTCTACACTATGCAAGACCAGCGCAGCAGCAAAGCAAGTTACGCGGAAGTAAAATATTCATTCGTTTTATTACATCAAATATTCGCTTTTGTTGCTGCGTTGTTCTCCATTTCATGCTGTCACTCTCTATTTTCTACCGAATCTCTACTTCCTTCCTCCTCTCTTTTCCCTTTTCACCCTCTCCCGTTCTTGCTCCTTATTACTCCTTCTCTATCATTTCAAGCTGTTCCTTTTTTTATTTTACCTTTTTCGCTCTGTTCACTTGACTTTTTCCTCTTCGTTCTACTCTAATTTCTTTCTCCTCCTATTCCGCCCTTCTCTACCTCGTGTTTTGTCCAACTATCCTGCCTTTTCCCTCCTATCTCCCTTAAATCGAATGCTATTCGTAAAATTTAAACAAATAACGTGAAAAAGATTGACGCATATTGTTACGCCTCTGTTCCCTGATCGAGTATAATATCACACGGACGACAAGAAAATTAGTTTTTACAAGAACACGTGGATCAGACGTAAATACGTATTATCAATGATTCATAGATATTACTACTTAAAAAAAACTTCAAGGATATGTAAAACAATGGTTGGGTCGTACCAGCACTGATTTACCTCATGAAACATTTACTCCAGTAATAATGAGAGGCTCACCTACGCGTCAGCTCGCTCTACCGAAATCAACAACGAAGAACTTGACTGGTAGAGAAATGGGATGGGGTGGTGTGGTATGCATGTGTGTAAGAAACTACCACTCCACTGCTCTCTACCATCCCTTGAGCGCTTTGTATGAATTTAGCGTAAAATGTCCGCTTATATTTTTTTCCGCTTATATTATATTACGGTCATAAATAACTGTAATAATCTCATTTTCATTTGACTGAACTATGAAGAATACCTATACCGCTCTTACGTGTTTTATGAGAATTTCGATAGTAATTAAATATTTTATCAGAGAACTGTGTGGTAGCGAGTGGTTGAGTTTCTGATGAGCACAGAGGGAAAAGGGGGAAAAAAGATGGATGCTAAATAGAAAGGGGGAGTTATTCTGTGTTTGGGTTCGTCACGCAAGGATAGCCCGAAGGACAAAATGCATAGTTAGAGAGCGTATGGCTATACACGTAGGGATCGCGTAGTTCGGTCCGCGACATTAATAGTTAAAGCTAATGCCAGAGGCTCAGACTAATGGAAATACCACTGGAACCTCTGATCCCTGGCTACCGGTAGCCCGAGGCGCGTCGCGCATAAAGTAACAGCCAACTGATCCATGGGGTCGAGAGAGGGACGGAGAGAGAGAGAGGAAGATGGGTTCTAACTAGTAGAGCGGTACCCGGCTAGTGGCGACATTCATAGAAATAAATTAAAAAATTTTATCATCCTCGTATCTGTCTTGTATTCCTCACATATACATTGGACTTGACCAAAAATGAGATTTGTTATCAGTAAAGCAAAGTAACCCCTTATTTGCCCCCTTTCCTTCACATCTATGTATTTGCTGGAAAAATGATGATCCTCTTTCACGAATGCTTGTCCTTGCGTAGCTCGGTGCCTCGTTGAACACATAATTTGATAAAGTGGTTCTGCAGATTTTTCCTTTGACTAACCCCCCCCCCCCCTCATCTTAAGAGGATATCGATCGTGGTGTCAAATATCAGCGCTGCCAGTATTCTCAGGGTTTAGTTGGGAAGGAGGAGATTTATAACACGAAGGCTACTTAGTAACTTTATAATTAGTTTCCTTTTACTGGAGGATATTGATTCTTTAGAGGATAAGAGGATACGTAAACGTCTAGCAACAAATTGATAATTCGTGATTAATTTACAAGTCCCCCACCCACTCACACTACTATCATCTACTATGTATTAAGTATGTGTACAACTAGTCTACAAAGATAGACAGATGGATGAAATAGTGCTGCAGTAGGAAAGTAAAAAGAGAGAAAAAAGAGAGATGTCTGGATGGATGGATGGATGGATGGATGCATAGATAGATAGGTAAAGAGAGAGAGAGAGAGAGAGAGAGAGAGAGTGCTTTGTGACGAGATCTATAAAGCTATTCGTGCATGTGAGCAACTACCGGGAAATAGATCGCGTTTATTACGAGCCATAGCATAACAAAGCTCTCTACCCCTGGTACGATCTACCTAACCATTCGTAAGGTTAAGGGGCATTGCATTAATATTCGTAAAGATATTCGACGAGCCCGACAGAGCAAGAAGAGAGAAGAAAAAATAGAGAAAATTTCACTAATATTTATTTCCCTTTAAAAATAAATAGTATATGCGTGTTATAACGATTTATCGCGTTCATTGTCGAAACGACACTTTTCCCCTTTATTGTAACAATAAAATTACATAGTGCAATAAAATTGCTTTTTAATTATGAACGGATCTTTATATCTGGAAATAATCGTTCATACTGTATCATCGCTGAAGAAAACAAGCTCGACACGCAATGAAGATTTATAGCTGCGATAGCGCATAGGTTCTCTGAACATGGCAGAATATTTTTTTTGAATTTCACACTTTTTATTTCACATTAACCTTCATCGTTCCCTCCCTACCTCGCAATTAAATGGAATCTCATGAAAAGTCATGGAACCCTATGTCCAGGTCTGTCCTTGGCAATATGTTTTCCGCATCCGTATCCGCATCCGTATCCGTATCCGTATTCGTATATTCCCGTGGAACATTCGGAAACGACGGGTTTCATCTACCGGAAGAGGCAGAGCAGTTTTTCCTGCTGTGTTCTATGTATATCAATTATGAAGCTGTAAATCTCCGGAAAGTGAACGAGTGCTTTGGAAAATCTATAGTCAGTCTTTCGAATTTGTCGCACGGAACTGTGTGCTATATTTTTTTCTTCTTTCGCTCTAGCCTTCCAGCTGGATGGGCCGTTCTCTGTACGCAAGGGCGGAAATGCGTTGTGAAATATTTAACCCGGTCTCCCGTCGCCACTCTCCGCGGCAACCAACCAACCCCCTAGCCACCACCGCTTTCCGCAGACTCGATGCCGAGCTACGAACATCCGGCCCCTGCATTATTAAATGTGCGACAGCAACCTCTCGATACCCTGATTTTATGGGAAATTCGTGAATGAAATAACTCGTTTCCTTCTCTGTTTTTCGAATAAATTTTTCCCTTCGTTTCCCCTGTCGTCCTCGTTGTTACGTATGTGAACCGATCGGCTCCGGTTCGCGTCTGAATGGACTTTTTATAACATTTTCAATACCTATGAGAAAGAAAAAAGAAAAAAGAAAAAAGAAAAAAGAAAAAAAGATAATTCACCCCATAAGTGCATAAGTGTTGCGAATTGGTCAAGTAAAACGAGCGCGGAATAAATTATACTTTTGCAAATAGGATTTCTGGCGAGTAATACGCATTTGAATCTCTAATTATTAACAAGAGAGCTAAGGTTATGCCTACACCCGTGATTGATTATACGCTTATCAAAAATTTTATTTTAATTTTTAATTATTCTCTGAGCATTCGTTCCATACGTTAGACGATATCGCATCTGCATTTTAATGACGGCACGAGCCTTTTCTCTCGGACCTCTTACACTCGGGAACAAGCAAGAAATTAAGAATTACGCCCAACTGATTGTGACCGCGAAGCTGTAAAATAATCAAATACCACAGAAAAGACATTCCAGATATAAGATTAAGCTTGAATAAGTAGTTTCTCCGCACGCACTTTAATCTACACAACATACGCGTGCATTGGTAATATGCATTGTTAAATGCTATGCGTTACCTGCTGCCTGCTGATACTATATATTTGTACCGAGAGAGAGAGAGAGAGAGAGAGAGAGAGAGTACACTCTCTTATTTGCCTTTTCAAATATAATGCTAATTTCCATTTTATCAATTTATCATTGCTACTATTGTCAATATTGGTTTAAATCGATTTTCTTTCTTCGTTAATTTCTTTCTCCTTCATATTTTTCGTATACATATATATATGTATACGTACTCTCTAAATTATCGGGAAAAACCTAGTGCTCTCCCTCCCTGCATCCCACCGGAGTCTCTTGACTATAGAAGATTGACGAGTTTGGCTTTGTGACATTAAAGATTCAATACATTAAAGGTGGATCGAGAGGGTCGTAGCTTGTAACGCGTAACACTACATTTACGACGCTAAAGTTTCTTTCTTTTTACCTTATTTTGTCTCATTTCTTCATTCTTTCTTTTAATCCGCAAACATATTTCGGCGGTACTAATCGCAATAGAACCATAGCAAAGAAGAAGGAATTAGCAGACGTCGTTGATTTCATTGTCACGTCGAGTACGAGGATTTAAAGATACGGAGCTCTTCTCTACACTGCTGACACTATCCTTGTATCTGACTATCCGTCGCGCGCACGCGACACACACACACACATACATATATTTAGCCAGCTAGCTAAAGCTCCTACCCCAAGATAACATAGATGGTGTGGTGCGCTTTGCTTCTGACCGTTCGAGCGTGTATAATGATATTAATTATTAAAAGCAGCACGACAACAGGCGATCCCGTCAAAGCGGCGATGTTGCCGCAGTCCGCCGTCTCGTTATTATTTTATGTTTCGTCGCGTTCTTCCCGCACACTTCTCTCTGTTATTATTAAGGCCAAAGGCGACAAACTGTGAAAGGGTTAATTACGTTTACTACCTGAAAATCTTTTACGATTCCTTACAATGTTTATCGTGCCTTTAAAACGCTTTGATGTTCAGTAGCCAGTTTCCTTGGAAAGCAAACCGTTTAATAGTATCATGGAAGAAGAAGAAGAAGAAGAAGAAGAAGAACAGCTACGCGTACCCGAATAAAAAATATATATATATACATATGATAAAAGTCGATATATCAAATATTGCTTAACGATGGATTGCGGTTACTTACGCGTGCCAAGGCATAGTCAAGGTATAAGGCCACGCGTGTGGTGCGTGGCGTGGAAGAGTAAGAGGAAAGGAGAGGCTTGTCTTTCTAGCGAGTAGTGTCGTCCGGGGGATGAATGCCTAATTGCTATGGGCCACGTATAATATCGTGGGAATTAATAATTAAAATAAAATATTGTTGCGAATGACTCGGAATGTAGGAGCTTACTGTGGAGAAAAGAGGGGAGACAATCGCGCTCGCTAGTCGTGCTCTGGTTTTCTGCCCTGCAGGCAGTAATATACATAATTAAACATACGTGACTTATCTGCTCTGAAAAATGTTGTGTTTAACACCCTCCCTCTCTTTCTCTTCATCCCCACCCCATACCCTGTGCTCTATATGATTCTCTTTTACCTTTGCTCCTGGATCTCTCTTTCTCTCTCTTTCTCACACAATTTTCCTCTTTACGTTGTTCGTAAGCGCGCAGCACTTCGACCTCGCTGCCACTGTCAGCCAACCAAAGCCCGCGACATACACTGCACCTATTTTACCTTGCAGGTATATCGTGTATTCGTGCTTTTCCAAATTATCATTCCCTTCTTTTTATTCTTCTCGTTCGATCTCCAATGGCCTTATCTTTATCATTTTTATCTGATATTCACCTTTAGGCATCTTCTTTTAAATCTCCTATTGAAAACTCTATTGTTTTATTGTTAAAATTAATCGGGCATCTTAGCACGTGTGACTGGATGATTCATATTCATTGGAGATTGGCTAATTTTCAAGCAACTATAAATTTAATTTCTGGGTTATTGATCATTGTACACGCGAGAGAAAATTAAAATATTCTTTTCCTTGAAAAAGCACTTGCTTTCTGGTTTCCTCTCGTACTCTTTTACATGTACATAAATATCTATTTAGAATATCTGAACTCACGTAAGCTCTAAATACGTATGTAATTGATGAATGTATGAATTTAAATCAGGTTGTTTAATCTCGCGAACGCGTCAACACTAGTTACTGTTTCTTCATTGAGAAACATGTTTGACGTTCCAGTGTCACATCCGAACGTTGTTTGCGCAAATAGCTCTTTTATAAATTATTTCACGAATAAAAGCATACGCTTGACAAATCATTAAAACTAAAATAAGTTTCATCAGGAATTAAATATTAAAGAGTGTTGCTTGCCCTCCAAAAATGAATCTGTATCACCGATGTAAGAAATAATTTCCTCTAATTTAACTGGACGTGTGCCGGATTCATTCAACTTGCCGGTCCCAGTGATAGGAAAAGCATGACCGATGATCGTTGCCAGTGTTTCCCCTCTTCGAAAGACTGTTTTTTCTCTCCTCGGTATTTTAACAATGCAACGAGGGACTTTGCTTACTATCTCGACCAGTATTTCAGTGCGATAGGACTCTGTGACAAATAGCTACCGATGTAATGAATATGAAACGCAACTCCCGGCTCGCTCACTTCGCAACCCTTTCCTCTCTACTCCCGAGTAATATGACGCGTAACACAGTGTACACGGGGCAGAAAGTTAAAACAAAGCGTTTGCTCCAACGTTCTTGACTCTCTCTCTCTCTCTCTCTCTCTCTCTCTCTCCCTCTCCCTCCCTCTCTCTTTCTCTCTTACTCTTAACGTCAAGACTACTCATTCCAGCATGCGGTATTAACTGGCAGGTGGCAGCAAAGAAAATCCCCGTTGCTAGCATACTTAAAAATATTTCACGATAAGTTTTATATTACTGAAGCCGTGGAAAAATTTCGCTGCTTTCTCCTATAAATCACGATAAGAAACGAACTTTCTTTTCATCCCTGGCTTTGGACAACGTTCAAGAAATAAGAAGTGAAAATTCATTAAGAGAAGAATCCGTAGAAAAGTATACAAGGAGCGAATGTGTGTGCGTGTTATAATGTAAAAGAGTCCTCTCACGCGTAGTAGACCATACTTGGGGATAGGGAGAATGCAGAGGCATAAAATGCGACATCTTTATACCGTGTATGCAAAAGGATTATCCCATGGCGAATAAACAAGCAGCTTTCTCATCCTTCTACTTTTAGCTACTTTTCTCTATTTATCATCTAGAGCGATCTATCTCGTCCCTCTTGACGATTTTACCGAATCTGCGAGCAATCTGAGAGTAATGACTCCGTTCTTATGAAAGAAAATTCATAATTGGATCGAATGCCCCAGTGTAGAGGGTTATTTACGCTCGAATCGGATCATTGGCACTCGATTAATTACGCGTCTTTCTTTTCCTAATGCAGAATGTCATGTTAATTTTGTCAGTTAATTACTGGAAAATAAGCGTACTCGATTGTTACGCGCAGTATTATTCACAGCGACATCAGTAGTTTGTCGAGTAATTTTCCCGCGTTTTCTGGCGCAATGAAAGACGCATTGATTATACGCTAAACAGTTTATTCCGCAAGAGAATTTTGTGACGGATAAGGATGATAAAATGATTTTTAGTTTGCTTTGATTGTAGGTGTTGTGTTTCTCATTGAAACAAGTCATTGTGAGTTAAAATCGGTAAGAACGCGTATGAAATATTTTCTGCTGTCAAGGCATTTACGGGTATATACAGGTGTATGGATGAATTTGCTGTCCTCCCAATGGAAGTCCCAGAGACGATGCTCGTGGCGAAATACGCATAGCAGAGAGGCTCCAAATGAAATTCATGTCAAAGATAATTGTCACATCGCAGCCAGGCGTCATTCAAGTTTTTTTTTTTTCTTTTTTTTCTCGCGTGGAAAAATCCCTCAAGTCTTGCCTGGGCCCAACGTTGCGTGCGATTCATATACGTGAGCGTGATGCGTGTAGAGTTTTTCTAGCTAAAGTGGCACAAATTTAACCTGCTAGTTGTAACTATAAATTTCTTTGCATGCGTGAATTTTTTTCATTCCAGAGAGTTTAACCTTTTTCGCCGGAACCGCGCGCGTGCGCTCCTCGCTCCCGCACATACTAAAATCGTAAAAATACTTTCCCGAAATCCCCTCGTTCTTTTTTCGTACCCACATTGTGTTATGAGAACAAGTTTAATTTATTTTCTCTTTGAAATTAAATTTCGACTATTACTACCTCTTTCCCCCTCTCCTAAGTCGATCCATTTACTTACTTACTTACTGAAAAATCAGTTTAATTATTCTTTGTAGAAATATTGTCTTCTTTTTATGAAATTTACGTAAAAATTTTATTACGAGCAATTTTATACGAAACAAATGAATTTCATGAATTTCCATTTACCGACCGTGACATTTAATCAAGCAGAGTTTTTGCTTTTCGAAAATTTGTATGTACTTGCTTATATCATTATATTCTTGAAGCAAAATTCTCTGACATTGGCCCTGGGCATTTTTAAGTGGCTGCCAAGTGCACGCACGTAGAGAAAACTTGTTAGTTAACCTTCTTACTCGCGCCTTCTTATCCGAAGCTTTGCTTCGACTTTCCTCCGTTCAGGAGATAAGAAATAGAATCGTGTCTGATAAGAGGTCGCGTGTCTCTCATTAACTCGAAGCTCACAGTCTCTCTTTCCAAGAGTAGCAAGAGTTGGAGGAAGAGAAGCGAAATGCACCGGGGGACATGCGACCTGTACTGCAACTCGCAGGAAGTAAAGCGATGTCAAAACTTTTCATCAGATTCCACTTTTTCTCCTCCGTAGAAAAGGAAAAAATTAGTTAAAAATTTGCCTGGAAGGTTCTCTAAATTAAATAACTAAAAGTCCTACACATTAATTGACCCATCACAACTGAAACTCGAAGAATCAAGTGGAAATCTAATCTAGTCCGGCATGCCGATGGTTGTAGGATGGTTGTAGGATGGTTGTACGGTGGTTGTACGGTGGTTGTACGGTGGTTGTAAAATTGCAAATGTTCCTGATAGGACTGTTGCTGAATGGTTTGTAATAATAAGCTGATGCATTTCAGACAGATCATAATCAGAGGATTATTGTTCAATCACTGATTAATGAATTGCCGCTTGCATGCGTTAATGCATTAGACCAACTAGTATGCCATTACCGCGTAATTACCGATGGTAGGGTAGATAATGCGGAGCAAAGGCGAATATTGGATTTACGCTCCGTTTGGGTCTGCAACGTGCCTTTGCATTCTTGACGCGCGTTAGCTAAAGTGATCATCCAACAATGATGATGGTCCGCGGAATTTGGATCTCGATCACCTATCGGTCTTATCGTCGATTAATTTTCAACGACTCTTCTTTTCCTTTTCCTGTCGAAAACTTTCCAATACCAATCTTTCCATGCCACGAATACCAAATTTAATTAGCCCGTGATCTCTGTAATTACTCGCAAGCAACAGTAGTCGTAGGGAATGGGTCCACTTGATGAACCACTTGATAGCTTGGTTCTAATTTCAAGCGATAGCTAATAGGTAGGATTCCCTGGATACCTTAGCTTCAGCACCGTCGTTGGTATCGATTTTCAAAGCGCAATTGAGCCTCCTTAACTCCCTTCGTGGTTAATCGATCTAACTCGGTTAGTGCCCCCCCCCCCCCTCCTCCCCACCATACCCCGTCCGTATAGGCAGAATAACGAGTGAATCGAGAAGAAAGTGGAATACATTAAATTTCCATGGAAGTGGTCCGGATATCAGATGTACATAAAATTAGAGTGCAGCGAATCAGTGGGAATCAAACACATAGAGACATAGAGATAGATGCGGGGCTATAGGAGATGGATGAGAAAAGCTGTATAGGAATATGTATATGTGTTGTAGTGGAAGAGTGGAATAGAGGAACAGCGCGAGAGACCAACCCTCGTATTTTACGAGCGTCGCAAAGTGTGCACAACGCGTGTACAAGCAGTCAAGGAGTACGCGCTGGTATATGAGTGAACGCGCGTTCGTACATGTGTGTGTGTGTGTGTGTGTGTGTGTGTGTACGCACCATCCTCATTGTGTGCTTATCCACAAGCCGGTACACACAGAATGCCAGTCCCGCTCTCATAGAAATGCTTATACACCATGGTTTGTGCGTCAACGGCAGCTGCAGAAACCTCGGTGTAAACTGGTCACCGAGGTGCTAGTGGGGTTAAAAGGGTACACACGCTCCTTCTCCCTCTCAGTCTCGTCGATTATACGTCGATGGATCATACCATTGCTAAGAATCAAATGTGTGTCTCGGAGAAAAGCAAAGTCAACAACGAGTGACACCAGAAGTATGAATTCATGGATATTGTATGGAGGAACTTGCCTGAAAGTAACTAAGTCGAGTAGTAGCTTAGCGTAGTCTCGGAGCTTTTGCGGTCCGAAAGTCCGGTTGCAAAAGACTCGGATGAAATTGCAAAAGTCACGTCGTACGTTTAATTAAGTGAAAATCCCATAACCCACTAATAGGAGTAACGACGTGAAAAAGAAAAAATATTTAAGTCCAAAGGTGGTGAGCGCGGCAACGCAAAGAAGCGTTTTTTTTTTTTGGTTTTTTTGTTTGTTTTTTTTTCTAGGATTTCGCACGATCTGGCAAGGTCCTTAATTTCGTAATGCGAATATGCACACCGTGGAAGGAAACTCGCACCGGGAAAGGATCATATGGAAAAGAGTACGTGGAGAAGCGTGAGGTGGGATAGGATGGGGCAAGAGGCAAGAGGCAAGAGGTGAGAGGTAAGAGGTGAGAGGTGAGAGGTGAGAGGTGAAGAGGTGAGAACTGAGAGCCGAGAGCCGAGAGCCGAGAGCCGAGAGACGAGAGCGGAGAGCTGAGAGGGTCAAGCGTAATATATGCTCGTCCAAGTACAGTCTGTAATTATGAAATAACCCGCGTATCCTCTTTACGCTTCTATTATCATAGCTTTTTATGGGCCAGTCGAGTGGAAGACACGACAAATTTTTCCGCGCTTGAAAAGTCCTTCTCTATTTTCCCGCTCGGACGCGCTTCCGGTGTGGGGCACGCGTATGTTCGTGCTCGGCAAACTTTCATTACCGTTCACTTACCGAGCCGTTCTTCCGCTAAATATCACCCGCCATCATCGTAAACTTGTCAGTGCTACCTGCTACTGTGTGCCAGAGCTAACCCCCTCTGCTAACTTCGCTTACATAGCAGCCACCGCCGCCGCCGCCGCCGCCGCCGCGACTTCGAATGTTAATACATCGTCGTTGTATGCTGACTATGTAAATCGGCTTCTTTGCATCTCCCCCGCCGCAACCAGGGAATAAGTTTTGAGGAAGCTCGCGTGTGCTGAAAATGTACGCGCGTTATGCGGACTGTTTATACACCGTATACGTAATGTAAGCGTCTTTTTCCTCCCTTTTTTCTTATAATCGCGCAATTCAGCTAAGTACCTCGGCACTGCGCGCAAGCCCAAAACCCAAAGAAGGAGGTAGAAGGGTTTTCCTTATTTTTATGACGGTTCTAACAAGGAGGCATAAATGCATGCTTGATAAAGGAGAACATACGAATGTACATTGTCCAATTTTTTTCTCACCTTTCGCGATAATTTACCGACCAAAAGCATTAATAATATTCGTGAACGGCTAGTACGGAACTTGGTAGTACTTGCGAATAATGCAGCTTGCGTTACTTCGGCGTTGAAATAGAATGCATAAAGAACGAGGAGGGAGTAGAGTGCGTATGCCAATTGCGTGGCTGATTCAATGCTAGTAGTTACATCGTGTTCCGCGCTAACACCCCATTCATTAACCTGTTCAACTCCATCGACCTGGGATATGCGAGTCCGGTTTGCGTTTCAATCTGCTCGTATTAAGGCTCTAAATACCTTGCGACAAGAGCAAACGGTTAACGCGTCAGGATGCTTTTATCTGCTTTCCCATAAATACGAGTAGTGCACCGCTATAATACGGTCCATATAAAATATGAAAGAAAGAGCAACGTAATACGTAAAATTGCACAGAGAAGCATATCCAATGATTTGCCGAGATGCCACGCGCGAGAGTATATGCACATCGAAATACTTGTAAGGAGAAATATCAACAGGGGGGAGAGAGACACTTAACTCCGTCATTAATCACCACTCGTATCTCGAGCAATCTGCGCTCTTTTTTGTAACACGATACTCTAAACGGACTTGACTCGACGATTGGAAACAATATTTCTCTGCTCCATTATGCAGATAGATCTTTCCCCATTTCTGACATTCGCTCGCCTATTACACGTCTGTCGTACATTATAGCCGCGATCACGAACTCTCTCGCTCTTTTTGAAATAGTTTGGGGCAATGCAGAAAATCTGGTGGCGAAAATTTGATCAAAAGAAATAACTATCTTACGAATCTACGAAGCTCAAAAAGCTTTCTGTACTCGAGCCAAGACAGTGCGTCCGCGTCTGTGTGTCTCGTGGTAAACCATGTCTTAGGCTAACGAGGTTCTAGCGAGCAAGTTGCGGCGATACGAGCCCGCAACAGTGACATTAGAAAGCTTCGGCCAAATGGTCGCTTAGGCTTCTAGTTTCGGTCGGCCAAAACCGAATTATACTGTGACATTCGGGAAAAACACAAGTGGTAAAGCAAAAGGAATCGAAGTAAAAAGTACAAGTATTAAAAATTTGTTGCGACTCAAAATTGATTCAACAGATTTGCAGTTTCAATGGAGATTTCGCGCTCTGAAAATATCACCGTATCAGTTTCTACATAAAGAATACACTAGCAAGTATCTCGCGAAACGTGCGGTACACGTTTAAGTAGTTTTTAATATTTATCAAAACCTGTTTTTTGCACTTGTGTATGCGCGTACGTGCGTTGTCAAAGGAAAGCCTATTAAATTCGTATACACTATACTTGGCAAAGCGACCAATTTGAGATTTAGTGGCATATTTGTATCGCGTATGACGCGCGCTCATGATATTCAGCCTCCTTGTGAGATTACGAAAGGTTATTCGCAGAGACAGAGAGATATCTTGACTCCCTGCTGTCTGCTGAATCGTCAAGTCGAATGTTCCAAAGAGTGATTAAAGATCGGTAAAGTTAACGAAGCGAAGAAGAATTCAAGAGGACGACGAGATTAGTCGCGTACATGGCTGTGTCGTCTAACCACTTGGGGGATCATGTCTGTCTATTTGCTTTGCAAATAATCCCCCCACCCCACCCCCGCTGCTTAGAAGCGCGCATGCAGCCAGTCGGCACACGTCCTGTCATAAATATGTATTATCCGAATGTATCTGCGTAGCTAAGTCTTTAAGAACGCTTAGCACAGTAAACCGCGAGTGTAATCACTCGTTGCTCTCCGCTTGCTCTTTCACTTTGGTCATTTTACATTTGAGGATATGAGCTAGAGCTTCCAAGATCAAATGTCTAAAAATGTGACAATGATATCGCGACGGAAGATTATTTTGAATGCGTTCAATTGGACAGAGAGGTACGTGTTACGTGAACATGATTTTCATGGAAGATTAATGAATTTAATAAAGGAGAGGAAGTAGCGGGAAGCACACTGTTAAGCGGCATATGGAACCGACGTGTGTCTAGACAGCAGGCAGAAAACAGACGTGTACTACTAATTATCGTTGGGAAGGTTATAGGGAGCTTACCGGAAGGTCCATTGGTGGACAGGATTCTCCTCTTGTTCTTAGCAAAAACAGAAATCCAGTAAAAGGGAGGGAGAGAGAGAGAGAGTGGAATAGAAGAGAAAAGGTTGAGCGAGTATAGGGCACATGTCGTAACGTATGGAGAAGGCGAGGAGCGCATTTGCATATTCACTGGTTTATACTTTTTCGATATATCGGGCTATAGAAATGTGGAAACTCTAGCTGCACTTTCGGCCAACGTCGTTCTCTTGCTCGTCCTTGCTAATTTAAGGGCCTGACGATCCTAACGACTCCCGGGGCTCCAACGAGTTCTCTGCTACCACTGTGCCGTTGTTTCAGTTCTCCATCTACTTCTCTCCTTTAGCTTCTCCCCCATACCCTCCTCATGTTCCCTACTCTCTCCAATGCCCAACATCCCTTTAGCTATATGAGACGGCTTCGCTTCGCTACGGATAGCGCGTTAAAGCGCATCTACATACCTGCCAAGCTTCCCTACTACCCAGTTATCTCGCATCAACTCTCTTATTCTCCTAATATCGCCCATATCCATTCGATTACGCTCGCAGAAACAACACGCTCGTCAAACATTTTGCCTCGGGAAAAATCCTTGCCCCGTACACCAAGAGAGAGAGAGAGAGAGAGAGAGAATATATAAAACATTGCGGCATTTTCTTTCCCTCTCTCACAATCAAGGAAAAACTACCGTAGAAATTTTTCGCAATATTCCCTGATTTACATTTTTTTTTTTCTTTTCTTTTTAAATTAATAATACGTATATTTTTTAAGCAACTGCTCAACCTAGGATCTATCTTAAAAATTGCATTACTGCTCTGTGCCCCTTCACTATTTTCTCATAGATATTTTTCACTTATTCCCAAGGGAGAAAAGCTGGCTGTATCGTTATAGAGCGTTTTGGTGTACCAAGCGGACTAGTAACTCCTCGAGAAACGAGTTAACCTGCTGGAACTCTTTATCATCCCTTCTGGCTCGCGTATAGTCGCTCGGAGTTTATAGAGAATGGAGATACGGGCATCGTATCGCCATCCACGCGGAGATTACGAAGGTGGGTTATTATTATACACTCTACAAAATGTAAAGTTGACTATAGTCTCTTCACAATATTTTTATACAGTTAAGAGCGGACATTATTTTTATATACTTTCTCTCTTGGTCATGCAGACAGAAAAAACTAGTTATCAACGAGCAGTCTTCGAAATTCCTCGTAACGCATATTAATGTCCAAGAAACAATAAGTGGGATATATCCTCGTTCTTACTACTTTGCTTCTCGTTATCTTGATCGGCAAGCTCCAAAGTAAGGCTTAAGTTTTTCAGCAGCCTAGATCTTTAATTTATTCACGTTAGCTCAGAATCACACCTTATCAATCGCCGGATATAGCCTATCAGCGGCCGCAAGCATCGTAAGGGCACTAAAGATAGGGTACGTTTAAGTATAAAACGCCAGTGAAGTCTCATTTAAGTATGCTTTGAGGGCGCCTTCGTAACACTCGTGCGGTCTCATTAATTTCTCGTTGCATGCACGCACGCAGAATGTTTTTGCACCGACCTATTGATTAGAGCGAAATGCATAAAATAATAGGAAAATCGCTTAATTGCACTTGATTAAAGTAATTATCGAAATAATTATCACTCTCGGTCAATCATTTCATGATATCGATCTCGATCTTTTCGAGATCAACTTATCTCTCTCTCTCTCTCTCTCTCACTCTCCCTCACGCGGTACGAATTCATAATCGTCGCTAATTGTTTTTGTGGAATAAATAATATGCGTTAAATTTTTCATCCCTCTTATTCTTAAGACTGTAGGCGAATGAAATATTTTGCAGCGTGCTAATTAAGGTCCTTGTAAATTTGTACGACAACAGGTAGAGATCTCATGTATAGAAATTAGGAATTAAAGCCGAAAGACGTAAAAAGTGTAATTAGATTTCCAAAGCATCAAAGATTCGTTGAGTTTCACTGGGAAATAATCAAGCCGCGGTATGTATGCGCTGGTATCTTTTGAAGGACACGTTTTCGTTTTTCAGTCGATTTTGTTTTTTAAAGCAGATCGAGCTCGACGCACGCTAAAATTTACATTTTTACCGGGTCGAGCCGAGTTCGATGCAAATTTCCGGCAAATTTTTTCCCATCGGCTCCCCCCTAAAGCGGTCATGTTCCGCTAATCCACACGTTCCGTTCGAAAAATAGTCCCAAGCGCGTCGAGTAGCTTATGGCGCGGCCGGCGGCGGTTTGTTTAAAACATCTACGTCGATTTTTGCTGACCGTATCCTCCGCATCCTCTACATGCAAACTTGTATTATTATCATCCGCTCGCTACCGGATGGCCGGACGACATTTGATTCAGCCCCTCCGGCGATGAAAACTCATCCGTTTAAAAGAGATTTGAATAAATACTTCTGGAAGTCAAGATACAAATGATAAATAGAATCTGGCTAAAGCAGCTTTACAATCTCATTTACCACAGGATCCCACTCATATCGGTATTAAAATCAGATCTCATTTCCTCTTATGAATAATAGCTTTCGTGGGTCGGTCTTTATGTTATACATATATTTCTCCCTTATCTACTGAAAATTACACATTACAAAACTATGTATGTATGCGTTTCTGTGTTTGCGCGATATATGATACTTGTGCTTGAAATAAAAATAGAGTTGAAAAACTGTATGAAAATGTTTTTATCGATGAGTCTTTCTTCTTGTTTCTTCGGGCATTGTACCTCATCGTTCCGATCGTCAAAAGGGAGGGGGGGGGGAGAGAGAGAGAGAGAGAAAAGATTTAACGCGTCGAGAAAAGAGAATGCGATAGAAAGTCTCGAGCAATCTCTTCATGTAAACCAGGTGTTACAAGCCGTCGACGGCTGAGAAAGAACGTACTGGCCTAGGAGAAAAGCACGAAGAAGGGTACTCTTTCGCGACGTAATCTTTACAGCCATCATAAACTCCGTTTTTCATATCGTTCGCAAGCCTCGCGCACTTGGACGCCACTTTTTACCCTCAAACCCTACTCTGCTTTTGCGTTTTTCTACCTTACGGCACGTGTCACAGCGACAAAATAATTTTCCCTCTAAGCCGGATAAGACTTCCCCAGGTGAATTCTGCATTTTAAAATTACTTGGACCCGCCTATCTCTCCGACTTACTCGAAGATATATGTCTGCGTGATTCATTTATTCGTTAGTATCGTATTTCACCGCTTGCGCGATCGCTCGCTCGTGTCTTTCAAGAGGAAAGCGATTTACTTTACTACTGCCATACTGATATTCATACTGATATCCGCTTTTGTTTCGCTCTTCTTCCCTCGACGCACGGCAGACAGCTTAATCGATAACAATTATTATGAACTCTATGGATAACGCTGATAGAACTGATATCCGAGTGAAAAAAGAGCGAAGGAGAGAAGTGGAACTGGTTTCTTGAACTAATCTACGAGAAAAGCGCTAACAGAAACTCGATAACATTTTGTAGATCCGCTTGGCACGCGGTGGCACCATTCATGGCTACGTGCACTCGGTATAAAAGTCAGATTCTAACATTGCGACGTGGTTGTATCCACTTGGCGTTTGTGAAGTTGCATGCGCGCATGTGGACGCGAGAAAGTTCATATGTACCCGAGAAGCGTGGTGGTTGCATTAACTTGATTAAAGCGCGTATCCTTCCATCAACGAAACGCCGATGGCGCACGTGAAAATAATCCTTAAAGCTGGCAGAGAGCCTGGCTAAAATAACGAAATTTTCTCGCGCAGATTTCCTTTGTAACGGGCCGCGTCAGTGACTGAAAATTGCAAGAGGATCTGATTGTTTTCGGGCATGTACAACCTCCAGGCGTAATCATACTCTACATCATGCTCCTTTTTCTTTGATACTTTTCGCATACGTGCAATTACATGCATACTCTTTGCAATGTTCCACCTGCAATCTGTAGAAATTCTATTCTCCTCTGCCAAAAGGATCACTTCACAAAGCTCCCTGGTCTCTCTCTCTCTCTCTCTCTCTTCTGTATATGTACATACTTCTTTTTTACGTTTGTACGCATCTAAATTTTGTACTACCTCTCCCTTCATCGATCCACCTTACACTCTCTCTCTCCTTCTCTTACACATTTCAAGTGAGATTAAATTTTTCCAAAGAATTTATGTAATCGATAAATTGACTTCTTCCATTGAACTGTAAAGTTACGAGGAAAATCAAAGCAGTCGAAACGATTTGAACGGACCAGCGAGAGGAAAGTCCAAGGATAGTTAGAGATTGCAAAGGATTGTTTAGTGCAGAAATTTGTGTTTCCCTTTCCTGTAGGAAGGGGCGATAGATCGAGGAGGAATACGGTTTATGTGTCGTTGGAAGTAAAGAGAGAGGAATCCGTAGTGCTTTAAATGAGAATCAATCGCAGGCTCCTTTGAAAGGAGCGGGTTTCTCACTCGCAATCGGTGGTATGCCGCGCCATTGTAAAGCCTTGCCATTAGATATATAGACGATCGTTCGAGCTTCAAACAATAATCACTTTTAATCGAACCCGCGATAGGAGGAGGCACTTGTTGTTTGTTTCACAAGTTCCGCGTCCTTTATTCCAATGGTATTTCGTCTAAAACTCTCTAATAATCCTGATTCTTCATTTGCCAAATTTTTCCAATTTTTCTTTGAATGCGTCGATCAGTTAATTTCCCAGCATCGCGAGCGCTTCGCTATATTATTGAAAGCTTTAATATTCGACGTATTCGATGGCCGATATGTTTATAACAAATTCATCGTGACACCATCGATTATTGATCGATTTATTATTAGGGGTTAGATAAACTTTTCACTGACAATACAGCCTAATGTGTAGGAATCAGGATGAATAGTGAATGGTGTAGTGGATAGTGGATAATTGTGGAAACATTGTCGGGGCAGATAAGTCCTGTAAGCCGGAACGAATGCGCTCGAATCTGTCCAACTGATAAACTGGGAGAGGTGTGCGGGGGGGAGGAGGATGTCGGTGCGATTTTGTTGTTGGTGCGAAGGGTGCTACTCGCAACTGCAATGGTTTGCCGATTCCCTTGGCGAGCGTGCGTGTTCACCGCAAATGCCATCGCAGAGCCTTTCCATGCACCATGACCACTGCTACACCGCGAAACGGGAGAGACACGGGAGAGACACGGGACACGAGGGAGAAACGAGAACACTGGCTGGCTAGAACGTCAGGGACAAAGAGAATACGGTATATACGGTATGCAGTTGTCTATCTACCAATTCCATTCTCACGCTTCGCAAATTCTCTGTGTCGCTGCTTAAGCGCATCGATTTCTTAACGAACAATTTTATTCCATTACATGCATATTAAGGGACAAATGTACGCCTACGCCATGACGATCTAAACTTTTTAAGATATGTCATGCATATTAATGGAATTTGTGAACGGTACTCCGTGTTACATACGCGTATACGATAGTTGCCGAGGAAGGGAGAAGACTGTTTGCATTTTGTTAATAACGATAACAGCTACAGTAATGCGTATAAACAGCAAAGGCGAGCGGCTTACGGCCTAACGGTAAAGGCTTTGCCGAGGATAAACGGAATATGCGAGTGGAACTCGCGGTGCAACCCCTTTGTACCGAAAAGCCCTGTAAATACTGGTATGATTATCCTCTACTGCGATTCATAATGCAGGAAAAATGATGCACGATTACGCAGTCAGCCAACGGCACCCAATATGTGCCGGGGTGGGGGAATGTGCAATAGATTCAACCTCGCATTTTTCGCCTTTTCTAATAATCAGTCTTATTCCTATATCCTCTGTCCTTTGCTAAAAGAATAAGCGTTTATACCAGTTGTAGTTTCTTTCATCCTTTTCCCTTATACATATATCATTGCGATACTTGAATTGTTTAAAAAGGAAGACTTACTTGCACACATTTGCAAATCAAGTCGTTTGATTCCCATGAGTGACTTGTTCCCGATATTCACACACACACGCACACGCATTATGAACGAAAACAAATCGAAATAAGTTTAAAGCAATTGCGGAAACGTGACGAGTGACAAAAAGAATGGTTTTTTTTAATTTATAAAGAAGTTATTTGTAACGAAGAAAAAATAATTGAAGAAGGCGATCTCTGTCGTTGATCGTTACACACGGTAGATTCTCCATTACAGCTAAACCGACGTCGTTACCTGTACTCCACGCCTGCCTTACTTGACTATTTTCATTCACAGATGACACTCCTGCGTTAAATCCCCTGACCGTGCATTACTACCTACCCTCGTCGAAGCAAGCAAGCAAGCAAGCAAGTAAGCAGGCAGGCAAGCGAACCTCCTAAAGTTACTACTGTCCCGACTGGAACTGGCTTGGAACTGGAACAATTGACCGTAGAAATTTCCACCAAGAACGAACTGTAGCTGAGTGCGTGTCGTCTCGAATCTATGCTGGGCGGCTTCAGTTCTTTCCTCTTGCGTCGGCACTTGGCCGAGCTAGAACGATCAGCCGTCAAAACTTTATTCCGTCGAGCTTATAGGGGATGAACCAAATGACTTGGAGCCGTTTCGAATCTCCGCGCTCAACGTTAGACTTTTGCTACTGTTACTGTATTTCTACCGCTGTTACTACGATTGCTGCTGCAACAACAGCAACAACTACCGCTCTGTAATACTCGACCAGATTTCCGAAAGAGCATCCTGAATTAAACGAAATAATTTTTTCACTGTTCGCTTAGACAGTAAGCTGTACGTGAGAAAAATTTGGAAAAGATAGGAAAAGATAGAACACTCTCCCCTAAGACCTTAAATAAAAATGATTGAACCTGTCAATATATTTCTTTTTTCAAAATGATACTACTTCGAACCGCAAACACATGTCCTTCAAGGTGGATTTTGGTATGGTCGAACGATCATCGGCCGTCAGAACTTTAGTCCAACCAATTTCGCTTTTATACGGATGAGCGAAGAGACGAGCCTCAGTTGCAGCATGCGCACAGGTGCAGAGTTTACTCTCTCTCTCTCTCTCCGGCAAGAATTTACTAGGAGTCCACCCTCTTCCCCTTCTACTCTGGAATCTTTTCTCTCCGAGAAAAGGAAACAACTCAGCGGTGTCCTCGTCGACTCACTTACAGAGCTCGCTTAACCAGAGGAATACGAAGGGATAAGACATTGAAGAAAAAAAAAAAAGAAAGAACGATACATACCCTTGCGCAAGATAAAAAAATCAATGGATCAGAAAAATCATTTTTACCAAATTATGAGAAATTATGAAATAATGAGAACAACGTCACTCGTGTGATTCAGATAGACGCGTGCCTGTGGAGAAAAAATTGAAAGGAAGAAAGGAGGAAAGATGGGAATGGAGAAAAAGGATATAATGGTATAAAGGTAACAGTGGTAATGGCAAATGTCGGAAGAACGACGAGATGCGGGGATACCATCCCGATTGTGTTAGATGGGTCAACTTGTGAAGAGAAGGGTCAACTACTGAACAGAAACAGCAAACAGGGGAATCTAGGGGAAGGGAGTCGGGTCCCATGTGCCTGTCACGGTTTTACAAGTCTATAAAAAGAGGAATTTCAGACTGAGTTAAATATTGCTACCGCCCTTCACTGAATTTCAAACGCACATACATATTTGCCTACCTCTTTCCAGCTTATGACTAGATATACACGCACACACGTAACTTTCTAACGTTCACATTGATTCCAATGTACAGTGGAAATATTCTTTCGCGCATAAGTATCGATGACGAATGAAAATCTATCAGAGAGGGAGAGAGAGAGAGCAACAACAAAAAAACAAAGAAATCTTGGGTATACTTAAAATCTGCAAAAGTATATGATAGTACGCTGCATGCATAGGAGATTGAGTAAACATGGTTTTCCATAGAGCAATGTAAAATCGTAATAGTTGTTGAGAGTATTTCTTGAAACGAAAGCACAAAGAATTCAAGGAAGCAAGCAGTTATGATTTCCGGCTATTTTTATCTATTCGCATTTATACGTGTATGCAAATACGCGAATACGCGTATATTTTTCTCTAACTAAAGATGAGAATAAAAAGGCGAAATAGGATAAAGCTTATTAAAAGATGGTGGATTTAGTAACATCATTGCATCAATTATATTATTTCTTATATATACTATATGCACGCACGCACACACACGCGTGCGCGCGTGTACGCAAATTCAGAGAGAGAGAGAGAGAGAGAGAGAGAGAGAGAGGAGAAAGAGAAATTATGCGAATGAAGAAAAAGTTTCGTCCACACATTTTACCAGTGTATACAACAGGATGGTTAAAAATTCGTGAGTTTTCTTCAAGTCCTTCACCACTTTACGATCCAGTGTTTAGTCTTTGAAATATTCAATATTAAAGATGCTTTTTTAGTTGGATATAGACAGACAGGTAGTTGAAGTGAGAAAATACCACCGTGTCTCTTGTATGTTCAATTATTTCAAAAATTTGGAAATGTACGAATTTTTGGGACATCCTGTATAGTTAAATTTGACTTGATGCATATAATTTTTTTCTTCTCTCTCTCTCTCTCTCTCTCTCTCTCTCTCTCTTTCTATGTGTTTGCTTTACAAGAAATCTGATGTACTTACTACTTGTATCTTGCTTTGGTTGGTTTCCCGGCGATGTCGCCCAGTTAACTTTCATTTCCTGAAAGAAAAAAAAAAAGAATTCATGAATAAACGTATAAAGTGAGAAGAAGAAGAAGAAAAATAGAAATAGTAAATAATAGCGGATAAATCCTCCAAGTAATTTCAGATGACTTTATTTGCTCGTCCATCTTTTTTGATTTCAGCTTGTCTGCTTGTGATGAGTTGAGGGATTCTTTCCATTAAATTTCCCAGAGAGTTAGAGTTAACGGAGAATTGGGGCGCTTGAGAGGAAGTTGGAGGCGGAAATGGGACGTAGAGGGTATGGCTAGGTCCTAACAGACCCCGTAAACTGAGTTCTTTATGCATCACGGTGTACCCACTCGCGGCGTCGCAGATATTCGATAGATAGTAAAAGTCATTTCGACGGAATCGTTCTGCCCCGGTTAAGATGAAGATACTAAAATGCACTGCACTCGAGTACGAGCCATGGAATAAGTTTACCGTATTCAATTTCGCGTGTACGACTACTGCAAAAGAGGGATCCACTAATTTTCAGACGTGACTTTTGCACGTTCACCCTATAATTTCGGGGTGATATCATTACATTTCCCCAATTATTTCCATTGTTTCTCGCCTTGTCCTTGGAAATAATTCGTGAACGATGACAAACTACCCTATTGTATTTATGAGAGGAGAGAGAGAGAGCCTCGCGAATGGGGTGGACCATGGATCATTCGAGGATCTACGAGGGAATTCTATGAGAATTTCTTTTCAGCGCGTACAGCTCGTTCAATAAAGAAATATCAGATAATCACTGATCCCTTCGGAGGCCATAACAACATAATAGGATAAGAAAATGTTTATGTGCAATCAAGAAGCATATTTTCTTGCTTGACTTATGACGATGCTCATATTCCCTCGGTTTATACTGGACCAAAGGTGGTAGTAGTGGCAGCAGGAATTAAGGTAGCTATGAAAAGGGGGAGAAGGATGGAATAATAGGGCCAAACTACAGGAATAATAAAAGCATCACGCACGATGTTGGCAGAACATAGACAGAGTTAATGGAAAAATGGTGTTAGAGGCATGGACGACATCCCGGCTATATCAGCCGCGTGTTAATTCGCAGCACACGACCACGACCGACCGACCTTTCACTGATATTGAATCGTTACTTTCCATTTCCTTGGCCGATGTTACAGTCAATAGCTACGCAGCTTCTCGGACAACACTTTTACATCTCCATTCCAAGTTTTTCCAATATAAAGTAAAAGGAAAAAACCACGCTAGCTCGATGCATTTACCAATAATTTATATCATTTGCGAGATGTTTATTTGATTCTCGTGCAGTGTATTTGATTCAACATGATTTCGTCGAAACTAAATAAACAGAGAGAGAGAGAGAGAGAGAGAGAGAGAGAGAGAGAGAGAGGAATCATCGCCAATAGTACCTTCTAAACAGTATAACTTTATTGGTAATTATATAAATGGCTAATGGAGGTGGGGATGTTTCTAATATTAGCTATTCAAAGAGAAATATGAAAGTATTGGCATGTAAATGTGAAGACAAGATTACAAAATATATTTGCCTGTATTAATCATTAATTAAAATATCATGAAACAATGATTTTAAGAAGAATAAGGACATAAGGAATGTAGGAAGGAAGGAAGGAAGGAAGGAAGGAAGGAAGGAAGGAAGGAAGGAAGGAAGGAAGGAAGGACGAAAGTAAAGTAAGTAAGTAAGTAAGTAAGCAAGTCTAGTAAGTAAGTTAGGATAGGACGAGGAAGTGCCCAAGACGGCCGGTACGTGAACGCGGGGCCCGCAGTGTGTCTGCAGCAATTTGCAACTTTTAATAGTTAGCCCGAGCTGCGAGGTCGTCTCACGGCCCAGAGCCCGTTGTTTTATAGTTTACACACGAGCAAAATAAGTTTATATGTTGTAGTTTTGAACAGTTAATGCATATGCGCCTTATGCCTCTCCCCTGTGCCATATTTATATATTAAAGAGTGAAGTTTTCATCTCTAACGCCCGCGTCTCCCTATTGTTATATGCGTATTTTTAAAGTTCTACCGTAAGTATTTGCCTGGCACATTGTTGAGTTTTCAACTGGCGAGACGAGATTTGTCAAGATTATCTGGAAGAATTATCATCTAGTTGAGACTAATAGTTTTTAGAGAGAGAGAGAGAGGATGAAATAGCGCAGTCTGTCTTTATCAAGTGAAAAATAAAAAATTATTAGAGTATAGCCTTGAATCTCTTTCTCTGTAATTTTCCAAGAGTAAAATTCTTACAACTATGTTTGAAATCATAATGTTAATAATATATATATAGTAATAGTAATGCGTGCGTCTTCTTTCACGTCCCTACCTCGTCAAGCCTGGCTACCTTAAACTTTAAGGATTTCATTAGCGTTACGCATTTATGCAGTGAGAACTATGGAGTTTATTATGTTTAAAATGTTTGAATCGTACAGACGGCACAGTATGCGGGTGTACCTCTACAATTATCCTCCGTATAACCTGTATTATAGTCGGTTCGTGTGTATCCTGTGCAACATAATATTATATTTAGACGCTATCTTTGACTGCCGCGGATGGACAAACTAGCGAAAGGGAGCGTAAGATCTCCTAGCCGGAAGAACTCGATACGAGCGAGGCTTAGGCAGTGCGAGGGGAGCGATTACATATTGCGGATGTGAAGGGTGAATTATGGCAGAGAAGCAGGAAATCGCGTAGAAATTGCAAGCTGCTGCACTTTTGACCTTAGCCAGTAGTCGCCTAGGCGAAAGAGATATTTATTGTCCTATTATCTTGATTGATACGCGGCCAGTCGACCACCGGCTACTATCTTATATAAGTAAGTACGTTTAATGGCGAATGGCCGTTTTGGACTCGTTGAGACATTCGTTGCTGGGACTCTGGGATCTGCTCCATCGGCTAATGTTACAGTCGTCTGAGCAATGAGACTAGCGCCTCCATCCCCTTTCTTTTATTTTCGGACCACATGGGTTTCTTCTACCCCTTTTACCCCTACACGGTGACTAACGCCTTACACCTTTTTTGCTGAAATTTAGAAACGATTGGTAATAAGCTTGATTCCAGCGGTTGAAAAACTCTCTCCGTTTATTCATTGACCATTGAGTCATTAAGCCAAGACTTGCACAATGGTGTCGGCGTCCCGGCAACGGGCTAGTGAGTTTCCTTCCGCTTCTCCAGTTGGAAAACTTTGCGAAACAACGTGAAATCCTCGGTGCGGAGGGCCAGGCGCGAGAGCGTTTGTTTCAAATGTGGATGTTGGATGCGCACGAGGCTCGTGTGCCTCATAGTGGAGTTCGAGGCGATGGAACGGCGCGAGAGAAGAGTGCGGAAGATGCTTAAAGGAGAAGAGGGAGAAAGAGGAGAGGATAGTTGTTGGCAAAGGCTAAAGTGGATCGAGGGATATAGCGAGGAAAAAAAGGAGGGAGAGAGTTAGCATAGCATAGCATAGCATAGCGGGCGAGTTTACTACAGCAGCGTTTTCGAGGAGGTTGACGAGAGAAACGGCAGAGTTTGCGAACAGTGGAAGATGCAGGGAGAAGAAGGAGGAGGAGGAGAGGCGATCGTGGCGATGGTGTTGGTGCAAGCAAAGTAGAAACATTGCAATGCGTGGGTTCATAGTGTTGTTGGTATAGTTGCGTGTCAGTAACACTGGCAAGTGTTGGTTACCGTAGAACGTTAGATGGAGGAATACTTGGCTGTACCGCACTAACCTATGATATATGATTATGCTGCATACCCTCCGTTCGTATCTTATTATGTATTACCACTACAGTTCACCCCATCTCCTAGTCACCCTCTGCAGCCAGGATATGCATACCGTACCTAAGACTGAAGTAGCTCCGTTTGTTTTCTCTCGTGGAAACCCCCCAAGGTTTATCAGGCTACACCTGAATACGATTTCGTGGAACGAGAGAGCGCTCTTATTCGGTAGAGCCGATATTCAATGATCATAAAATAGACGGATTCTCGCACGTCTGTAAGAGGGGAGCAACGTGCACTTTCGAGGTTGCTCGCTGTTATTTCGCTGCTTTTCCACGATCATTGGTCAAAAAATGCATTCAAGACGGTCAAACTTCTTCGAATAGTGATTTATCGTCATGGCGCTAAATATTCGCCGCCGCCAACACTACTCGTGGACTCGAGGGTTGGCCCATTGGGCTCTAAATAATAGAGGAGCAATCCTCGTAAATCGTTTCCGTAACGATGCTTGCGCGTACATAGGACATCGGTCTACTCGAGTAATTTCCCAACCAAACGAAAATCACGTTAACCACAACAAGTCAACGACTACTTGGTTTAATTTCTCTCCTTTACTCTTGCAAAGTGGTTAAGAAAAAATCTAAAGAAAAAAAACCGAAAGTAGCAGTAAAGTAAAGGACGAGGGTGGTGAGGATGAGCGAGGGCGAGGGTGAATTTCTTTGGCTCGAGTGAATTTCACTCGTTACTTTTGCAGTGACCCGCGTAAAACACAGTTTAGCCATAGTTGAGACCGGCTTGCAACTCGGTGATGCAAGCGATGCGACAGGCATTCCGGACAGAAGGCACGTACGTGCGCTAAGGTTAAGCGAGAAAGCACCCTCCTCCCATCCTTCCGTATCTTCGTGCAAGCTTTCGGTAGGAGAACCTCTTCTTCGCCGCTGGGACACCCCGGTGGAATGTTTTCCCTTCACAAGTGGCTTCTTGTCTCGCGAAACATTCAAAACGCGCTTTCTCACGCACTCGAGAAGCAAATTCGAGGGCAAATTCAAGCTTTTCCTTTTCCTTTTCCTTTTCCTTTTCCTCCGATAAAACTTGACACGTTCATTTATTTACTCGCTGAACGATTAGCGATCCACGGCGATTGGAAAAAGAAGAGAGAAGAAAAGAAAAGAAAAAAATTAAAGTTCCCTTCCTCTTTGTGCAATCAAGGATAATAATCAGCCATAAATCAAATTGAATACATATCTGCTATTATAACTCGATAATCGAGCTCGATGTTATAACAGCGTTGCGAGATATTAAACTTCAGAGGAGTTGCTTAAGTGACTTCTCCAACAGCCCTTGGGGTGTTTTAAGACCATTACGTAAATTGTTTTCAGTAATATTCTCTGTAACGAATTACTTAATGCACTCTATTATTATATATGCCTTTACTGGGTTTGCGAAACTGAAGCGGTAACTCGAACATTAATTAAATCGTAATCGTAAAATAACCATAAAAATGCCAAGTTATAAGTGTAGATACATGAAAATAATAAGCGGCTGACCTAACAATCGGCAACTGTCAGAAGTCTAGAGCGCAGAGAGTGATTCGTCGTGGCATAAGGGATTCGATGGATGGCTATACGGGTATACGGGTATACGGGGTATACGGTACGGGGCTAGCAGTAGGGGATACGATATTATCGCGTCGAAGAAAGTTTCGTGAAAACCGAGTTGCGAGTATCGTCGTCCGTCGAGCGTCTTTTGCAAGCCGTAGGGACATCCAAGGGATAGCTAGGACTTTAAAACATTCTCGTATACTTTAACAGTTTCTTTCATCGAGGGGACGATGTACAGACGAGAGATGCTGACAGTAGATAACTCCTTTGTTTCACTGGTGCTTTCTCCGGTGAGAAACCCCCTTCGTCCCCTTCGTCGCCACCCCCACCCCCCAGTGGTATCCTTTCTCCGTTAAGAGAAAGGACGACACCCTCGGTGCTTTGACTGGCATTGTCGACACGAGGAACCTGGCGAAATGCAGCAGATGCCGAGTCAAACGGCAAATTCTTCCCGTCGATATTTAAATTCCGCCTTGGCAAGACAGGGACAAGTACGACACTCGACGGCTCATGGTCCTTGCTCCTCTGACTTTGATCCCGCTGGTAATTACATTCTTTCACTTGTCAGGAGAACGCTTTTACATCCCCGAAAATCCCTCCCTCCTTTCTCTCTCTCTCTCTCTCTCTCTCTCTCTTCCTCTTTCTCTTTCACAAAAATCTTCCTATTATTACTTATTTCTCTGACCTCTTTTCGATTTACACGCTTCCAATAAGCATTGAAAAAATGATTCTCCATTTTCCTATTTCTCCCAGTAGTATTAAAAGTTGCGAAATATGGATGTAAAATGGATTCAATGACACGTACACGCTGACCAAAGCTAAGATAGAAAGGAGCGGATCATAAGTGAAGAATTAAATATAGCGTATAGGATATGTAAGAGTTGGAGGAGGGAGTTGTTGTACGGAGTCGCGTAAGGAAAGTTCTCGGAAAGACTCCAGAAAGTAAGAAGATTCCTGATACTTCCCTCGGGGCGGGGGTTACTTTGACATCCTAGCAGTAAGCATCTCTTCTGCAAATTCACCAAGCTCTTTCTTCCATTCTTATCTTATCCTCCCTTTACGTATGTGCACGCGTATAACTAGATTCGTACTTGTTCTCCTCTTATCGATTGATTCACGATCTTTTAATTTCCATCTTGAGAGAAGTAATTTTCAAAGACCAGCCAAGATTATTTTTCATAAAGGATATTAATAATAAAATTAGGAAAAACGAAAGTCCGAAGAGGCGCGCGCGTGGTAAGGGTCTCTTCTCTTGGGTATTACAGTATTACGTCATATTCTGAAGTATAACCCTATGAAGTTCACCCGCACCCTCACCTCCTCCTTCTCTCCCTCCTTTCCTCGAGGCTTCGCAGACTGTTGTCGTTCCTAGTCCGTCTACCACGGAATAGCACTGAAAGTTTGATGAAAAATGGTAGAGACCGAGAGATTGAGAGGAGGCGGAGGAAAAAACGGATGCAAGGGCGGGGCACGGTATAGACGCATAGTGGTGGTAGGACAATGACGGAGGGAGGAGGAGAGATGAGATATTCGTGTGTGCGTGCATGTGCAAAGCAGAGGAGGATACGTATAGTCTCCACGGCTTCTCGCGAATTGCAAGAGTGCGAGATTGACGTGAATATCCGCTCTCTGCTCAATAAAACACGCGAAACAAAAAGCCATCGTAAAACATCGGTTTAAACTTTCATGCGAGTCTGCCCAGATGCTTCCCTTCGCTTTTTCCCCGCTCGCCCTCACCTGCTCCAAGTCCGACCCCTCTAACATCTCCTCCTGGTAGGATCCTGTGTGTACCCGGTACGCTCACGCGCTTCCTGCCGCCATAGACTTTATCATGGAAATTTCTTTTGGGAAAGAATGGCTCGCGCTAAACCACCACGCGCTACTTCCTCGTTGCAATCTGCAACGGAGAGGTGAGATAGGGTGAGGAGGAGAAAAAGAGACTCTCACAATTCGATTAGCGAAAGAGCTTTCACATTTCAGAAGCGAGTACCTGAAATGCTGCCGATCGCCAGATGCATTTCCGTAGCCAGAAGGAAATGAATATTGATGTATCTTGCAGTCTGCTTCCTGACAGTGGCAGTTTATATGTGGTTCTATAGCTTAGCAGCGAACAGAACACTTTTCGAAATTGATTCATCGATCTGCGACCAAATGATTGATTTCAAAAGTTCACGAAGGTTAAGGAAGTTGTAAACAGATCTATCAAATTTTCTTTCGCGGAGAGCCCAATCGAATCACCACCGGCTACAAACCCCATTTTCTCCAGTTAACTTTGCTGAAAGGGTTAACTTTCGAAAATAATGTAGTCACGAAAAGGTTAATTCAGGGGATGATAGTCGACGCCGATGAGGTTGTTAAAAAACCGGTCAGGTGCTTAAGTCGAAGGAGCTTCTTTGTCCCGTCGAGACAAAAGAAGTCTATCTCTAATCCCGTGGGAGGTTCCCTAACTAGAAGAGGCAAATGAAGGAGATAAAGCCTCTGGAAAGAACGACTGCTTCCTTTGGATTTAACCTCCGAGAAAGAGAACTCCCATGACTTCTTTGTCTATGAAATTAAATGATAAAAACATGCCGCGCTTCCGTATCACCACCACTCCTTCTCTTTTCACCTTATTTTTTGCTTTTGCGTGGGGTTCTTCTCTCTCTCTCTCTCTCTCTCTCTCTCTCTCTCTCTCTCTCTTCCTCTCTCTTTCTCATTTTAAGAAAACCCTCCCCTTGTCTTTGTTTCCAATTTTTATCGCTCGTCGCTATTGCTATATCATTAAATTTTAAGATTTTGCTTATTGTCATGTCGATCATCGTCATCGTCATCTCGGCTGTGAAACTATTTGAACGGGAGGAAAGGGAAAGGAAATAAATATGCTACCCCTTGCAAAGCTTTTTTAATTCAGTAGCAGAGAGTATGATAAATCTCGTTTTATGATGATACTTTAGTCCATTATTGATTTTTTACGTTCGCTACACGCATAGATTAAAATGTTTGCTGGACATTGGCTCAATAAGCTTGTATCGATCATTCGTTTAATCTGCTCGTTCCCACGCCAAGTTTATTTAATGGAGAGTCCTGAATCTTTTGTTATCGACGCTATTTTAAAGGATACGGTATACATTCATTCGAGGAATACATCGGAAAACGTTCGAAATTTCTATTACATCAAACGCAGCCGTGGCGCAGAGAAAATTCATTGTACCAAACGATTCGATAGTACTGTACAATACACGCACATACATTTATATATATATATATAAAAAGAACAGTGCAGGACACAGATGCAGCGCGTCTCCTAACGAAACCATTTCTAAAAATAACAGACGTAAATAACTTGCATGAAATTGGATGCTCCATGCTCAAATCAGAACCAGGAAATTCGTAGGAAGTGGAAGGCAAATATATTTATGGAAAAGACTATTATTTCTCGAAGGACCCTCGTCGTCGAACGGTTAAGTAGGAGGAAAATTTAGATTTGCTAAATTCTCAACAATTATTTCAAGTCAATGAAGCGAAAATAGTCAATTCAAAAAGCTATGGCAACTTGTTTTTCTGTACTCTCGTTGCTTTTCCTTTAGGGAAATTGAAATTGGAAAATCCTCGTTATAACTTGATAACTTTATAGTTTAATAGTTTTATAGATTTTTTAGTTTGGCAAAGAAAGTGGGAAGCTGGAAGAATGAACGCGTAATCGTGCGATCGCTAATATCAACGTACGTGTGTTAGGTAGTGAACATCTATTCTGATAATTTTATGCTATTTTATGGGAGATTCCCGCACATAAATTTTACATGGTCGTCGCCGCTACATGGGGATAGAATTATGAGCGTCGCATGCATTATTGCATCACGCGTCATGGTCGCTGGTTGGGTACGTGACTATCTCTACGAAAGTTTCCTATTTAAAAAATTGGCTGGAACTTGGCTTTCTATATATCAAATTGTTCTTCGCAAAAGGTAAAATATTAAAAAATAATAAATTTGCATTGCGCATGCATCGTCGATTATTAGGTACACACATACACACATATATATATAGTGTGTAATTGCTGAGCCAGTAGATGATTTTGCTTGAGAAGGGGAAAAAGGTAGTAGATAAGCTTTTGGGAGGCGAGAAGGTGAAGATTTCTAGAGATAACTTGTAAAATCGTAATGAGCTAAGAAATTTGGAATGTACATTGGTAGTCATCGCGAAACTTGGCGTTCATCTGAGCTTTCGCAAAGACAGCGCATGGTGGTAACGTGGTAGAGTACGGAAGCGCGTTTTTCCAGATTGTACTGATTGGTCCACCTTTGGAGGCTGCGCGGCCAGGCTAGTTTGACATTGGCCACTGCGCCAGAAGACAAGCAAAGCTCTGTGCTTTGCTATTGGTGAGGGGCGGAGCCAGCCAAAGCTTCAACGAAAGCTCACTCAGTCTCTCTCTCTCTCTCTCTTTTGCTCCTTTATATATAGTCACACACACAAAGGATGCATGCACGCACATCCGAGTAGAATCTCTTCGAGGCTAGCCGACAAGGCAAGAAAACTTGTTGTTATTTAGGTCAACAATACCGGAACAGTATTTTTTCAAGATATTCCTTTTACATACGACTACATACGACGCGAAAACGCTACATCGATCTACTGAAAACTTGGGGATCAAATGAAAATACTAAGAAAGAAAAGAGGGAGGATAGCAGGAGTGGTTTTTTTAACTTTGGTGTTTTTCGCAAAAAATGGTAGCAACAGATGCGATAAGGGCGCAAAAGGAGAGGAAGATTAAACGTTGAGAATAATGCGAGAAAACAGGGAGAGATTCTTAATAAATATATTAGGAACCTTTTAACCCGAAAAAAACTTGCAGGCTTTTCCCTCGAATAAAATTTCAATGTGAAAAGCCCGCAGAGTATGTTGGCCGAGTAATCAAGAGTATCAATAATGTAAAAAGCTATGTTAAACCTACCCGTAATTTCAAGATTGTTTCTTTTTCTTCGTTTGTCTTACAGAGGCTCTCCCTAGCCTATATAAGGAATATTTGTAATTAGAGAGTTGGAATTGTTAGACGACTCGTAAAAATTTCTTTCCAAATCGTATCGGCATTATTTGGCTCACTCGGAGATTGAAAGTACCAATCGATTAAATTGGAAAGTCCGGATCGCGAAGTAAGCTCGTAAAAGTAAAAAAGACATTATGCGAAGGGAAGAAATTTAGCGTGGGTTACACGGTATAATGAATGCCCTTTCCAATTAATTCCCAAGTACATTAACTTTGGGAAAAATTAAATTCCATATTTGATAAGGAGTAGATAAAGAGACAAGGAGAGAGAAGCAGAGAAGCAGAGAAGCAGAAAAGCAGAAAAGCAGATAAGCAGATGAAATGGCTGAAAAAGCTAAACTATCGTGTTTATAAGATGCTCTAATAAAAATAAATGGCACGTGGAGGGGCGGCGGTAATAACGAAAGTGGAAGGTTTTCATGGTTTCGCGGAAGGCAGGTCTTAAAACCGAAAGTAATTTTAATCACAAGGTAGAAGCCATACGGGGCATACGGGCATTCATATCTCGTGGTTGCTCGCGTTACGAGCAATAAAGCTGAGACAAGCGGAAAGTTGCTAATATGCGGAGCGATTTGGAGCACAGAGAGGGCCATTTATGGAAAATAATTGGAGCAAGTTGGAAACATCTTAAGGAGGGCATAAGCGAAGGGCATAGAATGCGATGGTAAGTCGTAATGCGGCGATCCTCGGCCATCGCTCGTTTTCTTCGTTCTCCGCTCTCTCCTCTCGCCAAGTCCAAGTTTCCATGGCAAGAGTTGGCGGCAGTCAGCTCTCAGAAGCGATTTCAGTCTCTGTAGATCTCCGTAGTCTCCGTAGTCTCCGTAGTCTCGAGACTCGAGACTCGAGACTCGAGACTCCAGTCTCCAGTCGGATTACATTAACGGTATTCGTCGACCTGGAGGTGTATGATTTCATACATCCTTAAGTAAAGGTTAGAAGGGAGAAGGGTGACGCGCGGGTAGTTACGCCACGACCTAGAAACTCCGCGCAACACTCTGCCTATTTCGACGTTGATACTCGACATCTTGCTTAACTTCGCGAGACGCTATTTTGCCAAATTCACATCCGACGTATTCTCGAGTTTTACGACAATGAACGTAATATCGTTTCTCGGGGGTTGGAGAAAGCGGCCAGTTAGCGAAGGGTGTCAGAGCGGGAGGGAGCTGGTTCCTGGTTGCTGCTGCTGCTGCTGCTGCTGCGAAGCAGAAAGAGACGATATAACGTCATAACGACGCTTCATGACGAAACGCGACATAGAGTTGCGCAAAGTTGGAATGTGTGTGGCTTAATGTGTGCCCTATAACCACATGTGTACACATTATATTAGTGCACCTTATCAGAATGCACGTCGACGCCGCGCTTCCCTATATCCCATTTTAATATTGCATTTTCATATTAAAGCATACATCGCGCTAATTTCACCTGCTGCTTCTTCTTCTTCCTCTCTCCACTTCTCCATCCCTATCGCTTCACCATGAACGATGATTGCATTGCGTTAATTGAATCTCGTCCAATGTAATCTTGAATATCTCAGGAAGGATGAGAGGAGGGAGGGAGAGATAAGTTAAAGGAAACAAGCGTCTCTATCCGTACTGACCATTAAAAGCCATGCATTTATATACACACACCTATTTATTATTTAATAATTATTCAAATGTCCATATACATATGCTGCATCGAGCTACGAGGAATCGGATCAAGCAAAAATGTTAGAGTCCACGTATAATAATTATATGCGAGAAAACGTATATAGGACATGCGTGGACTCCCTCTCTTCCTCCGACCCCGCCTACCATCGTTCAGATGTATAATTTCCTCGTTTAGGGCTGCTTTATCAGTAATGTTTTAATCGTTCCCGTAGGCGATACCAGCTATGCGTTCTTTTAAACTAGCCCCAATATATGTATACGCGTACCAAGTTTTATTGCACGTAATACACCACGGCAAAATGTCAAGTAGTACCCTACTTGAATTTCCTCGGCAGTTACATCCTGATTTTAGTGAGAATAGCGTTCTCCACCTTTCAAAACAATTCCCCTTCTTTAGAGAGAGAGAGAGAGAGAGAGAGAGAGAGCATTTGATCAATTTATTAATCATATGTGAATGACACGAAAATGTCTGAGTTTCTTACCGAATTGTGTGTGTGTGTTTAAATTGGTAGAAAATTATACCTTCTATTTGGAAGCGAGCAATAAATCGGAATTAAGGACTTTATTCTCTTTTCAATGCGGATTAAATGTTCTCACTCTACTAGGCTATCACGCGAAGAAACTCCTCCTCGTTAATACGTTGCTCCTGCGCGTGCAGCAGCTTCATGAATTATTCATGAAAATCGTAACATCTTAAGTGTTTTTATTTTCATTTCGTAGCATTGTTATCTAAACGATCTCCCGCAAGTATTACTCGGAGATTAAACATTATACATTCTCATGACACATTGCTGTATTCCATTGCCACGGTGTGCTGTATACAGAATGCATTACATTTCAATGTATTAGCAAGGAGGTAAATCTTTTTGCAAACTGATACGCGCGCGCACGCGGCTCCCCATTGTAGCGAGAAGCATTAGCAATTTCATCTCATTGAAAAACTCGCTCGGATTCGTTATCGGATTAAATCACCTCGACTTATCGGTATTAGTCCATATAGAAGAGCACAAGAGTTTCCTGAAATTCCTTGCACACCCTGCTTGTGATTCGGGAACTTTGCAAATGTACACTGGTTGTTCTATTGGTTCGTCTCAAGTATTGAAGCTGGTTTCTACCGCTTCTTCTCGAGTATCCTGGATAAGTGTTCTCTCGGAAGTAAAGTACCTGGCGTATGGTTTCAAAGCTAAAGATCAAAACTAATCTTAGCCCCGGATCAAACGTGCCAAGCGCTTTAAACTTTTTCCATTTATGAAATATAATGTTTATCCCGCGCACAATGTGTGCACGAGTATACGTAGAATGAATTTCATTCGTGAGAAGAGAAGAAACGGGGGAGAAGGGGTGACAATTTTATTAAGGAATAAAGGGAAATACAGCGAATGGAAATGGTTGACCAGCATACGCGCACAGATGTGTAGTTGGAACAAAGACCGTTCCAACGAGTCCATTTCTTCGTTATTATAACATCCTAGTTTGTTGTTCGGTAAACTCTAGGGCACTTAACCCAATTAGTGGACGTCGTGTGCGTTAGCCTTACATAACATTACATAACAATATGGGTGTAACAGATTTTCGCAGGTGCATATGTATCGTCGTGGTACACGCGTGTACATATAAACAGCGACTCTACCACGGAGTTCTCTCCTATACCGTTTCTATCTTCCCTTTTTCCTCCATTAATTTAATTAATTTCAAAATGCTCGCGCGTAGATTAAAATGCTCAATTACCGAAATGAAATTATTATTACAACAAGTGTGTCGTCTTCTCGAGGTGTGGCTCGCTTTCAGGTTTTTTCACCATCCGTCTTTCTGGTTCATCCCGACGATTGCTTGCTGCTGCTGCTGCCGCCGCCGCAGTTGAAAGAAAAGAAGAAAAGAAAAGAATAGAAAGAATCCATTTTTCCATGCTTCTCTTTTGCTGTAGAATTAAAAAGTAGTAGGTATATAGTGGCCAGGCCAAGTTCGAGAGAGATTTGGAAGAGCTCGGTGGATCGCGGCAAATGAGTGAGTGAGTTTTATGTTTTATGCGGGTCATAACGTCGTAGGATTAGCATAGTACACGATCATAAAACCTCTTGGTGAGCGGCGAGAGCCACAGACGCCCCATCTCCGTTTCCACTGGATACACGGTTTCGCTTTACAACTCGACTTGCCCATGTTTTTCGTCGGTGCAAAATTATTTTCACTATTTTCCTCACTTTTCACCATCTCCTTATTTCCATTCGGCGTTGCTTCGTTCAAAGGAGGAGGAGGAGGGAAACCACGGGGCTCCAAGTAGAAATCCATATATAGTTTATACCTATACGATATAAGCCGCTTCTGATTAAAGATCAGAATTGTATAAATTTCCACGTATGATATAAAGCACAGATTCTTGTTACTAAAAAATAAGAATACTGTACGTCACGTACTGGACGTTACTATAAGCGCCTAAGCGCAGAGGCTGGCTCGCATTTTGATATTCAATTCACGCTGCTACTGGCTGTACAAAGAGTTATTGCCGGTCGTTTCTTCAATTCGTAACGACAGCAGTGGCCGCGTTCATCGCTGCAGGGATTCGAGTGAGAAATTTCCTCTAATTCGGCCCGATGGGGATGAACGTCCGGTGGTGTGGTTCGTGAAGAGAGTTAAATCTCCCATCGCGTATCGTATCGTATTGTATCGTACAGTATAGTATCGTCGTATCGTACCGTATTGTATCGTATCGTATCCTATCGTATCGTATCGTACCGTATCGTATCGTATCGTATCGTATCGTATCGTATTGCATCGCATCGCATCGCATCGCGTTGCATCGCATCGCATCGCATCGCATCGCATCGCATCGCATCGTATGGCAAAGTATCGCGTAGACTGTGTGTAGAGAGAGAGAGAGAGAGAGAGAGCGATTGCTTTATTGTTCGAGGCGAATAGAAGAAAAGGAAAACGACGAAAGAGGACGCGAAGCGTGGAGGTAATCCACGACCGGAAATTTAAAAAGTTGCGCAAATACGCGCTCGCCTATGGAGGGTGGAAAAGACCGAGTGAGCGAGTGGCTCTCTAGGGGTGGTGGCAATAGCAAAGTGACTGCGTGCTCGTAGAACGTTACGCAGACAATATTACGTGATTCCGGCCAACTCTAAGTGCCGAATGATCAAAGCCCCAAAGCGGCTACCCAAAATCCCCCTTCCGTCCTCATATGCCAGTCTCACCCCAATGCTTCAGGAATCAAAGTTTGCTTTGTCTCTACGTCGCTGAAACGCAAACTTTTTTCAGCGAGCGTAAAAAATTATTTAACGAAGGAAAACGTGGGCTATAAATCATCCGTGATTCACGTGCAAGTTGATTTTTTTTCTTTGTACTTCGTACCATTGAATACCAATTTGTTTCTCCATCGTTTCGTTGTAGCTCGCTCGGATAAAACAATAAGAGCACACACTGCGATACTACGAAGATTTATTGGCAATAATTTCACCCATGTACGCATCCGCAAGTGACTGCGATACCAGAGAGTCCTCCGAGGCTCAAATTTCATTATATCTTATATTCATAGTGAGAGCAATGACCATAGCCATGATGAGCATTTATATAATTTCAGTCCCATGGTTTTTTCATGGAAAAATATTAGTCCTCATTACCGAGTACGCTCCTTTCGAGTTCTCCTCTGCGCAGTCAAATTATAAAATCAATCGTCAAATCTTGCAAATTCTATTTCATTTTACCTCCTTAACCTTTTCCACATCGCTATTCTCGTATCTACGCATACGTACACAGGCACATACGGACATGGATGTACATTTCATCAAATTGTAGTTCTATGTAATTTTGCGTACTGCTGTATTGTTCGTGTGTAAAATATCGCTGCGGGGCTGCTATCCTTAATTAAGTTGCTAACAGTAATGGGTAATAACTTAACTCGCATAGAAATGAAGGTTGCTTCATTTGTTCGTTCATCGTTCGTTTATTCCGGTCAGTGAAGCGAGAATATTCTGGGAATTAAAGTAATCATTACAATATACGTGATATACTCTGTATAAATATTAGAATCGAGAGGAAATTCACGTTTATTAACGGGAGTGGAATAATAAAAGTAAGGAGAACGATGGAAGCAAAGATATAGGACTCTTTTTGTTTTTTTCTTTTTTTCCCCTTTTTCTGCGGTACGAATTCGATAATGTCGAAGAATGCCTTGCAGTCAAATTGTACCGGTAGCGTAATAGAAGCATACAATGAAAGAGCAGTTGGCAAAAATATAGAGCAACTAGGTAGAGTCTGAGCAATTTTCTTGTAATGCATCAACGTCTGGAGCTTGCAAGCCTCGGCTCGGTTCGCATCTGTGAATCATCGTGGACGCTTGTTGCTAAATTAAAAACGATCCAAGCTTTCGGGCTGAATGTATTTTGGAGGGATGGTGGACGGGGGGGGGGGGAGAAACGAGTAAGCAAGCGACGCTTTAATAAGAGCGAATCACGCCAATTGGCAAAACTAGTGATTTTTCTCTCTTTTACTTGTACAATAATTGTATGCGCCAAAACTTTACCCTTGGCATCTGGATTAATTAGATACGTAAAAAGAATAGCGGAGAATCTGTCATTCTTTTGTCAACTGCTCGACTCGGTGGAGCTTGCATTAAGTCGGATCATATTTCTTCGGGAACGTGAATGTTGACAACCCCAAGTTGGTCATCGTTTATAATCAAGCGTATAATGAGTCAGAGATAGATCTGTTGGCTTTTAAGCAGCATTCGATCATAGCCAAGGTAGAATGCCCCCCGTAGAGCCAACCTAGTCCTGGGACAGTCTTTTACTTTTTTACCATGAATATTCAATGACTACTTCCTGTAACTTCAAACTACTTACCGACGGTGTATTATTTCTTTAAACTCCTGCCCCCGCGAGTTTGCAAGATGACATTAAATTTCCATCTCTAATGAATGAAGCGAAGAAACATATTTCAGCAGTAGAAACCGAAGCTTGTAAAAAGTTTCTGGCTCATTATACTTTTGTCTTAAGTTGAAAATCAACGCGCGTAATTGGTTAATCGATATATAAGGAGAATGTTTCTATGAAAATAATTTAATGAAATATGTATAGGTACATGTATATGCCATAAGGGTCTCTCTGCATATGCTCGCTATACACATATTGATCGTTCATGACATTGACGGGATATAACAATATATATTGTGCAGTGCAGTGCACTAGAATTCTAATTGTAAGGTAATTGTGTATGTATGCTTGCGGTAATACGATCTGCAGCAATATTGTGCAACGTTGCATATCTTTTCCATAGCTGTTCCTTTTCTAGTAGAATATATAATGCGTATAATGTGTATAGAAGGCTCACACGCTGGAGAGCTTATGCGTATATTCCTAATTACCAACATTGCAGAGCTCCGAGACAAAAAATAAATCCTTGGCGATAATTGCATGAAATAAATCAGTCTTAAGCTCTAGAAACAACGCGTAGTCCCGAAATTCAGAGTCAAACAACACAATACGAACTCGTGAAACGATTAAACATCCAGTGAAGCAAACACTAGAAAGGGAGAAGAGTTTTCGAGATGTTTCATTTTAATCCGAGTTTCTCACTGACTTGTTTCTTGGTGTCCTCTGCCTCTCTCTCTCTCTCTCTCTCTCTATCTCTCTGCCCTTTACCCCATCCCTATCACCGATACACCACCACTCCTCGTTAAGAAGATACACGAGCACCACCGACCTTCTAACTAAGTTCAGGCTTTTGATTCTTGGGATCTCTTACCTTTCGTAACTTTGTATATATTCGTCGTACATACATCTCATCGGTATGTCACATATTTTCTATATATTTCTATATATAGAATTTTATAGATTAAAAAATAATAAATAGTTTAGTTTCTCGTGCCTCCCATATAAATGCTGTGAAAGCTGATAGTTGGCATCCGCAGAAATATTGCAGTCTGTTCTGTTTTTGCCACTTGAGAGCCGTCGGCGTGCCTTTGCTAAGGGATACTACGTGTATCGGATAACAAGAGTTGCGCATACAAGGTCTGTAGCCTGAAGCCTTAACTAAGCTCGCCTCGCTTTAAAATGCAATGCAGAAATTATAATGAAAATAACAAGCGGAGTAAGTGGAAAAGAAGAAGAATAAGAGATACGGAGAGATGCATATGAAAAAAAGAGCAATTTGATAAGATTAAAGTAATATAGGTTTAGCGGTTTACATATTATACTTTAGTTGTTTCTTCTTCAGTCACACTTTCTTGCGAATAAGTATTCTGGTCGTATTCTCCGGTCATTCAGTGTTCTCTTGAATTTACTTTAGAAAGATACACTAAAATGCCATTGTTTCGGTTACAGAGGATTCATCTTATCCAGTTTTAATATATATATATAGTTATTTTAGGTACATCGAGTATAGATAATCCTACGTTAAATCAACTATCGTTAAATCTGGGTTTCATCGTCTTCAATGCGAGTTGAAATGAGTTTAGGCTAGTAATAATCTATGGAAACTTTAACGCAACAATGAGAATAGCTGATGATAGAACGGGTCAAAATTATTATGACACATTATTGCTCTCTCTCTCAAAATCTATTATAAAAGTGCAAATATAATGAAACTATAATAATGACGAGATTAAACATATTTTATTATTATCGCAAGCTTCATAATTTGCTAGCTGATGAGATTGAATTATTTAAGCCGATTTGGATATTCTACGCGATACCGAGAGCAACCTATACATACGTATACATATTGTAGACCATATGCTACGTATGCTAAAGAGTATATTGGGTAAAGAGTATGTGTATAGACACGAAGATTTTATACTCTTCTTTTCTCTCTTGTGTGAAAATCTTGGAGAATCGCATTTAATCCGAATTTCTCGAAAGGTGACGATTTCTGGACTAGAAGCGGAAGACGGACGGTCGTTAGCTAGATTTAGGAAGTCTAGAGCGAGGCAGTTGAAGTGCCTGGGTTAGGTTAGTTGTGTGTTGTAGCGTAGAGATCCAATATGGTATTAAGCTCACGTAGACCCCTAAGCCCGGAAATCAATCGGTTCTCTCGAACGAATTCGAGCATCTACCGTACGAATGGCATCGGACGAAAATCGAAACCTATGCCCCTCCGATCATTAGTTACTACAAAATGGATACCATTTCTTTTTCATCCAAGAAAGAATACATACGTGGCTAGATTTGTTAATTCTTGACAAAGTCCAAAATTTAAATCCATTATTTATTTGTCAATAATCGATAAAGTACTGATAGTAAGATGAGATAACGCGCGTATAGTGATAGTGATTGAAGGTGGAGAGGGCGAGGGAGGGAGGGAGGAGAAAAAAAGGATTAATATCAAACAAACGATGCTTGATAAAATCTGTGATTTGAAAGAATTTCCATTGGTAGCGGCACGTACTGTTATTACTGCGTACGATACATATATTATATACTTGGTAGCAAGTGATGGGAGCAAGTAGACACTGGACTACGTTCGCGTTTGCGCTGCTATGGGGCTAGTACGCGTATACGCGGAATATAGCCGGTTCTGGAGCATTAAAGTTAAGCCTGTATTTTATTGGACGGCCGTATAAATCAAAAGCTTCGGCTAGTCAAATATTGGAAGCTTTGCATGCGCCAATACGCTCGCTGGTGATGCTCGAAATGCGGATACCCAACCTACCTACCTGCCTACCTGCCTACCTACCTACCTTTATCTACCTAGCCAGCTAACTACTAGTTGGTACCTGGTGTCCACGTTATTCGGCCCTGTTGCCCTTTGCCTATACAGAGGCGTGTGCATGATATCAATGCCAAAGAGAAGAGGGGATAGACGATTTTCACTGCTATAGAGATACATGCAGGTTGGCAATCCGGCTATTTATCGCGAGTCCGAGTAAAACCGTGTTTGCTTGCTCTACGGATAATAATTAGCCAGTTGGCATATTTGTGCGGTAAATAAGGTATTTTTATCTCTCTCTCTCTCTCTCTCTCTCCCTCTCTGTGACTGTCTGCGATTCGTCTGGTTCCCTCCTCCATCAATGCAAATATTAGTAAAATTTTATTCGTTTCGCAATGCAGAAGCGCGTTTATTAGTACGCGCATAAATAACTATAACAGGGTGATGAAGAGAAGGGGAGGGGAGGGGACAAGAAATTTTGGCGAAACAAGTAAAAGAGGGATGGTAAGTCTAATAAGGCGCACATGTCGGATTTTTTATTTTTCGTTATAGAGCTTTAATCTGACCAAGTTTGGTAGGCATAAGCATGGCTCAAAGTTATATCGCTGTAAGCTCTGAGCCCAGAAACTCGGAATATTTAAGCTGACCGTATACGTGTATGCGTGGCTTAATTTCGTAATTCTATATAATGCCGACGGCTACCTCGGAGGCGCTAAAAACACTGAACTTAAAAAGAAAAACAGGAAGCTAGCCTCGTTGTCGGCGTTAGGGGGTCGGATCCGCAGAATAACATGGGAAGGATCCAACTATGCTAACGCTAGAGTGTTTTTTCTTGTTACGTTAAGTATACTGGACCAGCGATATTAGCGAAGTAATTGTTAAAGCAGCTAGACAAGAAGAGTATTGCCGTCTCCCATTCCAGCATTCCGTACACCGATGCACGGTCGAAGATGAAAACTTTTATTTTACTCCATTTTCACGCGTATTTGAATTTTCAAAGAAAATACAGCAGCAAAACGGAAGCAGGAGAATTACTAAATGATTTCACGAGAAATTCGTTTTCTGAGCGGATTCTTCTTTATTGTATTGTATCGAGTTAACGATAATCATCGTCAAGCTCGATGAGGCAGAATCAAGCTTTCAATCCACTTGATCGCACGTCTTGACTGGACGAGCCTAGTTATATCGATATGAAATGTTCCGTGTTCGCTAACAACCCATTTCGTCGACTAGCTCTTTCCACCAACCGGAAGATTCGACCGGAAGCGGTGCAGATGAGCGGTACACGCGTGACTTAGTTGAAATCGCTGTAAATTGACTTTCTATCTAACCTCGGTGAGATGATTTAAGCCCCTCTCACTCCCTTCTGTCTCGGTACCACACAGTATGGAATACTGTGTGCCAAGATAAATGAGAGCGATTAGTTTATTTATTTTCAATTGAAGCAACATTCATCATTCTTCTTCTTCTTCGATTTTAGGTATTTCACTGATAACGAAATTAAACTGCAACAATTTTACCAGACAGTTTTTGTAGGATACGAATCGAGAGTATTGGATGCTCTCGTTTCACAGGTGCCTCTATAGAATTCGAGACTGCGACTAGAGACAGTCGAGTGGGGGCGGCATCGCTACGGGGTTTGAAGCTTGGAATTTGGGGATCGAGGGTGGGGTACATACGTGTTTCGTGATTTTCATTTCACACAGTGGTTTCTGCGGTGCCCCACGCGCCCCTCTTATATCATCGTTTAAAATAATATTGCGTCCAGAGGGGTGTTTGCCGCTCTCATATCCGCCGCGACAAATCACCCTCGTTGTAACATAATGTCTACCGCGATCGTAGCTCGTAACTCGTAGGGAATAAGAGAGAGAGAGAGAGAGAGGGAGCAAAGCAAACTATTTATTATTTAACAAGGCAAGAGTTCGAAATTAAATTGGATCCAATTGATTTTTATAATCATTAAAGTTTTTCTTTCAGCAAGTTTTTCTTCTCCTCTTTTTCCTCTTTGCTATTTCAATGGATAACGGTTTGATCGTTAAAAGTATCAAGACTGATAAGTATTATACACGTAGAATAGTCGTTAAAGTGAATGCAGACATGACCATGCAACAATATAATGTTAATGAAGCAATTTCGGTATCAAAACATTCCGCGTAATGATCGCATTTCGCCGAGCTACTCATTGCGGACAGAGCGTAAGTAGAAACAAACGATTCTGTACAGACGTTCATGAACGCTAAACTTTTGGCATTCTCTTCTTTATCCAAGCTTTTGCAGCTTGTCGGCTGTTTTCTTGTCAAATTATGCTTGATCTTATTACCTAATTGAGACTGAAACGATGGAAAAGAAAAATAAAGATAATATAAAGAGTCTATATGTTCTGATATTTTGGGATATCCATTTATTTCGTGCTGAGAAAACCGGAGAGTTTCCCCGTCGTCACAAATACTTGTATCAAAATATCTTGACGTCAAGTTAATCCGAGCGAGAAAATACAGACAGGAATATAGAGAATCCTACAATATTAACATAAAATTAACATAGTTCATATCCCATTAATACAGCCTCTTCAACGGAAATATTAGTATATATGACGAATGATCGCACACAATATTGCCAGGAGACTATGCGCTGCAAATTTCTTCGTCGAATTAACGTATTCGCGCGAGAGAGCAAATACACGGAATGTCAGATCCATTTATCCGCGTCCGCATAGCGGTTAAGAGGAAGGAAGGAAGGAAGGAAGGAAGGAAGGAAGGAAGGAAGGGTTAGAAGCTCCGTAGAAGGACAAGAGTGAGTGAGAAAGAGCGCGGTAGCACTGGGTGGCGGTCCGATTTAGATCTGGTGGTAGTTTACACTTCTTCAAGTGGAAAGGGATTTGAGCTCAAGTTCGTTAATCGTCCTCGTGGACTGAGAGATTATCAGCGCGGCACGTTCTAAGGCTCTTTCAGAAAAGGAGAAGAGAACATTACGAAGAAGACTCTTGGCTGGGCCAGCAACGTGGCGTAAAGCGAAAATCAGCAAGGCGTGTATCGCCCCTATTAGACGCGCACCGAGACAATACTAATTGCCAAAGTTCTGATCTATCTGTTCCCATTATTGCGAAATGCGCTAATCTACAAGGAGGCTTTTAATTACATTTAATGCGTATCTCGCGCTCTGACTTTGATAATTCGATATAGAATATCAGAGAGGCATTGGAAAAAATAATGCTTGAGAAAATTAAAAGAGAAATTGTATCGTGTGATTTGGAAATTCGACACCTCCAAGAAAACATGCCGACTGTCAAACGCACGAGTCACCAGTGCCACTCGGCAAAGCTAATAGATGCAACCTCCTTCTTGCAGTCACGTCATTCGAAAATTAATTACAGTCGTTGTGTGAACGGGGGTCGCGGAAAACAAGGTCTGAATAATTAACGTAACCGCTGTATCGCACCCTGAGCTAATTATAGGCTTCTCCTTTTCTATTCGTACGATTAGCATATTCCTTAATTATTGAACTTGGTACCGTTCGCACAGTTATTATATAATCAATGAATTTCTTTTTCTATGGACGAATGCATATATTTCTCTCTCTTTTGCTTTTCACAATCGATCGATACTCCAATCAAGGGAGAAACCTTTTCTTTTTCCCTTTTTTTTTTTTTTTTTTTTTTTTTTTTTGCTACTTTTTAACAAGGCATATAATATTATAAAGCATTGCACATAAATTACTCCTAAGTAACTCGATCAGATATATGTGAAAGTGTGGAGGATCGGTTTACGTTCGAGGGATATGCGTGGAGAATATTTCGTCCCTCCTTGAAGAAAACAAAAAAAAATATCACGGAGGTAATAGATTAGCAGAAGAAGAATTTATCGTAGAGCGATTTAGAAAGAAATCGTTAATGAGAAGAGGCAGAGAGGAAAACTTGAAGAATAAAGATCGAAAATAGATCGAATACGAATCGAATTCATGCAAGTGGATCAATGGGAAACCGTTGCCAAGCGAATAATGCAAGACGAGTTTGCATTTATTTCTGTTTCCGGCAGCACTCGAGTAATAAGCGAATGCGCATTTGTGCACGGTGCATGCAATTTGTTTACTAGGTGCCAATATAATACGCATGTTGAGTTATTGCTAGTTTCATTTGGCAAAGCTTTAGGTATTTACCTTGTAGAAATGCTTTTGCTTACTTAATTCAAGTCAATATTCACGGCAGTAATGGCTAGATGAAAACGGTAAAATGTCAGACATTCATTGCACCGTGCATTCGCCAATAAATGAGCAATAATGATGCCGCTCCGGAATAATGATCCCGTTTAACGTCCCGTCCCGTCCCGTATCATCTCTTTCGAAGTAATGGTGGCAAACGGCTTGTTAGTAGATAGCAGTTGTACGTCGACGCGTCGCTATACACAGAAACACACTGCCAATGTTCCCACTAACGCGCGAGTCTTGAATATTATGCCTTATTATTAACTCGAGGGAAAGTACCTTCGCACTGTTTTCCCTCCCGTTCTATCAACGTCCTCAAAAACTTTTTACAATATGCCTGAACTTGAGTGGGCTAAAAATATTTTCCATGTCTCGTTGCAGAAGACAACTTTGTCTGTTTAAAAGCTTCTCCAAAAGTTTACGAGTAACCTCGGCGCACAAGGCACATTACGATTAATGAAATCGCAATCCATCGATCGATGAGTGAAATTAAATGCTTAAAATTTCAATTGATCTGCCGAAGAAGGATGCCGAAAAAGCATCGGAAAAATATCACTGGTGAATTTAATGAAAAGCTTGAAAATATTTTCGAGGACTCGTACAACTCGTGAGACTGGTACGGGGATATGGTATTAGAGGTAGGGCGGGGGTGAGTGGGGGGGTAAAGGAAGAGAAAATGTAGCACATTTCATCGCGCTTTTACTGGTGTTTATTAAAGCTGGGAGAAAAAACAAATGAAATTACTGCGCACACTGCAGCCTTACCGCAGCCAGAAACTCCAGCCCCAAGCAGAAGCTCCGGCTCGTCGTTGCCGCTCTCGTGGAAGCAGTGGAGCATCCCCACGTGCGCTGCAGCTTTAGCAGTGTGCTATAAACTTTTTGTCGTCCTTGGGAAAACGGCGATGAGAAACGAGCGCGGTTGTCGCACTACGCTAAAATGGTAGATTAAACGGCTGGTCGCTCCGATCGATTGGTGTGTTAGGGTGGTTGGTCTGTTTCACTCTCTCTCTCTCTCTCTCTCTCTCTCTCTCTCACACACACACACGCGCGCGCGCGCTTTCACTCTTCTACTTTTTGCCCAGCTCGGCCAATTGACAGATTTTGCGTTGCTTGTTCAGGGTCAATTTGAAACAGAGTGCTGCAGTTTAAAATGAAAAAGCCGTCCTTTTCTTGTTTCATGTTGCACCATAATGAGCGAGAGCGATGATCGCTCGATTCTCGATAAATGCGTTTTGGTTCTTGGCCTTAATACGAAAGGGAGAAAAAAGGGCTAAAAAGTTCTCGTTGCTTCGCAAAAGCTCATTATAAACGAGAAGCAACCACCTGATTGCATTCCCTTTATCGAATTCAATATATTCGTTCGATCAGTTTGTATCAAGTTTAATATTTGAATGGACATGCAGTCCTCGCATTGTATTGCCAGAAGCTACGTACATTTATTATAAAGTAAAGCTTAAATCGAGCCTGTAATGACAATCTCTATTCATAAATGTCCTCAGGTAAAAAAAAGTTTTGCTACTACCTTTGAAGCAGTCAAAATTTGATCCTCGGTTTTGTATTTCTGTTCAGCAATACACACGTTTTCACTCTCCTCCCCTCCTTTCTCTGTCTCTCTCTCTCTCTCTCTATATATATATATATATATATATATATATATATATATGTATATTTATCTCTATCATTCTCACTGACTAGCCCTGATACTGTTTTCATGAGGTACCATTTTTCGTTCTACCAAACGCACTGGGGAAAAAATTCGTCGAGCAGTAAATGTGAAATGAATTACTGGAAAATCTCTTCTCTGATTGCAATTATAGCCGTAGGTAACGCGAAGAGTGACCAAAATATTAAACATACCCCCCGTCATTACTTTTAATCATGATTTTTCACATGTTAAAAATATAAAAGAAGACATCAAATTTATATTTATCAGAGCAAATTATACGTATATAGCCTTCCTAGATCAAAGTTTGACTTGACAATAGAAAATGGAAATACGAGGGGACGAGTGGACGAATGATTGTCCAACAATGGATCCACGCTAGAATTCTCGAATTTGAATTTGGAATTCCCAACGTCCCGAAGTAGCGCGTCTTCGTTCTAGCGTGAAATAAGTCTGGGGCCCTGGAGCCCTCTACGGAGCTGACTATTTGCACTTAGCAACTAGTGGCGTGGTACCAAGGTGCTCTCAACTAACTTGCCACGAATCTACCGATTGTCCTTTCCACGTTGGATTAGCATGCTTCCTAAAGCTTTTGCACACACACACATATATATATTTTGTTCACATTATACAGTATTCTTCGTTTGCATAAAATGGTCGATAATGACTCGATCGATTGATTATCTCGAGGTTAAGAGAGAGGAGAAGAAGGAGAAGGATGATAATGATGATTAGTGGTAAATAAGGCAAATGGAAGCAGATTGCAGAAATATTTCTATTTACAAAATGAGCGTCGCTGCTTATAAATCATAGAGGACTGCGGCAGCAGGACCGCGTGAGAGAGCAAGAAGAGGAATGCCTGCAAGGTGGCCGAGGGCTGGAGGGTAGAACGGGCAAGTCTGTTGGGAAATAAGGAGGCAAAGTTAAAGCGCCCCTGTCCCTATCATGGCAGCAGCGTCTTGCCCTCGGCAAATAGCTATGTAACCCTACCCCATATACCGTCCCTATCTCGTCGACATTACACCCATACTTCTCGAGATGACGAAGCCCACCCTTCGAGTGTTATAAACCACATCGTTTATTCAGTTTTTCTGGTCAACCAACTTCTTCTTATTAGAAACCAACACTTCTATAGCACCACAGTCAAATTTATTAATTTTACAGTAGATATTCGAGGAGAACCTATATGCGATTTTAATAAGCCACCGTGTGCGTAGCAAAATATAGAGGCTTATTATAAGTTTTAGGCAAGGTTTTGTTCGCACGTTGCGTGTATCCAACATGCGCACACACACTCTGACGCTTTTGCACGGAGGGTGCTAACTGCTCGTATCCGAGATTTATCTAACTCATATCTGCTGGACCGGGAGAATGCTTTTCTTCCCCCTTGTCGCGGCCAGCATTAAAGTATCGTACGTGGTTTCCCTGGTTGGTGACAATTTCCGAAAATTTAACAAACTTACATGGTCCCAGAGACTTGATTCTGGACGTCCGTCGGATATTGGTCGACTCTGATATTATCCGAGGCTCTCTCTCTCTCTCTCTCTCTCTCTCTCTCTCTCAGTTCCGTATAAACAATCAATTTTTGCACAGATCCTGAGTAATCGGTGACAGAAATGAAAATTAAGGATGTAGGATGAAGAAGGAGTCCTCCCCCCCACCTCCTCCACCGGAAAGAAGACAGATCCATTTGACAAGGATAGTAAAACATCCGTTCCAAAGTCCGCGACGCCCAGCAGGGCACTCAATATTTTTTATACGTGATAATACTGAGCTCGCAAGCGAAACTACCAAGATAATCGTGGTATCGTAGCAGGCATCTTGGTAACGACCGCGAGCATAACGCTTGCTTTACGATCTTCTCTCAAATCGCACAGTGCCTGCCAGTACTGGCGACGATTGTTCACAGGCTTGTACAGCGGACTGCGATAGTCTGAAAATTTGCATTTCGCAAGAATCTTGTTTGCACCTGATGTTTGCGATGCTTTTCACCCTAGGCGATTCTCTCTCAACTTTGCACGCTCTTCTTTTTCTCATTTTTTGCCAAAATACAAATAATCCGACTCTTAAATGCGCTTGCGTAACAAGATTCATAAATAACACTCGATAATCATTTCCGTCTAAATAAAATATGTTTTTTAATGGAGAGAAAAAATAGCAATGAGAAAAAAAGAAAACAGAGGGATACGCCTGCATTAGTTTTTAACAGAATATTGATTAATTTCATTTTAAGTTATTAATTACTAGATTAAAAATAAATAAAGTTTTCCCCGATGCAACGCATATTGGGATTTCAGTGAAAAACAAAACGTTCTCTCTGAAAATTGTATCAACGAGGCGTGGAATGCTCAGGATGACGCTGATCTCGTCGTCTCGGTAAAGTGAATATTTGCATGTTAATGCGATTAGGGTAGACTTCCCCTACTGATGTGGTGAGGCGAAGAGTGAAAAAGAGGGCTAAAGAGGAGGAGGAGGATGGAGAAACGAGGTCGATCCAATGCGGAAGCATTTTCGGTAGAAAAGGAAATTTTGAGGGCAAGAGGTAAAGCAGATAACGGAGATAAGAGAGGCGGCAAGAGGGAGTAGAAATTCACGAGGGATAAATGGATGGTATCTAAGAAGCAGAGTATATGGAAACAATTATTGAAATCAATTCATCGTCCATAACTCTTGGACGATCGAATGAAATTTAAGAAAATAACAAATTAGGCGAATGACACTCGAGATATTACAAATAGATTTATCCGTGAGGGAATTTAATTGATATACACGGTAGATTTGAAATATAGAGAAAAGAGGTCGGAAAAAGGGGGCGGTTTACCGAGAGAGGGTTGTAGGAAATGAATCACATCATTATGAATAATAATAGGCCTTGTCGGTGGTGTTCTCTCTGTCTGGTTATTAATAGTAATGACTTACACCCTCCTCCTCCCCTGAGGGTTTTACCTATAATGGTGGGGGATAGTGTCGCGTGAAACACGCACTGTTCTCCTGCCTACAGGCTCGCCGAACGAACGAATTCTCTTTCCCCTTCTCCAGCTCCTTCTCTCTCCTCTCTAAATATATATATATATATATATATATATGCATCCCTCTCAATCTGCTCATAATACTTTTAGTTTCTATCATATCTGTATACATATATGCATACTCTGTATTCCTATGCTATTCCACTCTGTGGAAAAAATCTGTAAAATATTTCACAAGTCTGGACTTTACAAGCAGCCATCAAGTCAAAAATGACGGCCACACTGATTACTATGCAGCTGCACGTAGTCGTGTATGTTAGCTTAGTCGTACAACACGGATGCGACCTTATGCTTTTTGTTATAATCAGAAAATATTGAAAAACCAAAAAAAGAAATATATATATATATACACACAGACTTTACAGTTAAATATTTTTCTATAAACTATTAAGTAATTGGAAAAAATGTTCAATGGAAGCTCTCGTATTAATATTGAATGCCTTGTGCAAATACAAGGGTAAAGTTAAACATTGCTGTTACAATTGATGCGATTTGAAATTCTTTTTAATCGGCATTGTTCCTACAGATTGTTGAAACGGAGGTAGTCGCATAATGCAATAATGGTGTTCGGATAATGCACTGGTTCACGTACGAAATGTGCCCGAGGCTGCTACGAAGGGCGATAGAATACGAAACTGTTTGGTACGTTGGTTAAAAAATTTAATCTGCCGTTACACGTTAAAACGTATCCTTTCAAAAGTTAGATAACCCACATGGTTTTCATATCCAGCAAATTAATTTAAAATAACGTAGATTATACATTTTGACTGCTAATAGTGTAACACGCGAGTTACACCCTATATGCATAAGTATTGGCAACGTTAGACTATTGGACGATGCGAGGCTAAAGAGAAAGAAGAACAAGGGAAACATGTGCATCGCAGTATCCGATTATCAAAGGGCCGTAAGCTGATCTAGGCGAGAATCAAGATGGGTTTAGATCTGGTTCTTACGATATTAAATCCTCTTTTAAAACCTTACTCTAGTTTTCACTGATATCGAATGAAACGCACGATTTGTTTTACATTATTCGTAGAGATATTAGAGAAAAAGAGATATGGATGTTTTCGCATCTTTGGTGGTAGGCCTCTAAAATGGATAAGCATTAATTTCATCCCTAAGTAGAATGAGATGGCGTGCATTGCGAAAAAATTTCAAAACCAAATATATGCATATATCCGATAGTGCACTATCTCAGGGTCATAGGTGAAAGTGTGAATAGAAGGGGAAGTGAGGAAGTTAGGAAGTGAGGAAGTAAGGAAGGGTGGAAGTAAGGAAGGAAGGAAGGAAGGAAGGAAGGAAGGAAGGAAGGAAGGAAGGAAGGAAGGAAGGAAGGAAGGAAGGACGGGAGCACGCTCGTCGCATTACTTTGTACAAATAACGTTCGCTGCTGCAATTTGCGAAATTCCCGTTATTTTACATTTTAAACTAGAAAATAAAACGGCCTGGCTGGCGGCCGCTTATCCGTTCGACGCGATCTCGATGCTATCGCTTCCAGTCACGCTTACTCTGCTGTAAGCCCAGCACGACTACTCGGAAATTACTGTACTGCCCTACGTGGCGTGAGTATTATTTTTTTCCTCTCTCGCCTCCGCTCGCCACCCTCCTTCTCGTCAAGCTCTCTATCCTCGTGCTTTTCAACCCCTTTTTCCACCTTCGATCTTACCGCTTTCTCAAGAATTGCAGATCACCTGGAGATAATACGAAAAACGCGCTCGAGTCAGTTGAGTCAGTCGAGTCCGACCAAGCATAGTGCTTCTCCACTTTACCAACGCGAATTCAAAGCTCCACCTTCCAACTTTCCTCGAAACACCATACTAGCGACATCCTACGGATGAAGGCTGAACCATCTCTATAACTATTCTTGTTGAAGGGGTTCAAGGGGTCTCTGAAGTGGTGATTCGGAAAAGCTAAAAAGGGGGTTCGTTCTCTCTCATTCACGGGTGGGGGATACCCGTATAAGTCCATGCTACCCTCTGCCAGATCTACCACGTCTTTCCTCCATCACCCATCAATTATTAAATATTTCCACCTACACGAATGAATTACCTATGAACGAAGCTATTTTTTTTTTATGCTTTGCACATGCACACGTTCGATTTACGTATATTTCTCAGCCAAAGAAATATATCGCTTGTCCCGTGATTCATCGAGGAGATGAAAAGTGGCGTTGATCGAATGTTTTGCAGGATACGATCGTTCGCTCCAGGATGTCTTGCAAGGTGCTAAACAAGTCCAAAACTCGGGGCTATGATTAAGTTAAAGTTGCCTCAAATTAAAATGAAGAGATCATAATCGCGGCGCGATCCAGTGAAAATTTGCCTCGTGCAAAATGGACTATTGCCTGGAATCCCCTCTACTTTAAGGGGTAGTTCCAGTGGGGGTGAATCGATACAGCCACGATACAACACGACCGATGTCTCGAAACTCGAAATACGAGTGCGCACGCAACTCGTTTCATCGCCGCTCTATCGAGCCTTGAAACAATGTAGCACTAGAGTATCGTTCCTCGTGAACATGTGATTTTCCCAGTCTTTACTCCGGAATGCAAAGTGTTCGGTAAACTCTCTTGTCAATTTCACCAGTCCTGAGAGCAAAATAACGATAGACCGATCGATCGATCGATCTGATCGATCCATCAATCAATATAAATCTTATATACCTCATACGTTTGTCGAATTGCGTAAGAAGTGCATGATATTATAGAATTCTGAAGATTTTCACTTTTTTTTTTGTTTTTTCTCAACTTTTTAATAACACGCATTTCTACGTCTAACATGTACTCGTAACGTGCGTACTGGCATCAAAATTCTTCATGACTGCTCTGCTAGTAGCCGTATATACAGTATAGTATATGTACAATTTTGCGCAAGCACATCTGCATCGTATCTGCCTTCGTGCTCGACATAAACGTTTTACGTTGTTGCAATAAATATATCAATCTAAGCGTGATCGTATGTGCAATATAATCGACGGTATTTCGAGGCGCTACACCGTTCTTGGTAATTCTCGTTCGCTTCAATGTTACAAGGCAGTATTTCATTCATCATCCAACAATGCCAACGTGTTCTAACTTTTACCAATGAATATTTTATTATTTTCCCGAAAAGTCATTAACGAAGGCCTTGGCTTAATTCGTGTGTCAATTTAATTTAAATCATTTGATTGTTATGTATTTTAGCGGGATGCTATGTGTGTGTGTGTGTGTGTGTGTGATACGATATAAGGGGAAAAATAGATTCGAGCTAGTAGCCTAGCCGTAAGATGTATAGCTTCCGCCAAATGATCGAAAGATTTAAGAGCTAAAGCTGAAAAATAAAGGTGGAATAAAGGATCAGACCTATATTAGAAAAGAGTAGAGGATCGATGGATCGATGGATCGATCCTAGCTCAGGATGATGTTGTACACGCTATAAGCAAACGGGAAGAAGAGGAAGAGGAAGAGGAAGAGGAAGATGAAGGGGAGGAGGTGCAATAGAAGCAAAGGTGGAGGAGGTATGAGGTATACAGAAGGGGTGAGAGACAGATTAATGTGACCCCGTCACCGTTCGAACAAAGCTTCGCACAATGGCCGCACACCAGGGACACTGGACGGGTGGGCTGTAGGGGTTGGTCTCGGGGAAGGAAGGGGCTTGACTGCACTGGATATATTACCCGCCACTCGCGGCTATCACCAATGAGATTCAATGCGCGATCACGTACGTCCACCGCGACATCTGAAAAAATATTGTCCATTCTTTCCTACCTATAGCTCCTTTTTGCGCAATACACTTTCTGGATACTCTGTCCTCCTACTACATCTGACCTAGACAATTTATGCAATTCAATTCCACACTACTGACTCAATGTCGGCGACTACGATTACACAGTAGTTTGCTTGCTAAAAGTGTCGCGAACTCTAGCTTGATTTCTACCACTATATACTTTACTTTACTTTACTTTAAATGCTAATAAGGTCTTCGTATGGTTGATTCGTTTCTCGTTAATCGGCTACTTGCTACATCATTGGTCACGGGAGTTTTAATCAGAAATGAGAAAATTCCTCGAGCGCTTACGATTATTTAATTTTAAAATATATTCTTGAACGGGAGGCCCAATGGAGAGGGAAGGAACTGACCACGCCTCCTGTGGGAGGGTTTTGGTGCGCGCGCATACAATACCTCTAGCTTCTTATCGAAGAAGCCTTGTGTCCTAGCGCACATTCTGTGAAACACCGGAGTACCGAATGCAGCTGGAACACGAGAGCACGAGTAAGGGCCAGAGGTTCAAGGTCAAGGATCCTGAACTCAACGTTACTGACCCCTCTAACAAGTTTACCGAATTTCAAACTTGCTACTCTTACTCTCATCCATTATCCCCTCGGGCAATATAGAATATTTTATGTTAAACCTCCGCAGGTTTTTCTTTCGTACGGTAAGATACGACCATATTTTGAGGGGTTCTTGTTCCAGAAGGGACGGTTCCAACACGATTTTTAATTATCCAAAATTCTCCAGAGTGTATTGAGAAGAGGAGCTGCATTACAATGTATTCTATATTTTTGTGGAAGCTCTATTAAATCACTGAAGAATCTGTTCTACCGCGAGCCTTGCATCGCAGGCACGCTGCTGGAGAATAAAGAGGGGCTTATTATAAGCGACGGTAATTCTCGAATAAATAACCGTGGGTTTGCGAGGAGATCGACCAGAGTCGGTGCGGGTGCAGCAGGGGTTTAAAGAGAGAGAGAGAGAGAGAGAGAGAGAGAGATTGGAAGAAGGCTAGTAGTGGTGGCGTTGATGGGTGGTAGAGAGGGAGGAAAAGAGAGAGAGAGTGTACTTAAAGGAGGGTAAGAGGTCTGCAAGAAGGCACGAGGCCGACGACGATGAAAATTCGCGTGGAGGAGAAAGATGAGGGGAAGAAGAAAAGAGGGTGAGAACCGTAGGTGGCTGATTTATTTCGGCGCCGCAAAGATCTGGATCCGCGTACGTGCCTCGTGCCTCAAATTACCAACTTATAAACTCTCCCTCCCTCGCTTCCACCACCTCCACCGTAGCTCTCCTCCCTCGGTTCTTTCTTCACCAGAGAACCAGCCCACTTTGCTTCACGGAACCTACACTCTCCTTCTTCCCGTCTCTTTATTTCTTCCCTTCATCCGTGCTCCCAACCTTACCCACTCTTTTTCTTTGGCTTTGGAGAATCCTCCATACATCACCTTATTCATCGAGCAAGAAAGTAGAAAAATAATGCGCCTCATAGTTTCCTAGTTGATTCCACATATGTGTACGTGAATCTGTATATGTGGAGAAATCGCTAATCGCATCGCGCACAGAGAGCCACCAATAATTCAAATACAAGAAGATTTGAGAAGATGCGTATCAACGGAGAGAGAAAGAGACACGCGTAAAGGCACAAGTTGAGCAGCTCAACCAAAGTAAAAGTTTTTTCAACGGTGTTGGCGCATTTAATTTATCTCACGAGAATAGGGTGCCGACGATATGGCGTAGAGACGAAAGGAGACGGAGGGGAGGATGCCAGAGCATCCCTTATTAAAATTCATTAATTTCGCCATCTATGAAAGTTTCATTTTCATGCAAATCTCAGGAATAATCCGGCTGAAAAAAGGCAAATCGGATGACTTGGGGAAAAGCTACGGGCGAATCGTATAATTCTGTTTACTCGGTGTGACAGCACACCCCCCAAATGTCACGCGTACGCTATAGGCATATATAGATACGTGCGATATGTTTCGTTCATCAGGCCCGTTTCCCCAGGATCACTTTTTTCACTAGCTCGTTCGCTAGGCCTTGCGCCTTGCGCCTTTCGCCTTGCTTCCATTGTCACGATATCTCGCGTACCTCCTTCAACCCTTCCTCTATCCATTCGTTATTTATTTACAAGGTATGGACGCGAGCCGTCGCGACGCATTCCTGATATCGAGGCTGCAGCCAAAGCTTGAAATTCTCCCGTCCGAGAATACACTTGCTATAGATGACGGCTTATCGCGTTCATGCAACATTAGGCTTCCTCGTTATTTACCATGCTTTCAGCCTTTTGCCCTGATCTCCCCCCTTCCTCCCACTGCCCATATCATCCTCTCTTTTATCTAATGCAACACATTTTACATATGTACAACAGTTGGTTACAATATAGTTACTATACGGGGTTAGTTCACGAGGTAAACTCTCTCACAATAATATCTGCTGCTGCTTTTCTATTCGATTTGCTTGGTGTCAGAGAAGCGAGGTGAAAAGAAAAAAGCACCTTGCTGTACTGCGATATACTAAGTTGCGAAAAAGTTGCGAAACGTCGGAGAAATCGGCGGGGTACTCGTATTAATTTAATTAGAAGGTAAAATTTATTCAAATGAAGGTAAGTCAAGGATGGAAAGAGTTCTTGTCAGCAACGCGATGAATTAATCATCACGATTGATCGTTTCGCCGCGCATCCAACCGCTAACAAAATTAATTAATTCCGGCCGGCTCAATTTTGATTTTAGCACGCCACTGTTAGTCAAGCGAAGGGCGTTACTTTGATGAGATTGGGAGAGGGGGGGGGGGAGGGAGGCTGCTATACATCAATCGTTCATGAATTCATAAGTAGGATGGAGGAAAGATGAAGCAATAATAAAGTGAGAAAAAGTATATGTTGCAATTTATTCAAAAGGGCAAAAATGAAAAGAGGCTGTTGGTCAAATAGATTTTAATGCATAGTCGTAGTACATGTACGTCACACCGGACAAATCAAAGGCTGTCATTCGATAAATAGTAGAGAATTCAAGATCTAATTTACTTGTTTGTATATCAAAGGAGAAAAATCGGAAAAGGTAAGTTAAGTTACGTTAAAGTAAGGTAAGGTAAGGTAAGGTAAGGCAAGTAAAGGTAAGGTAAGGTGAGGTAAGGTAGGGCAAGGAAGAAAAGAGATAGCTATAGAACGATAGTGTATCGATAGGACATTAAACGGAATTGCTCTTTTCAATGGAAACCCCCGAGATGTTTGAGCAATGTACCACCCCCGCCGCTATAGGAAGCAGAGCAAGAGAGCGATCAAAGCCCGCGGCAGAGAAACGTAATTTGCTTTGCATATTTCGCGTAGCTATCGATTAATGGTTCCACCACCACCACCACTACCACTACCATCACCGTGTGCCTGCACCCTAAGCGATCTTGCGAGTGAGAGCTCTCTGCTTCGCCGATTATGTTAATAAGTAAGATAATGCGAAGGTCCGAATACTCCCCTGGATGAATTTTCAGGCTTTCCACTACATCCCTTCCTGCTTTGGCCTGCTTTCGCTCTCCTTTTCATTTCTCTTTTCGTTTTTCTTGCGCGAGTTTTCTCTTTTCAGTCCTTCAGTCATCTTAACGGCCGTACTCGGGGTGGCAGTATATAAAAATATGCAGGTCTTCCGGGTGGGTTCGAGTTCGCTGCATAATCATGCAGTCAATGAGCACAAAGGAGCTAACCATGCGGAAAAGGAGAACGGAGAAAAAATTTATTATGGCTTCTATCGAGGGCGATACCACTTTTTGCCCTTTCGATCGATCGATCGATCGATCGGTCGGTCGGTCGGTCGGTTGGTCGGTTGGTCGGTCGGTCGATTGATCAGTAGTAGTCCTTCTTTCCATTAGTACTCTTTTACTCTCTCTCTCTCTCTCCTTTCTCAAGGGGATGTTGGCAAAATGTAGTAATAGAGATCAAAGGACGATTAGTATTCTGGAATCTCGAGAAAACCCCCCTGACCATCAAACATTTAACATTAACATTTTCCATTGTGCATTCTGCATTGTGCATTGTGAATCGTGAATTGTAAATTGTAAATTGTAAATTGTGCTGCCCTCAAAGATAAAGATTATTTTACTCATCGTTACCCAACAGATAACAATGTACATACAATTCATTGCCGAATGTCAGCCGAGAGTGTATTTCATCCAAGATTAATGGACGAATAATATATCCATTTACAGAATTTCCAATAAGCGCTGAACGTTTATTGATTCGCCGGTGCATCGTATGGATAAAAGTCGGTATTTTATAGCGTTGCACCATAAAGTGTTATTAACTTGCAATAAAAACCGATAGGATTATTAATTATGAGTGGCACGCATTAACGTGAGAGATATCCTTTACGCATGAGAAACTTGAGTTTGCCGAAACAATAAAAACTGCGATAATCCCTCACTTGTATGGAAAGGACGATATTGCGGGTACAAAGAGATAGAAGCACGTATAGATCGCTATCTACACGCATGATTTGTTTAAGCTTCCGTCCAAATTCTTTGCGTTATCCTGCATGACTGTTCAATTTAGCGTGGAATAACTCGCGATGCGCGCGGAAGTTTGAAAGTTCTGATTGCGGCATAACATTTTACTCGAAAGCAAAACTTTAGGACAGAACTTGTATAATTGCGTTAGCCGTATCTCTTGAGATCGCAAATAGAGTAGAAATGATTTGTATTTATGCCGTATACTCGCATGAAGAAGCAACATGCTGCTCAGTATCCGATATTCGTATGTAACAGACGATGCGGCAACGCGATACGATACGTGCAATAGGATATTTCAGATTAAACGCGATACGTGGTACATGCGTACAATTTTACAAATAAATGGAATATTTCAATGGTAAGAGAAATGGGATGTAAAAATCCCATTGCTCGAAGGGGTAAAACAAACAAACATAAGTAAGTAAGTAAGTAAGTAAGCAAGCGAGCAAGCAAGCAAATCCAAATCCCCTATCGTAGAATAGTACAGAGTTCTATGAACCGTCTACTCGTCGATTCGTTTTCTTAGAAAAGCTAGAGAGATATCGGCTGTCAGGCTAAGAGATCTTCTCACGGAGTCTCCTGCTTGAGTTTGGCAATCGATTAACTCCTTCCTGTCAAAACATAGCATTCAACGCACTTAACTTCTCCTTTAAGGAATATCGGCACACCCGGAGAAGAACTTCAATAACTAAGAATCGAGGGTAGAACATCCAAGTATATAATAGTTGTCAACTGGTGTCATTTTGTCATTGCGTTTACGACAGTTCTTCTTTTTCCTCATTTTTTCTTCTCTTTCTTTTCCCTTTGCCCTTTTCTCCTTTATTTATCCATCTCTATATCTTTTCTCTTACATTTTATCACCTGACAAACCACTTTCTTCAAAGTATTATATACTTTAAACTGCGTCGCGAGCTATTGGTCTCAAGTGACAACCCGCATCATCCACACCTTTCAATATCCTTAAAGATTGACGTAATGGGGTAATGGGTGTTATTGAGCTTTCCTTTTCTATCTCCCTCTATCACGCGCGTACATGAGCATCCATGAATGCTAATAGAGAGAGAGAGAGAGAGAGAGAGAGAGAGAGAGAGAGACAATTCAAAGTGAAAGGAAATTAGTCTCGATTTAAGAGAATAGGTTACCCTTATCGTCCCTCGGTAAGATATTATGCATTGTGAAATCCGATTTTCTGATTTGACGAAGCGCATAGGAATGGTGGAGGGATAAGAGAGCACAGGTCGATACCAGAAACTGTAACTCTTATCGCGAGGAAGCCGGTGGCGGAAGAAGAAACATCCCTCGTAAATATAGAAGGTATAAAAGCCACCCTTTTGATGGAGTGGGCTCTTAAGGGGTTCGTCGGTATCGGACCGTTCATTCACCACAGGATGACCAGAAGGATCGGCTAGAAGTGATCCAACCAGGGTTCAGAAGTGAAGAGGAAGGAAGGGTAGCATGGGTTAAGAGGGGCTGGGCAATACGTAGGAGGACACGGACCGTGCTTAACGACCCCTGCTTTACGAGGCTTCGTATTTTGTTTAAAATCTACCCATACAGTGCTCGCTAGACCTCATCCTCATTCTCTTCCTTTTCCTCTTCCTCTTCCTCTTCCTCTTCCTCTTCCTCTTCCTCTTTCCCTCTCGCTGATCGTCTTCTTGCTCGGCCTCTCTTCGCGTCATAAAGGAGCTTTTATGTTAATATCACGGCCATATGATAAGAAAACCTGCTTTCACGCTTATCGATCCTATTTGACTTTAATAGTCTTTCTTCTTAAAACCAAATGGAAAGAAAAAAAAGAAAGGCAAAATTTTTTAATGGCTTTCATTGTAAGGAAAATACTGTTAGAAAAAAAATGAAAAATACTGTTAAAAGTGCACACAAGTAATACACTCGTCCGCGCGAGATTTAACGTCGCGCATCGCCATCTATGGCTCTCGATAGGACTTTGGCATCGTAAAAGCAATACTTTGTTAATGCACCGTACGTGTAATGTTACGAGTATACGCAATGAGTATGAATGTACATGTTTATATGTATGCACGTATCTCTCGTAAGCAGATGGATACATATATCGCATACGTATTTCCAGGGAGAAGAGACACATACTGTCGAGACATTATACATACATATTTTTAGAAAGCAACCAGCCGCGAAACCCGCACATCAGTCATAAAGTGGTTTTATTTCTATGGCGCAGTTTTAAAATTCTACTCTTGGTAGAAATGTTGAGCAGGGGTAGTGAAGAAGTAAAGGTGGGAAAGGGTATACGCGCAAGCAATCTCACAATACCTATACATATCCACGACACGTATGTATACGTATAATACGAGGGAGAAGAAGGGTGGGGAGAGAAGGAAAGATGAATGATGAAGAACAGGGAAAAAGGAGATAGATAGGGAAGGAGTTCGCACAAATGTAAACCATGAAAAGTAAGTGAAAGCAAAATAGTGTACGTAAGAGGAGGAAAAAAGGCAGGCTGAGGGGGTACCTGCCCCTCTCGTTGTGGATTCAGTGGCGCTTCTCATACATATGGGGCCAATTTACAAAAATTATTCAAAAACCGGAGATGTCATCCGCGCCCGGACTTTGTCCCTGAAATAATGTGAACGCCTATCATTGTCAAAGGATTTGCGAGATTTCCAGAAGAAACGAATAAAACGTGAGAAATAATAAAAATAAGAAGTAGATGTGACTCGTGAAACTTGGAGAACACTGTAATGCGGTATATACCACCACCGTTAGCATGAGCAAAAAATATTCGATAATTTTATTATTTATTACGAATTATTATTTACGAAGGAGGCGAAAAGGAAAAGTTTCTTCGCAAATTGATGATTGCGCGTTGTTCGAAGAAAAGCGTTATTCCTGTTCGTTTTTTTTTTTTTTACGCTGATGCGGTGATTCGAGTAGAGTCTCATCGAGAAAATGACTGACTGACGAATAAAAGAAAAAGAAACAGGCGTAGTAGTAGAGTGTAAAGAAAATGCAAGAAATACAAGTTAGTTTTGAGAGACGAGAAAGGTGAATGGAAACTAAAAACGAGGATAGAGAGGAGAGGGAAGAGCAGAGGGATAGAGAGAGGGAGGGAAGTAAACCCTCGCGGGTCACTCGTTCGACTTTGCGAAATAAAAACTCACTTTACGGGGAGCTTTTATTGCGGGCTCGACATTTCTTTTGTATCAGCTCGGTTGGGCGCCACAGGGCCTTTCAATCGGTACATACTTCAGTAACGATTGCATTGGGAATACCGAACGAGAACTCTCTTCAGCCATCAACCGTTCCATTCCTTTTCTCGGTAGAATTAAAAAAAGAAAAAAAAAAGAAGGAATTTAATGATAAAATTTACTCTCCGGAAGAGGAAGAGGAAAAGGAAAAGGATTTAATCAAACTATTCGATTTAGAGCATGAGGATTGGATCGTTTACAAAGCAAAGGAAAAAAGGTGGCATGGCACGTACCACGTATACCACATATGTACTATGCGTGCGTGTACCGCAGACATATGCATATGCACTTTGTTCGCGCAATATTCTATCAAGAACACGGAGATTAATTTTTCACGCTTAATTTACCGATTAATTTGCCAAGAGGTAAAGTGGTTCTTACATCGAGTTGAGGGGGGATCTGTCAAGAGCACTGATTGAAATATAGGGTAGAAAAGCCCCGGGCTGCGAATTCGAGGGTTGAATATCGGCAGCTTGGTAAAAGCGTGAGACTCGCAATTTAAAGCGGCTAACAGTTTTCCGCCAGAAAAATCTTCCAAGCTCGTTGAAAATATTCTTGACTTAACAAAGTAAAAAATAAATTTATTTTTAATGCGTTATGTACGTTGTTGTGTATATTGCACACGCAAGCGCACACTCGCACAAAGGTGCGCAGTAGAATTATTTCCAATTTCTAATTTCAGCTTTTCCAATATATTTTCTAACAGTATGTATGTATGTATATATATATATATATATATATATATTTGCAATTAAACTGCATCTACACCCGAATAGTTTGTTTTGAAAATTGCGTTAATTTGCCGATCGTAGATAGGCTGATTTTGTGAGTGACGTAGCAATTACGGTGCAATCACCGAGAACGAACGAATAACAGGACTATGACCACTATGGCACTCATCTGCTTTAACTGTCTATTATAGATTCGCGTGGATAATAATAGTTAGTACCCGATACTCGGGTAAGTTATCTATTGTTCCCATTTCTCGACTAAGAATTGTCTCTGCAAATTTCAACTTTAATAAATTAGCTCAATTTTATTTATCGAATCAATCAACTTTCTCTCATTTGGATCTTTGCCTGATTTCGCCTTTATCGCGAGAGAAAGAAACTTGAGAGAAGAAAACTCTGATATAAGATAGACCTGTAGAGTCATCCAGCCGATTAATAATCCATTAATTGAAAAGAAAAGACTTGCGTCATCCTTTAATATTGCTTAGCCTTTGGACCAAGCAAGATGTCTGAGAATGTGGAATTTTAAATATTGTAATGTTGTTTTTTTGTATCTCGTGTGTGATTTTATCAAGTAATATTTTATTCGCTGAAAGAGGGAGAAAGAGAGAGAGAGACAGAGTAGAGAAATTTAATTAATAAGAATTATTACGAAGAAAAATATTAGATATGCCTTGAATTTGGTCTGCTCTCGCAGTTTTTCAAGTACATCGTTTTACATTCATTTACATTTCTGAGGATAGCAGTACAGTTTGAATTATTCTTTCCGTGCCTCTCGTAAAAGCAAGCGCACTTATCAGCACCGCATGGCACCGCTCGATAACGACGTAGCCGGCATTTTGACGAAGGAATATTTTCCCACTACCTGCCACGACTGCCTGCTATGTCGGTGACCGTGAATTAATTTCACCAGCTAAAGGTGTAGCGGCCTGCACTCTCTCTCTCTCTCTCTCTCTCTACTCAAGCTCACTGCATTATCGTCTGAATGCATCAGAAATTTTTCTACCGTACACTACCTCTCTGCAAATTTCTCTCCTTCTCCTTTTTCCGCTGAAACTCTAATCAAGTGTAGAACGACGAATTGACGATAATCTTTCACAAAGTAACAGCTTGAAAGATTTGGAGCAGCAGCGAGCTTAATTAAGGAAAAAGGAAAAAATAGAGAAGAAATGAATATTTTTTTAAAAGGAGATATATGGCGTGGGACTATCATTTGCAAGAACATGCATCCATAACACGAGAAATGATAATAAAAGTCATATTGAGAAAGGTTTCTGAAAAGTTTGTAAAGCAATAGAAGAGAAAAGTATATCACGTGGAAGTGTAAATATTTTTTCGTTACACATAAAAAGAATTCAGAATCAATAGAGGGAATCCGAAGGGCCATTATGCTAACCATACACATGCATAGTTGAAAATATATTTGACGTAAAGCAAATGGGGATAAAAATTGATAATAAAATCTTTTAAAGGAATACTCGTGCACATAGAAAAGACAATTGATTTAACTGGAAGAAATAAAAATTGATAAGCACGAAGACTCGCGCCTATCGAAGCCCTCGCGTTGCAGTCGTAAAAAATGTTGCATAGAAATTTCTCTATAAAGATGCAACGTACCAAAGCCAATAAACATTCGCTTTATTATTTCGATAGAGAAGAATTCCAAGTACTTGGAGGCATATAACACGTGACTTTACAACTTTTACAACAAGAGCGAGTGGCATCTGGTCTCTCTATCCGTATAGTCAATAGGAGAGGTAGGTATTCATTGAAACCAGTATGCTGCCTCGTGCAATTATTACGTAGTGCATTATAAAGGGGCATAGGAGGATTTCCTCGGAAATATCGGAAAATGGATAATTTTTTCTATCGGTGAACTTATTGATTCACGATTCGAGAACGAGTGCACCGATAGAATCGAATCAAGCGGGTATACGAATGTTGAATCGACGACACTTACCAGCAATGTTAGGGGTTAGAGAGTACGAGGAGCGAACATGTGTAGCTTATTTTTCAATTTGTACGAGACATGGTCGGACTCCCGATACCCCGAGAGGGTATGGTTTTTGCGAAATCAATCACGCGTTATTTGCTACTGCACATTCCCTGTGTTAACGGGCCGGACAATCGGAGAATGGGAGATCGATCCGAACGCGATCGGCGCGACCGAGTGGAAAAAGCAGAAAAAGAAGAAAACTGAAATAAAAGGCGAAAATAGCAAAAGATCAAAGGAAAAGAGGCGAGAAAACACGAAGAAATGCAGATGACAGCGCGCCAAGAGAAGAGAAGAACACATTTGATGAGGAAAAACTAAGAAAAAAAAAAGTCCTTTTGAATCTAGTCAAAGTATTCAACGTGATTTACTCGAAGCGACAAAAATTTTCACGGACAATTGACTCTGCAAATTTCAAGGACAATAAATTGTCGTTTACCAGGGGGGCGTCGTCACGCGAATTTCCGTCGTCGTCGTCGTCGTCGTCGTCGTCGTCGTCGTCGTCGTCTAACCGGCTGGCAATTCATTAGCTTGCGTTACTTTGCGCGAATGAAGCGGCAATTCTTTTTCACGGGCTTCGTATAATCTGCTTTAATCAGACTCGATCCTTTGTAATCCCTGACTAACGGAATCTGACACTCAACTGTGTTCCGTCGCCATGCACGCGAGAAAATATTTAGCAAAGGGGAGAGGAGCTTCTGGTGTGCTTTTTGGTGAAATAAGGCGATAATACAAGGAACGGTCGACGATCAAAAGAGAAGTAAGAAAATATCGACGAATGACTTAATTGTTTCCGCAATGAGAATGAGCATCGACGTGTGAGAAGAAAGAAGAAAAGACAGAGACAAGAGTAAAAATAGGTTGGAGGAAGGTCCTCCACGATACTCGAAGATAACGTTTCCCTCCAATTTCAATTTAGAGCCGTAGCCGTAGCCGTAGCCATAGCCGGAGCCCTTATATCAATGTAAAATCAACATTACTCGTCCCTCTATCCGTAATTCTAGCGAGTATTCAAATCCCAGCGGGTCTCTTCTGGAATGTTCCTCGAGATTGAAAAGATGTAGATACGAGGACCACGTTTGTCCTTAAAAGTACGGGGACGCGTTTCAGGTCAAGATAATAAGACAAGTCGCGGGTCGTGACTCTAAGTTGAATTTAAGCTTCTCCACTATTCAATTTGGTAGGAAATTATTTAACCACCGCGAAAGCAAGGAAGGGAAAAAGCGAGGCGAGGTGAGGCGAAAGGGAGCGAAAAGAGGAGAAACGATACGCGGGAGCTTTTCAAAAAATTACACCACTAAATTTTCCTGGCAACTACCATCATTTACCTAAACTCCATGGTGGTGATGGAGTTTAGGGGCGGCGAATACGCGCGGTGGAAGCCTTGCGGCATCAGAAGACAATTGTTTTGCCGTGGTAGTAGCAGTGGCAACGGGAGCAAATGCGAGCTAGTGTGAAGCAGTGCGAAGCCAACTCTAGATGTACGGTAATTGTTTGCAATTATTGGCCCGCCCGAGGCCAACTTTGGGATCATCTCAACATGCCCGGCAAATTGTTACCACTCCTCCCTATCCTTAGTTTTAGTTTCGTATCTCCATCCTAGAGAGATTGTAGAGAGAGAGAGAGAGAGAGAGAAAGAGTGAGAGAGGGAGTCAGAGTCCAACACCAATCTTCAATCTTCCGCGCTCCATCTTTGTGCCAATTCCATCCTCTCCGCTCCATTTTCTCTGTTTCTCTGTTCCTGGTCAAAGGACCCGCTTTCTAATTCGACTATCTACCTGATATTGAACGCACGCTTTTTTCCTTCCTTCCCCTATACACACTATACGCGTATTTATTCATTCATTTTTCTTCTCCATTCCTCCTCTATCCCACCCTTTTTCACTCGCCACCTAAAACTGTTTTAAGGCTTCCCCGTAATCCCGATACTTTCTGTCGTCCATCCCACTAAAAAAAGTCCACTCATCCGTATATATGCTATAAATTCCCATCCCTTTTCAGATATTATAGAAAAATATCCTTAACCGTTTTATGGGAGATGTCTCATAAAAATCAGAAAACTAGTAGTAAATCATCCCGATATCGATCCTACTCCAACGATTCTGGACTCGCGAAAGAGTGCAAGATATAGTACTCTTGTAATCTCTGGTGCCATGATACACCTTCCTCCCCCTTCTCAACCACACGCGATACTTTTGCTTCTCTTCTCTGTCGCATAGAGCAGCGGCACACACCAAACACGGTTGGATGACCAATTGACAATAAACTATCATTAATAACGTCAACTAACGTTATACCTTGACAAACACAATGAAGTTTAGTCGACACTCGTGATCTTACAATGCTTCGAATATCGTTTCGATTCAGCGACGACCAGTCTCATTTATCAAGCTTTGACATTTTTACGAACGAGTTGACGAAGCACCGGTGCACCTCCTTCTGGCTCCCTCCGACACCCACCCACCACCTTCTTCCATCATCCCCCAACCAAGAACAACCCATCGACGGAAAAGCAATGAGAAGAATAAAAAGTACAAATGCATTGTGATTTCATTGAATAATTGAAGAGCAATAGAGTTTTGAGGTACCACAGCCCCCCCCCCCCCCCCCCGGAGAATCACGAGATATTCATCCAAGAATGGCCATGGCGCAAAGATTAATATTCGACCGAGGTAACTACCCGACAGAGACCAGTATTCTCCGGTGAAATTTACGGTAACTCCGCGTTAAACGATAAAACCAACAGTAGGTTTGTAGCAGAGGCTGAGGAAGACGGTGGTTGTACCGCCGCGCGAGCTTCTCTACTACTACTACTGCTACTGCCACTACTACTACTACTACTACTACTATTACTACTACTACTACTACTACTACTACTACTACTACTACTACATCCAGGATTCTTCGGCGAGTACGAGTCGAAGCAAGGTGTTATACTATACGAGCGAGAATAGAGCGTATATAGTAACGAGGCCCTCCATATTCATAGTGTACGACATACTCGCGCAAATTTAATCCACCGACACTCCCACACTGCCTGAATCATCCTACATCCTATCTTCCGGATTCTCCATTCCTCTCTCCATTCTCACCTCCATTCACCTCGCTTCTCCCCTTTCCCGCTTTTCTCCACTCTCCGATCCCTACTACCCCACTGTTCTCCACTACCCTGTGTATATATCTCCGACACCTACAGCAGCTTTCCCGTTTCCCGCACGGCTAGTGGCGCATCAACGCGTCCGATTATGCACGATCAACATTCCCTGGAAATTTACTAATTGACTACGCGTACTCGCGCGTTAACCGCTATAGGCGTCTCCCCCTTTTCTACTTTTTCTACTTCTCGCTTGCACGATACCCCTGGTACCGAGAGTACAGCTCCACGGTATATGAGGAAAATGCATAAGAAAGCAAGACCGCGTGATTATTTTGCAAAGCCAAGGAAAAGGGACTGTGCCGACGAGTACCAATTGGTGGTGTGTGGACCAACACGCACACGCGAGAGAGCCTCTGCTATACCAGAAGAGAATATCAACACTTGGAAGCACTCACATTCGCGCCATTCGTGGTCCCGTATAACCTCTTACCCAAGCGAGAGTTATATCTTGGGGCTAAACCACCAACCAAGCAATGGCGTAAGCAACGGAAATAATGCAATTTTCTAGGATCCCACGGTCCCTTCGTGTCTCCCCGAAATAATCTCGGTGAACGTTGTCGTCGCCAATGCATCAGTACCAGAAACTGGCAGCGCAATCAACTTTCACCAACCATAATGAATTCTCATCTGAAAAACATGCTTTGAAATTTCACCGTCTATCAAATTAAGCCCGTGTTAAACGCAGAATGAAATTACGTAATAAGTATGTAAGATTATAGTGGAACGATCGTACGGGAATTCAATCGAAGTCTCGATGTAAAGCCAAATCGAATAAGATACGGGAGGGGGGGGGGGAATGGAGTCTGCAAAGGAGGAAAGATTCTCAAGGCAGGGGCAACTTGATGATGAGAAAATTCAATGGAAGGAAATCCACTTGAGCGGATCTTGCCAACATTTCGCGACACCACTGTATAAGAATAACAGTTGGCGCGTGAGGAAGAAGGCATCAGGGATTTGTCCGCGACTTATCTAAAATCAATCCAGTTATAGTAGTCGATCCCCCTACTCGATAGTGGACACGAGGGGTGGTTCAACCCTTGGTCGCGCCAGTCTGTCGGCTGTGTCAATAACTGATAGCATTAGTGCCATCTATTTCGAGATCAACTATCCTACATTAATCTAGACATGTGTGAAATTCAATTACCATCCCTCTCGTGATCTTGCGTACAAGAGTGAGTGAGAGAAATGAAAAAAAAAAAAACATGGTGATCCTCTCTTTGCATAAAAGCTCGCAGAAAGAAACGAGCGACCTAAAGATATTTGTTTAACGCGATAAGAGAGGGATAGGGGAGAGAAATAGAGAAAAGTGTTGCATGTTTACATCTAGAATGGATATATAATGGGGCGAATATTGAAAAGGCGCGTGATCATCGACTATACCGAAGATGGGCAGCTGTTAGGGAAATCAACGTTCGAGCCCGGAAATTGAAGATTCCTCGCTGCTGCGAATATTTTTGTTGGAAAAGAAACGAGGAGAGAGCCCGATGCGATGCGATCGTGGGGAACCGATGCTTCCGGTCAGTCATCCACCCGTGCGTTTCGCACCGACAATATTTTTCCATCCAAGTCCAGCAGCCCTGCTCTCTCTCTCTCTCTCTCTCTCTCTCTCTCTCTCTCTCTCTCTCTGACCCTCTAGCGATTCGTGACCGTGGCTCGGAAAAAATCCAATTTGATGCACCGGTTTCAGAGCTTAGCCGCTTCAACGCGGCCGGGAGCGATTTTCTCAGAAATGTCATATTTCATCCACAAATATAAACACGATGCTGCCAATTCTCTCGATATATCTAGACCCGGCGCATAAAAGCAAAGTCATTTGAAGTAAAGTCGTATGAGAAATTGTTAATTTCAAGAGGAAAAAGCAGTTGCGCGCGAAAAGAATAATCCTTTAAACATTTGTATAAGTGGTTAGCGCGACGAGCTGTTTGTCTCGCGATGCTTAAAAATGGAATCGCGACCTGAAAGGACTCCATTTATCTTCGGGTAACTCCGACTACGAGCCAGGGAGAAGCGCGCTCGGTAGAGTCGACTAAGTGACGTCGACTGTTCCGAGGGTGAAGGAAGAAACGAAAGTACACGCTGACTTTTTCCTCGAGGCTAAGGGCTAAAGGGGGCTGAGGGCTGAGAACTAAGGGTTCTAGAAGAAGAGCCTCCTCATCTTTATTATTCTATTAGAATAAAACACTCTGTGCCATTATCTATTCCCTTCCGGTTCAGTTTCGAGAGAAAAGAGAAATTAAAAAAATATTGAAAAAGTCAAATAAGAAGGAAAGAAAGAAAGGTAAAAATTGCAATAGAATAATTAAGTAGGGATATGAAAATCGAGAAGAGGGTGGAAGAGAAGAGTATATGAGCGATGGACAAACGACGAAGAAAGATAGCAGGAAGATGTTTTGGTGGAGGAGAAGAGCTTGTTTTCCTGAGAGATAAAAATGTTAATTTAAAAATAAGGCGCTAGTTGGGATTAATAGGGTAATAAAAGGACTCGTTCCCCCAGAGCATTTTTCCTCCTCCGTTCTCTGGCTGCGCTTCCGACTTCCGCCTGTCCCCAGTTGCGAAATGGGATAATTTAGAATTATTGCAAATTAGGGAGTCTGAATCCTATGTTGTTTGTGAATAATAAAGCTCTCTCTCTCTCTCTCTCTCTCTAGAGAACATATCAAGTCAGATGGACAAATTTGTGGGAGATTTTACGAGAAATCTATCAACGATCGAAATATTTCCGAATTGCAAATTGCTAAAATATTATATGAAATTTTCAAGCGTAACAGAAGATACGAGAGAGAGAGAGAAGTAGGAAAAAGTCTCAGGTGGATTTTTACATTTGCCCTGAGTTGCGTGGCAAAAGTTGTAACGATACCTTGCTCTCCGGGGAAGAGGCGGGATTTCCATTGCGCCCGATGTCCCGGTGATGCAAAAAGTGGCGTTGTAACAAGAAGGAGGCTCTAGATTCCGAGCAAGGATGGAGAAAAGAGGGGATATGAGAACAGTGACGTTGTAAGGCAAAAGAAGAGATTACACAGGATAAAGAAACAACCAAGTTGGAATGCAGTTTTGCCGCAAAAGCGTCCGCATTTGCATTTCCTAAGGTTGGAGTTCGGTGAAAGGGGTTAACTTTACCTTAAGTTAAGTGTACCTTGTCTTGGCAACGGAGAAAACTTGGAGATAGGTAATAGTATCCTTTTGACGTTTCGGCTAGTTTTGTCAGCTTGCCTTGGCCCGTGGCGCAACGCAACGTACTATAAGAGGTCAGAATACGAATATCACAGTCGACTCCCGAAGTAAGGCACAGATAACAATTTCCTAGCAAAGAAAGAGAAAAGAGAGAGAGAGCTGCTTGATATTCTACCCGTGATCGGCGCTATCTGTTTATTCAGAAACAAGCGCGTCTCTCGAAGCTTCTGCTCTCGTCTCTCTTTTTCTCTTCCTTTCTCTTTTTACATACTTACTTACTGCTTTTTTTCAAGCTTAATTATCATTATGATTCGTTAAAAATGAATACGAAGCTTGTTTTTTCCATTATCGTGAGATAATGCGGAAGAAAGCAAGATTGTTGGTTCTACTTGTAAAAGAGTAGGAGCGAAAAAGAAAGCTACGATCGTGACCGGAGAGTTAACCTCTCGATGGAAAATTTTTGTCAGAATGACCAGTAGTATCGCGAAAGAATTCATGTTCGTACTTTGATTAAATCTCTGAGGAATTGAGACGATTGCCAGACGTTGATTCTCCGACGTTCGATTCACTAAAAAGATTTGAAATGCGAAAAGTTTTTCATATCCACATAGGTACAAGAGGATTTGTATGTATTCGTATCAGAAACCTATTAATAAAAGGCCGCAGCAACAGGAATGTCTGAACACGCTGGTGGAACATGGAACGAATGGAAATAAAAGCTAGGAATTAATATTCGTGCGCGCCCCCATAATTGGATATTGTCCGGTCGAATTAGAGTTTTAATTTCGCTAGATTGCTCCATGACCAATGCCCCTGCTGCCTGCCTCCACGTACCCTTGCCAACCCTCCCGCCACCCCAACCCATCTCGCTGCCGCTGCCTCTGCCTCTGTCTCTACACCAATTCCCGTTTGTTTCACGATTCTCGACACTTGGCAATCGAATTCGCGAGAGGGAATTTTCGAGGCAAAATGGTACGAACGGCAAGCGCGAACAGAGTCTCTCCAATGTCCCAATCGTCGCTTCTTTCGACTTTTTCCTTTTTCGCCAATGGCAAATTACGAGAGAGACCACCCTCCTATCCTTTTCTCTCTCTCCTTTCATGCATTTTTTTCACTATTCCTACGATTTGCTCAACGATTTCTCCTATTTTCCTCAACCTTTTCCATACTCTAAAATCTCATTAATTCTCTTGGCAATCAATTATTTTGCGTCGACAAAAATCATTTCTCTTAAAATTTATCCAATGTCAAACGAGGCTTTCTTTCTTTCATTTAAGCTTGAAAAGTTCTCGATAGTCGAAATATAGACGGACGAAACGTCCAAGTGAGAAAAGTTAAAATATGCTGACTTTTACAAGCAAGAGAGAGAGAGAGAGAGAGAGAGAGAGAGAATCATCTGGATATCCATCGAGAGAAGGTATGCGGAGGTTGCGGAGGAAGAAGAGACCGCAGGGGTTGTGGTCAACTCGATTTTACCGGACAGACGTGTCCTCGGCAATTATTGAACTTTTAAAGTCGTCGTGTCCTTTATCTGGCGTTAACGCCAGAGGGACACGTCCATTGTGAAAATTGTAGATACCCATCCCTCTCCACAGTGTCAATGACCTCCACCGTTCTTACTCGCGTTGCCAGTCAAGCCTGGGGGAGGAGTTGACGTCACTCGTTCCTTCATTTGGACAAGCAATTAATCTCGGTCCTCGCTAATTATCCTGAACTCACTGTTAAAATATCAAGTCCACGTTGAAATATTTTATTCGAATTAGCGTATTGTCGTGGAAAAATGAAATTAATTAAGGTCGATTTATGTCAGAGAATAAATACTGTGTCGGACAATGTTTTATTCACTGTATATTCCAAGCTTTTATTTCATTGGCTCTGCGCGAGCATGAGTAGAATAATATCAATATGAATATGAATATGAATATGAACATGAATGGGAATAGGAATAGGAATAGGAATAGGAATTTGGATGAAAGTTAGATCTATTTGATGATTCGCGACTTTGCCACACACACACACACACACTCTTTCTTTCTCCGCTTCTCCTCACTCTGGTCCCAATCGTAAGTTTCACGCGGGCGTAGAGCTTGATAGACCTACATATTCTCCACGTACGTATGTATATGCGCGACGATGGAATGCACGACTGTAGTTTGCAAACTAATCGGCAATTCTCTCTTCCGAGTGCTATATGCATAGGGATGGTTCAAGTGGTACGGACGGTTGGCCTCGGGCGAGATGCATGCATATTTGGCAGCCGGAGCAGCCTTGTACTCCGGTATACCTTGTACCAGTAACGGTTCAGTAACGGCCCTGATATGCAAATATATTCATTACATGCCCTGGCCGTACCCACTCCTACTCTCTATTCCACGGCCAAAAACCTCAGCGACAAAAGCTCCGATCGAAATGCCCGAGAGGTATAAGGAGATCGCCTCGACGAATTCTGACGGCGAGCCTCCCTCTTCTTCCTCTCTCTCTCTCTCTCTCTCTCTCTCAATCCTTCATATTGCGCGCCACATACTGTTATTCGACCAAATTTCATCTTTGACAAAATTTCAATGCAACCTACATATCAGCGCCACCGTCAGTCACTCGATTCAATCAAAATAACTTTCAAAACTTATTTTAAACAATATTTTTAAACTTGTCCTCAAAGTTTAATGAAAATCACGAGAAGCAATGAAAAAATGAAAAAAAAAAAAAAAAAAAAAAATAAAAAAGGAAAAAGACAGCTTTCTTTCACATTGCAGGATATACTCTCGTACGTGATACTTGTTCGTTCGAGATATTTGGAAACTTGACAGTTTAGGCCGGATCAGAACTGAACGATTCTTGTACACTTCGGAAATCCTCTACTGGACCGTACATGATTCAAACGACTAAAATTGCTGAAGCGTATAATCCTATTTTCAACGGAGTATCCTTTCGAGAGCTTATCTGTTTAATTTTTTTCTTTTTCTTTTTCTTCTCCCTTTTTTCCTGAAATTTTAACTTGTCCTCCGCTGTACCTTGCACAAAAGTGCAAAAAAGTGAAGATCTGCAAAAACGAATCTTCCATTGACGATCATTACTCTGAATTTTCATGCATCTACGTACGTTTGGTTTGTTATTTTCTTTCCACTTGTTCTGCACCTGTTCGTTACGAACTTGCATTTATTCGTGCAGACGGATCCGTAATAGAGAGAGAGAGAGAGAGAGAGAGAGAGAGAGAGAGAGAGAGAGAGAGAGAGAATAACGGATAAAAAGAAAGGGTGTGTAAAAAAAAAAATGTGCAAGGAAACAGAAAAGCTTGTCGAGTCTGCCTACCCTGAGCAGAGTGAGCCGCTTTATAATAGGCACTGTGAAGACATACAATAGTACCCGGTTCCACCTTGTCTACCAACTTGCTCGCTACACATAGCAGCATCCTCGCACTATAATACTAGCAAAACTTTGCTTAGATCGACTATAACTATTGTTTCATTCTAGCGAGTCTCATTCTACAAGAGCACGCTTGCTTATTTATCGTTACGGGTTAATGAATTTCCCTTTTAAACTTGGATTTATCGATTAATCCGCTACACTATTGGTAAGTTTGCGGCGCGCAGAAGTTGGCCGAAATACTAAAGTAAAATAGAAGCAGCTGGAAACTAGTATTGAAAAGGGATATCAGACGCATTGATTCGTGTTAGTTAACTACTACGATTGACGCTTTTGCTTTTTGCTTATTGTTAGCTCTTCTTTAAGTGATTCATTATTGAAAAGACGCGCGCGGTACAAGAATTCTTTAAGGTTACATCGCTTAAACGTCTTATCGAGCTAAAAGAAACAAATAAAATGGAATGAAAAAAAAAAAGAAAAAAAATTCGTTCGCGCGTAGGCGAAAGCGAAAGCGAAAACGAAAGCGAGAAAGGGAGGAAGCAAACAAGAGTCGATAAAATTCGATGAAAAGAAAGTGAAAAGACATGTCAGAAAAAAATATCGCGACACGAATAAGAGAATATAATTATTACGTTCGAGAGTGGATTTCCGTATGAATAAACATTATTTTCGACTGTGCGAATAAAGGAAAGCTTGTCGCTGGACGTTTCCTGTGTTTCCAGCGTGTTAATTGTCAGCACTCACCACTGGCACACACGTGTGGCGAAATGCTTGGCTATTCATGCAAACAGTTTTCGAAAGTTTAATCGGCGCATCCGTCGGGTGGGCCGTACGGTCGTTCGTTTGGAGTTCATGCGAGAGTTACGAAGGGATGGATGGATGGATGGGGTTCGAATAAGAGTAGATATGCGCATCATGTGTAGCTAAGAGAAAGAGAGTTACAAAGTGACAGGTGGAACGAGAATGAGAAGGCATCGATGAAAGAAGAGGAGAGTGTTGTATCGACGATCGAAGAGTTGGATCGAAGAAGGGAAGGAGAGAAAGCTCGTGCTCTTTTCCACTCGCTAGACCCATCACCACCACCACTACCACCACCACCACCCCCCAGACCCAGACCCAGACCAGGCACGAAGAGAATGCGAGAAAAGTTGTTATCTGGCACACAGGTGTTGATAAGACCGCGATTTGTTTCCACGTGCTTGCTAGACATAGATTAAAACTGTTTAAGCCCTGGCCGACTCTAGAGGCAACCGTTTCTACTCAAGTTTAATCTATTCTCACTGTTCCCGTGCGGTAACCCTCCTCCGTCTTTCCAGAGTTGAACCTCTCTCCTCCACGGTGGGATATTTTAAATCCTCCTATAAATGGGCCCCGCCGCCAGTTGTCGGGGAAACAAGAAACTTTGTCTCGAGCTATAGGTACTGAAAAAACGTGATAACCGGCTATTTTAGCTAGCTGCTGCAAGATTAACGAGGGCATTGAGAAACTTGAGAGCTGAATCGATAGCTCGTGGGTTGGCTAGCGCTATTTCGATTTTTTCTTATTACCTAATTTATTTAATTCACTGCAGAATAATTGTGGCTGAACAGAGAATGACACGAGAATAAAGTATCTACCATTTCGAACAAAGGATAATTTAGCTTTAAAACTCTTAGTCCAAACTCAATCCTCTCCTTCTCCCCCCTCATCCTCCTCCCCTCAATCAGATGGGTTGAAATCGATACGGCAATGTGCGAGGGATGTTTCCAATTATCGTTAATTATTGGCGCGAATGAGATATACGCATCGATCGTAATCAGGTATATGTGTATACATGAGCGTAAGCATAAGCATAAACATAAATGTACACGTATACCCTGTGATGTAATGTAATTGAGAGAGGGGGAGTCGAGAGATTCGTGTGCTTCCAACTGAGAGAACCATTGAATCTCCTCGTTCATCCATAGCGGCAAGAACACACGGTATTCTAAGGTGACTACTACTACTAATCAACTCCATTAATTGTCACCTACCGCCATTAAGATCTGTCATCCGTCGATCGATTGGTCGCGAGGTTGACCGATCGAGAGTACTCCTTAAAGCGTAAATTGTTTCTCGTACTACTTGGATTAATCGATTGTCAAATTGGATCAAGATCTTCCAAGATTCTTTTGGAAGACTGTAAACGCAAAATTATCGAGTATCGATATGAGAAGAGAGGAACAAGTCAGTCAAGGGAATTTTGCGTGCATTTCGTGCTCGATAAATCAATCTTGATCGATTCACTTGGCATCCTACTTCCCCTTCTCCACTCTCGCGATCAGACATGCGATGTAACAATTACTGCTCACTCCTAGCGTCATTCAGAATATCTATCACCCTTGGGCTTAAAACGGCTAGAAGGAAAGTCGATGGTGCTATACCCATAGATCAGAGAGAAGTGCTCTCTTCTAACAAACAGTAATTCATCGTTCGTAGCATCGCGCATTGACACCTTCTTAATCAATGACTGGCAATTGTCATTGTTGAAATTTGTGAAAGGTGAACGAATCACGGGTGTAAATGTAATTAAGATCCGTAGATGGTGTAAAACGTCGAGATTTCTCGAGTGCTAATTACACGAAGCTTCGTGGTTCTTATGTGTTGTCAGGCAAGCAGGCAGGCAGGCAGGCAGGCAGGCAGGCAGGCAGGTGGTAGGTAATAAATTCTATACTCCACAACTTAGGGACATGCCGGCAAGCAAACCAGGCCGTGAGTTACGAAGGAGAATAACGTTGCTAGATGTGGACAATGCAATGGGTAAACGCGTATATCACGTACGTATATTACACACATACAAAACCAACTCACCTACACTCACAAGTATGTAGTTAGCGTAGATCGTTACACAAGTACTATACAAATTGTTTGCACTTTCACTGTTCAAACTTCAAGCTTCTGCTTTCTCAAATAACGCGTACCTATTTATCATAATTAAATCAATCGCTCTAATCGCGTTATCTGTTTTTAAAAAGATTTTTCTTATATTTTCCTCACGTTGAATCATACTCTTCGCGAAAATTTTATAAATTTCTGAGGGAACTGACTTTTAACTGTGCGTGTATATATCTATATATACACACCTATTTTCCCCATTTATTATAGCCTGATGGGGTAAGACACGCGTCTTAGAGATTTAATTATGCAAATCTTAAGAGGGAAAGGAAAGGGAAGAACAGGGAAGAAAAGGGAAGGAGGGCACTAAACAAAACCAATATTTGCCTGACTTTGCAAGGAGGAGGACGGTGGAAGATAGTCACAGGAGGTAAGATTTCACCAATCATAATCAAAGAGATTCATTTGCTTCTGTAAATAAAAATATGATCCTTTTTTTTTTTTTTCTTACTCGTTTCCTTTTCATTCTCTCTCCCACCATCTGCAACTGTACGAAATCCACACACTGTATGTAGTACCAGTCATCTTGAATTAAATGCAAATGGGCTCTGGTCTTCTGTATCTATCTACTACGGATTTCATTCTAAAGGGAACTTTTGCACAGTAATTTAACTTCCCTCCCTTCTCCACCATAGGGGAATAAATTTATTCATTTATTTAAAACTTGATACAAACACCGTAAGAAAACAAGGTACGTGCGTGTGCGCGCGCGTATGTGTGTGTGTGAGATTTGTATTGCAATGATATTGTGGATGATGTTAAATTTTGAAAGAGAATAATGAGATAGCGAAACTTTAAATAATCGAGAAGGATGTAAATAATTAAATGGTACATCGATGAAGCAGTGACGTTAACAAGAAAGCAAGTGGTGAACGATAATTATTCATTTGTTCCTGAAACTCCCATGAAATCTGTAATAACGCTGGGGCCTCGACTAGCGACCGTAGGAGTTTAAAAGCTTCTCTTACGATAAAAAAAGGAAAGTCGATGGTAGTGAAGCAGGTAATGTATCCAGTTAAAAGTTTTCACAGGTTCGCCCGGAAGGGTGGAAAAGTTCCGTGGGCGTCTCTCGGCAAAAGAGGCAAGGTAGCGGCAGTAGGGGTTAGAGATTGTGCATTTGTTATTCATGGGGTCCAAGGCTTCAGTCGGCTTTAATATTTCGTCGTGTGAAAAGTAGCCATCCCTTTTCATCGTATCTACAATGTACAACGTATGTAAAATGTGGACAATGTGTCGCGGATATCAGGATGACTGATGTGTCGTACGCCCATGGAACAATTCAGATCCAAAGATCTCGTCTTTATATTTCAAATAATATCACGATCGACCCCAATCCTTTTCGAGATTTAAGAAATCCCATTGCTTCGTGATCGTCCATCATAGACTAACTTGTTTTGAAGAAATTATTGGCCTCCTTTTGCCCCTTCCTTCTGTTTCCTTCGAATCCTCAAGGCCAACGATTACTACACGAGTAACGAGAGATATCGCGATAGGAAATGTGCTCGACATTTCATTGAGAATGTACGTCGATAATCGCGGTGTTCCTTTGTCGTTCATCTTTGTCATGCAGAATATTCTAAGAACCAATTTAGATACGAGGAGATTGCTAATGTGCATTTGCCTATTGCCTATTACCGATACTCCGATATGCATATTAATTTAATTACTCGATTGGGATCTGAACTGCGATGTGTTTGCAACAAGTACTGCAAGAATTACTGTAATAAGAAAGGAAAAAAAAAAAAAGAACAGAAGAGAGAAGAGAAAAGCAGGTCTCGTGGGAACCATCTCGTATCTCATTGTAGCACGCAACACGCGACGACTTTTTAAAAGCATCCTAAATTTTGAGGTTGCGTTAATTTTTGCGATTACCACAGAGAGGAGAAAATACAAGTTTCCCAGCTTACGGATAAAACGATACTTGCTTATTATACGACAAATCTTTTGGTTTTCATATTTTCGATGGACGATCGTCAGCGGAAAAGTATCTGACGTTGGTAAAACGTGTTTATGTTTTATACGTGCCCCACACACACTACGCTCCACCGAAGCTCTCTGTCCCTCTCTCCCTCCTTCTCGTCTTCCTCTTTTTCCTCTTCTCCCTCCTTTCCTCCTTTTCTTCCCCCTTAGCCTTTCAACCCTCTTTCGATAATGCGATCGCTATGTGCAGCCATCATAACTCGGTGGAAGCTTTGAGAGGCTCACGTTCGTGAATCGACGTGTTTTCCATGTAGAGGTAGTACAGGGTATAGCCGATCACGAAAGAACTTTACAAGTTACGGCACAATAAAATGACGCTGTCATTCATCCGTTCGATTCTACAACAAATGTATCACTGCCTTATCATCGCTCACGAATTCACGTCCAATCAATCAGATTTTATCAATCGTACGTACGTATCTCTTTCCTTTGCAAAATTTTCCTTTCATTTTCCATTCTTTCAATCATTTCTGCATAATCATGCGTATTTAATATCCGTGCATGTGCATTTCAATTACCTTTTTAATTTAAAAAATCCGGTTAAACGCCCACCCCCCAATGGAACACGATGGTCAAAGGGCTTTCGTAGATGTAGATTTCGCACATTAGAAGATTAGCGACTACCACCACCACCGCCACATACCACATATAATTGGTATTGGTAATTATGCTAGAAAGCTGGAGAATAAAATCACGAAAAAGATATCGAGTATCGAGAAGAGTGTGGATGAAAGTAAAAGCAAAACAATTTATAATATCCATGTGGAATGACAGCACCAGTGGCTGAGGCAGTGTAGCGAAATCGTGTTAAATGCGCGTCAGAGGAGGTTCTTCGTGACTTAGGTCATGGCTGGACGATCCATGTTCGTCGGCCCCTTTGGGACACTTCTCATCATCATTTCCAACCCCTTTTCGTCACGCTTCAAGATCGTCGGGGTCAAGAGAACGTATTTATTTAGGTATTCCACGATACTCTCTGCTTAAACCAAACTTTTCACTCCCACCCGCGCGCAACTTTATTACTACTTGACACGTTTATCCGTCAATTACTTTGTTCCTACATTTATTCGCGTGAAAAAGAAACGAGCGAAGAGAGAGGAAGAAATTGTTTCGCGTTGAACTTGGAGGAGCAGAGAGAGAGAGGGGGAGATATATATATATATATATATATATATAATACGTAACACGTCATGCAATTATTGAAATTTTTAGGATTTGTTTAGAAGTGGGTGGAATAAGAGTCGCGTCGTTGTCGGTGTCGACGTCGGCGTCGGCGTCGGTCGGTAGAGGAGGGACGAAACCCTCTGGATTAAGCTGGTACAACCGCTGGCGCGTATACGTCTTGCCCGAGCTTAACGGATGATTAATCTATCCACGCCCTCCGCAAACAAGTGCTTTTGCTACACATACATAGCCGCTGCGCGTTCTCACTTATTCCCGTTGTCCCGCATCTACCCTATCCCCTATCTCTACCTATCTCTACCTACCGCCGATTGCGGAACAGCGACAAAAACGACTGCTTCCAATTACCATCAAGCCCACCAGAATCTCCCGCTAATTCGTGATTGCGCCACCATGCTTACTCCGCTTTCAGCTTTCGCTTTTGCACCGTTCCACTATTTCGCCGTGCTTGCGAAAATAGAGTATCGCTACCATCCAATCCCAGAGAAATCTTAATGAGTCGCTGCAGCGAGACCTTCGTTAAACCGAAACGCGATGAAATAGGCATGCGAGAAAATATTCGGCAAAAATGGATGAGAAAAGAATATCCGCTTCTATTCGAGTCGCACTATCGTGCAAACATCAGAAACACAGGGATATGTCATCGTAGGATGGGACCACCACTCGCATGCTACATACATGCATGTAGGTGTGCCAAACGCATGCAGTCTTTTAGAGTTTTTACAACTTTTCCCTTTCCCCTGGGCATAATCGTTAATCGCATTTCCAGATTTTCATACAACTCGATGCTCGGTCGAGCCGAGGTTAAGATTATTAATGATGAAAACTATCCTAGTGTACAAGCAGAATTTAATTACGCATTATTAATACTGAGCTTGCGCGCTTAATGTTCATTATATCAAGCTAAATACGATTACAGCGCAAACACTATCATAGAATTCTCCCTGCCCTGCCCTGCTATGCCTTGCCCCCCTCCCCTCTCTCTCTCTCTCTCTCTCTCTCTCTCGTGCATAGAAACACAGAGGAGAAGAGAGAGAGAGAGAGAACAACGTAAAGTTTCTTCTCCCGAATGTATAGACGATAAAGTTTGCTTCCTGCAGGTTACATCGTCAATTCAGAATAGTTACATCTGAAAATTGAGTTGCATACCACATGCGCGAGATAGCCACGTGCGAGGCACGAGGGGGGTGGTTTGGTTAGCGATGTTCAGACAATGGATAAGAAGATTGGATGAATCTATTCGGAGGACTAGAGATAGGTTGGATAGATGGATGGATGGACGGATATATATATAAATGAATAGAGAAACAGATAGAGGAGAGAAGGAGAGAAATGGCAGTAAGGTGGAATGAAGCGATAGGAGAAGAGGAAGAGGGAAAAATAGCCAAATGAAAGGAAGTAAAAAAGGAGGAAGGAGGAAGGAGGAAGGAGAAAGGAGGAAGGAAGAAGGAAGAAGGAGAATCGAGAATCGTAAGTAGGTAAGAGGATCGAGATGTGCCCCTGCTGGATCGGGGTGGTTAAAACGGGGGCAGAATTGCGAAAAGGGGCACCAATGTCTTGGCTTGCAAGCTTCGGGGTCCTCCCGTCACCCAATCACGTCGTGGCGAAGCTCGCCATATTTCGCGGGGCGGAGTCCTGGTCTCACTCTCCTCGCGCGACCGACTCAGCCGCTCTGTTCCACTATTATTTTAAACCCTTCGCACCCCCGCCCCATCCTCCTCTTTCTCTCCATCCACAGCTTCTCCACCAGCAGCACCTCCTCCTCCTCCTTCTCCTCCTTCTACCTCTCCGGCAGCGAAGCACCCGCCACCGGCGGCACGTTCCTCCAGCATCGTTTCATCCGCCACCCCCTAGAGTCTTCTTACCGCTGCTACTGTCTTCCTTACCGACATGCCGACCTTGCATGACTATGTCTGCTGTGTAATGCTACTGCGACGGACATACCTTTGTCAGCCACCACCACCACCACCACTTTACTCCAACAACCTTCCTCGCTTCTGTTACTTGGCTTCTCCTTGTCTCGATGCTTTTTTTCGAGCCAGACCAACGCCTGCGGCCAAGGATGAAAATTTCCAGACTCCTCGCGATCGAAACCGAATTGTTATTTCACGAGGTAGCCGACCTCCATAGCTGATTCCCACAATCCACTCCCTTCCTCCTTCCCGAATATCTTCCTCTACTCGCAACAAGAGTCTGCATTAACGTTTCCCTACGTTAAACATTTCGAGATAGAGATAGAGATGGAACAATTGGCGATGCGGCTGCTGAACGTAATCTCGCAGAACCAAAGCAAAATGTGCGGTACATCGATGTGCGTCATCTCATCAACTTTCCGCATAGCGAACGTCGTCCTCAAAGTTTCATGACTGGCGACGAACGAGCTCTGGCTTCAGAATCCTGAGTAATTTGCAATTTAATGTCGTCTTTATTTTTATAATCGACCTCTGTGGATATGATTCTTTCATGGAACCTCTCCTTTGAGTGTTCCTTGGAAAAAGAGCTTTGAGCAACCGACGATAGAAAGGTAGAAAAATACGGAAAAAACGAAAATGAACAGGACGAGTAGGGGGGGATGGGGGGTGGAAAGCTGCCTGTAAAGAGCAGAGGAAAGGGCGCCGGCCGTTGGGTTCCACGGGAAAAAAGCGCGATCGCTCACCTTTTTGAATAATATTACGGAAGACTATCTCGCAGAAGAAAATAAAAGGAGGCTCCTCCGCTAGTTACATGCTCCGGAGCCTGTGAACGTGAATTACAGACTCGATTTCAATAATACTCTTATCTACTCGGCAATCTCGTTACTCTCTTTATAAAGCTGTTTCATAATCAGATTTAGCTTTCTAAATTTAAACGGTTGGCTTAACTTTCTCTTCGATCATTTTTGTGCATGCATAGGCGTTTTCTTTCATCACATTTCTCTCCTTTCCTTTTGTCCTCTACAAGATTGCACAAAATTACACAAAATTTTCATACTGAAGCGTTTCTCTCAGTTTTTTCATATTTCAGCTCTCTTCAGCCTTTCAGTTTTTCAGCTTTTCAGCTTTCCAGCTTTTCAGCTTTTCAGCTCTTCAGCTTTTCAGTTTTTCAACTTTTCAACTCTTTAGCTCTTTTTAGGTTTTTAGCTTTTCATACATATCACATCGATATCGTCACTTATCGTCGTTAATCATGAAAACGTTATTTTTTCGCGCCCTATCTCTCTTGGCAATTTCTGCAGTTGCGTGCTCCTGTGTGACGTAATTTAAATTGTAGGATAATATGGGTCACGTCGATAATTCGTCAAGACTAGGCTAGCCTAGGCAGGCATATTCTCCTGAAAACGATTGGGTTTTTTTTTTCCAGAGGAGATCCCAAGAGCCATAAGAATAATTTTTGTTAAATGCACGTTAAAAACGGATATTTTAAGGACGTTTCATAAAAATAAGGAATTCGTGCGGCAGGAGAACGCGCGCGTCTCAATAATTGTTTTTCAGCGCGGTTTGCATTTCGCGGTCGTCTTGGCTTGTAAGAATGTCGCTATTGTATTTCTAGCGTAAATTGCCGCATGTTTTTCCCCGGCATGCTCACGCCAAGTATAAGAGAACGGCCACGTAAAACGTAATCGTAAAATAAATTAGTTCGCAATTATTTTCCAACTAAAAATAAACGCGCGCGAGTTAAGCGGGGTTTAAAATCCAGTTAGCCCCGACATTCACCGGGAACGACCGGTAGAGCGAAGCTCGCTCTGTTGTTGGCTCGCGTAATGAAAGCTTAAAGCTTTTCCGGAGACACGAGGCACGTACATACACGTGGTCATCACCCTTTTCAAAGGGAATTTGTTGGGATCGATCACGCGTTCCATACAGGCTCCAGTTGATTTACGACAAATTGGGACTGCGTGACAATGTCAAGCAGACACTGTCACTGCCAGCCATCATCTCATTGGGATTATTTTCCATTGGGATGATATTATAAATTTCGATATTTCAATGAAGGGGAACCATTCGCGTACTAAACTTTGGCTTTAGAAACTTTTTTAAAACGTTATTTTTTTCCTCGCAATTTAAACACACATCAGATTTCATTTTCACCTTTTTAACCCCTATTTTTGTCTCTTTTTCTTTTTCGACCGGCATACGAATATTATTCGCATTCGAATGAAAAAGCCTTTGTATTGGAAGCATTAATATAAAACAGCCCTCTGTAATAACGATATTCTCACAGAAGCAAAGTATGCTTTTAATCGGACTTTGATTTCAAGTAGATAAAATATAATAATTGGTCAATGGCAGGCTTGTTGTAGGCTTTCTCTCGTTTTATCAAGAGAGAGAGAGAGAGAGAGATTTTCAAAAACAGTCGGTGTGTAAAGGTAGAAGGGGGGAATAGAGAAATACGAACCAACAGGTAGACAGTCGAAATGGGGATGAGAGATCCTTTTCTCTCTCCCTCCCTCCCTCTGACGCTACTACACGGATAATTCATCGCTAATCGAACATGGGAGCGAGCAGGTGCACAAGAGTTGATTTTCACCCTCGCCATCCCCTTACCCGCTAGTGTACGTAGTTACGTTCTATTATCGCTTGTTGGCTGTTGTCAACGGGGAAAGCAGTACGAACCAAAATCGAATAGACCTTTTACCGCTTAACAAGAAATATTTACTGTATATGCGGCGCGTGTGTACGTATGCTTTTCAAATGTAATTTGTACGAGTAGTACAAAGCCGCCTTTCGATTGTTATGCTTTAAAATCTGAAATAATTGTATTGCCCTGAGAAAATGGTAACAAACTTTTTATGAATTTTTTTTACCGACAATTAGATTTCGCAATCAAGTCACGTTACTTGATTATCATAAAAATTACTTGTAAAATTTATAATAGTGCACGTTCCCTCGCACACGATTGCAAACATTGATGGATGCAACAAAGTTGCCATTATAGCCCTCATGCTTCAGTGCTGTGAATAACTTTTACTAATGCGAAGCTCATCCATAGTCAGCGCGCTAAGAGAGAGAGAGAGAGTTAAAAATAAATTGAATTTAAGTTTAACGTTAATCACGTACACACACTCACAGAGATTTAGGATTATAAAATTAAAGTGAATTAAACTTTAATCATGGATCGCGATAATATTTCCAATACTTTTTCCAATCTTTCGATATATCTGTCTATCCGATTGATCTTTTCTCCATCATACTAGTTGAGACAATAGTTTGAATTATTAATGATTTTCTGTGCGTAACGTTGATTTGTTCGCGGGCTGGCATCAGCTGCGGCGGCCGTCCACGATGACCCGCGCACGGTACGGTGCCAGCTCGCGAACGCGAACGAGAACGAGAACGAGAACGAACTAATAATTTAAAATTGAGGCCCTGACTTGCAAAATGCCAAGAGGGAAAAAGCTGTTAGAACAGTGTTAGGAACCACCCATCGAAAAAGAGTCCACCAATTTCCGTACACCTTGTTTTATAAACCAGGATCGAGTAGAATATACAACTAAGGTTTTGTCCTGTGATTTAGTTCCATAATATTCTGCTCTTGGGAGAGGAGGGAGATAATATTATTCATATAATAAAAGCAAGTTTATGAATATTCAAGTACTTAATATGAAAGTTTGAAGTAAAAAGAGGAAAAAATAGTAAATCGAATTCCGAAGAAACTTGAGCGCATTATACGCATAATCCCTGTAATGAGCAATTACAGTAGAGCACATATTCTCGCACTTTTCACTTAATTTTCCCCTCGTCTCTTACTGAATCGTGGCATATACCTAGAGATTTGTTTGTCTCGAAGCTACAGGATCCCCAGAATCGTTGTTTCTTACCTGAAACAGAGAAAATCATAGATTCTTAATGAAGCTATGCGAAACGTATACTTTAGTTTACAATGCATTAATTCTTTTCAAGAGATGGAATCAGGATTAAAGGCAAAGGGTTTTTCCGAAAGTACCACCCGGGCTGCTCGACTCTTAAGTAGATGTCTCGTTCGCACTCTATGAAGATACATCTTTGGTAACGGGACTGTGAGCGAACGAGAGCCGGTGTTGGAGGAAGTTGAAACAGCGTGATATGGCATAGCGTACAGTGGTGGTACGATATAGATGTATGAGATGGCATAGAGGATGGTATTGGCGCGGCGTGGCGTAGCGTGGAGCACCGTGGCGAAACAAGAAAATAAGGGAGAAAAAGGGGGAGAGGAAGATAGCGGGACGGGGTCTAAACGAGAAGCCAGTGCCGGATGTACAATATTGTTAAAAGCATAGAAAGAGAACGGCACGATACTCTGGTCTGTACCATTCGGGGTCAGGCTGACAATGACAAATGATGCCGTGCACCGTCCTCAAATTTTCTTATTATCCAGTACGTAAGTTCTTGCTGGGATGTGCTTCGCAATTTACGCTACTCCCGAGGCGATGCGACTGGACGGGAATTCGAAATCGAATTCTACAACACTCGCATATTCCTCTTGTCTTGGAAGATTTCAAGAGCACGAGGCAAAACTAAATTGCTGCCACTACTTATGTAATTGAATTGAATCTCCCAAATATTATCGAAGAGAGTTTTATCCTCGTAAAACCAGAGGGAAAGAGAGAGACAGAGAGAGAGAGAGAGAGAGATTAGCGTGCCTCTTCATTTGTTATACAAAGTTGATACCTGTTAATTTATATATATATATAAATAAAAGTAAAAGTGGAAATAGTAGTAGTGGTAGTGGTAGTAGTAGTAGTAGTGCGGAATGCTAACTATATGGAATACTGTAGTAGTAAGATACACTCTGTGGCGCCTGGGTGCAACGTGGGCAAAGAGGGGTGGACCAAGGGGTATGAATCAAGCTGAGCAAACATTGAACTTGGAGATACGATGCTGGCACTAGCGCGAACGTTACGTACCACAGGCAAAGAGGAGGCAGAAGGCACCTTCGAAGTACACCTTCGCGATTACAATTCCCCCAGCTTTGCATCGAGACTCTCTCTCTCTCTCTCTCTCTCTCTTCTCCCTGTGCGTCCTCCTTCAGGGCTCACCAACGTCCCCTCAACCATAACTCTTGGTCCACCAGGACGATGAAACGTTAAACAAATATTGATAGTACGACTATTCGAAGGAGAACGTTTACCCTTTTTCTTTTACATATTTATTTTTTACGTGTGCTCATAGATAAAAAGTAAAAAATGTATTTCTTCCGCATATCGTGTGCATTGTGCCAGGGATTTAACTCGATGCAGGAGATATGTAGGAGAAAAGTATGTTATTAGTTTAGTTAGCCACTCCTCTGGTATCTAGCCAGAATGGTAAGATCAGTTGTATACAGCACGGTCCTGATGGCAGTTTGAGGAAAGAGAAAGGAATGAATAACGCAGTTACGTTAAAAGAGGGCGAAATCGCGAAGCGCACAGTAGTAGTAGTAGTAGTAGTGCGAATATGAGCGCACTGCGTTAGAAAAGGAGAAAAGGGGGAAAGGGGATAAGGACTGCGAAGAGAGGGCACGAGTGAAGAAGCGTAGCGTTTCATCCCTGGGGATATCAGGAGAGTGGTCCTCCCTGTTGCGGCCGGTGCTTTAAGCAACCCCAGCTATACCAGACTGGAATATCTTAAACGGGTAGGGACTTTTTAAGCAAAAACTTTATCGCATATACGCCGACGCTGGTAGAGAACGAGTGTCGCGCTAGTGAGACTTGCCAAAAAGCCTCGACGATAAATCGTTAATATTCTAATTGGCAAAAAAGGGGGGTGAAAAAGAGCAACTTTTTCCCAGAAAAACTTAACGTACGACTGCTTTCCGGATTGATTGGGACTATGCGCAAATTGTCCGTGAAAGCAGCCATTAGAGCAACATCGTACAAATCGATGCAACCAGACCAGAACTGATTTTTCACATATTAATTTTTTTCACGTCAATTCTTTCCCCTGCTGTACCTCCTGCTATCTCATAAATTAATTTAACGATGCTCCGCTATTCTCGCGATTCGCGTCAACTCGCGTTTCTTTTTTTCTTTTTTTTTCCCCCCAATTGTTATTGTCATTGTAACGTGTGTCAGAGCGAATGGTATCTCGTGTGCTTACTCGAGCTGATGGATTGCGCCAATTTCATCGATCAAACTTTCTAACGTAACGCGACGAAGAGCGACGAACAGCAGAGCAAAGAGAATAAATATCGTCGCGAAAGGATAAAACGGATAAGAACGAAAGAGAAAGAGAAAGAGAAAGAGAGAGAGAGAGAGAGAGAGAGAGAGAGAGAGAGAGAAGAGAGCAAAATGAACGGTGGAGGCCGGTAATGAAATTTGATAAAGTTCGTTCCTTGTCATTCTCGTTAAGAAATACACGAGACAGTTGCGACGAAAGGGGTAAGAGGAGAAAGAGGACTACCGTCACTAGCCAAGTATCGTGACTACCATGCTAATGAAGGAGAGGAGACCGGATATAGAGAGGGGAAGCGCGCAAGATAGTACTTTGCATTCAACGTTTTAAGTTTGGCACTTTGCATTACTGTAAAGTTGACAATTACGATAACAGCCTCTTCGAATTTCACTTTTAATCAGCCACTGTCAAATAATTCAAAGAAAGAGAAACGTCCCATAAGTGTGTGTACCGCGGTGAATGAGTCCCGGTGAATTGAATCGAGGCAAGTAGAAATCACCGTGTATAGTTTTCGCTAAAGTTAAATAGAGAGCCATTCCCCCCATTCGTCGACGGGAGATGGTAGGGCAGCACGTCGGTTGTTCGTGTTAGCGTTGAAACTTTATGATAATAATGGCGGGTAGAAGCTATAAGGTACGAAGAAAGGTGGTGGAAAGTAGGAAAAAAACGATGAGGAGGAAGAGGAAAAGTGAGGAAAATGGAGTTAGAGCGGAGCTTGAAGAGACACGAAGGACGCGACATATACAATTCATACGCATATACAAATCTCGTGAGACATTTAGAATGCACATCCGACTGGCAAGATGGCCGACGGTCTACTTCCGGCGCAGCAGGAGTTGACTTTCGTAGGTCCATTGTACGCCAACTTTCACAAAGATTCTGTTTCTCCGACTCTCTCGCTCACTTTCTTTCTTTTTTTCTTTTTCTTTTTTTTTTTTGCTTTTTCTCTAATTCAATGCAAAAGTTGTAAAAGTTATACCTCGTCTGTTCTTTTCTATTTAAAATTATGATTGATATATTTGAATTAATTTGAGGAATGTCTTTAATCGATTTTACTGTTTGTGACCATTGATCATGGCCTGGCAATCAGTAATAAACGAGGTTTTGTACAGTATGAGATGTATCGCAACCATTAAGAGGGATGAATGGAGGCAAACAGAAGATAAGAGACTGCTCTGACTTTCCGAGGGCGATACGTCTTGTCGCGGAAACTAGTATGCGTCTGTAAATCCTCGACACGGCATCCAAGTCTGGCGCATTTCAGTCGACTGTACAGATCGACGCGATCACATCCTGCAAAGCTTCGTTTCAAAAGCTTCAAAGCTTCCTTCACCATTAACTCTCTGTTATCCATCTATTCCTCCCTAAACTCATTTCAACTAGAAAAATGTTTACTTTTTCCGTCGTTGATTTAGCAAAGATGAACATTTTCTCTCTTTCTCTCTCTCTCTCTCATTCTAATAAAAACAGAATTTCTCAAGCTGCTCTACTTTATCTCTCCATGATATTCCCAAAGGGATTGTGTAAAGAGAAACCACATTTTCAATCAATTCCCTGCGTAAACAAACGACCATTGGATGACATCCATGCAGATTCATGGATTCGCATACATGCACGTTTCTAGATACACAAGCGAAAGAAGGAAGGAACACTGTAAAACGCAATGGGTGACTTTGCTCATTGTTATTCATCCGATGTAGCTGTGCAATGCGATTGGCTAACTACCCTACACCATATACCACTGCTATACCCTGCCATTTCGTTTAGTCTCTTTTCCTCCTTCTTTGCATACATTCTTAAATGCACGCCCGCACGCACACACAGAGCCTTCTCTCCTCCTTCTCGCGTTCCACCGTACTTTATTTATACTTTATTCGTTTAGGTAGAGAAACCTCTCTTCGACCAAAATCCTCACTTTCTCCCCACCTGTATTCCGTCAAACCCTCTTTTTCATTTCTTCTTCTGCTTCTTCTTTCTTCCATCGGTTGTATCTGATCTACCTTTCGCGTCAGCTCGTTTCCTTTTTTTCCAGTCACAGTTGGTTTCCGTTCAAGGACTGTTCTTAGCAATGCATCGATTCCTGTCTAGCTGAACCCAATGGCAGACTCCCTTCCCCCCGTTCGGTACTCGTCACTCGTCGGGGTTTACTCTTCTTGATTAGGCTTCGAGAATAAAAACCTTCGGCTTCGGTTTGAAGTACCGAATAAAGACATAAAACGTCGTTTGCTCGAGGGGACTACTTGGAGAGGGTCTTTGTAGAAGAGGGAGAAGGAGAGAGATGGGGAAAGGAATTTGCGGAATTTCTACGAATGCAAGAAGGAAGAGAGAGAGAGAGAGAGAGAGAGAGAGAGAGAAGAAGGGGGAGAGATAGACGGGAGCCTGTGGGACGACGCGTGGAAGCAGATACGCAAATCGCAGCCTGATTAATTGCGCGTCGAATCGAATCATTCGAATAGCGTAGGATTATACAGGCGGATGCGCGACGTGGATACGCGCGGGACAGTGGGGGGTTGACGCATCACTCAATTGGATAACAGCCCTTCTCTCGCATTATCTTTCCTCTTTTCCTCTGTGCTCCTCTTTCCTCGCACACCATTTCCCTTGCTCTTCTCTAATTAGCGATCCAAAGCCACTCGTTTTCCTCAAACTATTATCATCGTTATCATCGAGTCAGCAGTACCATCGCGAACAGCATAGTGATATTTTTCATTTGGTCCAATTGAAAGGGGCAATAAGAGCAGATGCACGCACGTGTATGCATAATATTATATCGCGCGCGCGCGCGTGTGTGTGTGTGTATGTGCACATAACACTTTAGAACGATGCGAGCATTAGCCTATGATATACGCGAGAAAAACTTGGGCACTTTATTCATATGGCTCTCTCTCTCTCTCTCTCTTTCCTTGCGAGTGTGAGTGCGAGTGTCACAGTGTACGTTCATAAGTTCGAGCACGAGTATATAAAAAAGCAGGGTGCGCATAGTCGTGCCTTTCCGGCATGCAGCAGCAGCTCGCGTTCCTATATATTTCTTTCCACCCTACAGCTTAAATATACTTAGATTCGACCAGACTGATATTATATTATGTTGCAAGAGAGGGCAAGTTTTCGAGATAACTCGAGTCTGCGGTGTTTGCTCGGGTCACGGAAAACTTTCCAAGGCCGTGCGAGCACATACTTCAGGAACGTTTGACGATGCCGTTGGGTACTTCTTGACGGACGAACTTACTTACTTCCCGAAACTTTCTCCTCTTCCGAGACATTGTGGCACGTCTCGGTAATCTAGGGTTTCTTAATCAGCCTAATTTTGATTTAATTATATTCAGATCCGACCAAGGAGCGCTACTTCTACTTCTACTTCTACTTGACTGCGTTCTCACTCGGCAAACCTATTCTCCTCTCTTCCCTTTCGACTCTTGTTACCAGCGTTCCATTTTACAGCCTTGGGGGAAGGTAATTCTGCAGTCATTAAGGCTTCGGTAATTGCTCCGAGTATATTTTGGAACCGTAACGTTAACTGTCTCGGCAAGCTCTCGAAATTAATTTCACCACACTTTTATATTTCAAAATTATGTTACTCTTTAAAAGTACGCACATACGCGCGTACGCGCGTATGTTTTTCCTGTTTAATTTTGAAGTATAAATCACGATATCGATATTTCCTTAAATATTGGGTAAACGTTGATTTTTTGACGATGGTTCGCGACACTCGAATGAGAGGAGAGAGACCATTTATGGAATATTTAAAAGCGAGAAGGTGTTGAAAGTAGTAGATAACGGAGGGATGGAAGGAGGAACTCGAGAGGTACTCAACGAACCAGTTGAACGAGAGATGGAAGTCGAAGACTAGGAATCCAGAGATAAATCACGTTGAGAGTTGAAAGGCAGTAGTGTTGGAGTCAATGGCCCTTGCCCGTAGTTGCTCGGGTTTTTGGTTTTTGCCAAGGTATCTCTTCCTTCCTTCCCTGCCCCTCTCTTTGCACGCGCGCGCACAGCTTCTCAGCCTCGCTAGTGTCCTGGGTAATGGAGTAGAAGGATAATAATGTTCTGTTTTACAGCAGCTGAGCGCAACCATCCCCTTGCTCCGTCTTCCCTTCTCTCGCGCGAATGTATATATATATATATGAAAACATCCAGCAAAATATCCAGTACCCTCATAAGTGTGAGAGATAGCTCTCCGAATCTCCACTACTACTACTACTACTACTACTACTACTACTCCCATTTTCTTTTCTCCTCTTTTACTCTCTTACTTTTTCCTCTTTTCTCGTTTCTGTCATCTTCAGCCCTCTCCATATCGTCGTGCATGCCTTCTCTCATTAATGCTCTTGTATTTTTTATGTACCCTCTCTGAAGATACCGTCTGCGACCTACTGTCTTTCCTACTGCTCATATTAAAGGACTTTTCTATAGTCTTGAATGTTTTACGCTCTCGTGAATGAAATATTCCGCACGGAAAATTTATCAGCATCCAACTCCTCTCTAATATGGAAAAGAAAAGGAAAGCCGCAAAATATTACTACCTGAAGAAACGAAACTTTTTTTTTCTCTCAGCTTGTTACAGTTTTTGCCGTATCATAGATTATTTGGCTTCGGCACCATTAAAAATGCTTAGCTGCCAGTGACTCGCTTTCAACCATCAGCCTTCTCCTCCTTACTTACTTAGTACTGGCATGCTAGCGTGCATTACCGTTGCACTTTTTCACCGTCGACACCGCCCGCCTCCTTAACCTTCCGTTACCGCGAATGGTAACCAAGCCTCTCAGCGATCGAGATATCGGATAAAGATTAGGCAAGGGTAACCTGAGAACGGCGAAGAGAAAAAGCGAAGAGCAACGGGAGACCGGTACGCGCTTCGCGCATTTTTTGTTCTCCTCTCAATGCGAAGGGCGAAGGAGAGACTTTACCGAATTAGCTCTCTTGCCGAAAGCCATCCCCCCCCCTCCCCCTTTAACGGAGGGGGATAATCAGACTACGAGGGAAAAAGAAAACGGGCATGGAGGATTACGAAAACTGTTTCTTATCAATGAAAACAATCCTATAAAGCGAAAAATTGGTTTTATTCTAGTAGGGAATTTAGAGTGAAAAAACCAAAAAAGATCCATATTAATTGCAAAGATACCTTTTGAAGACGCAAAGTTGAAAGAAGAAGGTTTGCGGATAAAGAGAGAGAGAGAGAGAGAAGCTACGAATGGTGTGTAAGCTGTAGAAAAGGAGATAACACGATAAAAGTGAAGCAGAGGAGAGAAAAAGGAGAAAAGGGGGAACATGGCCAGACGTGAGCGCACCTTCATAAATACTTCAGAGGCAGACTTTGGAAATTTCGCAGCCCAGTTCTCGCCAACTAATACTCTCTCGACAGACTCGGGAGAAGGCTCGTGAGAAAAAAGGATTCTCCGATATCAGAAACGCACTCTCCTATGGAGCGGATAGCTCATGAAAATAGGCTGACGGCAGTGGAAGCTGGTACAAGTCTTCCTGCCAGTGTAGGTTTAGGTGCGCGTGTATCAATGCGGATATGGGCACACATGTGTAGGTGCGTGTGTGTATCCGACGCTGATCTATTATACTCTCACGTATTCGCTTCCGTGCCGTTATATTGTGTAAATGTGCAACGGTGCAAGACTGCGGTTTTGAATTGCCCGATAAATTTTAGAGAGGTCGTACGAACGATAAACTTGCATGGACAAACTTGAGAAAGGAATTTGTTAATTTATATCGCGCTAGTCTCGTAAAACTCGTGGGACTCGTGCGTGATTTCGTAACGAATGCAAAGAAACTGCAGTGATCCTGGTGCACCACGAGAGGTTACTGCAGTGATTAAGAATCAATGCGAAAAACGAAATTTTAAAAAAGTACCAAGTAGGCGCGAGAATGCCTGATCTGATAGTGCGAAACTAACCAAGCGACCAACTGACACTAAACTGCGTATGTGTGTGTGTGTGTGTGTGTGTGTGTGTGTGTGTGTGTGGATTGTGTGCATTGCAGTAGACGTAGTTTATTCAAACGAGCCAAGAGAAAGCTATTGAAGTAAGTAGGGTTGAGTGGCTGGCCTGGACCGTTCAAGCTGCCTGCCTCTCCTTCCTCTCGCGTGCTTCAACTTTATCTCCCTTTACGTTCCTGCCACTCTTCCCCGGAGCTTCCTTCTCTCTTGCTCCGTCTCTCTTCCGATCCATTGGTCGCCCCCGTGATTTAACCTCGCGTTTCCTTTTTCAAACGGTAAAGCGAAAGGGGCTCCTTTATTTTTCCGAATGCCTAGGCGCACCATCGCCACACCCTCTCTCCTTCGAGGCACGCGACGCGTCTATTCTCACCGAGAAGAGGCATCTTTTTTCGCATTGCGCGCATTCCTTATTCGTTCCTCTAAACTTTACACCCGAATGAGAGAGAAAAGTTTTAATAAACAACATATCATGCGCCGTTCGATCAAATATACTTGGAAAACAATAAAGAGAAGTCGCCTCGTGCTCTTTGTATCGTATGCACTTGGATGAAAGACAGAAGGAAGGAAGGAAGGAAGGAAGGAAGGACGGACGGACGGCGGAACAAGAAAAGTTCAACTGGATTTCTTTGCAAAGTGCAATTTTCCGTAAACGCTTCTGCATTGGAAACACATGTATACAACGGAGAATCTCACACAAGTAGCTCCGAATCTTTCTACTTTCTGCCCTTTTCCAGAGTTACGTACGTTTATCAGTGGAGAGGGAAAGAGTCCTCCTGTCCAACTTTCTCTATAAAAGTCAACGATACGACGAAAAGAAAAGTGCGCGACAGTGTGACAGTGTTGTCAATACTCCCTCGGGGTAACCCTCGTTGACCACTGTTTCGCGGTCAACTTATTATCGACCATCCATATTAGAATTCCTCGACTGTTTTATCCACTTGCACTTTCTCCTCTTCCATTAGAGGAATCGCGCGAGAAACTACCAGACATTATTTCGAGGAGACTTGACTTGGCATGGTTGCCAGCGAGCAGCGAGCAGTCAGGGCTGATGGGTCCAGCGTAAAACAAACAAGGTTTACCGCATTGATCGCCGTAATCCCGGACACGTACGCAACCTCTCCCTCCCCCCCCCCTTACCTGCCTACATCGTACACCCTACCCTCTACCTCGGGAGAGCCGGAAAAGCCTCCCAATTTCCACTCCCCTTTCGCTCGTGCCAAGGGGGTGATACTCTCGATACGTGTCCGATCTATCTACGTGAACGTAAAATCGTTGCACGCTCGTATGCGTTAACGCTATGCGAATGTCTTTGCGCTTCCGCGTCGATGGATTGTCATAACAGTCGACACGCTAGACTAAACACTCGAACGATCCTAAGCGCGAGGAGCAGCGTGTGCCTCGAGAGTCACGATGCGATGATTCGTTTCCAAATAATAATGAGACGCTGTTACTCGCATTGGCGTTAAAAATTGGAATGGTGCGAAATGAAACAAACGAATTTCCAGGGGATATCCCCACGCACATTTCCTCTTTTCCTGGGGGAAAAAAGGGGGATCCTTACATTGCAGCACGAAACAGTTAATGAGGTGCAGATTGGTTTGAGGCCAAAAGTGGAAAGGTTAGAAATACGAAGGGAGAAGAAGAGGGCTGCGCGCGTTCGAGCTTGAAACGCAAAACGAGTAATTAAGGAATCGGTTAATTTCAGGGTCATGTTTTATGGCGCAGCCATTTTGCCCTCTTTGTCTCTTTTTTCATATAGTACCCTTCTCTTATTATCCTCTGTTCTAGGAATGGAATGCGAAGGAGAGGGTTAAAAATTTTAGGGTCTCGAATGATTTATAAACTAGGGGAGAGAAACGTAACATGTGTCTCCCATTAAAATTGAAAATCACGCAAATTAATGAGACTACTTAATAAGAAGAAAGGTAGCAGCAGGTTTTTTATTGTGAAGAGGAATGACAATGATTTTGCCTTTTTCCTCCTTCCCCGTTTCGGCAACTACTTCGGTAACTGGTTTCATTTAATATCGAATAGCTCGCTAGATATATTTCTCGCTTGTTTTCCTATCGTTTCTCCCAGCCCGTTACTGTTATGGATCTCATTGTTAGTCCGGGAGCAAAATAAATGTTCCTTCTCTCTCCCTCTCTACCTCTCTCCCTTTTTCTCTGTTTTTCCTTTTCTTTCTCTTAGCCGACGTCGTTTAACATCGCGCCAGGATCGAAGCCCAGCAGGATTATCCGCGAATCCTGGATCCAAGGATACCTAGAGACGCTCCAGTTACTCCGACGCGATATCCGTGACTCGATTTCCGAAAGCGCCTCGTTGAAGCATCTCTATATATATATACGTACATATTTCCCTATTTCTTTCACCCGTATTCCACAGCCTGGCTTCACTGATCTCCAGTCCCCCCAGATTTACCGTGAACTCAATTCAGACGGTAGTTACCCATTATTTCCCCTTCAAGTATTACCGTCGAATACCAGCCGGAAAAGCTAGAATGCATATCATTCGGCTGTATACGAAATCCGGACCGTGAATAATTTACATGAATCACGATGGGAAGTCTTAAAGAAACTCGATTGTTCTCCCGGAAACAATTTGGAACTTGCTCCGAGAGAAAAATGAGTAACAAGAAGATTTCTACAAGATTTCCCGATATAAACTGATTAAAACATTTTCTTCCTGCGGTTTTCCTGCGACGAAGAAGGAAAAGATCGAGAAGATAAAAGCAGCGAAGGAAGCTTCGCTGAAACGTGTCGAGTACCTGGAGAGGAGGGTGGTGTACCGGGGGCACGACTCCTGCTGAAATAAAGTCATGTCGATATTTTCTCTGGACCACTGGTTGTCGCGAAGCATTACTCGTTTCGCTACCTAGCCGGGGGTTGCACTACTGGTGCGCGTGGTCCTTTTAAGCAACGAGGTTAAAGGGTAGGATGACGTCGGCAGCCATGATCGTGACTGAGCTACTCAGAACTAGAAGAACGGGATGTGATGGGATGGGATGGGTTGGGGTGGGATGGGACGGTACGGGATAGGATGGGACGGGACGGAACGGGACGAGATGGAACAGGGCGGAAAAGGGAAAAGGGGGAGAGAGAGAGAGAGAGAGAGAGAGAGAGTTGGCTTGATAGCCTGGGCTCTACGTTTCATTAGCCCCGGCGGCTAACAGTTAACCGACAATTTAAACAATTTTTAACTTTGAAACTTCGGCCCCTGCCCTGGCTCGCCGCAGCCCGCGGCAAGGATGGCGCCGGGGATTGGACGAAGCGCTCGTCAACGACCCCGGCAGAAACTCGCTTCGGGCTAACGGCGGAGAAAAAGCGATGGTGCGAGAAGGATAGCGGGCTGTGTGGCATATCCTACCTAGAAGAGTACGATCGAGTATACGCGAGCGTAAATGCGGAGAGAAACGCGCCAAGCGCTATACAACTTGACAAAATATCTATAAAGGAATACGCGTAACGTATAGCGTACAAAGTCAAAGTCAAAGTCAAAGTTTTTTTTTAATCGATAGAAACCTCGTTCAATGTTTCGAAGCGTATGACGTATTGAAAGTTTTGTCAGAGAGTAAAAAGGAATTTCCTCTTTTGGCAAAAGGAGAAGCGAAGAGGATAGAGAGGGAAGGAAGGAGGAGAGGCGCATTTCGATTTCGATTTCGATGGCCTGTTGCCGCTTCGCTACGGTTGGTACACTACCGTATGCTGCATGCCGGTAATATGCAAATAGCGTGACGGTTGCGCACACCTACGATGACAGAGCGGGAACGAGATCGAATGCTCGAATGTGTACACACGCGCGCGCGCGCGCGCTTGCTCTTTTTCACATTCTATACACATATAATCTGTGTCTGCCCATGTCCAAACCAATATCACTGGAAAACTTTAAATTTCTCTTCAGACAATTTCCTTCCTTCCTTCCTCCTTCTTTCTACATTTCTACATCATTAAAACAAGTATAACAAGTATTTTCCCGAGCGTTTATTAATTTTGGATAGTTATCATCAAAGTATTGATACGCATTTCTGTAACGGCTATCGTTCTCTACACTAATTGGACGATGCTGACAACGAACATGCATTGTGGACGATGGCCCAACGAAGATGGGCAAACTCTGCAATTAGTACATTACTGATAATGGATGGATACCCACGGTTACATTATGGTACCACAATAGACACAGTTTCATTGATAATAATTCATATCGTATCCCGTTTCTTTTCTTTTTCTAAAAGAAAAGAAATTCTCTCTCTCTCTCTCTCTCTCTCTCTCTCTCTCTCTCTTTATATGTAATTAAAATAGTTTGCAAAATAGTGCATCGGACAGGTGTAGCCAACAAGCCAAGGAGAAATCGTGGACAATAGATTTCCCGATTTTCGACCCCAATTACACGCGAAGCACGTAAACACATCGACCGTGTTACCTCTGCGGCTCGATACGAGTAGACAGATTGGAAAAGATTTGTCCCCCGTGTGATTACCCATGTGATTTACCTTTATAACAATCTGCTCTTTGGCTGTTACAAGCCCAATTGAACATGTCCAAATTGCCGGAGAGCTAATTTCATAAAAAAGATCAAAAGTCTCAAAGTAAAGAAATAAATAATAAAAAACAGAAGAAAAGACGTTGCTTTGCAAGCTCCGCCGAGTCTTCCAACAAGACTTCCACTTTGAAACAACCCGTATACGATATTACATTACAGTCACCATTTTGCGCGTCTGAGATGATACGGCAGAAGGGTACATTTCAGATCCCAACGGAGGCTATAACTTGAACTACCGTTTGATAATAATAGAAAGCGATAGCTGCCAGCCGAGTACATCCACTTTTCACTAAAATTCATCTTCTTTTTCCACGCACGCGCCTGCCAATTTTTATAATAACGATTTTTATCATTATCATTATCCATGTTCGCGATTCTACCAACAATCATACATGTGGTTACACTATCAATTTTTACTATTAAAACCACACTGCGCATCGTGAAATATGAATAATACATTTACCAAAGCTCGTGCGCGTTTCGCTCCAGTCTGCTTTTTCATTCTATGTGGAAAACAAGAGAAAAGTTCCAGGTGGCTCCATAAACAGTAATGATCATTCGAGTCACTCGGAAACTGTGACTAAAATGTTTATCGTTCAAAATACACGCAAGTGCACTTTAGTTATGTTACCGAGTAAATATGACTACTGCGCTACCTTGTATCAAGGGATAACAAGGATTTCTAGAAATTGCTGGCTACGTTCGCGTAATGTAAAACGACGGAGGAAGAAAGAGCACGAGGGATGAAACGATAAGACAAATAAATAACACGAATGTTGCTGGCAAGACTCGAAATAATTGCATCGATTTTCCATTTTCATTTTTCGTTTTTCCTGATTATATTTCTATTTTTAGGACTGAAAAAACAGAATTAATAGGATTACCGAGGCTGAATCAATATCAACGATAAATAATGCCGAGGAGCTTTTCAAGAAGAAACAATTTCTTCTTCGGTATTCTCGTAACTTTAAGTACATTGTTTCTCGGTAGATCGAGTTTATATGCACAGCTAGGGAGCTATATAGTTTGTGTACGAGTATAGAGTTGTGTTTGCCAAGGTGAGATGGAAACGTTTGTTCGCGCAAAACGATCACGCGACACGAACGAGTTTTCTCGCGAAGAATGGCTTGCCCAGTTTTACCAGGAAGAAGGAAAAGCGCAGACACCTAAATCGAAAGTGACGAATATAAGGAAGAGGCGCAAATCTGCAAAGTGGTAGATCGAAATCGATCAATTTTCGAGTCAATGTAAAAAAAAGTGTTAACGCGTTAATGAGACACATATCAAACAGATGCAATGCGTTTCGATTATTTTTCCCTTGGAGGCTCGCGTTGGATCGTTACTTTACTTAAAAATTAAACTCAAAACATTCTCTCGAAAGCATATATTTATAGTTACGGTGCAATGTATACGTAAAGCCCGTTTACGAAAGTGGAATGGAAGGCTCGTTCGCGAAACGATTGCAGGACACGAAAGAGTATTCGTTCGCAGCGCGTGTTTCCACAGGATTGAGTTGGGGTGGTGCGAGTAATGCCAGGAAAAGGTAAAAAAAGTCAAAGTAGTGCGTGTCGAGAAGAAAGAAAGAGAGAATCAATACGATAGAGGGAGATAGGTGAGGGTGGTTCGGATTGGCTTTTGACTTGACTCGATTCAGGTTCGATTGGACCGAGGAAGAAGAAGAAGTGTGCTGGGGGTACGCGAAGTCAGGGAACGATCCGAACCTCCGTTAGCAGCATATTGTAATGCGTCGAGAAGTTGACGAATAAATCGAAGAAGCGTTGAGAGTAAAATTAGATAACAACTCCCGCTCTGACTGCCGACGTTGGTCGAGAGCGACGAAGGCTCTTTTCTCAAACTTTTAAGGACCATCTTCTCTTATTCCCCTGCCTTATTGTACTTCATACCTTCCTCCCATAAACTCATGTCTATCTCATTCCGGTTATCTTCTACTGACTTTTTCTACTTTCACCCTCTTCTTTTCATTTTTTCACTTGTTCCTTATTATCTCTCTCTCTCTCTCTCTCTCTCTCTCTCTCTCTCTCTCTCTCTCCTCTTCTTCCACTTATCACACACTCGTAAAATTACAAAAATAATATTATCTAGTTTCATTAGATTAGACAAGTAGGTAGGTGGTCGTCATAAAGGAGTTTGGATACTTTTAACGCATTGAAGTATATCTTATCGCCAGATACTTGGACAGCTCGGAATGCTGCCCCCTTGTTGTGGCTAAGTCAGCGTGGTAAGTGGTAAGAGGAAGAGAAGAGGTTAGAGAAAATGCCCAACAGAGTAAAGTACTTGAAAGGTGGTGGTAGTAGTGGTTGTAGAAAGGGTGAGCGTTGAATCAAACGAGCTATTAGAGTAGTATTACGACATTCTTCGTGGCTTTTGCTTCGAGCCAAGTTACACTGTTATCTAGATGTGTATTGTAGTATACATACGTACATGCACACATATACTATTCTCTCAGTCCTTGGGTCTCGCTATATTCTCTATATTTTCTAAGAAGAATCATATCGCCAAAAGAAAATAGTTTATTGGGTGGAGGACTGTAAAGAAGCAACAAGCAAGAAGGAACCTCGATAGATTCAATCTCAAGTAGTAATATCAAGTAATAATCAGACATGTCGAGTATTAAGATAAAATTTAAAGATATAGAGAGATAGGGTGCGGGTAAAGAAAAACGGGGGAAGGGGAGCTAATTGTACATCGAGTGACAAAGTGAAATAGGAGAGGGAGAGAGAGAGAGAGAGAATAATGTCGAACTCTGGGGGGATAGGAAAGAGAAGAGAGGGAATAGATGGAAAGGGGTTGGGTGGAGGAGAGGAGGATAGCCTACATATATACTTATACAGTTGGAAGTGAGGTGAGGTGAGGGTAGGAGTGATTGGTGGGGGTTTGGAACGGCGCAGCGGTTTGCGGAAAGCCGCAGGCAGGCTGAACCCGACGGATCTGGAATAATCATTTGCAGCCTGAATACATTACCCTTGCAATTTATTTTGGTTTGTTTCGGTTTTGTTTCCATGATTTAGTGGAACTAACGTGGTGATGGTTGGTGCGTGGTGGTGGTGGTGGTGGTGGTGGTGGCGGTGGGAGGAGGGTTTCGTGTACGGTAGAACGCTCGCGGGTGCGTACCGTATTTCCTCTCTTCCTCTTTCACACCGAGCTCTCACCCTTTCCTCGAACGCCCTTTCACTATTTTCTTTCTCCATTTGGAACCTGCATTTCCTATCGTTCCGTCTCACCCGGACGAATTATCCAGCCGTGTCGCTTCAACCTCCTCCTCCTCCTCCTCCTCCTCCTCCTCCTCTCTCTAAATCTCTTTGCTCTCTCGCTCTCCATCCCCGAACCAACCACACCGACTCGGCTTGTTCCGACCGAGCGCCTATTGATTCCTGACGAGAGAGTAATGTTCTTCCATTAATGATCATGTCCTGAATAAATCATTCGATAAAATGGACCCACTGTTCGGGCACACGCGTCGCCGGACCTACTTCTGTCCTCCATGGAACAAACGACAACAAATAATCCCTGGTAGCCTCAACGGCGTTCCACTATTTTTAATCCCGCATAAAGGATTTGAGGATTCTCTCGCTTTCCCCCATCCCCTATCTCCCTTTTTCGTTTTCCTGCCCTATTGTCTGATAGCTATAGACCCTCTTAGAAGCTAAAGTCGTAACGTCTCTGCTTCTCCATTAATCGACCGTTCGGGACACCTTAAGGATTTGATCTCTCATTTTGCGCGACACAAATTTATCCGAAGGGCTTTTCCTAGAAGGTTAAACAGTCTCGAAAGTGAAACTTGATGGACTTTCTTTAACCGTGAATGATAGTCTCGTTGCAATTTCACAAATCAAGTAAATTCTTTTCTTTTCTTTTCTTCTCCCTGCGCGTACAGTGTACACACTCTAGTTTTCAAGAAATTCTACAATACTCGATACTTGATACTTTTCTCTCTTGATACCACCAGTACAAGAAGGAAAACTTCATTGACTCTCAGTTCCATGCCGTTAGGGAAACTTGAGAATTTATAGGTGTGTATATCGTTGCGAGCCTTTATCGCTAATTTGAGTTTAATTTCCAATCAAAGTAATGAGAGAATAAAAGTAAGAAAAGAGAAAAGATAAGAAAATCGGGTAAAGAAACAGGAATAAGCCTTAAAAGTTTTCGATGCATCTTGCAACTGGAATTGGCGTCTCTCTCAAGAGACACTGGAAAATGAGACTGCATTGAGACAAATGGCACGGGAGCGATGAATCATCGTATGTCAAGAACGGAAAGCGATACAACCGTCGCCTCGCCATTTTGCACAGCATCTTACAATATCCTACCACTTTCGCCAAACGCAATTCATACGATTCTCAAATCAAAAGGGCAATTCAATCGGTCGCGTATGAACGATTCTTTAAAAAGGTGTATCGCAATTTCCGGATACTACCCTATATATTATAATTATGGTTGCACGCGTGTATGTGCGGAGGAGAGCATTGGTCCTTTATTGCTTTAATTAACAATTAGAATGCAGTAAGGTTCGTTCTCTGCATAAGAAGCTTCTCGATAACATTACCACCTCCTCTTACGCGATAATAGCGTTCATCGAGAAAGAAAATTGTTATTAAAAAATATGGATAGAGGATAGGGTAGTAGCAGGGTGATAATAGCGTTCCAACTGAGAATAGAGAAAAAAAAGAGTATACGTAGAGAGAGAGAGAGTGCGAGAAGAAAATGGATAAGAAGAGCATTAACGGAGCTAGCACGAAAAGGACAACGAGATCGACTATCGAGAACAGAGGTGGAATATTTGTTACTCGAATTCTAATTCTCGCCAAGCCATTTAGAGGCAAGCGCGGGACCCGAGGCATTGGGGAGCGTTGGAAAACGTTGGGGAGCATTGGGGAAAAGGTCGAAGCATTTTCCAATTAGCGTTAAACAAATATCCGCGCAATGCGAGTGCCTTCCGGAGCTGTAACACGAGGCAATATCCACGTAGCTATGTATTGCTCTAGAAATGAGAACAGAAAAACAGAGGTTGAGCAGGCAAACCGAAGAAAATGAGAGGGACATGAGCGAACACAAGTGTCGAAAGAAAGAAAGGACTGTCGAATTAAAAAAATAACAAGAGAGAAGCTTTGATGCTGCAAAGAAAATACTACAATAAAAGGGAAGTAGGAGAAACGGTAAAATGGAAGCGTACCAGTGTGCAAGATGCAGATAAATAGCTACACGCAAACGAATTTTACTATACTATCCGAAGAAGTGGTGAGATGCAAAGAAATGCGCATAGGACACTGACGGCGTTGCTAATGAATGAATTAAGAGACGAATGAAAAATGGAGGATAAATTAGCGTCGAAGGAACTCGGAGAAGAATTTTCCATTTAATCAAGCGTAAAGCGAGATCGCTAAACTTTTTTCGAATAATAGTGATATAGTGTGCGTGTCTTGTGTGTGTGCGTCTCGAGTAAAACGTAAAACACTAAAGGGTATCTGGAGCAGTTTTCTTTCTGATAGTACCAGCATCGAAGACGAGTAAGTAAAGATGAGTGTGTGTGTGTGTGTGTGTGTGTGTGTGTGTGTGCGCGCGCGCGCGAAGGTAGGTAGATAGGTGCGAGAAGAGGGGTAGAGAAGAAAGAGATGGAGGGAGAGACAGAGTCGACGAGGGAAGTCAAGCGGAACCAGAGGAGAAACGTTAACCCGTGGGTGCTTTTAATCTTTCGCTCTCGTGCGAGGATGCGCCCATTACTGCAAATTAAACTCTCGAGACTCCATGTGACTAGTGGTGTACTAGCGGGTAGGTAATCTGTCCTCGGCGAACCCCTCCCATGGATTTGGCGAGAGAAAGAAACTTGCTTGACCACTTCGTATGCACTTCCCCCACCCTCCATCAAAGCGATAGGGTTGTAAAGTATACAACAAACTACTCCGATACTATTCAGCAATACCGTTTCACGTAAACCACTAGAAAAACTCACGTGTTTGCTAATGCATGCAAAGTATTGGCCAGCTGGGCGTTTAAGGATGTTGATTTTTTGATCGAAACAAAACCCACTCTTCCCATGCAAAAATATTCAATCGAGGAATATTTTTCTTTGACGTAAAATAAACGAGGTCAATGGAAAAACAAATAAACTGAAGCTTGCAAAAATGTTGTTACTGGCCTTTCATTCGTATCGTTAAAAGTGAGCAAAAGTTTTTGGCCATTGGATAATAGGTTCGTTAGAGAGCGCTAGAACGGAAGAACTCTGGCGAGAGAGAAAAGCAAAAGTAAGGGTAGAGAGGCAAAGGTAAAGGTGAAGATAAACCATTTGTCATCCGACGTACAATTGAAATGAAAGCATCGAATGGAAAAGAGTGTCACGGCATAGAGGTCTCGAAGAATTCCTCCGGGTCGAACTGGAGCTACGCGTCATGGTTGTCGCCGTGGTTACGGAACGAGTCGCGTCAATTTAAGGACCCCTTTATCGTTCGCTTTCAATCGTCCCACCCCCGTACGTCGCTCTCTCTTTTTTATCCGTTTCTCATAGGCACGACGAGCGAGCCGGTAATACTAATTGAATATCAGGCAAAATGTAATTACGGTTGGAATTCATGCTCCGTCGGAGCAAATAATTTGCCATGGCACGGAACACAGTGAGTTGGTAACGAGAGGATAGCTTGCGGAGAGGGGCGAGAGAGAAATATAGAGAACAGGGGACGTGCGCGCGCGCTCGTTCGCGTTAGCGATAGAGAAGGAGAGAGAAATGGATAGGATTGGAGGCGGAAGAGCTCGATGCGTTATCAAAACTTTGATAATCCAATCGATTACCGACGCAATAATTGGTGGCCGAGCTACCGGAAGGGGGCTAGGATGTTCCGGCTGCTGTATTGGAAATCCAGGAGAGGTGGACTGGAGTGGGATGGCCACTTTGTGTTTGGGATCAGGTAGAAAGTAGGGAGCCAACGATAGGTGATGGTGGTGGTAGTGGTACTATCGTTGCTGCTGCTGCTGGTATTGGTAGTGGTACCATTGTAAATTAACGATAAACGAACTGGCGCTCATCAAAGAACCCCCTGTACTAGTAATATCTGTCCAGCTAATCCATTTATCGACAACGTTAATTCTCTTGTATCACCGCTCCAGATATTTACCATAAAGCGACACTTTTTCCGAATATTCTTCTTCGCTTGCATTCGGTAGAAATTTCTCAAGAAGCACTTTGCAGAATATGAGACTATTTCGAAACGCTAATGAAATCCGAAGGCCAACGGGCAATTTCAGTAAGGTGGCTTACTGGCCACGGCTTAATCTAACTCTAAGCCAGACTTTGCGCCACGGGAGTTTCATGCCGGCGGCTCTCCAGAAAGCCATCTCCGAAACTTGTCCCCTAAACCAGTAAGCATACGTCACTAACAATGAAACTTGGTTCCATGAGGAGCCACCACCATACGTCGATCTTAAAACATTTATCCCTCTCCAATAATTAATAATCAATGTGTTATTTTTTTCTTTTCAAAAACAGAGAGAGAGAGAGAAAGTAATTGTATATATATATATATACATATATAAAAAACAAAAAATATCTCAGTCTTATGGCTGGGGATGGGATGTCTGACTGGTGGTATAAGGTCTGCTAATCAAACCATGTGTGCGCAGTAACTCTCGAAAGTTGCCCATGACATGAAACGCTTAGTTCAAGTTGACCCTCGTCGTTACATCGAAGCTAGAACAGGGTAAACTTAGTCTAAAGGACAGCTTGTCTTGAAACGCCTAAGTGATAATATATCAATGCATACAACTAACTACCTAGAACAAACGTAGAACAAAGTTGCAGCGCTATAGCAAAGCCGCAAGTAAGCTCATACAAGTGGTTTTGACAGCTACGTCAGCTTCGTCGGCTTCGTCAGCTTCGTCAGCCTCGTCTGCTTCGTCAACTTCGTTAGCTTAGCTCTAGCGTAACTCATTCACTGCCGTTACATCCGATAAATATCGAATTTCTCTGAAATTTTCATACGGGGGAAGGAACGAGTCTTGGACCTAAGTAAAATATTTTCATGAAAATTGAATCGATGTGCGCGTGCGTGAATGAGGGAAAGTTCCAGAGTTTGCTGGAACATCGCGATATTGGATACCGTTGGTACGATATCATTGCGATCATTTGAATTCTCTGAACGAGGACTGATGCGTTGCATCGAGTGTCAATGGTAACGCATTACATCTCGTTAGATACGACGACATCGGCCAATTTCGACACAGTGATCGCACTTGCGCTTCTTTTTTCTTTTACCTTTTATTCTTTTGTCAAATCGTTTATTTGTGAAGGAAATACGAAATGCGAAAGAATAATGATAAAGAGAGAGAGAGAGAGAGAGGAGAAGCGTGCGTGTATACGAGAAGCTAAATGGTCGTCGGATGAGCTTAGCCAAGGAAGTTCTGAAAGTAACTGGTAACCGGTAGTCGATAGCGCGTCTTGAACGGTGCTCACCATCCTCGACACCCCGAACAAAGCAAAGTCCCCTGACTTCGAAACTCATGGCGTTCTAGCGAGTTTCCTTCCTTGGAAGTTGAGCAAAACTGACAACGATCCTAGCTATGCAGTACAAGGACAAGGTTTTATTAGTTTTCAGAAGGGGAATTTAATTAAAATGTAAAGGTACGTGTAGGCAATGTGTCCTCCCACTCGTTCTTTGCCATTTTCTCTTCTGTCCACGTTAATTCTGTCACGGAGCAACCGTACCTACTCGCAACGACTTAGAGAAGCTTCATAATGCTATTTTGCTCATCGACGGGAACAAGCGTATTGTCGTTTGTAGAGATCACCCCCCTCGTAATTAGAACATATGCTGCAATCGTGTAAAGCTTCCTATAAGCTGACCGTACAACATTCTGCTACGCTGGATATATCGATTAGTTCTGATAATTATAATTATTCGCATCGATTCTCATTGTCTCAGGTTCCCCGCACGTTAACTGCTGGTCGATCCATCTATATCGGTAGCTAAAACGCTTTACAAATCTAGAGACCCTGCGCGCATCCATAGAGATATATCTCTCTGATGCAAGATCCTTTGAAACATTCAATCCGTCTTTTCTCCGCGCGTGCGCTTTACGTTTTACATTATCGTAATATCAAAGGCAAAATCTTTCCCTTCTCCCGAAAAGGAACAATTTTCTTGAGGGTTTGTGCGGGGATTAAATTTCTAGATCAAACAGAGCGGGGAATTTACCTTGGACCAGTCTTGATCCTAATCTGGCTTTATAATCGTTGCTTCGTATTTGCATCGTTACGCTACTCCCTTATTAAAGAAGCTTTTTTCACTGGATACTCTTCGCGAAGCGAACGAACATTCTCCTTCGATTAGAGAAGAAACAATGACCACCACCCCGAGAACGCACCACGACGCGCTGCTAGAGATTTTGAAGAAAGCAACAGTGTAACGGAGTAACGGAGAGTAAAGAAAGAAAGAGAGATGAACGGAGAGAGGAGAAAAAAAGGACAGGGTGCGAGGAAAAGATCTTGTTTCGTCTTTGCCCGGAGAGATATCCCCAGTGGACAGATTAGCTCGTGCTACATTTCACCCTCTTACAAGAGAAAGCTGGAGAAGAGAAATATCGAAAGTTTGAGAGAGATAGAGATGGAGTAACTTGGTGCAGAAAACTTGGCATTGTATGCCACCCAGTTTACAATACAGGATTAAGCTGTCGAGCGTGCACCTCTGTATCTCGCTACTTCCGTGAACAAAACTTAAAGCTCTTGATAAGCTCTCGTACCGTCGGTGGCCTTTACCTCTTTTTCTTACAAGCGTCATTTTTCCCATTATGCACCTCGACCTAGCTTCAAATTCCATTCTTTACCGAATCAACGCAATTTATGAATCTCACGAGCGACTATGACTCGAGAAGATATTCCTGTTGATTGCCGAAAGGAAATTCGACTACAACAGCAATTTACACGGCAAAGAGATAGGATAGTTATTGCTATGCATATGATGTTCCGAACAATAAAACGGAATAGCCGCGGTGCGATGGCTTTAAAGGGATTTGGGAAAAGGGTAGTACCATGGAGAGAGAGAGAGAGAGAGAGAGAGGAGGAGGAGGAGGAGGAGGAGGAAGGGAGCGAAGAGGAAAGGGTTAGATTATACAGATGATTTTAAGCAAACTGTGTTACAAACCGTGTATAAAAAACAAGTTTTTCTATTATTTTTTTTCTTCTCTTCGAAGATACACGGATACAAGAAATTCAATTTCCTTCGTCAAATTTGAGTCATCATACTTTACATATTTTGCCTCCTACTTTATGAAATGGATCAATCGATGGTTTTCGAGGGGTTTTATAGGAAGAAGAAGAAAAAAAAAAAGAAAAGAAAAAAAGGGGGAGATGTCTCCCACCTTTCTGCAATGGTAAAATGGATACAAGATTGGCGCCAACTCCTATACGCTCTCGAGCACGAAACGGCTTACATTTTACTAAAAGTTTCCAATTGCGAAGGAGAAAAGTAGGGGGATATATCCATCGATGCTCTGGCATCCTCCGCGATACGCTTCGTTTGTGGGCGGACCTGCAACCGTCATTCAACTGCCGATAGCGATGAACGAGAATCGTCAGACAACAACTAGAAAGTCGTTTAAAGGGATCGAATTTGGAACTCTCTCTCTCTCTCTATCTCTGTTTCTTAAGTCTTATTGATTTTAAAATCGAATAGATTTTTCAAGAGAAAAAGAGAGAGAGAGAGAGAGAGAGAGAGGATTAACGATAGGCTGGTTGTTGGTAATATTGAAAAAATTGACGGTGGATGTCTACCACGGAAGCACGCAGAATTGTACGCATTTGGACATAAAGCAGGTTGCATTTGGTAAAAGTTTCGAGTGGCAAACGCGGAGACCATCCACTCTCTATTTCCATCCAGAAAAGGGGTATATGCCATAGTCATTTTACTACTAGGACCCTGAAGAGGAGGGTTACAGATGCGGGAAGGTGGTCCCTTGCAACAACTTCAAAGTCATGGAGGATCGTTTCGCAAATCCTCCGAGGAGGCGTATCGGGGCCTGGTCTCTATGGCTATTTCCATTTCCACTTCCACCTTCACCTTCGGTTCCACTTCTACTTCCACTTCCACTTCCACTTCCACTTCCACTTCCACTTCCACCTCCACCACCACTTCCATTTCGACTTGCGCTCCTTTTCACTCTTTCTCGTCTTCTCACCTTTTCACTTCCTTTTTCGTTATCTATAATGGCTTTTCGTTGTCTTCTACCGATCTACCAGAGTCTCGTCGCACGAGCATGTAAACCCTCCCTTATTCCACGAAAGATTTCTTACTATTAAATTCCTGTTAAACTCGCACCCCTGCTCCACTGGAAGACGTATTGCGTAGAATTTTGCCAGTCGAATGCAACTATTCTCTCGCGTAGCGTTATCGCTAATCTCGCTATATGACAAATACGCGTATTTATAAATATTGTAAAATTGTTGAGATTTGAGTCGGGATCGATCGTTCTTCTCGTCAATTCGTTTGCGTATCTTTAATTTGCAAGTCACCGATATTCAAGGTGAAAAAACGAAAAAACGCAGCTTGAGAAGTACAGCTTGATCAGCGATATGTAAATCAGAGTGTGAACGCGTACGTGAGAATAAAGGGAAGCTTGACTGGCTGGGATGTGCGGGCTTTGAGATTTTGCCGGGGAAATAAAAGTTGATGAAGGTCGAGCAAAACTATATACCGGTTGGAGAGAAATGCCAAAAGTGCGGACAGAGGGTGCGAGATCCTGGAAGGATTGCCGGAGAAAGATGGGGGAGAAAGGGGACTGGTCGAGCGAGATTTTCGACATTGGAGAGACGAGCTGGTTACAAAGTTGCGAATTAAAAACACAAAGAAGGAAGAGGCAGCGCGACGAAGACCGAGATAGAGGTTGGCCGAGGAAGGGTAGATTTTGAGACAAAGGGTGCTACGGAAACAATGGCTCGTAATCTGCGAGCCCTTAGAATAGCCCTGTCCTGCGTGTTGGTTGCTCCGTTGCTCTCGGTTGTGCCCTTGCCCTCCGGGGCCGACGTTTTAACCAACCACCCCCTCCTCGACCTCCTCTTGGTCGCCATTTTCTACAGGATGCCAGGCTTGTCAGATCCGGTTCAAGCACAATGACTGGACTAAACGAATCAATTTTTGCGATCGTCTGTACAAGTGCCTCATTGTCCCGTAGAACCGTTAAACTACAAGTTTTTCCCTTTTCTCTTTTCTCTTTTCTCTTTCCCCTTTTGTCCTTTCATCCTTTCTCCCCTTATTCTCTCGTTTCGTCAAATCATTTATTTGTTACGACAAGAATGCATTTAATTCGTGGAATATCGTTTGGTAACCTTCTAGTTTACCAAAGTTCAATTCTGAACCGCTTAGCCATTTTCTACACGACACCAGCCTTGTCAGATTCGGTGAGGCACATTGAGAGGGTTAAACGAATCAATTTTTGCGCTAGATTCCCTACTCGGAAATTCCATTTCCGTCCACGAGGGCCAACTCGAAAAGCGCGTAACAAGAGCTCGGTGAGAGAGAGAGAGAGAGAGAGAGAGTAGTTGAATGAAATTACTAGAGATTGGCGAAATAGTAGGGGGAGGAGAAGGATACCGCTGTAAAGAAACGAAAAGTTTTATCATGTTGGCCGTCTCTGTAAATCGACGATACTACGACAAGAAATCGTTTCGACAGGCTACCGAGAAATATAAGAAGCTCTCGCGGAATTAGTACAATATTTACGGGCCTTTAAGATGAAAAAGCTTCGCGGAAAGGGCTACCCTCCAAGAAAGTCACCATCGCGCAATTACGAGCAAGAATTTTATGATCCCTCGGCTTTACGGTCGGCTAGATCAAAAATATTGTTCATAAAAGCTCGTAAATAGTTCAGTCAGCCATAAACAAATAATCTTAAAAGTCAAGCATCATTATATGAATTCTTCTCCGAGCGTTATTATTTTTTACATAAAAACTATAGCGTATTTCCTATTAGACCGTCACCTAACAGAGAATATGATAATACACAGGATATCGGTCCTTTCAATCGTATTAGGATATATATATATATATATATATAATTTGAATCTTTGAATTTTCCCTGGTTAAACTTTTGCTCCTCCGCTACTCCGGATTTTCTTGAAGCATCAGCAACAGCAGCATCAGGTCTTGCTGCTTCTACCATCTTCCACCGGCTTCTTGCCGGTCTATTCACAGAGAAGAACTTCCGTGAATTACCATCTCACCGCGGTTCTTGTTAATATTTATTAGACACCTAGGCCGAGCAAGCAAGCAGCCAAGGAGGCAGGCAGGCAGGCAGGAAGGCAATAAGGGATGGTCTTAGGTACTTTGTACGAGGAGTAACGCAAAACTTTTGCACTCAAACATCGTGCGCCACACCACCACCAAAAGGAACTTGTAAAAAACCAAACAATACACCTCTACCATTATTAGTCATAGTTGAATCAAATGAAATCATGAAACTTTGGGAAATGACTATGGATAACGGAAAATTGTTGCCTTCTCCGTGCAGTTTGACGCGTGGAAACGAGCATCGATCTCTAGCAAATTCGTTGGACAAAATAGGGGATGGACATTAATAAAGCCGACCCCAGATTCCAGATTCCAGATCCCAGATCCCAGATCCCACAGTCCCCTCCTCGAAGCCGAGCAAATGTCCGGTTGTAGCGATTGTTGCTTGCATTTCATGGTACACCAGTTATATACGGTTATCTTAAACACGTCCATGAGACAAAACTTGCCGCACGTTCTAGTTAAACGTTATCTCCTCTCCTCCCCCGTTCGTACCTCCCCAATCTACGTCCATATTAATTACGACACTCATTAAGATATCCGGTAATTGGCCTCGCAAACTCCAACAGGAATTAAACAGACATGTTCCTTCGTTGAGAAACGAATGAAAACAGAACGAGGAAGAAAAAGAAAAGGAGAGGAAGATGGAGGATCTCTTCCATTTCTTTCCCATTAAATAATTACTTATTTCGTGGTATAGGGGCGCGCCGCGCCTCCCCTTTTATTCTACGATGAAATCTTATTTTAAATTCGCACTTTCCCCTCCTTTGCTCTTTTGCTCTTTTGCCTCAGCTTTCTCTCCTCTTCTCTCTTCTTGTTTCCGACGGTTTATTCAAAATTCATGCTTTCTCCAAATAATTCCCCTTCCTTTGCTCCCTCATCCTTCCCGTATCTCATTCGAAAGCATATTCACTGAATCTCCCTTTATACTTCATAGCTAACTCAAGCGGCGCGCTTAAATTCATAAGAGCCGGGAATGCGGTGCGAATTTGCGATGTGCTAAAGTTAATTCTTGCCGGTTTTAAAGAGGATTACACGAGAGTGGAGTACGGCCTCATCGTCTTCCGAGTGGCCGTGTAAACCTTTCAACGTACGTGTGCTGCTCGGTCAACTCGTGGCCATCCTCCTTAATTCCTTTACGGGATAATGCGCATAAAAGCATTCCAAATTGTTGCTTAACGTTCATAAATGTTCCTTTACTCGTGGGTGGTGGTGAACGAGCAGAGAGATTTTTACATGAAAAAATCATTTTTGACACGCGTGCATCAGAAGATGAGCGTGTCTCTCGTCGATCAATTGAAAACAATCGAGAGACTACGAAGAGAGTTTCCATTGGATTTGGCGAGGATGGAGAGGAAGAAGGGATGGAGGAGATAGGAAATTGAAAATAGGAAATGGGAAATAGAAAATAAGAAAGGAGAAACAGGCTGTCGTCTAGTACCCGCGTTACCCGTCAAAGTCCGTCAGCTCGTCCTCTTCGTGCCTGATGGTTACTAGGATACGCGACACTCCCTTCCTACCTTTCCCGCATTTTACTCCCTCCTCCTCCACCTCCACCTCTTCCATTCCCCGGGTGGTATATTCTAGCGTACCGTACGCTGATGTATGATTTAATGCTGGTTTCAAGAGTAGACCGTGCAGAGCATATAGCAACGAGTAGACTGACGTGGGAGAGCGGAGAAACAGAGGAGAGAAAGGAGAAAGAGGAGCAGGTTTCCGGTAAAGAGGAAAGGAAGACACTTGGGGTAGGTAGCTGGGCCGGTATAAGGGTTTGCACGGTGTAGTGTTGCAGTGAGCTCATTAATTTACCAGCGAGCGCCAAAGGGTGGCTTAACAAGGCGCTAGGTTCCATTTTATTAGGTAAAATTGAAGATACGCTCGGGACCGTCCTCTCCGAACACGACAACGGGCCTACCAAAATTTCAAAATCTGGAAAATCTGAAAATCTCGCTGAAACGTCCGAACCTCTGTGTCTCGCTTCAAAAACTCCATCCATTTATCTATAACGACTGGTAATTCTTTCTTCTCTTCTTTTAATAAAATAATGAGTTTAGTTTTCCAATCTAGAGATATAATTTATCACGAAAGAAATATCCACGCGCAACACACGTATCTCCATCCATTATCCAGGTCTAATACATAGAATCAGAGATGGTAAGGTAGTAGTGGTAGTGAGGTCTCTCGCAAAATCGCGTGCTAGGCGCCAGAGCGGCAAGGCTAGTATATAAAAAGGAAAAAAAGAAGAAAAGAAAGACGAAAAATAATTAATACAGATATCTCGCATGCGCTCTCTCGACTCCTCTTTCCATCTTTCTGCGTACTCGTCCCATTCTCTCGCCTCGCCCCGCCCCGCCTTACCCCGCCTCGCCCCGCTTTCAAGAGGAGTGCCAGATAAAAAGATAACGAGGCTCTGTGTGACTCTGGAAGGTTTCAGAGTCCAGACGCGACAAAAGAACTGATAGCCGCTATCTGGTAATCTCTAGACGCTGGACTATGGACTGTGTGCGTGCGTGGACCTGGTACGATGGATGTTAGACGGTCGTCGGTCCAGTTTCGCCAACGTTCCTTGTACAACATGGATGATATAAGACTATGTTGGTTTATGTCGTCCAGTGTCTTCTCGCATTAGTTTTCCCGGAAAACACAATGACACGCTACATTCCTTTTAAGTACATTTACTTGCTCGGAAACACGTCACGCATGACACACCTCTTCCTACTTTCTTTTATAGCAATGAAATGCGAAGACACTCGTACTTCAGGTTTAGGTCATTTCGCAAACCGAGATCACAAAGCGCTTTTAGCAGGTACTTGCGATTCCAAGCTAGCTGAAATTGCAGGTGCGATAACGCGCAAAATAGTTATTTTCTTTGGGCTATGGACGAAACTATTACGACACCAAGGAAAATTCAGAAATAAAAATGTCTACTTTTTTTCTCTTTTTTACTACTCTACTCTAATTTGATTAGGATTCCTTTTGAAAAAATTTTCCTGGGTATGAATATGATAGATTTTTAATATCGTCCGTGGAAAAGCAGAAAACGTTGTAAGCAAAGTTTCCAGAAATATCCCAACAGAAGAGAATACATAGAATTTATTGTATCTACCAATTTCCATCAAATTCATCTGACAGAAAACTATTACTTACTTGATTTATTACACCTCGAGAAAGGACGTTTCTCTCTCGTATTACGTGCAACACCATCGAAGCACTGAATTCAATTTCGTTTGAACGTTTCGAAGCAATTTTCACGCTCTGCATTTCCGTCTTCGTTAATCCAAATCGGTTTCTTTCCTTAATGAACTGTCGAGATTCTCTAGCGAATTCGTTCTCGCGAGTTAGTCTTGCAAAAATAAAAGGAATTCGGGGGAAAAGAGTAAAACTCTGCGTGAGAATAGTGTGCGATGTTTTTGGGCAAATAAACATTTCCATTTTCAATTTCTCGTTGGCACGAAGGGTGGTGCGGTCAAACCGTGGTCGGCGATCATTGATTCGTTTATCGCTTTTGGTCCTCGTACCGCGTACATACACTCTCTCTCTCTCTCTCTCTCTCCCTCTCATCCACTCTGTTGCTTTAATTTTTTTTTTCCGTAGTTTTCCATTTCGAACTAATTCGTCTCTTCTTTTGCCTTTTTCTTTCTACTATCGTTCTCTGAAACTACCATTCGCATTCGATTCAAATAAACCACCACCACCACCACCACCACCGCAGGATCCCCAGGGTGGATAACAAGCGATTATTTAACACTTCGTACCGAGGCCTCTGAAAAATTCATCACTTGCAAACGAGAGTTTATACGGTATTCGCTTAAGATTTTTTAAGTGCACCTTTGACAAGAAATAAGCAAACAAACGAACGAACAGACAGACACCATTTCGCTAAAAAGATGAATGCCAAGTTATTATCGAGCACTGTGTACTACAGCCTCGGTTTAACTCGTTGAAATACGATAAAATCGACCCCAATCTGAATTCCTCTTGTATAAAGTGACAGTCGAATCGATTATGCCATTATCATCGGGCACCGAAAACCAAGCGGGCTCTCACAAAATACGTTCTACCATGCCAAAACAGTAATCCGATTGTCAGAGATTTTATAGCGAAGGTACGCTAATGAAAAGTGTTGTGCACTCTTTCTCTCTTATGCTTTAAAAATTGATGATTTTACCGAGAGATTTAATTTGACATAAATATTATGCGTTTATAAAAAGAAGTTGTGCGCGTACGCGTTAATTATAAAAAAGTGTCCAGCAGATAAGGAGCTTCTAACACAGTACGCTTGGTATCGGCGTTAGGAGCAACTTGGGAGTGAGTGAGTAGTTGCGCCTGTTTCTCCCACAGGAGAAACACACATTCTTTTTACACAGAAATATAAATTCTTTTCTACCAATTTTCTCATGCATCGCACGCGATAATTTTTTGAATCAAATTACATTTCCATAGCAATGACCTTGCGTACAGTAGTGAATATTGGATAAAAACTGTCAGATTTTCAGAAGCTTTTACTATATACTCTCCGACGAATTTAAGGAAAGAAACGCAGAGCGAGCCAAGCATTTATTTTATTCAAAGCAAGTCGTGGTCAGAAGAGCGGTCATGCCAGAAGAAAAACGGACGACGTGAACTAAAGCAGAAGGGCTAGAGGCAAAAGGAAAGGGGGAGGGGGAGAGGTGAAGCTTGGAAAGCTCCCAGTACTGGTCGGCATCGTGTTGCTCGTGGGATTAAAAACCTCGGCAAGAAATACTGCTATTGCAAAAGCTCTCATTTGCAATCCACTCCCTTTAGCCCCTTTCTCTCTTCCCGGGGACAAAAGAGAAAGGGAAGGGTGGGGAAGGGAGAACGGAGAGGAAAGGATGGGTAAGCAAGCAGGAAGCAGTGTGCAAAGTGAGCAGGGGAGGACTGCAGGTTTCTGCATTACGCGGCCAACGTGAAAACTGAAGCGACACCTGAGGGCAAAGGAAGACGCGGCTTCTTGCACGAATGCCTCTTCCCTTCCCTTCCCTCCTCCCTATTTGCATTCCTCTCCATCTCTTTCCTCGCGGCTTCTAATCCCTGCGCTTGTTGATTAGCGTTCATTAACTATCCCATCGAGTCACTTTGTACTCGAAATTTCCCAGTTCAGACAGAAAATTAAACTTTCTCGCTCACTGTCAAGAATCTCCCCTCCTCCTCTATTAATCCCCATCTCTTCTCTGCTTCGAGCAAGCTTTTCCAATTGCAGCGTGTATGTATACTTGATTAATCAAGAAAGTTTCCTCAGTTTTTCTAGGTACAATTTAAAATTTTCCAATTTCACATCCTTTTTTCCACTTTTGAGGAAAAACTCGATTCTCCCGCCATTCTATTTCTAAGAATATTTTCTCCTTTTGTTGCGCATTATTAGCGAAAGAGAGGGAAGCTGGCTTGGCATCGGTCCGCAAGCTGTAAAACCTGAAAGGTAGAGAGGTGGCTAAAGGAACGGTAAAGCAGTCTGATAATCCCAATAGTTGGTGCATTGGTAGTCGCTCGCAGAGGAACATAGTAAACTCTAATATGACTGATTAGAGAGAAGCAAGAGGAAGGAACAAGGAACAAATGAGCGAACGAACGAACGAACGAACGAACGAACCTTGGAGTATCGCGATCAGCCAATTGGCCGAGAATGAACGTTGAAGAAAGAGCGGCAACGACGAGGAAGAGTGATCGATCCGGAGAAATGCGAAAAGAGCATCTAAAGAGCCTTAGGGGCTCTCCAAAGCAAAGGGGTTAGTTGCGTTACATCAGTGTGCGCGGTAAGCGGCCACCCTTCACGCACACATCGACTACAAATAAATTGCCGGATACACCTCGACGTTGACCTCTACAGAAACATCCTATTATCGTTTTTACTTTCTAGTTTGCCTTAAGACTTAATGCTTATGCGAGTTAAAGGAATAAACTACTCTTCTCTTCACTTTTCTTCTCTTCTCTTCTCTTCTCTTCTTTTTTCTTCTCTTCTCATCTTCCTCCTCCTCCTCCCTCTTGTCCCTTGTCTCTTGGCATTAAAATTCCGCGTTACTTGGACAAAATTATAGTTAGGCTTCTGGCAAACCTTCGAACTCGTATTTATGTTTGCGCTCGCCGTTTGGTAGTGGGACGGGCAAAGTCTCGCGAAATTGAAATGCAAATAGCGGGATCGTAGATGCAAATTCCGGTTGCACGGGGTAACGCCAGCCAGCCATGCCGAACGACCGAGCCAAACCGACGAGGAAGGGTTGAAGCCCGCAATAGGCATGGATCGCTTCGGAACTGGACCAAAAAGCTCCACTCAGTGGACGAAACTGAAAATAGAAAAAAAGCTGACCGAAAGTAGGAAAGTTGATGAAAGTAATAATGGTAAAGAAGAAGAAGAAGAAAGAGAGAGAGAGAGAGAGAGAGAGAAATTTTAAACAATAATAATCTAATGAAAATTTGTCAAGAAACAAATAAGAATGGGAATAGAGATTTGAAGAAAAGACAGAGAAAGAAGAAAATTAAGATCGAGGATGGAAAAAAAATGGATTGCAATTCCGGTTCCGGTACTCTTGGCTTTTTCAAGATAAAAATAATGTGTTTCGCGCATAACGAGTTAGTCCATAGCGTCGCTGCGGTTGAAAGAAGGTGAGGCTCTCGCTTGCATTTTGCAACGACCACCTAGTGGAGGAACAACGAGCAACGACGCCGACATACATAGAATCCGACCTCTTCCACTGTACGGCTGCTTTGTTTCCCCTGTTACCTCATGTCGGAATTTCGAAATCATTTCGCGCTGTTACGCAGAGGCAGCAGGGTTCGCCGTAACCGAGAGCTATCCGCTATTTTCTCAAATTCCATCCAATTCGCTGGCAACGCTCACACCAAAAGGAAGCCAGTTAACTTATGCTTGGTTAGAGTGCTATGTATTTTATTTTCTCCTCCACCTCTTTTTCCCTACCACATTTTGCAAACTGAACAAATCAACCAACTAACCTACGGACACATGTAAATTTTTTACTGGCAATTTCCTCGTCATCGTAGTCTCTCTCTTCTCCTTCTTCTTCTTCTTCCTTTCTTTAGTCCATTCTAGTGTCAGTCTACATCCTGTAGTGACATCCTGTCACGTTACGTGTATGTAGATAATTTTAATGTAATTGCTAGCGCGCGAATAGGGGTGCTCCAGTGATTCGTCAGTGGTGAGCTTTGGCTTGAATGCGATCGATGCTCGATAATTCTATTAAGCAAAACGTCGCCATCGCTAAATGACTAGCGTCGCGTTTTGTTCCGAACTCCAAGTATCGCTCTACTATCCCTTTGCTGTTCGATGGACGACAATTCGGTGGTTAACCGGACATAATTGGACAGTCGCGCTCGCCGATTGTATAAAACCGACAAACTCCTCCGTTCATGTCTCCTGGTACACGTTCTCTAGGTAACACAGCCAACAGGCTTCACTTGACTGTCGCGTTTCCATCGCTAATTCTTATGAAATTATCAATTAGAGTTTTGATCTTGCTTGCAACACTCTTATGACTAGTCGCTTAGATTATTCTTATTACCATACACTTAAATTCTTAAATATTATAGCTAAAAAGAAAGAGAGAGAGAGAGAGAGAGAGAGAGAGAGACAGCTTAAAATATCATACAAAATACACATAGTTTGCGTGCGTGTCTGCACGTACCGTCTATATTTGTTGAAATACCATCAATGTCTAATTAGAGATCCATTGACCAAGCAAAATAGAGAATTAACAAAGTGTGAGTATCAAAATACAATTAATGTCTTAAACGATCAGAATTTATATTTTTTATAAATTCGAATTAAAAAAGAAATAAATTATTAATTGTTATAACTTGAAACGTCATCGAAAAAGAGAATTAAAGCATCAGACTTACCATTCGCTTCACGCATTCGGACATCCTCGTACTGTCTTGAAATCATCTTACTTCGGGTAGGAAGTCACTGATTCTTTTAATCACAATTTACATTATTCTACGTACACTTACGAATTAATACTACGAATAACAAACAAGTCTAAAGTCTAAAATAATATTTGTCAGCTAAGTTGGGAAAGTTAGCGGTCTAGCGTATAATGTAAAAGTCTGTGGTGAGATCGCATGAACAGTATCGGTATACGCATTGCTTTATTTTTTAAGTGCGGTGTTACTTTTTTACACAACTCTTGACCAAATTAAAAGAATCAGTGACTTTCCATCTGAAGAAATACGATTCGAAAGCAGAACGAGAAAACCTATTTGAGGTGATTTTAATTGAAAGTTTATGCAATGATGAATCGTCAATGATTATTTTCCTGGATACCGCGATGTAAATTACTTTCTCATTGATCTTCATACGGTGCAAAAGTGAGGAGGTTTATTTCGTTAGTCGGCTCCTCTGTATTTTGGCCAGTGGTGAACTGGCTCTATGCTATTTAACATTCCTACCAACCGAGAGACAATGACGTCTTCGCCCAGGGTAACCACGAAAAGGTCAGTGAATGCTATTAACTAGACACTCTATGAGGGTGATTGTACGTGGACGTTGTATATGTGTATGTGTATGAGAAAGAAAGATAGAGAGAGAGAGAGCTAATGAAAGAGCAATCGATTACCGTGGAATTAACATTTAAAAGCGGAAAATTTGTAAGCGACAGGAAGCTCGGGGAGGAGTGGAGTTATACGCATAATGCAAGCACATACAACGGTCCCTGCTGTCCCTTCTCCCCACTCTTTATTCCCCAACAGCATTTACAATCTAGAGCGAGTGTCGGTGCGGTGTGGCGGGAACCGACAAGAAGAAGGGGTGCAACGAGGTACGGGGAGGAAAAGCCCTCACCGCTAAATGTAAATGTCCGACATTTGTTACTTTGCCTGTATGACCTGCTGCTTGTTTGTATTTGCGGTGGAGGAGGGGGCCTATCTACGGGGTACAGGAGAAAGACGAGGAGGCAGTAGTAACAGCGGTAGCAGTAGCAGTAGCAGTAGCAGGACGGAGGGGGAGGAGGAGACAGCAACGCCGACCACTGCTATTCGGTGCTTTTTTGCTTCAGCTTTGCGTTTTTATTTTTTTATTTTTGCTTCCGACGGCTCTGTATAAGCCACCGCTTCGGGACGCTCATTTGTAAAATTTTATGATGGCTTCCCACGTTGCGTTGTATCCATTACGAGCGAGCTGCACAGTGCCGAGGCTCTTTTTCAGAAATTTCATTTTAATTACTGCCTGTCAGACAACCGTGCGCATTGCTGCTGTACTCGCTGTTCACCGTTCACTGCTCGTTGCTCGCAGCCCTGAACAACCGAACGAGTGAACAAGTAGCCAAAACAAGTTCTGCGTCCATCGATACACTGTGCGCCCATATCCTCGAAACCTTGTACAAAACTGCAAATAACCTTGAATTCAACTGTGAAACGCGAGTAAAAATACCGTACTGGAGGAAAAAAAAAGGAAAAAAAATCTTTCTTCCAGCAACGCCTACGTAAAATTAAAATGCGGAAAATTCTTCTATCCACGTTACGTAAAAGAATCTTTTCTATAAATTTCTGAAGCAACTCGTATTCATTACGAAGCTCGTTACGCTCTGGATTAAAATTTTTATCTCTCTCCCTTCCTCCCCCTTTCCTCTCTACCTCTAAACATTTTTAATCCAACTCTCATTTCCGACCACATTTCAAAGAGGAAAGTGAACGCTAATCGTTCCAAAACTTCGTAAACGTCACGCAAAGAATATGAAATCTTTATCGAGTGATTTCACGGGACAAATAAGGAATAAGGAGTAAGGAAGCGTAAAGAAGAAAGGAGAAAAAAGTAATACGTTCGTGCGATAGTATCTATCATTTCGTAATAATTGTAAGGAAAAAGAAGAAGGGGAAGAGAGAGAAAGAGAGGACGGGGCCTGGCGGATTGGCAATTTGCCAAAATCACTTTCTACTGATATCCTACTTGACGTGGAATATCAGTTGTGTTACGAATCTCGCAGATTACTGGCACACTTGTGCCCATAAGGCTTGGCGCACTCTTTTGATATTTCAACGTGGTACACGAATGGCACGTCCTAATGAAATCATCTCCAACGCTTTGATCTTCCCCGCGCACTCCTTTCGCAGCCAGCAGGCGGGTCCCTTTTCCCTTTTCCCTTTTCCCGCGCCGCTTTCCCATGAAAATAGCTACGCAGCTACTCCATCCCCTAACGCCACCTGTACTTTTCACCCTGCCAACTCCTATTTCGACTCTTTCGCGATCTTTCCTTCTCCTTCCTCCCCTCCTCGTAACGAGCTCCTTTTCGCTCTCTTCGTCATTACACGTTTTAATCATACCCAGCCAATAATTTCCTAATTATATCGTAAGCTTAATCAGTTGCTTTTTCCTGAAACGTATATCCTCGCAATCATCATTATTATTAGTTTGCTTTTTTAATCCGTTCTACCATTATACCAGAAATTAAAGAAATTGCAAATGATGCTTCGCAAATGGGAAAAAGACACTCGAGGATTGGGGGAAGGACGAATCTCTTTTAAAATCACACAGTGGACGGTAAGGATGATCGATAAGCGAATTTAAACACAAAATGAAAACGCGAGGCTTTCCAGAGAAAGACAAAGCGAGACAAAGCGATAAGGTATAAAGTATAAGATATAAGGTATAAGGTGTATCGAGCAACAAGGACTAACGGCCTTTAATTAATAAAGTTAGGCGAACAACTCTCCAAGTCTTCCCCTTCCGCTTCCATTGGCGCAGCACCAGCTATTTTCCTCGCTTTAGAAATTCAAGTATTTCCTCCTTTGCTCGATATTCTCGATCCTTTCACCACACATATATAAAGATGCAATCATACCTACGCAGTTTTACTTTTTCATCGTGCCTCCCCCCCTCTCTCTCTCTCTCTCTCTCTCTCTCTCTCTCTCTCTCTCTCTCTCTCTCTCTCTCTCTCTCGTTAGTATAATGGTTTCTATATTTTCAAAAATAATTTCAATTAGTTTTTCAAGCCCCTTTCCAACGACGATCAAAAGCTTAATACAGAATTTAATCCACATCAGGTCCCCAAACACTTTGCACTTGTGTGATTCGTCTTAGTTCTTCATTTTCCATCATTCCTCGCGTCAGCGCAGAAGCTTCCACGGACGTGAATCTGATAATTGATAACTCTCCGCGTGAGAACAAAATAAAGCATACACTCATACATCTTTTCTTCTCTGATCGGAGCGAAATTGGAGCCAAGTGGAATGAGTCCTCTAGTACTTTGAAAAGCAATCGAAGAGTGCGATGTACATGGCAAAACAGATTCTTCGCAGGCGGAATAGGAAATATACTAACCGCGTGGTCTGGCAAACTTTAGAAAGCAAACCACGATCTCGTTGCCAACCTTCCTAACGCCATCATCGTGTTGCGTCTTTGTGTTTCCGGAAAATTCATCTGGGAGTTATTGCTGGCTAAAGAAAATTGACTTGAATCCAAGCCAGGAGGATAAAAGCGAGCGAAAAGCACACGTCTTATTATTGAGAACGCGCGATTGGGAAAAATTGGAGGAAAGCGATAAATGCGTCGCGCCGCATCGTGTGATTACCAGAATTTATTGAATTTTTATCGGGATTCCCCAATTATGTGCAACATGCACTCTATAAGGTAATACTGAAAAGTTGCGTGGTCGCCGAAGATAGGCGGATGACGATACAAATGAAGTTGGGGCAGTGTCACTTATCGTTAGACGCGACTGGCAGATTAATAGGGAAGATAGGAGAGATGAAAAAAAGATAAATAGAGAGAGAGAGAGAGAGAGAGAGAGAGAGAGAGAAAGAGAGAAAGAGAGAAAGAGAGAGAAGAGAGAAAGACATTATATAGGATGCTTATAAAGATCGATCGTGATCATATTCTAGGATAATGGATCCGAAGAAGCATTTCGAAGGAAAACGCAATTAGTTTACCTTATTTGGTGTGGTGGCTTGTTGTTGCTGCGGTGAACAGCTGGTACTATGCACGGTGGGCTGATTAGTGGTGGCAGGCACGATACCCTGATGATTCAGGTGGTTCAGCTGGTTTAGCTGGTTTAGCTGATTCAACTGATTCAGCTGATTCAGCTGGGTGAGTTGCTGTGACTGCTGGACCGGATTTTGGTTGGTGGGCTGCAGTTGCTGATGATGCGTCTGATGTGTAGGATGGCTCGTATGATGATGCGTTGTGGAGAAAGTAGGCACCGTGAACGGGACGAACAGCATCGGGCTGCCGAGGATGTGCGCACCACCTCCACCCAATGCGCCCGTCTCCTCCCTACACCTTTTTTGTGCGGTTTTGGTTTTGGATAATTGCCTTATAGTCCATCATACGGAATTATACTTCGACGTGCGCTACTACGTTTTTCCATTATATCTTTCTTTATATTATTATTATTATTACTATTATTTTGGATAAGTTACTTTTTAACATTTTTTCATCGTTCATTCATCAATATTCACATTATTATCAACCATCATACTATTTATATATTTTACTATTATTTTTATTTTTATCGTTATATATTCATTTATTTATCATCATCATTATAATAATACTACTGACGACGACGACGACGACTTCGACGACTTCGACGACTTCGACGACGACGACGACGACGACGACGACGACGACGATAACTACGACGACGACGACGACGACGACGACGACGACGATTTCGACGACGACGACGACGAAGACGAAGACGACAACGACGACAAGCAGCAAAATACGAGCAGATGTAGTGGTGGTGTGGTGATGGTAGCAGTAGTAGTAGTAGTAGTGAAAGTAGTGATGGTAAGTAATAATGATGGTGGTAATAGTAGTAAAAGTAAAAGTAATTGTAGACAGAGTAGTAACGATATACGTGTCGAAGCAAAATTAGAGGATACATCTAATGATTATTACCTGCACTCCTGCCCCAGCCCCTGGTGCTGGGGGTGGGCGTAGGGGGCGGCTCGGACGGAGGTGGTGGACGCCACCCTCGCTACCCTCAGCGAAAGGCCGCCTCGTTGGCTGGTAAGCTGGACCGGAGTTGCCGGTTGATGATTGTTATGTATGCAGCAACAGGCACGACAACCAGATTGTTGCTGTTGACTCGAGACTTGAGAGTGGAGATGAGTCAGAGGGCCCCTGGGCCCCGTGGATGATGGAGAACACGGGTACACCCCAACTAAGCAACCCACCACCGCAGCCCCGGGGCCCGATGTACTCGGAGCCAATGTGCCCGTTGACGAACCTGCCACCCCAACCTCGCTACAATCTCGTCTGCAACCACTGCACCACTGCACCCACCCTTCGCGATTATCGCTGCTTTGCGAAACGAACAATCCGTTGCCACTGCCTATAGTCGACACGCCCTGGACCAATGGGGCCTGGGCACCCTTGCCTTCACGATCGCCTGCGGGCGGGATTTTGCTTACTGCTTCTATCCTCACAGAGAAAAAATCCTCCTGCTTTCCTCTCATTCACTCACTCAATCTCTCTCTCTCTCTCTCTCCCTTACTCACGACACGCATTCACATACATATGCACGCAAGCACGCTATCACAGTATTCCCTGTTAAATATCAGACAAATATTTTCTTACTCTGTATTCAGACTAAATTATCAGTACTACCACGTGCTTCAATGACGATAGGAAGAAAAAAAAGAAAGACCTGCGGTAAATTTTAATGTACCGTGGAATTTATTTATCCAAAAAGCTTGTTCAGTTTCTTAAGAGCATAATACTAGCAACGACGATACTAAACTCACAGCGAATAGACAGTTTGATATGCATTAATTTAAACAAGTGCATAAACAGAGGAGGTTAGTAAGTGGTGGTATCCACTGCAAGACCTTCGAATCACTCGACGAAAGCTTTCAAGTTTCCAAGTAGAAAGTTTAGCGTGACGATGATAACTGCTGATGAGCTTGTTTTACAGCATCTGTGTGTCGAAAACTTCCCAACGTAGCAGGACTATGTTGCACTTAACCACGTGGTTTACGGTCTACGACTACCCCCGCCTGCCTTTGCCTTTATCTTTCAATCATTCAAAGTCATTGAACTATTTTTCTATCACGTTTATTGAGTGATTTACCCTATCTCTTGATACTTTGAAAACTCTGCCTGCCTCCTGTACACGCGATTAAGCAAGACATTAATTTGGTCATTTAGCGCTACTCTCGCTCTTTTAAGAAACTCGATTTTTTCTATATAATGACAGATTCGCGATTAACGATAGCACTATCGATGCTTCTTCTGTTTCTTCTGTCTCTGACAAAACTACGTTAGCTAGGTTCACTGCTAAATCGTCAATTTTCCAAGAAAGCTTTTTTCCGTGTCAAGCATAGTCGCTCGTACAATAAATACTCTCTCTCTCTCTCTCTCACGTGCATATGCATATAGGTACAAACACGCATACAACTACATACATACACACATGTATGTAGATATGGAGATATGTATATGCTGAGAATCATACGTTTACGCACAAGCAAACACAGGTACACAGGATTCACGCAGCATGCAGGCACACTGAAATAAACACACACGCGTGCACTTACAAACACGAATTTTTCCCTGCACAATAGTAACACGCACGGACATATGTCGTGGATGATCGAACGGCGTTCTCGATTCTCCTTTCTAACTACGTAATGGGGCAATAAAAGGTTTCACTTGTCGGCACAATGCAATAAAAGTTTTCCTTGCAGTAGGTTGCCTAGGTGACTGTGAACGCACCTTACCGGTATATCGCGTGCACACGCACTAACTGTCAAAATGACATCTCGACCACTCAGCCAAATCTTGAGAGAGGCTGCCGATTTCACGCTTTCACTACTCTTTGTGAATTCTACTTTTCTTTCTCTCTCTCTTTGTATATATATATACATATATATATATATTTAGAGGTATATATATATATATGTATATATATATATATATATATATCTGGCTATGTCTAGAATATTTTTGTATTCCTTTTCTTTATAAGCGGATGCTTTCTTTGAGCGAAGGAATCTTCGGTGCGGGAGTAGCGCGAAAAGAGAAACGATGATATCGCGAAGAAGAAAAAATAACAGGAGATGATACCGGCAGCACGATTTTCCGGGATTCTGTTGCTTGCTCGAAAAGGCTAAATAATCTTTGCTTGCACCGGAGCTACCTTTGGTCTTTACCGTTGCTTTTCTCTGTTACGTTACTAGAAACAACGGCAACTGCACGGCCCCCCGCGCGTGCAGAGAAAATCAGCACGGAGACACGGTAGGGCCGAAAAAGATGGATCCTAACCCGTAATGTTGGAAGGTCGCTCGCCGACTGACTAGCACTTCCGCTCAGGCTGTTGTGCGATTCAGAGTGGGGGATGCTTCGTTGGGTTGTTGTGTGTAGGGGTTGGTGGCGGGTGCGGCGGGCCTGCTCGTCGGTCGGTCGGTTGGTTGCTTGCTCGCTTGCTTGGGGTGCTCGTTCGTTGTATGTGCTGCTCGTGCTATGCGCGGGAAAGCAACGACGATACTCTCAAAGCTTCTGTCTGCCTGCCGGCCGCTGTCTGACTATTTGCCGGTTTCAACTACTTGCCGTTCGACTGGCCAAAATCCGACTAGAGTGTCGTGCGGTGATTCTCGAGCTCCTTTTCTTTTCTTCCTAATTATCCGATTCTTCGCACCATATCTCATTAATTAACATTCTTTGGCACACACGTACACGCACACACACATTTCCTTTGCTCAGATCTTAATCATTTTTTTCTCGATACTTTTATTAGTAGCATAAGATTAAGTTAAACGGTTGAGCAAGAGTAGACAAATTCTCGATTTTCTCAGATATGATACACAGATGCTCACTATAAAATATTTCACTTAAGAATTTTCTCCAAGTATAATGCACTCGCGAAATCAAAGGGAATAAGTTAAAATGGAAAGGCGGAAGGCCCGCAACACTGTGGCAGATCGTGACCAGGAAGAGGTTGAGGAAGGTCCGGAACTGAAGGAGACCAATACGCGAGTCTGAAGATCGCGACGTTTGTTGCCGGTTGCTTAGTATGCGTGAGGGCGCACGCGTGTTTATGCTTTCAGTGTTGCCTTGTGTTTTATGAGAGTAGTAAATGCGCGCGCGCTATTCAAGATTAAAGAAAAGCACAAACTATATATGATAATGAAACGAGAGAGAGAGAGAGAGAGAGAGAGAGAGAGAGTGGGGAAAAGGGAGAAAACGCACGCGCACCCATGTGTGTGTGTGTATATGCGTGATAGGAAAAAAGTAATAATGGTAATATCGTCGTTGTCTTCAAAGGGAAAAACAGAGGAAAGAAGTGAAAATGAGAGAGAGAGTTTGCGAGCAAAATATCCAGCGGGCTATGTCCAAGCGGTGCTACCCTGCACGTTGGTGGGTAGCGTGGAGACAAGAACCGTGTATCGCAATGTATCGCGGCAGTGGTGGCGACGACGGTGGTGGTGGTGGTGGTGGAGGTGGCAGCAGTGACTGGAGGGGTAGTGGGGTGGTGGGGGATTTGCCACCGTCGACGCCGCCGCCTCTACCGCCCCCGCCACTCGTTGGAGGGGAATCTGGGGGTGGCTCACCGACGAACTACCTCATCGTTCCTTCCATCCTTCGCTGCTTCGTTTCAAAGTAGTCGAAGAGAGGGTAGTCCTCTCGCGATTTGGAAGCCGAGGGCGCGCAAAACGGCGCACCGTGAGAATCACCGGAGAGTCACTCTCTCTTTATCATTGAACTACGATTTGCTTCGTCCTCGACAAATTATCATTTGCTTCCTTTCTCGTTTTTCTTTATCTTTATTTTTATTTCTATTCCTCCTTTATATCTTTTATAACCCAGTGTTCCATCGCGGTTTTGAACTCGGTTGTTTGCGAATAAATGAGTTTTCCTCCAAATAAAAAAAGATTTCAAAAGTAACCCCCAGAAAGTATTATATTTCTCTTTCCCGCGTAACCTATCCCTGGTACCTTCACCTACGTGTTTCGAAATCAGAACGTAATTGTTGCGACATACCACACGCCTAGCAGAATGTTAGATGAGATTCGGTGCAATTGCTGCAATTTCAGACTGCGTGAAAGTTTTGGCTGGGGAGGGGCCACTACGCTGATGTAACGTATTACGCATTAGCATATGTATTGTAGTACAGTTTATATAGTCTTGCGATTCGTTAGGAATACATCGAGGAAATGGCATTTTATCGAAAGAAAGACCTGACGGATTCTTTCCTTTTGTTCGAAAAATTCATTGCAAAAGGATTGAGAGAGAGAGTGAAGAGAAGAGTAACGCTTTCTTCTTAAATCGAATCGTGTCCATGCTCTGGTGTCTGGTATCCGGTATCTGGTCAGGGTGTTGAGGGTCTGAAGCTTGCGGTTCCAGGTCGAGCCCCATCGATCGTAACCCGTCATTTTTGTCCACTTTGTCGGTCGCGTTAATTAAAAATTGCGCACGGTTACCGTCGTCGAAGGAACCACTCACGTTCCTGTAATTAAATCGCCGATGGTTTTCCATCGAGCCACCATCATGCGTGCCATTTAACACTGGTATGAGAACGGGTGTATATGTGTACGTGTGTGGTTTCTCTTGGTAGAAGCGAGAAAGATAGAAGCATTCTTTCAATGAAATAAAGAGATAAGGAGATAAATGATTCAAGTAGGCACAAGTGAGGGGGTGGGGGGGAGGGAGAGAGACGAAGTAAAATTATATACTCTTCGAGTCTGTCTGGGAAAATTTCGTATTTTCGCGGCTAATGACTCAGAAACGAGACGCTAATGTATTCTATGCAGAACATCTACTATGCACTTCCCATTAGCATTTGTAATGCGTACCTTCCTACCCTAACCCTGACGCGCGAGCGTTGACGCTCGGTGCAAACCCATCAACGTACCATTTATAGCAGCATTTCGTGTCCGCGCGGTGCCCATGGAGAAAAGAGTTTACTACTCGTCGCTGGAAAATATGTTAATAGGATGCGGGGAAAGCTCCCGCGGGCGCTCTGCTCATAACGCTCCTTCCAGGATTACGGGCTGCCCGCATTTTTCCAAGTCTCACCACCACTCGCCAGTCAGCCCCAGCCAACCAAGCAACCAAGCAACCAACCACCGTCGACCAACGACTCGTCGCTAGTCTCGTGGAAAGAAGAAGAGAAGAGAAGAGAAGAGAGCTTTCTTCAACACATGCAACATATCGCGTCTCGTTATCGAGGAGCCATAGGACTGGTGAGAGGGGCGAGAGAGGAGAGAAGGCAAACGCTAACTTCCGGCGGTGTAACAATCGGATCAGCTGACAAAATAAAAAGAAGAAAGGCAGCACGGTTCCATTTCTAGCGCGGGGTAGTAGCGCCCGTTTTTCTTTCGCATCCGAACATTTCCCTCTTAATCCCCATGAAAAACCCTAGTGGTCCGGCAGGCTTTGCGGAATCCCGAGAGCGTTTCGAAGGTACGCCGCCGAGTGGGACGGCACTTTGGTGCAATAACGGATAAGCGAAACCATTGGACAGTTTGCAAGCGTCTCTGCTTCTGATGGTCACAGAACGGACGCACACAGTTAAAACGGTTAACCGTGTCCTTGCTTACTTGCTTGCTCGCTCGTTCATTCACTCTCTCTCTCTCTCTCTCTCTCTCTCTCTCTCTCAGAAACTCCGTATATTTATAATGACCCCATATGTATGCAAATGGCCGCATATCGTCCGGACCTATCCCACTCTTACCAACTTGTGACCGTCCGTGTCCACCTTTATTCGTCTCCCACCCTCTCTTTCTCTTTGGCGCACGCTCTCGAATATTCTCCTTAATTTTTCTTTCGATTTCGATAAGAGTGCAATCGGTAATTTCACTCAATTAATAATTTAATTTAAGCGTTCGCGCGCAAACTTGTTGCTTTGAAGAGTTTTTCCTAGTAGTCAAACAGATTATTAATTGCACAAAAGCACCAAACTGTATTGGTGAACGGCTTTGTTTCTATTCAGTAAGGTAAAACACGAAAGCGCGCATTCGTGTCTGAAAATTCGGCCGGTACGAAACTAACTAGAATCGCGACGCGCATAAATTATAACGATAAACATGTTATTTATAGGCCGACATAAATTGGCTATGCTAATTTCTGCTGATCAGCGCGAAACTGCATTTCGAGCTGCTACGATCGCCATTCAAATTTATTGAACTTGTATTACTAGAGTGCATTATTCCGTTCCGACTACCCACGCTTCCCCATGTATAAGCGATTTCTGAATCACATTTACAATTTCGCGCTATATCGCTCTTAGCTATGAACTGTCTCTGTCAGTCGAATTTCAAAAGCAGATATGCGTGTTGCAAGCTGCCTTTCAAAGATTGAAAATTATGGAGAAAAGCAGAGAGAGAGAGAGAGAGAGAGAGAGATTAACAAAGCAAAAGAATTAAGTCTGTTCTTGAATCATTATTGAAGCCCAAATGTGTCCAAGCTCTTTTGCCAGTGCAACAAGAGACCACGACAAGACCGCGACAACGTACAAGAACTTGTAGGAACAGTCGTCAGTTTCCCTCAGGATTCCCCATCCTTTCCCCTCTCTATCTCTCCTTCTCTCCGTCTTCGTGGTTTTGTTTTGCAGCACGAAGCCGTCAACTATCTTAAATAATTGCGGCTTTAAGAGCGTTTTGCTTGGCTAAGAGGAAACTAACGGAACAAACGATTTCTCATGCACGCACATACACACATACAGGAGCGCATGCAAAAAGTAATTAATTAAATTTTAATGAATAAAAAAAAAATAAAAAAGTAAATGAGAAACAAGTCAAAGAGATAGGCGAAATCTTAAGGAGAAGACGAACAGACGAGATATAATAAAGACATCTTATTTCAAGGTACGTAGAAATAGCGTGACGAGCGGTCTACCCCTTCTTACTAGAGCTAAAGTCCCTTGCATAGCCGGAGGGTGCGCGCTGAAATTTCCACGAAGATTAAGACGTAAGGATTCGGTGGAGTTAAAGGCTCGGCAACCTCAAATCTCAAACCTCTATAGGTTTGAGCTATGTATCCCTCTCTCGTCTCTCGTCTCTCGTCTCTCTTCCTCTTCCTCTCACTCGATGGAAAAACGCATTCTGTTTTACTCCAATTTTGTTTTATCTTTCCTCTGTTAACTTTTCACTATTTCTCCTTCCTATTTCTTTTCCACTCTCATCTCGTCTCTGACTTGTGTGTATATGTATATATATATATATATATATATCTCCATCTTCCACCACTGAAGAAGCTCAATTTCAATTTCGGGTCCCGTGGGTGTCGTTCCGAAACGAATATAATTATACAGAATAATTCTGACGCAAGCCGGGAATTGGGATGGGTAGTGGCGGTGGTGGTGGTGGTGGTGGTGGTGGTTCTCGAGTTCAAGTTTGAGTCGTCGGAGGACTTCTTGAGAAGGGCTGATGGGCTGAAGAGGAAGAGGGAAAAGGGCAGAGAGAAGGGATGATTACGTAGAATCTAACTAACGCGTAGACCGTGGTTATGGTATCACCCTTCGTGTTACGCACGATGAGAGTTCGCCCAAAGATAGCGAGTGCTTAATGGCTCGAAATTCCTACCGGCGTGGAATGCCATGAATGAAAATTAAGTCAAGTACCACGGACGTCTCTACTTTCTCACTCTGATTTTTTCACTTTTCAATTTCTCTAATTGATAAGAAAGAGAAAGGCTATTGAATTACAATAGATTTTTTCTCAAGTCCTCGAGGGGAAAGTTATCAATCTACTTATACACTACTGGTAGAGAGCAATGTGGAGTAAAGGCGCTTTGAGTAATGGCAAATCATATTTTTTCCCAGAAGCTATTTATCTTTCAATTACTCGATCCTACCATGTCATCAATTGTTCTTCGTCATGGAGCAATTCACACTTTCTTCAAGCCAATGTTTTTCAACTGTTCACCCCTGCTTTTCACTTCCCCCCTTTACGCACACCCTTTTCCAACTCTCCACCTTACGCTCATTTCCCCTGAGCTTGAGAAAGAGAGAGAGAGAGAGAGAGAGAGATACGAAAGCATCTCGTTCCATTATCCGGTTATTAGCCATTGGGGACCCACGAAATTGCTACAACTTAAATAATTTGCTTTAATGCAATCGCGTCGATTAACCGTTTAACAGTTATACCTGTACATTCTATTGCTTACAGAGATTTATAAAGAGACGACGCACACACGTGCACTATCCATAACTATTCGTAATCTTCAAATATCTGATATATGTATATACTCTGTGTACTGCATCTATTGTTATGCATATACATATACATGGAGATACGTTTGATCCACGTTTGATTATAAGCGATAGGGCGATATATTCAACGGACTGTTACCATTACAATTACCATTACCGTTAATCCCATTCATCGGCTACAAAGCCAGAGACACGACGATTAATAATTGGAAATTGTTACGATTCTGGACGCACAACTGTCGCAAGGGAGAAATTATGACATTGTCGAAGAGCGAAAGAGTAGAGAAAAGCGTGCGCGCGTGCATTCAAATTCGCTTGGCGTGAAATTAGAGAAAAGAAATAGGGAGAAGAGAGAACGGAGGATAGGTGTTAGGCAAAATGACAAGAGGTTCGTGTCTCTTGGAAAGCCAATTTGTGGCCAGGTCACTCCTTACTCAAGAGATATTCAGATCGTGTCTTTTATATTCAAGGTATATTTACAAGTAAAATCTAGACTTTGTGCGTGCAATTCTTCTCTTACGCTTTATTACGCTACGTTTGTTACCATTTTGTAGCGGACTATTGTTGCGTCGTTGCTATTGTTCGAGCAAATGCAGAATTCTCTCTCTCTCTCTCTCTCTCTCTCTCTCTGCCTCGGATTCATCGTATTTTTATTTTTCGGCATGCTTGGCTATACGAGTCACGGGAAGAATCTCCTTGGCTAACTGTCTGCTTGAGTGCATTTCAAGCATATATGTAAATCACGTCACGATGGATTCCCGGCGTCAAGTGCAGGCAACAGTCGATTTTCGACTATTCAGTCTTGAAAGTCGTAAAAGCTCGATACAAGAGCCGAACTTCCTATCGACGAGTCAAGCGTAATATTATAAATAGAATGCATTGCTATTATTTATCGATTCTCACGAATTTTTCTTTCACGCATTTCATAAATGCTCCGAATTCTAATAAAAAGTTATTATATTACACGGCTGGCGTCCATTGCAGATTACAACGTTCCGAATAGTAAATGCGATACATACACGTAACACAGAGCAAACGACTGTCGTACTAATAAAGACACATTATATGGTCAAGACATTCCCTGCGGTCTCGCATAAACCGCGTTAATCTAAATCGTCATTACGACCCATAATGCTCGCACACGCATCCATCCGAGTAAGAGGGTCAAATATAAATTTCTCACCAATTTCACTCGATTACAATGTTAAGAGGATCGATTTCAAGTATACGCGTTTCGTTTCTTTTCTCATAGCGGCGCTTTCCAGTTCTCGTGTCCCGCATTGAAGAAAAAGGGCAGCCAATAAAGAAAAGGAGGGGGAGAGGCCAGGAATGTCGAGAAAAAAAGGAAAGAAAAGAAAAAAAAAAAACATGGCGAAAGGAGAGAAAAAAGAGAAAGAGGAAACGGAAGCGGAAATGGAAACGGAAACGGAAACGGAAACGGAAACGGAAACAGAAACAAAAAGGTCGAGAAATACTGCGTGGAATCTTGGACGATTTGTTGTTTGCCATCCGATCTTACCTTGCTTTCCTTCCTCTTTCTTCCTCCAGTCAAGAATTCGCGCTAAGCGACGCGTGCCGCGCTAAAATCTAGTGCCTTCGTCTTCCTATTTCCTCATCCCTACTGGAATCCCTTTTTCCAGGATATATCCTCGAAACTTCTCAGCAGCACGATGATTCCTTTCATCTTGAAAGCCTTCTTTCTTTCTTTCTTTCTTTCTTTAGCACCGAGGAATCTAGAATTTCCCAGCATTTTTGGAAGCTGCCAGATATACGAGATAAGTCGATTCATCTCTAGAAACTTGAAAACCTCTGCGCTCTCGTGCAATTGTTATGAGGTATTTTATTTCCAACGTTACCTACCATCCCTCACGAACACTGGAAATATTCTGTTTTTCAAGATTCCAAGGCGTTAAGAATTTAATTTTCTTACGAATACTAAGTAGGCATCTTGAAAGCACCTAGCAAAATGTTTTATGCATATTGAAGAGTACTCCGGTACTAATTCATCACAAGGAATTGGAAATAAGAGGCAAGTAACGTAAAAAAAATTCGTTTAATACAGAAATGTACACGTCGTATGAAATAAATGGAAAATTTAATGCTTTATCGGAGAAAATAAACCAGTCTCCTCTTTCAGACTCCTCTTTAGCTTAACTTTAAAATTTTTAGCTTTTTGTTTCTTTTGCACTTGGAAATCCGTGGCCAATCGCAAACTCTTAGAGTAACGTTGAAAAACAAGCCATCGGGACACTTCATCAAGATGGGCAAATCGCCTTGACAGACGTAATAACTTTTGCAATCCTCGGGATTTGGAATAAGCGTCGCAAATTCAGAGCTATCCTCGTCGTCTGGGCATGCAACTGTTGCTTCTGCCTTTAGTTTCATTGATTTTATGGCATTGCTAGATGAAAATATCATCAGTATCGCGGTTAACAGGGCAGCAACGCCAAGAATGCCTAAAGAGAATATAATTAGTGAGAATGAATTAACGAACGAGTCTAGAAACAAACGAACAAACAAACAAACAAACGAGCAAGCAACAAACACTCGAGCTTTCTCTCTCGAATAGTAAGAGCGTTTTACGTTTACCTTTCATTTTTCGCGCCACTCAAGAACTTTAGCTTGCATGTGGAAAAAACTCTTACGCTAGATAATACCCTCGAACACTTTGCAAGGCTTTATATACTCGATACATGATTTTTTTCATTCTTCTTTTTTATCAATCCCGGAAACGCCTCGATGCTCCACCTCCTTCATATTTTATTCTTATCGATGTTCATAATCGCATAGTGTGATAAGTATGTTTAAAGAGGCTTTAAATGGACCATCAACAAACTACTTGATAGGTGTATAAAGCTGCTGACCACTCAATATAACTCATAATGATCTTAGTTGCGCTATTACTCGACGATAAGAGAATCACTGGAATTAGGAAAAATCTCAAGGAAAAAAGTGAGCGAGCGAGACAGACGACAATGTGATTTAGTTGCTGGTTGGTACGCTTAGTTCTCTAAACATTTTAGCCGCGCCAACCTTATTTCGCCTGCATTATTTCAACGTTAAAACGAAGCGGATACGAACCCCTTTCTCTACTTGATTTTCTCCTCTCTCCCTCTCCCTTCCTTTCCTAACTAGAGTATATATAGTAAACGGACTGAGAGCGCTCTACAAAGAGAAACAGGTCGAGCACTAAGAAAAAAGCTACCGGCTCGGTTGAGTTGCCTGATACATAAATATGCGATTAATCAAGTTAACTATCCTCGTCGTGGGAATTTTTTTCCCCCACTCTTCTTCCTTATCCACTCTCCTCTTATACTTTCCAGATTTCCAATTTTTCCATTCTTTCTCCTATGCTTCCTTCTTGCTCCCGTGGAAGAGCAAATAGGTCGATTCGCTTAAATACAATGATGACTCCCCCGACTCCTTTTCATCGTAGAGAATAGCCCGTTGTTACAGTTTGCCGTTTGCTCGATTTCTCATGGAACGATTGTTAGAAAGGGGAGAGCTGCAAAATGGCCGAGTTGATTTTTCTTTTGGGCGAAAATTCTTTAGAACGAGCTAGTTTAGTTTTCGTGATCATCAGCTGGCAGAAATAATTTGTCGTTTTCCACAGCTGATTGGCTGATTGGCTGATTTCGACAAACATTCGAAGGTTTACGGTGTGCCCTGGAGAACCGTAGAGCCACAGAACCATACCAGAACTGTACTCGATTCAGGTACACAGCGACTGGGATGTTCGGCGAATTAGGCTCTCGTCCAACCGACGTGTTTCGCGTGGACAGCATACGAAATCAAGGAGCAATTCGTCGCTCCGTTCATCGAATTAAATACGCGCTTCGCGGCTCGGTGAAATTCTCGAAAAAAAAAAAAGAAAAAAACTTCCGTGTCCTACTTCTCAACCCCTTTCTTTTATTTCATTGGCTCATTTCAATATTCAACCTTCATCAACCCCCGACATCCAACCTGTGAGAAAGGAGGAAAAGGAGAAGATATTGGAACGCGTTATGACCGTTCGAGAGAAATAAATGGATTTTCGGCAGAAGTTGGAGGGACAAGAGAACTCTCGAGTACTCCAAAGTACGTGAGGAAAATTTGCATTCTCGTAAATGTAGCATGGGTAATCAAAACCGCTGGTGGAGCCGCTAGCGAACGACGCTGCAGGAGGAGAGCGCAGGTTGTCTTGTTGCGCTCCGTAACTCGCGTTTGCGGAATGAATACGGGGCTAGAGATGGGAAGAGGTTAGACCTAAGGTAGGAAGCCGTTAATATGGAAGACAGGATGAAGGAGACGCGGCAGGATGTGCTCGAGGCGCATTTCGCACAAAGTTCCTTCGCCTTCGAGTAGGTAGGTACAAGTTTTAGCTCGAACCACCACCATCACCACCACCACCACCACCACCACTACCACCACCACTACTACTATCTTCCACCTCTTCCTCCTCAATGCTTTTCCCACCCTCTGGGTTAGCAGCTCGCGCTCCTTAATAGATACCCACTTCGAAGGACACACCTACAGCTTCTAGGACCCGAGAGATTAAGTCACCGTGAAGCTACAGAAAAGCCATCCACGAGGTCACTCTGAAACCGGGTCTGACCGAGTCGATTAAGCGCCGTTCACCATTCACCATTCACCTCTCTCACCTTCCAGGATAATGACTCTTGGTCTGGACTTACTTTCGACATCGAGACTCCCTCCTACTACCAGTAGCATTTCACTACATATATCCTTTTCCACATTTTCACGAAAAACTCTCTCTTTCCTTAAATTATATTAAACAATTTCCGATTTTTACGCGCGCTCTTCTCATTTCTCTCGCAAACCATTTCCAGAAGAGAGGATTTTTTCTTAATGATTGCGCATTGTCGCGAGAGATTCCTCGAAGAAACAAAAGCTGCCTGTGTCTTAAACTGAAGGGTTCTCTTTTTTTTAATAAGCGAGTCACACCCTTCTGGTTAGATCCGCTTGTGCAAACCCTTTTCTCCTTCCCCATGGAAAGACGAATAATCAGACTTGAGAAAAAATGCAGAGGCTTTGCAGTTGAGAGCCATTCATCTTCTTTTCTCTCTGATAAATGTAGATAGTTAATAAAAAGTAAAAATAATTAATATCTTTATAATAACAGATTTCTCACATTAAAGAAGCATTCGCATATTCAAGGATTGCGTTTGCATTTGCGTTTCATATTTGGAATCGTTGGAGGGGTACCGTGGTTTTTTTTACTAATAAGAAAAAGTAAGAAAAGCAAAAGAAAAAAAAAAAAAACGTAAAACAGTATCCGAAGCCAGAACAGAGAAAGAAGGCATGACCCGAGTGAATTCGTAGGGCCAAGATTATGCAGGAAATTATTCAGAGTAATTAAAATGCAGATAAGACGCACAAATCATTGAGATTTTTCGGTATATCCCAAGAGAGATAGTGGTCTACTCGTACCCTCTCCCTCTTCCTTCCTCTCTTTTTTTCCTTTTTCCCCTTTTTTCCGTACTCAACTCGGAGAGTTGGAGTTGAAGTCGATTATAGTCGGAAGAATATGTACGAGAATAGATGGATCAAGGAACAAACGAACGAACGAACGAACGAACGAACGAACGAACGAACGAACGAACGAGCGAACGAACAAATGAAATATACTGTGAATAAGAAATGAGGGGGAATATTAAGCATTGCGCAATCGTCGCTTTCTTCTTATCTCTTTCTTGAAGCGTCTGTTCCAACTTCTTGATGTCATTTGTAAAAAGTCTCTCTTTACATCATTCGTCGCGCATCTTTTATCGTGATTTTCTAACCTTTCCACTCGTATCTCCTCATCATAAATCTAACGCATCAAATTAGCCAGCGAATTACTGAAATGGCCAGTTTTTAATTTGCGAAATGAGTAAATCCAGCCAAATTCCCATTAATTTAATAGCATCATCTTGATTTGAAATATTCGAATCTACTACTGTTTTCGTACGCTCATTATAATTTCAGCTTTAATCCGATTGCCAACGCACGGCAGGGATTTACTTAATATAACACAAAGTTACGAGAGTTAAATACATCTCCATCAAAGTCGTGTTATGAAACGGGAGAGGCAGGTTTCATTCTCATAGTGATACCATTAGGACGTTAATGGAAACACACTGCACGGGGACCTGAAAATTTAAACATATCTATCTTCCAAACGACCGGTACTCTACATATAGTCAACATCGAAAATCTCCACTGTTTCATCGTTGTTTTATATTTGATAAAAATGGACGAGTCGTCGTTTCGGCTTCGAGCGCGGGCAGTAGTTTTCTTGGTGTTTGGTTCGCCATCGTCGAATAGAGAGATAATAGAGAAAAAAAGTTGTGATAATTGAAGAGAAACTAGAAGGTTTCCCAGGAAGGAAATATAATCGGGACGAGAGGTCGGAAATCTAACGAATTGATAGTTAATTACCGGGGGAATCAGGGTCGGGGCCCGGATAACGAATGGGATAGCCCGTCGCTGTAATTCACAACGAACGGATTTTCATGTTCCTTTCGCGGCCAACTGCCGCCGCTTCCGCCGCCGACTGGAGGTGAGTCTCCCGCCGACCCTCGAGCCTTTGAATCGAGTCGATTTCATTGGATTCGTGTCGTGTCGTGTCGTGTCGTTTCGTTTCGTTTCGTGTCGTGTCGTGTGGCATCGCATCGCGTCGCGTCACATCGAATCGAGTTGGGTCGGGTCGGGTCGAATCTCTCTCTCTCTCTCTCTCTCTCTCTCTCTCTCTCTCTCTCTCCCTCTTCTCCTGGACAAGTCGAAAGCAACACATCGCCTACGATGTGCACCCTTCCTGAATCCTTAACCCACCGCCACTGAATATTTAACCTGACCCCGGTAGAGGTGGGGATGGAGGAGTAGAGTGAAAGACGCGAGGAGGAGAAAGGGAGAAAGCAAAATTGGCTTTCCGCTCGTTTTAGTCGGTTCGTCGATTCCGATCACGCCTCCCTCAACGGTCGCCAGACTGCTTGGACATCCAAGAAACATAACTATCCAACGTCAACGGGGCTCTTGCCCTTGGCAAATACTCCTTCTTTTCCCTCTTTCCTATTCCCTCTGCTCTCTACATCGTCTATACAAATATTTATATGTATCTGTCGACGATACTTTTCTTTTCTTTCTTCTCGATAGTTTTCTCTCTCTTTCTCTCCCTCCCTCCCTCTATACTCCTTGGACTCATCTTCTCTGAGAAAACTCGATGCTTTTTCTTCGCGGGCTGGTTAGCACGTCTCGCTATTCCTTCTCATTCTCCTTCTTCCTCGTCCATCACCCCTCCCCTCCCACTCGAGTTGTAACAACTATAATTAATTTTCTTTTAATTCTCAAGATTAATGGATCGTGGCTGGACGGTAACGGGCGAACCCCGAACGTTTTATGTTGTTTATGAATCTATTTAGAAATTTCCTGACCGTCTGGCGTCGAGCCAAATTTACACGGGCATCGATAAAATTAAAATGTAAGAGAGACACCTTTCTGATAAAACGTTCATCGCTCTCATATATACAATTAATATAGGTGTATTGTTCACGCGGGGAGAATTGCACTTTATAATGAAGGGAAAGAGCGATATGCTGGATATAGTGGAAGGAAATGAAGAGTCGCGCGGATAAGAATCATGAAAAATCATTTTAATATCGCATCTCGCATTAAGATGTGTGCTACGTGCGCGTACGCACACGCGTACGCTAAGAGAGGAGAGCGCAAATTGTAATTAAATCTGCAATCCTCGACATAACTAGAGGGAAGGGAGCGTAGATTTCACCGACGTCGTTGTAATTGCAGCAACAGAACTTTGCTGTATGCGCGTGCATTACCCAAAACCAACTAACGGATTATGTGCTTTCGCTAATACAGATTAATTTGCCGGAAACTACGATAATGGCTTAACGTTATACGCTTTAAGATTTGACAAAAGGAGGCAAAGGCAATATTAAGCTATTAAAGTGCTCAATTATCTTTGGAGAGTTTTCAGGTGTTGCGACGATGCCCGTAATTTTCAATTTCCACTTTGAGCGAATGGACGCGGCGCGCGCAATTTCTCAAAATAATCGTAAACAGAGAGTTCAAGAAAGTGCGCGATGAACGCAAATTCCTGCAAAGACTCAAATTTCCAACTCGATGATTACCTGTTTGGCACAACTTTGTTTCTAGGTGTATTGTATTGGATTCTTTCCTTTGTTACTTGAATTTCTTTTATCCAACACACCACTTATCCATTACTTTACTGGGACCTCTCTCTCTCTCTCTCTCTCTCTATCTACTTCTCGCGGCGTCACTCTTTCCCATCGTATCGTTCTCTTCCATCTGTTCCTCTTCTCGTAGCTGGCACAATAGGAGCAACCTCGTTTCTCAACCTTGAGTTTCATCCGTGTTCTATTATATTACGACACTCCGTTTCTTGTATAAATTGTACAAAATATTGTGTATTATTAAAAACTATGCGATATCTTGAAGGAGGGAAGGAAGGAACAAGGGTAGGGTAGAATCTTTTATATTCTTCCGACTGAGAGTGTATAGAGAGCATAAGGTCTATCCAAATGAAGTGTTGAAGAGCTCTGCCAACACGGATTCCAAACTAGAAGGTAAAACGCGCTTTGAATCGCGAAACTACAAAGGGCCGCGCTGCCGGGCTAATTTGTCTGAATGAGCGAACGATGGACTATGAGGGTAGCCGAGGCTTCGGGCTTCAGGCTTCAGGCCTCGAGCTTCAACTCCCTTCCAACCCCTCTCTCTCTCTCTATGTGCGTGTGTTTCACACAATGCATACACATAGACAGAAACGCGTCTGTTCAGCCGCACACGCCACTCACGGGAGTTGTTGGACTTGGCGGTAGGGTTCGGACCTAATTCTGGATAAACACCCTTTCATTATTTCCGACCTCCACCCAAGGAACCAACCCCCCCCCCACACACACACCTCTTCTCCTCCCTACCCTACTGCTACTACTCCTTTGTCCTTTGTTCCGAATACGTCGTTGTCTTGTAAGACTGTGCTGCTGGTTGAACGCACTTAGCACAGTTCCAGCAGTCTCTTTCCCCATTTACTCCTGAAAATGGATCTATGCGCGTAAACGCTCGAAAATACGGGCATTATAGTAATAATAATAATAATTCATTAATAGTAATACTTGTCAAACAAAAGGGTATATCGACGAGAAAATGGTTACAAGGGTGTTCGGGTGTTTCGCTCATTCAATGCACGCCGCTGCACTCTGCTGTACTTTTCGTAATAAACAACTCTCTCTCTCTCTCTCTCTCTCTCTCTCTCTCTCTCTCCAGCCTCCATGCATACACATACGCACGCACACGCAGCTCATTTTGCGGAACCAGTAACAGCCTCGAGTTCCGACTTATTGATTCGAAACTTGGATTCGACCGATTCGAACGCGAATCGTCAGCCAAAATAATATTTATTATCACACGGATACAAGTCGCCATGGTTCTGCTTCGTCGTTCTACCACATTGTACCATTGAACTGTATCCCCGATAAGGCTCCTTGTGCTTGTAAAACAACCTATATGAAACTGCACCCATAAATATTTGTTTTGGGATTTTGCAATCCCAGATGCGACGGAATGAAACGAATGGAGCGAGATAGGGAAAAGGAAAGGAAAGAAAAGAAGAGGGAAAACGAGAAAACATAAAGTTGTCTGAAGTCTTCAAGTTCAATTATGAATAGCTTACTTTGTAAAATGCACGTGTGCATAGACACGCATCAAAAAATTCACTCCTCTCTCTCGTTTCAAGCAAGTATTTATCTTATCGTTAGCGTGTCACGTGCTCATTGCTCCTACTGGCTGCAGATATAGATCATCTGCTAAAGGTAACTCGACGGAATCCCGTACAACTGCGTCGAAGCATACCTTCCTGCAAGTTCCGAAGGGTCATAAATCACTCTATCCCTGGCTCTATCCAGTCCTAGAGGAGGAGTGCAAGTTGCCGCCGCTCAAGCGACGGAGTAGTTAATGACGATATGGGACGGACAGGACAGCAGCCAGTAGTGCGAGAGTCGTTTGGTCAGACGCGAATAAACTATCGAAGAAGCGAGAGAAAGAAAAATAAAGTAATGATCGGGTAAAGAGCATCGTAGAAATCAGTGGCAGAAAAGCTACGAGGAATTGCATTTTCATGAGAATCAAATTATTTTATTCAGTCAATTTGAGTGAAATTCCATACTGTTTATCTGGAATCGAATCTATATATATTTCTCTCTCTCTCTCTCTCTCTCTCTCAAACATTCTCACTTTCAAACCTCTTTAATGAGAGAGCATTACTTCTGACGAATTATTCCGAGAGGAATTAATAAAAATACTCGACAACTCGAGTAGTAGTCATCTTGCTACTTTACGAGAGAACCGATACTCCATCATTTACTTGATTTTTCTCAAAGGGCTTTCAACTTTTCATTTTCCCCTTTAGTGCTCTTGGCGTTTCGTCGGCCCCATTGTGACAGAATATATAGAATATATTTTCCGCAGAAATATTTTCTCTCTCAACTCTGAATTTTCAATGTTCAACTCGTTAAAAAACTATTGAAATATCGAGATACGTATATAAAATGTACACACGCGTACAATCTTCGAAACAAAATGATAAATTTAATGTGATTTTCTTGAGAATCTTGAACGCGCGCGTACACACACATACACACACGCACATGTTTGCGCGTACAATTCCTATCGGAGTTTCAGACGGTAATGCCGACCAACGACGACGACGACGACGACAAACGCTTTTTGTACACTTAAACTCGCGGCCCCACACTAAATTTCTGGCCGGCTGAAGTCCAAGTTGTGGCAAACGGTAGACCAAAAATAATGGCCACCACAGCTAAAACCAAAAATAATCGGGCGCCGCCTGCTGCTCTCTCGGTAAATCACTTTGCTTTCGGTACCCGATGACCAGTTTCCGTCTCCCTATGACTTTCCGCACCCCGCCTTCTGCATTCCCTCATTGACAATCGAATTCCCGCATTAACGCGCCATCTCATCTATTCACTCTTAATTAATCAATGACAATTGTGACAAATTCCAAGTGAAAAACTAAAAGAGGATCTCCAATTGAAAGTTTATTTATCGTTTTCTGCTTTATCTTTGCTTTTGTCGAGCCCTTAAGGTTCTCTCTCACCTTAAATTCATGAGAAATGAAGAACAAGGACAGAAAAGGACTCTCTCTCTCTCTCTCTCTCTCTCTCTCTCTCTCTCTCTCTCTCTCTCTCTCTCTCTCTCTCTCTCTCTCTTCTCCCTTTGGCAATTACTATAAATCACAGAATCGTAGTCAATATTTAATCCTTGCGAAATGGCATTCGGTATGGTGTCGGAGAGAAAGGGCCCATTGGGGAGGTCGGAGAAAAGTGATGCAACAATGCCAGTAATACGATAAAATATACTGCGCTTCGAGGGCAAGCGAAATGTCCAGAGCGTTTCTGGCGTTGCTCTCTGTCTCCTGCTCCTGCTGATTCGCTCGCACTTAACCAACTCGATAACTTTCTCGATAGGACAGTTCCAGATGGGCGCGCGATGCGTCAAAAAGCTCAACGCGATATACCTTTCTAGCGCGCAAACAAACGAATGTAAGTGGAACAGCGCCGGGAAAAATTAGGCAAAAGGAAAAAGGATTATTGGAAATCATCGATACTTTATAATGATAAACAATAGAGGTAAGCACATTGCAAGAATATCGCAATGGAGATGAAGAGCTAGGAGAGCAGGGAGTCATTGTGGGTAGAAGAATGGTTTCTCAAGGGTTGAGTCCTCAGGGAAATCAGGAGGCAGTGGGCCTGCGGGATGAAGCAGGCAGATCTCGGTGGATGCTCACCAAAGTAGCTTGTCAATAACTTAAATCTCAATCGTAACTTGGTGCTCCCACCTGATTTCCGTTTCTGCGATTCGCATTTTCTTTTCGATATACTCTCGTGCTCTCTCGTACTGCTCGGTTGACGCGCATATTCCATATCTACATTTCTAACCAAAATGGAGAAATTTTGAAATCCCTTAAACTTTTACTCGTCGCTAGTTGGATTGAAATTCCAAAAATTCAACGAATCTCGACAGAGTTTTAAAGAAGAAAATCTTTTCAAATGAAGAAAAACAAGAAAATACTTTTCTCGTAGAAATCTGATCCCTCCGTCGTCGACGACTACGACGACTACGACGACTACGACGACGACGACGACGACGACAACGGCAAGGGAGAATGGTAGTAAAATGGATTCCTGTAGCGAGACGAGACACGAGACACGAGACACGAGACGCGAGACGCGAGAGACGAGACGCAGAGAAGAACGATGAGCCATATTAACGGTCGAAACTCGGCGCTAACTCTGTACAATCAATCCACAGCTAGCCGAGCTGCATATTCTTGACGAGAAGCACCAGAGATATCTGGTTAGTTAATTTTATCTTTGAGAAAATCGAAGGACGAACTCGCGTAAGAAAGAACGACGAGGAAAAGGGATTCGACAAGGAGGACGCGCACTCCTGTGGATGTAGGTAATTTCACGGTGTTGCCTCGCATTAATACGAAAGCGAACCTCGCGTCGAGTGTTGCTTTCGCTTTGGCATACCTAAGATATAGCAGACTTGGAGGACTATTTCCGACGATTCTCATGGAATCAGCTACGATAGAAAAATCAAATTAATGATTTTTTTATTTCAAGAATTTAACGCATTAAAAGATAACGAGTGATTCAGGAACGGACGAGGAGTTCAAGGAGGAATAGAACGACGTGGAAACTCGAATTTCAATGGAGAAGCGACAAGTTGGATAGTAGGTGACAAACGTGATACGCGTTGGTGTTACTGTTGGAGAAAGCTCCTCTACACATACACGTGCATCGAAGTAAGGGCGAAAGGGGTAAAGGAAGGGTAAGGTAAGGTGCATTAATCGGTATGCGTATATCCAAGTTCCAAGGCAGCCAATCTATTAGGACCAGTTCGGCATTAGTAATGTGTCAACTGTGGCTTGGAGGCCGTCTCCAGGTTTTACGGGGGTAAAATGAGGTTAGGCAAAAGGGTTGGTGAGATCAGTCAAGGGAGATCGACAGGGGAAGGAGAGAGAGAGAGAGAGAGAGAGAGAGAGAAATCCTGTTCAAGCAAGACGATTGGTGGATTCATCGGCCGCATGGACCGCGATGGGAAAGCAGCAGCAGTGTGAAGAGGAGGTTGAGAGAGTAGAGCTAGCTACGTAGGTAGGCGAATACTCTGTACGACATCAAAACTTGCTTGAGCGAATCTAAACTAACCGAGTAACTCTCCCTCTGTGTTACACACGCACACTCACTCTTCGTGTCTCTGTGCGTACATGCATACATTTATGCGTCTCGGTAAGATGGTAAACGGTGAATCGCTGGTTAGTTGCGTTGCTTGAGTCTTAGTGCATGAAGCAGCAAGTAGTACGACAGAAGACTGACGAGGAGCTGTGAGAAACTGCTCTTCTACTGACAAGATCCACGGAACCCTCACGAGGGACAGAGAGAGAGAGAGAGAGAGAGAGAGAGAGGAAATTAACAAGGATTGATTCCCTTATTATACATCGTTCCTCCCGGTATATAGAAATTGAACCAAAGGAAAAGAAAAAAATTAAGAATTATTTTACCATATGTCTTTCACTTTACTCACCTTGCCAAGAAAGTGCCTCTGATTCAGGGCAGCTAAGGCTGCTGCAGCTCCCGAATGATCCGCAAATTCCACGAAGGCATAAGGATCGTTCTCGTGCTGAAACACCGGATTAACCATAATCATAACATTTTCATTTCACCTTCGGAATCATATATATCGGAAAATTTGAAAACTGTGTCCAAACGTCTTTGGTCTCACCGCGCGCGAATAAGAATGGGAGAGGAAGTTTCTTCTTCTCTTTTAGCTATACTCTAAGCCAGATAGGGATTGCTTCATTGCCGGTCAGTGTACATAAGTTAATTGCAGACAGCTACGTGAAAAGTGCTAATTACTTGTTTTAACTTTTATTAGCAATTAGCGTGAGCGTTAATTGCTCTACGGTAATTGGCCATCCTCTCGTCTACGTTGTACGCTATGTGCGACGATCATCGGAGACAGTAAAATTTTCCTAATCGAAATAGCCGCATCGAGAGATTGGCTGGTCCTTCCTCGCTTCATTTTTCTTCTCCGACCGCTTTCCCGTTCACCGAGAGACAACTTGTCTCGCTCTCGTTCGTATCACCCTTGACTCACCACCACCACCATCACCGGTAGAGCCCAGAGCCCCCCTCTAACTTTCCAACGCTATCTTGCTGGAGAAGTCGACTCGCGCTACGGAGCCTGGAACGTCCAATTTAAGGAGTTAGCGCGCGAGAAATCGAGAATTAGTGCTTAACTTCCTTAATGAGCCTTACGTTCTACTTTTCCTTTCCCTTCGTCTCCCTCTCTCCTTTTTTCCTTTTCCTTATCCTCTCTCCTCCAGTCATTTTTCAATCGAACAATATCTTATTGAATTATCCCTCAATCAGTTTTATCGCTAATTCTAAGCATATTACTGAAGTTGACGGTAGTCGACTATAAGTGTTGAAGAAAGAGAGAGAGACAGAGCCTATTGAAAATAGAATCTTTCGGCGGGGGTAGTGTTGGTAACGCGGTGTTGGCTTTCCTATTTGTATTTGTATAGAGGGTAACGTTGGACGTTGCAATTAGGTACGACACATCGCGCCCTTGGGACGACTATTGTCCTCCTCTCTGTGCCATTCTGTCTCTCTCTCTCTCTCTCTCTCTCTCTCTCTCTCTCATCCTACAATGCCCTTCTCTCGCCAAAGAGATACAGCTTTCTCTACGCACACTAATTATTCTCTTTAATTGCATATGCACTTAATCTTTGGAGGAACGAATGCAGCTTATGAGGCAAGAGCAAACAATGCGTGACGTTTTCACCGTTTTTTCCTCGTTACTCTAATAAATCGATCTTCGTCTTTTTGAGTAAAAAAAAAAAGAAAGAGCAGAGTGAAACGCACAGATGCGTCACTTGCTGCAAGAGTGTGGCGTGCTTAGGAACGGTAAATCCAGTCCGCACCGAGGTAACCGAGGCCGCATAAAATTTGGCAAACAATCAATTTACTTGTAGGAAGCTTCGATAATCCTATCGGAGTTACGGAAGGGGTTGAAAGTTGAAGGACTTCCTCTCACGAAGGGTAGCAGAATGCAAGGCCCTGTCCGTCCCTCATCTCAATACTCCACACTCCGTTAGATCGCGCGTTAAGATAAGCAAGCTCCTAATTATATGGAATAATCGGTTAGAAAGAAAGTTCAAGTGGAACGTACGTACGATGCAGCATACGTGCAATCGGAGAAGAGAATCATTTTCGCGCAAAGTGTTAAATAGCTTTTGATTCTTGACCGTGCGTAAGGTGCGACGGGGCAAAGGAAGAATGACGGACCGATCTGGCCAAGCGATCTTTACTGCCGAAAATCCATTATTTTCCCCATTAGATCGTTCGTCCCGATCGTACAGGCCAGGCATTTTCGTTTAGCAGTTTTTCTTCCGATTCCCGTCGTTTATGACTATCCTGACATCGTTTCCCACTCTTTCTCTCTTTCTCTCCGGTTGACTTCGATAAAGTCTCTACCCTCAGCCTTCTTCCCTTAAAAAGCAACAATCCCAGTCACTTTGAAATCTCCGCTATTTTCATTTCTCTCTCTCTCTCTCTCTCTCTCTCTCTCTCTCTTCACTTGTGTTAGCGTAATCCAAACGATTTGCTGGTCGATCGATCTATATAACTCTGCTTTGAAGCGAGAACAACCTGGAAGGTAGCCACTTTCCACCAACCCTCCTCCTCCTACTCCTCCTTGCCTCCCCTTCGTATCTCAGCAATAATCAATTTTATTTGTATGTTGCACACGTATGCGCCTAATTGACTTTTTTAAGAGGGAGAGAGAGAGAGTGGCGAGCGAAAACTTGCACTTGGTATTTTTCTGTTTCTTTTTTTCTTAACTTTCATGAACGCTATTGCCATGAAAAGATTCCAGAGGAAGGATTTTGGCATGAATGCGAAATCATTGTCGAGGAAATGTATTGGAAGTGAATATGAATGTAAAATCCTTGGAGATGAAAGCAGCCAAGCTCCTAGTTGGAAGTGGGAACGATGTGTAGGACAGAGTGGAGGGAGAAGTGGATTTTTTAGGAAAAGATTTTCATCGCGCTTGCATCAGTGCTGATTTGCATGGCAGCAAACAGTTTTCGGAAGCTTGTTCAAGCTTTCGGAGGAAGAGCGGGAAGGGATGGTTGTTAGGAGAGGTAGGGGGTTAGAAGGGGAAAGAGGTGGATAGGACCTTGAGAATCTATGGAGGAATTTATGTACTCGCAGATAGCAGTGGCAATATAAATGAGATTTTAAGTATACCTTCCTATCCTAACGCCACGCGCCTTCTCAAAACGTTCAACTTCCCTCGTCCCCTCTATCTCAGCCACCACTTTTAAGCATATTTTCTATTTTCCGTAGTGAAAAGGGGGACGCGATAAATAATCGAGACATAAATCTTGTTGCATGGGCTCGGACGTATTCGATCGTTTAGAAGCCGACAAGGCCGACGGTGCTATTATTTTCTCAAGGCGCCACCTCTCGTAAGACTGGAATACTTTTTCAAATCTTTAAAGGTTTGTTGTTAAAAAAGAAAAATTCAGAAATTCGCCTACCATTGCGCATTGCATTTTGCATTTGTTGACAATTTCTTCAAGAGGTACGAACGAACGAACGATCAAATGAAAAGCAGCGAATTTCATTAAACGCGCAACGCCTAGAAAGAAAAGGGTCCGTAGGAAAAGAGAAATGAGCAAATTTATAGTTTTTAATATTTGCTCATTGTGTCGCGTGGCGCGGTGTGGCGTGGCGTGGCGCGGCGCGGCGCGGCGCTACCTCGACCAGCGACGAGGAGTGAAGGAAAAGAGAGAAAGAGAAAAAGAAAGGAGGAAAGGAAGAAGATGACTAAACGGTATAAACGTTCTTTCTTGATGCCACGTTTATTATTAGTAGAATTTGCGCATTTAACATCGCAGAGAAATTTTTAATAGTTTCAAGTACGATAGATGGAAGAAGTACGAATAGTGTCCACGATCATTGGACAAGATGGAGGAGTATGCGAAATGGAGATAAAGTACCACGTCTGCGTGTGCAAGTACAAAGAGAGCGGGAGAGAGATGTTGGTATATTTATATATTTTTCAGATATAGTAGGGAGAACAGGAAGCAGGAAGCAGGAAGTAGGAAGCCGAGAATCGTCGTGCCTCGCCTCTTTCGTGTCGGTGTCCACTACGATTCATTACCTCTCTATTCATCGACATTGCGCACTCGCTCCTCACCCTCTCTCATTTCTCAGAAGAGCAGCATGCTAAATTTAAAATCCCTATTCTCCGTGAATATTTAATATGCGAAAATATCATACGCCTATATAAAGAATCGCAGGCATGAAAAAATAGGATGTCTCAAAGCAAGAGGTTCTGTCTGTCTTGTCCGTTCGTTTGGGTTCAGGTGGTGTTACGAGCAATATCGTAAATCCAGATCGGGAACACTGAAAACACAGTTGCACTTGCACTATTGCTATTACTACTACTACCACGTTTCTCCTTTTTCTCTCTTTCTTTTCCTTCCTTCCTTCCTTCCTTCACCATTCTCATGCTACTTTTTGCATCTGCGCAATATCTTCATAAAGTCGGCAATAGGATTATGAGCGCGCTGATCCTCCGCGAATAGCAGGAATGGAAACCTTCGCTCTGCAAAATGCTGTCGGCATTTTCTGATAGGGATGAAAAATTGTAATCGCTCTTTCCCACTATACCAGGAATTGTATTTGCACCTTCCCTTTACACCACTTTCCTCCAGATATTACTTTTGATGCGAAGCTTAGTCGGTACTTCCCTTTAAAAATATCACTATTTTACATGTAAATTCTCTGAAAAATAATCTTCCCCTCTGTACAATTGCACCTATTGCACCTATTGCACGGATAAACACCTAATAAATCCAATTAAAATCGTGGAAATTTATCAAATAGATCCATACCGCTGTATGATCGCACCAGGAACTTTGTATCCGTTCCCCGGCTGTTGTACGCTCACTTAGAATCGATTGATGAAACGCAATATACTAATAATGCAAGAGTTAATCGTGGAAGGTTTTAAAAAATTCATGCGAATTTAATGTCAAATGAAAGTTTGTTTCGTTTGATTGAAATTAATTGAAAAATGAATTGGGGAAGTAAGGTGAGAGCTTATGATTTTCTCTGTCTACTATCGTTCAGTTTAGAAAAAAATTGTTCAAGACTTTTCGATTCAAGCTGGCCTAATCTATAAGTTAAATGGTTGGAAGGACACGTGTACGAGTGATAGAAGACCCTGTTGTACATATAGATTTTATATAATATGCGCGTGCGAATGTGTGTGTGTGTGTGTTCCAGAGACAGGTGATATCGTTGGCTGATATCGTTTCAAGCGACGAGTCGATATGCAGCTCTCAGCGATTCGTCGGATCGTTATCGAGCACGTTGTATATAAAACTCTGGCGGAAAATACTGCATAGTGCACCCAGTGAATTCAATTAAACTTTAATCGGAGTTTCATAAAATTGAATTAGCGATGCCAGATATCTCTCCAAAAATGCACTCTGTGTGTATAGAATGCAATATAAATTAAAGTTCTTTATTGCATTGTGATAATCAATAATCAAAGGTTTAAAGTCCTTTTATAGAAATTTCGACAGTGGACTCAATTATCAATATGATAGTGCGATAGTGGCCGAACAGTAATTGTGCGCATCCATCTGTCCTGAAATATCATCAATGAAGAAAATTCCTCTTATCTCTCTCTCTCTCTCAAGAAAGAGAGTATTCGAAACATTTATAAGCTATAAAAAGCCAATTCTCGTGGGAATCTCTTAAAATGCGCATAGTTTCCAGTCCCTTTACTTTCTTCTATCTTCCATTCCACTTGTACACGCTTACGCATATGTACAAATCGTGAATTTCAATCCTATTTAGATGTAAGTGGTAGACGACGAAAAAGTCATTGCCGAGAGATAATGTGATTATGGATCGAACGAATTCACTCGAAATACATAAGCAAATTGAAAAATAAAACAGTAAGACCTGGCAGCTTAATTGAAAGATTAAATCTAGCCTTTCTATATAATCCTCTCGCTATCTCAACGCGGAAGGATAAAATGTGGAAGAACCGAATACTTTTTACCTTGAATTTTTCAATCTAACGTAAGAAAAGAATTTGATAAAGTATATTCCAGAATATTCTTTGTGATAATATATAATATGGTTTTGAAAACAATGTCAAACTAATCATGAAAGCATCATCGTTCTTTGTTTCCTGCGTGTATCGCACTCTCTTTCTCACTTTCTCTCGGGTGAGAACGACGAACGATGGACGACGAGAGACGTGAACGAGTACTGACTGAGAGGGAGACTCGAGACTGTCCAACTAGGCTCGTAATGAACTTGTGAATATTTAGTGGGGTAATTGCCCTGCACGAAGCGCACGACGAGACTCTCCCTCTTCTCCTCTCTTTCTCTTTCCATCTCTTAAGCAACTACGGGATGTCCACGGGAAATCCAAAAGCAAAACCAATATCAGTGAGCCACCTGTGCTCTCCTTCACTTTGCTATTCTCTCTATGTATATATATATAGAGATATATAGATATCCTATATAGCCATATCTCTACGTGACATCAAATCCATCGATCTCTATGTGGCTAACCATAAACATCATCACCTTTCTAACGAGTAGATTTTAGAAAGAAATGAGAATAAAAACGAAATGGTTGAAGTTGAAGATACTGTTAATAATCAAGGGAGAGAGTATAGCTGCGGGTAGCTGAGTGGGTGTACTATTGATAAAAAGTCGTGATTCCTTCGGCGAGCATCCGAAATTAACCAGTGGACAAGGGTACAAGCGACAAACCTGCTTGCCGTCGATCTCTATTGAACGCGAAATGAAATAGGAAATTTAAACGAGACAACGCTGATGAGATCTTTCCTCTTCCATTCTTCTCGTACCTTTCCGATCTCTATCCGACCTTACTTATCTTCAGGAAAGAAAATCATTTCTTTCGTTCTCTTTGCAACGAAAGCTTCATTATTTCTTTTGGTTTATTACCGTAAGTATGCTCAAGTACGAGAAAAGCACAATTACGCAATTAACATGGCAAATTTATAGTAAAAGCTTTTTAAGAATATTATATTTCGCGATCTATAAATCTAAACTTAAACGGGGAGAATTTATAGGAAAGCCGTTGTTACAAATAACACGTTTCGTCTTTCTCAACTATTAGTTAAGTTTGTGGATGGTACGCCGTGACAGAGACAAAGCGTTCTCTTTAGCGCTACCTTCTCTAGACGATACATTCTCAAGATTGAATCGAACCATTGACCTATTTAGCATTTGCGATAAGATTTACTCATAATCCCAGCTTATCTCTGCGCTCTAACATTTTCATTGGCGCGTTTTCCTCCTTAAAGCTAATAAAATAAAGCACCTAAAAGCCACTGATTCGAATAGAATCGAGTAGGAAAGGAAGGAAGAGACAAGAAGAGAAGTGAAATCGATCAGGCAATTCGATTAGTACGATTATCGAGAGGAGGAGAGTAGATGTTCTTTGGCCACTGTTCGCTCAGTTACCAAATGAAAAGTGTAGATTAAGATCGAGTAGCTGGGCTCTGCTACTCCAGATACGACGCGGAAATAATTATGAATGAATGATGCGAGTGAGCAGCATCCAATAATTACGCGCTACAGGAAAGGAAAGGCATTAAAGTGTAATCGTATCCAGAAGCGTTACACCGCGTGTAAACAGGTGTAGAGGCTAGTAGCAGTCCGACAGTACAAACGGTCCTGTTAAACTGTTGCTGTTAACTTGTAGCAAAGTACTGTCAGGCACTCGAGTAAGAGGCTGAAGTGGCACACGTACGTACAGGCGTGTACACACACATATATGAATTGTGCATGCGAGGGTGAGCACCACCACCATCATCCGCGTGCACCGCTGCTACTCCCTCTCTACTACCCCTTGTAGATCCTTGTACTCCGGCACTCGCCTCAAATTCCACGAGGATGAGATAGTTCTCCATTTCAACGCAAAGACGCACACCATTCTGTGCCAGAAACACTTCCATCAAACCGAAGCACGAATAGTCGTGCGATGGTAGTAGCGGCAGTAGAGACAGACGCGTAGTAGACACACAAAGCAAGAGAGGAGAAGGAGGAGGAGGAGGAGGAGGAGGAGGAGGAGGAGGAGGTGGAGGAGAACTCTCCATGAGATTCGCTCGCATGTTTCTCTCTTCATTGTACTCTGGCTCGTCGTCGTTGAATGGCTCTGCTCGAACGTGTCCTCCCAGGAAACGAATAAATTTATGCCCTTTACGGACAATCGACGCTCGAATCAATTACTCTCTGCGACAAGTCGAACGAACGGCTCTTGAAACGGTCTTCTTGTCCCTCTCTGTGCATGTGCACTTGTGCATTTGTGCACATGCACATATCTAAGCTATACTCTAAACGCGCAGCGGAACAACAGCTTCGCATCTGCTTTCAACGCACGAGATATTCTCCTCTCCTCCCTATTGCACGCGCTAAAAGACGGTCCTCCTTTCTACGTGTACGCGCACACGCACACGTTCACGCACACGGGCTACACAGGGGACTTTTGCTAAACGAAATATACTTTGGAAACGAAGCTCACCTCGCTACTTCACTACTACTCGCTTTCTCCATTATGAAACGACCTTTTGAGAAGCGTTCGTTTAAAGACAGCTTTCCATTTTCTCCTTCGAATCGAACCTCTGAGAAAACGCAATGTAGCGAAAGGTTGTTAAAATGAAGTTGAGGCACGTTTGAAAAGATGAGGAAAATGAGAAAGGAATTGCTTCTGGCCAGCTTTACCCATCCCTCGATTCAGATGCAAAAATTCTTTCTCCATTCGTAATAGCCCGTGTGTCCTTATTTAACAGTTTCGTCGTTCAACTCGTCGAAATTAATCATAACCGCAAGAAATATATTTTTAACGGAGACTGTTGCGAGATATCGTTCCATCCCACGCAAGCTCTGATTTATTAATTCTCAAGTCAAATGTAGGCGAGACAAATCAATCCACTGGTTGTTACGCCGTCTCTTCTTCGGTGACCACCGTTAGTTCCTGGCACTTGGCGTGAGCAGGAAAGTCGCAGGTACTTTCCCTCGGATTGAAGTGGAGACCAGGGGGACACGGCATTAATATGGGAATTCCAGAATCGCACACGTAATAAGTGGAGCAGTTGCTTGGATTTGGTACGAGGGTTGCATTTTCCGAATTTCCAGGTGGACATTCAACGGTTCCCTGCTCATTGGCGATCAGAGGAACGCCATACGTCACGGCGACAGCGATTAAAAACAAAGTGGCGATTCTCGCTAAAAAAGAATTATTCACCCTTAATCTAATTTTCCTGATTTTTATGCACGCATACTACACTCACCTTCCATTCTGATCGGAACAAATTTTCTACTTTGCTTAACTTTTGTCAATTTTTACGCGAAACTCGCTTCTCAATGAATTTCAAACATAGCATAGTATATATACCCAATTTATAGTTGATAGCTCCTACTTATCAGTCTTTGCATCTTATCTCTGTTTCTATTATCACGCCACAATCGGAAATTCTGTATAACACCTTGCTAATACCGCTATTAAAGTGCCATTGTGAGCTCCAAGAAACTCTAATGCACACACGTATCATTAATGCTCCCGTGATCTATCACTATTATCCGCATGTAACAATAATAATAATAATAATAATAATGATTATCCTTGTAGGTGCGCGTACATCTTTCTCAGAAAATAACGATACTATGAGATATTCTAAAAACTTGTTAATCTCTTCTTATTTTTCGCAGTAATATTTTCATTGCTTAAATCATTACTTTATTATGCAAAAACATTAAGCACTCTTATTTTTCCTGTACACATTTGGCAGAAGCAGGATTATCGCAAATAAGTAGTTCGGGATTAAAATGCATTCCTTTAGGGCAACGCATCAAAATAGGCCGTCCAGTTTCACACGCGTAGTAAGTTGAACAGTTTTTCGGGTTAGGCAAAAGAGTGACATATTCTCCATTTTCTGCTGGACACTTGGGTTCCGCTTGCCCGTGGATACTGTTGCCGTAAGCCAAGACGATAATCAGCAAAAATGAAATGACGAAAACTATGAAAGAAATGACATACCATGTGTAAAATAATTCTCTTTCCTCTCTCTCTCTAGAACATACACACGCACGACATTGTTACTAATATAACTATTCCAAGTACTAACCTTTCATATTGACTCGTAAAGAATTTTTACGCGATACGTATATTTGTATCTATGTTTCGAAAAAGAAATTCGACGAAAGAAGTAAGCGCAGGATCTTATATATCTGAGCTCTATCTAATTCCCCCTGTCAAATGGTACTTGATAGTTTCTTTTTTTTTTCTCCATTCTTCATTTTATAACTAATAATAATAGAAAGTATAGGTATTTAATCAAAATGATATCATTTTACTCGGTAACTAGATAAATTTATCTTTCCATTTAAAAGAACGATAAGACATTATTAGCATTTAAAAGAGATAATACTACGTTGGTTGTCTTATGTTAAAATTTCATCGTTCGTTTGAATAAATGAGATTTCCATATGCTTTTTTCCTTCTCTCCCTCTTTCCCCGACAACAATTCATAAATTTTTCAGCTCCTAGGAATTCTAGGAAGCAGATGATTCGATACCTTCTTATCAGCACGAGATCGGAACTTCCCCCTTCTGCTTCTGCACCTTATCGTTTCTTTTTTCTTAATAATACCATGAAAAAAAAGATAAGCAAGATAAGGACAAAAATGTGCGAGTGTGTCATTAATAAATAATAAAGATTGGAAGGAAAGTTGAAAGTAAAGTAAAGGGATGGATATCGAGAGAAAGAGTTGATTCCGTAAAAATCGTGTCCAACCTTAGAGTGGAGGAGGAAGAGAGCAAAGGATTCCTCCTAGAGTGAAGGAGATAGGGATGGAAGCAGTGGTTAGAGAAGGGTAAAGGGTAAAGGGTAGAGGGTAAAGGGTAAAAGCGAGAGGAAAGGGGAAGGAAGTAGGTAGAGGATAGTGAGAGTGAGGCCAGAGAGGGCCTGGCTGACACTCGGACAATGCCGGCGTGGCGCTGTCGCGTTTGGTTCCTGGTTATGGCGGCTGCACAATGCCTATTGTCGAGCAACCCACCACCGTACAAACGTGTGTGTCGACGCTTCCACAAAACGTCCCTTCTCCCCTTCGAGCTTCCTTCCTTCAACTCTATCATCTCTCCCTACACGCAAACGCAAACGCATACGTACACGTACATGCGACAAAAAGTTGAGAGTTTGAGCTTCTTGGTCTTATGTTGGCGAGCTCGTTTTTTCTCACTTGTATTCTACGTTCTTCGATCTCACGTAACTTCTGGCTTTCTGGCCCAGGCCAATAAGGTCCCAGTGCGAACGATAAAGCGGACGCGTTATTGACTTTTTCGGATGACGCCGAAGAAACGCTCGAAATGAACTCGCGGCTCGTACAGGCGGACAGCCCACACCCCAACTCCAACTCCAACTCCAACCCCAACCCCAACCCCAACCACAGCCCCATTCGCCAAAAGAAAAATCATATTTGATTGTCGCCGCTGGTTCAAACAAAACCTCCCTCTTCTGCTATTTGTTGTATTATTATCATTATCATTTTTATCAATCTTCATCTTCCTCCTCGGAAGAATCCAATTTAATTGGCAAAGGACACTCTCCTGTCATCCCAAGTTTCAAAACAATCTCTATAATTTGAATTCAATCGCTTGCAAATCTGGATACCGTTCAGAACCTTATAACCCGATGACTCGAGGCCAGAACGGAAATTGGGTTCACTTTGGGAAATGAGAGATTCCGATCGGCACCTCTGAACGATCGTTGACGGCTCGGCAGCTGCGAATGGAAATTCCCTTGAATCGATCTAACGGGTATTTCATGGGATTCAGCAACGGCCCGGCCGGTACAACCTGATCATTTAATAACTCCGAGAGCTGTATACGTTGCCCTCGCGCTACAATACAAATTACCTGATTAAATTTCTAGTCGAATTAAAATTCTATTTAAAAAAAAGCTCACCCTGTCCTCTCTCTCTCTCTATCTCTATCTCCGTTATTAATTTCATCGGATTCTTTTCAATATTTAACTTTCATTATACCAGTAAATTGTTTTTTCTGGCAATAAACGCCTGCACTGCTTTCTGCCAATTAGGGGTAGCTAACGGAGAAAAGGGGAAGACCGTGAAACATTCCGGAGGCATGCTCGCCTTAATATCTCAATTCTCCTCGCGCTCGTGGAGTAAGGCACAGAGAGGGTGAGAGAGGAGCAGAAATAAATGGAAGCTGGATAAGAAGAGAGAGAATGTCAGTAGAAGAAGGACACGCAACAATTCCGTACTAGCCATATTGGCGCATACGCCGCCTGCGTTTTACGGCCGTATTCAGCGATTTTGCATATCGAGCCCTTTCCACGTGATGCACGAGTATATATGTGAGAGTAGAAAAAGAGAAAGAAGGAGTGGAAAGTCGTACTTTCCACTCGTCCACTCGTCCACTCGTCCACTCGTCCACTTGTCCACTTTCAGCAACTCCCTTAAATTAGAGCGAGCCTGCGAATAGTATAAATACATTGGATATTTGCATTTATCGAATAATTAAGAGTGTCAGTAGCAGAACAGCCGTGGTAGTACTGTTTTAAAATTTCACAGCTCCCCCGACAATTTGCATCGCCGCACTGGCAACGTTGTAGGTGCTTTCTTCGAGTATGCTATTTTATTATTAACAGACATACACGCGCGCACACACACACACACAGTTTTCGCGAACGGACAGGAAAACATAATTTTTCCTCTACTCTTACGTCGTGATCCTTCCAAGGATCACTTTTCTCCACTTTCCACTTTAAGGCATCGCCAATACTCTCTAAGATATTGGCTGACCAAAGTAAAACGTAAAGTGGGATAAAAGGATAAAACTGATAAAAGGACGGACCGAGAGTGTCCAGCTGACACAGAAATTTTAGACAAGCTGATTGCGCGCAGAATCGCGCAAAGTCAGAAAGACAAGACAGAAAACGACACAGGCCATCTTGACAAGAGGACAAGAAAATATTGGAATATTGGAGTGCTGTGATACTGTTCCTCTCTCTCTCTCTCTCTCTCTCTCTCTCTCTCTCTCTCTGTCTCAATTTATTATGTGGATACATGGATCAAAGCCATCCTACGAATTCGTTACATCAAAGAAAATCTATCAGGGAACAGCGGAATGTTGGACACAAACATGTCATTCGGATTTTCCGTTGCTTCCCTGTCATTCGTGGTTCGCGCATCAATGTCAGGATAGATAAAACAGATCGTGACGATAACGATCGCTGTCACGCAGTTAAAAAATGTCTTTGACGTTCGACATTCGACATTCGACATTCGACAATTCGACATTCGATATTCGATACTGGACTCGGTCAGAATACGCGCAAAAGTCCACCATTGATTGATCCATTGATTTTGCCAATAGCGCGATTTGAAAAAACTGTGACTCGCCACTAATTGTCCGATTCGCGAGAAAAATTAACGATAGGGATCAATCGCTCGCAGCGAGTGCGACCATTTTATTTTCCCTTGTCCAGCAGAAAATCCTAGCTGCAAAAATAAAAGGTGATCAGCCAAGGATTTTGGCCCTTTCAGTGAAATTGACAAATATCGCCTTGCTAATGCAAATGCAAATGCAAAAGAAAAAAGCAATTAAATACACGAGCAAATAAGTAGATTCTCACGCTCGACGAAACAATAATAATGGCAAAAGGGGCAAATTTTTCACGGCCTTATGGACAAAATAATTTGGTAACAGATGCGTCGCTACGCGAGTCGAGTCGATGTCGCATGGCATGGCATGGCACGGCACGGCATAGCATGGCATGGCATGGCATGGCACAGTTCCGCATCTCATCTCATCTCATCTCTTCTCATCTCATCGTATTTTCCGAGTCAGCCGACCAAGGTTAACCTGTCGGAAAGAGGGAGAGATTCGGAGCGACGACGACGGCTGAGAACGAGAAAATGGAGGGGAACGCGAAACTCTGCATCCTCTCTCGCAGCGAGAAAATAATTGAAAACTTGCTCGAACCACGCATCCTCGTCAACGCCATCGTCGTTCCCTTCTTCCCTTCTTTAACTTTAATGCGTTTTCAGTCGCGTGTCTCTTTTCTCCGCGTTGCACAAGATTCAAATTTCTCGATGTAGAAAAACTCGAGAAAAAAATTGGGGTAGCAATTGGGTAAGGGCAGCGAAAGAAAACACTTTGACGATGGATAATGGGAGAATCGGGGATTGACAGAGAAAGAGAGAGGACGAGAGACACTGGAAGGAAGGGAGAGAGATGGAGCGTAAAGATAAGGGTGCTACGTGAGCGACTCATTAAGGGATGCAAATTAAGCAACGGTAGTGGTGGTGCTGCTGTTGCTGCTGCTTTTCAAGCTGCACGCTTGAAAACCCGAGTCTCTCTAACCTTCTCCGGTAACTGTCCGGTATCATCATGGGATGACAGTGGTATTGCAGAGCTGTATGCAGTATCGCTATTAAAGCGAATGGAAAGGGAGGACGATCAAAAAAATAATCAATTAGAACAAATTCCTAAGTGAAAAATTAAAATCTTTTTACGCAGTTATCCATCTCCGTTCTTTTAGTCACCTCTTAATTTCACTGTCTCCAGACAATTCCGAGGTTCTCCCCGTAAGTTTCCTTTATAGAAGGATCGCCGCTTACCCCATGATTTATGCTGGCTTTTAGCTTGTACGCTGACAAAAAATCCCCTTGCTCGGAGCAGTAGCAGCAAGTGGACAGAAGCGAATTTCCTACTGGCACTCGCGCCCGCGCATTCCGAGAGTAATTTAAAGACAGAGAGAGAGAGAGAGAGAGAGAGAGAAGGGAGAACACATGACATATATAATTCTCTTTGACACAACAACTACATACAAATTTTCGGAAAGTGAATACTAAATTGAAAGATCATAAACTAAAAACTTTGGAATCAGAGTTTCCTTCCACTATAAACTTACTTTCAAAGTTTCTTTTAGACACTTTTACTTTCATAGTCGAGAGAATCGAGAGAAGTGTTTCTCACGCAATTTTCAGAATAATTCGTTTTTTTTTTCACTCTTTATAAAAATTACACAAAAAAACAACATTCCATGTTGAATACTAAGAATGTATATCAGAAAATAAACGTATCGAGTTATCAAAGATAAGATATGAATATCCCTGAATATCTCAAGTAAATGGTGAATGTATAAAATGATTGTCCTAACTATCCCAGGGTCATTGTCGATCGATACTCTCGTGAGGCTAGTTGGAGGAAATCCTGCAAATTCTCAAATCGCCTCTTGGAAGGCAGCCTAATCAAGGTGGAATGCGTTCGGTGTTAGTTCAGCGGTACGATCCGATGGTGAACGACATTCCGTAGGTTCATTCCACTAGACCTTCTTAAGGAGTGTTAGTGACCACTCTGGTGATCGTCGAGGGGCTTACCCCCACGATTTCCAACAAATTTCCGACTTTGACTATCTCTATTCATCCTCTTGCTTCCCACCTCGCGTCGTTAATTCATCCTAGCTGGATTGACTGAGGATATACCAAGGATACAGAGGGTTCGACAACTTAAGCTCTTGTACGATTATGCGAGGGTGGTTTTGAGGCTGGCAGGAGCGTTCGTCACCCTGCTTAGGCCAAGAGAGCGCAAAGATGAGAGAGAGAGAGAGAGAGAGATACCTTCAAAATCCTACCTAATTGTCTACTCTCCCTAACTCTCCGCTATTATGCTATTCAAACATTTATTCCATTACATCATGTAGTTTCGTACAAATTCTTTAGCCTACTCTACACGAATGTATGCCTAACACAGAGCGACCGAGAAGGAGCCATGTTAAAACTTGGCAACTTATTAGCCACCTTATTAAACTTTCCATGCAGGGCTGGTATCTTTACAGTTGATTTCATCAAGAGAAAGAGAGAAAGAGAGAAAGAGAGAAAGAGAGAGAAAAGGAAAGGAAAAAAGGAAAAATCTACTGTTGGAACACTGATGGAAAATGACATTATCTTTTGGCATAAGTCGACCGAGGCGTGGTAAGAGGCCGATTCGTAATTGCTTTAGTTAAGGAATGCGCGTAAAGCTTCCAGCTGGGCTGCTTTACCGAGAGTAGAAAAAGAACAGACTGAAAAGAAGCGAGAAAAGACTATCGGAGAAAAAGCGAAGGAAGAAAGAGGGAGAGAGAGAGAGAGAGAGAGAGAGAGGCTCAGCGGTGAAAAGGAGATGAATACAAAGAGGGGAGGAAGCAAGTTCGGGAACGTGGAATGGCTATGAATTTAAATTTCTCTAATTAGGACGTGCGGAAGATGCGGTGACGCTGTTAGTAGCTTCGCAGAGCCCACTTTCCCCCCTTCATCTTCCAGAACTTTTCTCTCTCCCTCTCTTCTCATAATTTTTTCTCTCCTTCCTTCATTAAACTCGTTTTGTTTAAACCCAATCTCCCTTGGCCCAATCTTCCAACGTTAAATTTATTAGATTTATCTTTGCAAATGTGTGCGCTTCCATCGAATCGTCGTCTCCAGTCCTACTCGACTTATAGAAGCATCGTTGTCGTCACCCGCCTCTACTCTTCTTCCTCTTGGTATCTCGTTGTTTCTCGCTATAATAGCGTGCCAAGCACGAAATCTGTGGCCAAGTAACTCAAGTAAGAGTTAGCTCGCATTCGCAGTTGACACCACCTGACTCAGATTTGTTGCTTCTCACGTTCTAACCGAAATTTATTTGATGCCGGTCCCGCGTGGGTTAATTAACGCCCCCCCGAGTTAGGGGAGTACCGTGAGAAATCGGATGAAATCTTCCTGAAGCCGAGTGCGGAAGGAGCAATGCATATCGAAGTACCGGAGTACCTCTATCGTCACCCTCCCCTCTTACCCCGCTCTCCCATCTGTCTCATTCACTTCCTACGATTAACGGAGATAAAGGCTCTTTCGCGACCTTTTACACAATTAAAAAATTAAATTACATCTTCAATTATAGAAGAAGATGGTCTTTGCGGAGATAATCCCTCAAGTTTCGTATATACGCTCCTCGGTTGAACTTTAAACTAGTCTTTCAAGGGAAATTGCCGATGAAGCAGTCCGAGAAAAAGAAGAATGGTCGGGATATAGCGGAGGCAGAGGAAATTGTGAATTTCCCGTAAAATATTCCAATAGATTAGGATTTCGCCCTTTCCTCTTCCTGTTATCCCACTAGGGGAGAGTGACCGAGCGATCTAAGGACATTTTTAGAGTTTCAGCGGCCATTAGCGAGACCAAGGCTTAAGCCGACGATTTAAAAAAAGTTTCCCTGTTGCATACATTAGTGCCTACAAGAAGAAGAAGAAGCGACTACGTGTAAGTGAGCAACTTTTCTTCCTCCTACACAGAGACTGTAGGATGATCTTAATTCTTTCCTTTGTTTCCTCTTGATTCTCTGATTCACGCTGATGAGGAACAAATGAATAGGGAAAGCGTAGCCTTTGTCTTTCGATATTAAATAAAAGACTTCTTTTGCTTTATTCACTCTGAAACTCGAAGAAACTAACCTTTCTCTCTCTCTCTCTCTCTCTCTCTCTCTCTCTCTCTCTCTCTCTGTCTCATGCAAAATATATGTTTTCATATATGACAAACAAGTACAGTAGGCGAAGGAGGAGAAATTACGCTACGTATACGCAAATAGCATAAACCCTGCGAGTAAGAACGTTAAATATTCGATTTAAACGAAATTGGCATCTGAAATGATAAAAATGCGATAATTAAAAGTATTGATTGTCCAGGCTAACCGACACTCTACGAGGATAGTGGGTGGCTCGTACATCTGTTCATTAGATAATGAACTTATTAAATCAAGCGGGCAGGCGGACAGGCTGGCGCGGCACGGCACGGCACGGCACGGCACAGCACGGCACGACACGGCGCAGCAGGGAATTTCGTCGCCTATACATATCATCCCCAACCTCCGATCTATCCCATTCCACTCCTTTTTTTTTTTTTTTTTTTATTTGCCGTTTGTTTAATTATCCATTGAAAAAGTTAATTGTTACTCGAAGTGATATGAAACAAACGAAATCTAAGCTATTGTCCAAGTAATTAGATATTATTAGGAATTATAACGAGTTCCCGAATTTTTATATTTTTGAACTTTTCGTTTAGAGGAATAATTTCATTATGAAAAGAATTCTACAAGGATAAATTTTCATCGTAGCAAAAGTACAATTCCCTCCTTGGTATGAAGCGGTAGTAGGTAGGAACACAGGGGAACTCTCGAGTCTCTTCTTCTTTTGCCCACATAACCAAGTTAACGCCGAGAAACACCTTGGAACATTGAAACAACAGCTTAATTCCCAAGTTTTAAACTTGTATTTCACTTGAGCTAAAGTCACTCGTCGACGACTCGGTAGATTCGTCTATGTATTATTCGTATATTGAAATTATGCGAAAAACACTCACACGTATTCTCTTCGCGACTTTCTTCAGTTTCCTTATTTTGTACGTGTTATTTGATGGGCTAAACTAAAAATTCTGCCGCTAATTCGGTACATTTGACTATATGTCTGTCTTTTCGCAAGGATGACACCCCTTTCCCGTTGTTTTCCCTCCTTGTTCGCTTCCACAAGGGGCGAGAAATCGGGCGAGAGGCGGTAGTATATAAAGGGTTCGCAAAGTGACTCGAATTGCCGCATAGTCGACTTTACGAGACGGGGTATTGCTAATATCAGAGAATAAGGGCGTCGATCCACCCCCTCGAGCAGTTTCTCTCTCTCTCTCTCTCTCTTTCTCCTTTAAAAGCAGTTCTCCTTTGGCTTTCTCATACCATACCACTACTCGAAATCCCTCGATTCTACCGATATTCCTTAACCATTCGACCCTTGGTGACATTTTTAGTGGCTATCAAAAACCGACGTCGGCTTAATTATGAGAGCAGAACCGGAAGCTTTCGTCTCCTTCTGCTCTCTTCTAAGCTAACCCCTTTTCCAAGACTGAAATTACTTTGCTAAAAACTCTACAGGGTGTCCAAAAATTCTCGGACCCTTTTCCAAGGGGTCTCATATTGTTCTCGACACTATTCTAAGAACTTTTTTTCCTTGAAATTTTGCAAATTAGGGCTTAAATATCTCAAAAACTGAGCTTCGGATCAAAATGTGATACATGAAAAATCATCTTGAAGTTTGGCCTAGGATTCCTATTACACACTGTATATGATAATAGGTAGGTAAAGAGAGAGAGAGAGAGAGAGAGAGAGAGCTGCGCTACAAGCAGAATATATAACGAGCTACAAAAATTTCATCGAATCTTCCCCCCTACCTTTCCTTCGCCCCCTTTCCCTTTCCAGTATTCAGTATCGATAGCTCGTTGAAATTTTACGTTATTTAAATACGATAGCCGGCACCGCCTGCGGATAGGCAAACAAATACATAGAGGCTCTGGCACGCATACACGTGCACAGACATACATTTACATACTTTTATATTCACGAAGCGCAAGGTAATAGGAATGAATGAGCAATTCAGACGGAATCATTCTCCGTAATTGCATTTTATCAGAATAGCCATTAGTGCATATAGTGTTGTTCCTTTCCGGCATTTATTAGCGCATTCATAGAATTTCCAAGATGCGCGCATATGTAGGGAGTCCGTATATCGATTGCCAGTGGTGGTGGTCTCATCCCCTAAAACTAATAGGCAATAGGATATTTCGATAAGAATACGAGAGCTCTATAGACTCTTACAGTTTTGTGAAAAAAAAAAAAGTTGCAATAAACGCCACTCGGTAGCTTGCACTGTAATCTGCAGTAATTATGAAGCAACGCCAGTTGATGGATATGAGAAATGACGCGCTTTCCTGTAATTGAATTTGTCGCTTGTAGCTTCTAATTGGGTTAGCCAGATTAGCGATGCACATACCCCACGTTTCGCGCGTTTAATTAATTTACCGGCATATCGGCCTTGACACATCGCACAGGGATGAGACGATACGCCATTACACTTATCATAAGCGCTACTGAGTTTTCCTCGACTGCGCTAAACATTATTTTCACTATCATCCCCTTTCTGATCAATGCATAAATGTGTTTTCGCTAGATTTAATAAATCTATCTTACTGCTACTATCTATTCGATAAATGCACCAAAGGATTCTTCTCTCTAGATTCTCTCTCTCTCTCTCTCTCTCTCTCTCTCTCTCTCCCGCTTCCTCCCTCTACATTTTTACATACAAGAAACGTCCCGAGGGATCGCGAGAAATCACGAACATCCCAACGAATACATATTGTTCCGTTTGATCGATCGACAGCATCACGGGGTTAATCGGAAAATCCTTTTGCTCGCTATGAAAAGAAGGAGGAGGAAAAGAAGAAGGAAACAGAGAGGAAAAACGTCAAAAGGGTAAATATCCGTAAAAAGTTCTATAAAAATCAGTGAAATATGAATAGCAGTGAATAACGAGAGGAAGAGCGTCGAGATGTTCTTGAAAATATTCTTTCCTCATACTTCTGAAAAAGCGGAAACAGTAGTAGAAAAAGTAAAAACTGAATTTAACTGCTTTTTTACAGAATAGAGAAAATGATTATTTAAATAGAAACTTAAGATAGAGGAAGAGAGAGAGAGAGAGAGAGAGAGAGAGAGATTCTTATTTACAAAATATTCATGTATTTACACAAATTTAAATTAAGAAAACAGATAAAAATACAGTGTACTCTCTTCTTATACATTAAATTAAATAATAAATTATATATCAATTTATAAAGAGAATGCAAATAGCGCAAGAGTTGAGAACAAATCAGCATACTTTATATTATGGCTTAGCAGTCTCCAACTGCAGACAATTCTATTCCTAACAACAAATATCTCTTAAGAAAATATGTACTGACATACATACGCACGCGCGCGAGCACACATACACATATAGCATGAATGTGCATAGTGTAGTCATTTTACGTATCTAGAAAGTACCTCGATGTTGCTAAATATTTGCAATACGAATTTGAAAGAATATAAATTAATATATGCATAATACATGGCTATGCGGGTAAGTAGTCTGTCTCTTTGTACGGTGATACTGGCATCGGAAAACAAAATATTTCAGATAAGAGATTTTCTAAAGAAACAATGTTTCTCTCTCCCAGTGTAGAAAATCTAATCATAAGTTTGACGCGATACAAGTAATCTTATGCTTGATAATGATCATCCTGCATCTGACGCATGCAAGCCAATATCAATCATTGATCGATATTAAAATTAAGAGTAAAACGAGGTAATGCATAAACGTTAAGTACTTATTGTAAGTATTGGTATTGATGCTGAGTGTGGCGCATACGTTTCTCCTTCTGGTTTCTTCGCATAAATTTCTTGTTTAAAGTTGGCATTCTCTTCTTTATTATTATCATTATCGTATGGAGAAGCAGGCGTGGAGGCGTGCTGCGATTTACTTGGAAAACGAGAATCTCATGGAAATCCGGTTGATACCGTTTTTACCGTCGTTTACCACGACAACCGTTAAACCAGTCATGAACTTTCACGTGGTCGAAGGTTGAAAAACAAAAAGGAAGAAAGAACCGAAAGCTAGCGGTCGACAAATATTCGTCTGCATCACGCGTGCAGTCGAGTGATGCACTCAATGACTTGTTATACACGAGTATTATAATTTAATAGTAATAATTTAATAACGCCCTTTCGATACATTCTTATGCAATAGAAATCATATGCATGCTGTTGCATTCTCGTAACGCGTACATATATACATGAAGATTGCAATATAAATAGGTGCTAGTGATCACAAGAATGTCGATGGCTTTATTCGTAATGCAGTATAAACGCAGTCTAATCGATAGAACTGTTATCTGCAGTTTCAGGATACGTTGACATATTGACTTTTACAATTTTCCCTTTCCATTGGCTAGTAATTAAAAAAGGCTTGTCTCTCTACACGTACGTGCATATGTGTATGGCTCTGTGAAATACGACAAGAACAATTTTGTTCAGTAAACAGCATCAATAATTTGTGACTTTAGTCTGTGCGTGTTCGCATCCTTTGCTAGTTTATTCATGATTAATTTCATGAGAAAAGAGAAAAGAGAAAAGAGGAGAGAGGAGAGAGGAGAGAGGAGAGAGGAGAGAGGAGAGAGAATAGAAAACATTAGCGTGTTACATGATCCAAAGATTTGTTCGATAAGAATCGATACTCTATCGTAGGAACACGAGTTTGAAATTGTGAAAATCTCTTAAAGCAGGAACTCTCTTAAAGTCTTGGAAAAAGATAAAGAGAACATCCGTCTATGCCATCCTCTTGGTCTCTTTATAAAAATACTTTCTCGATTGAAAGTATAGTGTAAGGTGTTGATAACGCTCTAGTTGATCGTGCAAACAAAACATATTGAAATAAATAGCTCTGTGTTACATTTAAGTGTAACTTGCGAGATGTAATGCGTAATAGTGAGAGAGAGAGAGAGAGAGAGAGAGAGAGAGAGAGATGGGATGAAGGGGAGTGGGAGGGACAGATATAGAGATTAAGAGGATTTAGTATCAACCTTATCTCCCTTAATATCGACAGAAGGAGCTATCGTTGTCGCCTGCTGCTCATCCTTCGACACTGACCTCGTATCCTTCTTCGTATCCTCGTATTGATTGTTATAGAAAAGAGCCACTTGACCGTCGTTGGCCCTCTCCTCGGAAGACGCGTCGTCGTTGTCAGTCTGTCCAAGTAATTGCTCGATTTCTTTCTTGGACGCAGAATCGTCGTCCATCAAGATATAGTGACCGTTTGGTATCGAACCACTCGCCGCTCTGCTCAAGTCATCTGCATAGACATCCTCCAAGGATTGAATCTGAGAATTAGCGGCATGTACCTGTTGTACATGATGATTCTCGGGTTGTTCGATAGCAGCCAAAATGTCCTGCAATAATCCATTAGATAAGACTTGATCGTGCCTGATACTACCATCAGAGTTCTCCGTGCCAAGGCCACCGTCCGCAGCTTGAATTTGCAGAGTGTAGGTGCCTTTGGAGCCGTGAATTTGGAAGCCGTCGTTCCCCTCCGCAGTCAGACCCTGTGCGAGTGCAAGGGCTTCGCTGCCCTCCTGTGTCTTTAAAAATTGACTAGCATCGACTAGCTCATTGGAAGCCACTAAACTCTTTCCCTGGCCGTAACCCTGAGCCGTTAAACTCGCCGTAAGAGCCTCTGCGGATATTCCCTCCTCATTCTGATAATTGGAAGTTTCACTCGAGAGAACTTGAGGCACATGAACGATCTGCTGACTAGACGACGCAGAAGTAGGCGATGAAATAACATTGGAGATTCCGATGGAGGACGAGTGCACATGATCAATCGCACCCTCCGCTGCTTCGGATCCTCCATTTGAATGTTCAAATTGAACACCTATGGGATTGCCATAGCTGTCTTTCAAGTCTGTCTTTTGCTGTTCGTAATGTTGCAAGTCTAATTCGTTTACTGCGGGAGCAACGTACGGCGACGACGACGACGACGACGACGACGACGACAAACTCAGAGAGTTCGAAACGGAGGGGATCGCTGGAACACCGTAAAGGGAGCCCGTCGAATGATTTTCAATAGTTTGGAGCGGTCCGGAGGAGCTCTGGAAGCCACCGCCACAATCATTTCCGATTCCACTTGACAATGGAGCACTCACGGGTGTTCCATAGCTGGTTGGCAGATTGTGAGCGATGCCGTTATAAAGATTACTATGAAAACCGTTGGAGGATGAGATGAAAGAAGTGGCTGGTCCAAAGTTAGGGGCGCCATACGTCAATACAGGTGCCGGTGTATTAAAATCGGTAAAGCTCAATGGTGTGCCGTATTGCGCGTGAGGCGCCGCGATTGCCGAGTTGACAAAGTGATGATTCTTCCCGAAGGAAGCGGTGGAAAAGGAATTGGAAGATCCTGTCGACTGATGGAAGGAAATCGGTGCTGCAAAGTTCGGCAACTGTTGCTGGCCCAGATTCAGTGGAAGACCGTATGACTTTGGAGGTTTACCAAAGTCGAAAGGACGCACCGCCGGTGGCGGTAAGTACTTGTTGATCGTACTGAATAATCCAGGAGGAATTGGCTCTCGGAATTTCACGGGCTCACGGATTCTTGGAGGTACGAGGGCTCCGGAAATGGAGGGTGATGGCCCGTGCCTAAATGATAAATGCTGCGGCCTGTGATGAGGGGGAGTATTTTTGAAGAAGATTGAACCAAATGGATTGGGAGCCGAAGGATAAGGCGAACCGCGACTTGCCGGATACGGACCGTTTGGTGAATAAGAATTTGGTGCAGGAGCACTGTAAGAATCAGCAGGCAAAGGTATTACAGGTAGTGATGGTGGTGGTGGTGGTGGCGGCGGTGGTGGTGGTGGTGGTAGTCCATAACTGTCGGAGGGTCGATGATTTGGAAACTGTTGCAATGACAAATCATCCCCAGGGACAACGACGGATAGATCGTGAGCTCCACTGTTCTTGAAGGCCGTTGCCACTTGCAAGGAATTATCGGAATTCGAGTTAAAGTTGCTGGATCCACCGTCGAGAGAAAGTCCTTGGATATCCGAAGAAGTCAAGGCACCAGGAGTGGGCAAGAGTTCAAAGCCGACCGTTTTCACGATGGAAAGTGGTTGGACAACACCTGGCACGCCATAATCTAAATTAAGTCTTTGCGACGGCTCGTATTTCTGATGAGATTCGGCGAATACGGTCTTCTCGTATTTATTGGCTTTGTCGTGTTCGGTGTGTAGGGGCTCGTACTGTGGTAAGGGAGGTGGTGGCAGTCCATTGCTCTCCGATGACTTGGAAGACTCGTGAACCGAGGTCTTGAGATCCTGCGCTTCTGGATTATGAATCGGAGCACCATAAGAATCACTGGGAACGTTCGAGGATGTATGAGAGACATGAGTCTCGGCGTGATTAATTTGATAATTTCCCAGAGAAGAGGAGGATGACGATGACAATGGTAATGGTAATGATGGTGGTCCATAATTATCCAGGGACGGTGGTGGTGGTGGTGGTGGTAGTGCATCGTGTTGATTGGGTGCACCAGCGATTGGTTGCCATCCGTCGTATTTGATGTCAGGAGGAGTGGGTGGTGCAGGAATACCAGGTGGCGGAGGTGGTCCATAAAGATCGTTCGGCGGTCCATACTGATTATGAAGAACTTGCTGTTGCGGTGCAGCAACGGATAAAGATGCGACGGACAGTTCGTATTCCTCTTTGAGGGAATTAAAAGGTATCGCCGACAATTTCTTTGGCGGTGGCCCGTAAGCCTCGAGTGATATGGGTATGGGCGTACCGTGCCCTATCTTTGGAGGCCCATAACTGTCCGATGGGGAAGACGATACTATGAATTGAGGTTGCGCGAGTCCACTGAACTTGAGAGGAGGCGGGCCGTATTGAGGTTTTGGTGGTTTGAAGGATGCAAAGGAAAGTGGTAACGGTGGTGGTGGTGGTGGCCCGTAGCTTTGTTGCTTTGGCGGTGGACCATAATGAAGTTTTGCCGGTCCATAGAACGGTGGCGGTGGCCCGTAAGTTTGTTTGCCCGGTCCGAAATGCGTTTTTAAATGTCGCGGCGGACCAAATATCGAAGGCGGATGCTCCGCCGGCGGAGGCGGAAATATCGGGACAGGTCGATGATCCCCGGTTAATTCGGGCGGCCCATAAACCGGTGCTGGTCCCTTGAAGGTTCCTCCCAATGTTGATGTCCCGTAATCATCTGCCGGGGGTGATCCATAAACGTTGCTTATTCTATCGGCAGCCTTGACCTCCTCCTCCTTCTTCTTCTTTTCATCTACCGTGTCACTTGAAACTTGAGACGATTGATCCTTTGACGATTTGTTCAAGACCGCGTGTGCGCAGTGATCGATCAGCAATACGCATAGAAGCGCGATAGTTATCTAAAATCAAAAGATACGTATGAACTCTGGAGGAAAGCTAATGGATTTAATCCAATAAACTTTATCATCAAACAACATTGGCTGGACTTCTCAATCAAAAGAAAAGGAAAAGCGTGCCTACGAGAGCAAACGAATTAAAGATAGGGAGAGAGACGGTAGAGAAAAAGGAAGGGGCGAGTGATAATATATTGTGCATCTTCATACGAGGTCACGAAAGTCAGACATAGGTTAACTTTCTCGCGTCGAAGAGGAGAACATTCTCGAGACATTTCAGTTTCCAGGTGAATCGGAACTTCATGATCTAATTAGCTCATTAAGTGAATTACACCTACGGTTGGTTCATCGTATAAAAGTGGCTTAACATTACGCGCAACATCTCACACATTGGAGGCCGTGAGATTCGTTGGATTCGAGCCATGCGATTTCTAGCTGGTTTTTGCCAGGCTTTCCATGTGAAAATTATGTAAACTTTGAATTTACTCAGGACGCGTGTAAAATTCGTATGTTGGATAATTGCGTTTAAGAAAGAAGAAGAAGAAGAAGAAGAAGAAGAAGCGAGCGAATTGTCACGATATGTCGCCATAGCGTTAAAACCGTCGTAACGAAATTTCGTGCATGGGCGAGGGAATCTTCGCGAAATAGTTTGGCAATTAATTAGGAAAGAGGATTTTTGCAACAGACTGCAAAAAAGCTCACACGCGTACGTGTACGCTACTTTTTAATGAATATGGTTACTCGATAAATATTATTTTTGAGATGTAAAATTGTTCCTCGCGGGGAAAGATTATACGGACACAATGTGTGAATTTGTTGCAACATATTTACATCTTGTACATTACATTTGCTACGTTAATGAAACTTACTTACGCAAGATAACTTACGTAGGTAGTTTCAACGAGGTACATTGCGAAGCTTTTACTTTACTTTACTTCACTTTGCACATTCGATTAGCAAAGGTTATCATCGAATATACAATTTATAAGTCGAGTCGATAAATCAGTTAAGGTTACGTTAAAAATAAGATAGAAAGATTTCTCGAAGGAGGATGAAAAACGTAAAAGAGGATTTTCACTTTTTCTGAATAACGTAAAAATAATAATAGGATATCCTCTAGCGTGCGCTTTCCCATTCCGTGTGCTTCGAACAGACGAAGAAACTGAATGGAGAAGAGAAGAGAAGAGAGGAAGAAAATGACGAGAGAAATAAAAAAAGTCTTGCAACCTCGCCGTATGTCAACGCTGTCAGAAGGCAACGTCAAGTGCTCCGAAGTGGCACGTTGGCCGAGATGCACAAGGCTAACATAATAAACCGTACTTTCACCCGAGAAGGTCCACAAGAAGCAAGCAAGAAGAAGCATTCGCGATCCGCGAACCCATATTTGCCGTTTCCCATGTGTTCTCGGGTGCAGAACGTTCGCTCCTACTCGCGATCGGTGAACCTTAATAATCGGCGCGCGTCTAACAACATTGGATAAGAAGTTTACGGAATTCTAGTCTCCTCCAATCTCTGATCGAGCAAAAGAGGATAATCCAGGTAATTGTAGATCACTTCAAGGAATGGATAGGCTCGAGGAAAAAGCCTTATGCTCCATTTGTCATTATCAGAGTTTCGCTCGTAAACACAGTTTATTGGCACCGCGATTGCTCGCAATGCTTCGTATATTTCTTTATTTCCAACAGCCGCATAGATTATATAACACGATGCATACTACACACAGATGCACAGTAAAAAGAAAACTAACAAATCAAGTACACACACACACACACACACACATAAACTATTGAGAATAGACCGAACGTCATGCGATCGTGAAAGTTTAAGAAAGAAAAATGTCGTCTCATTAGTCCCAAAAGGTTTTAAAACCGCTTACTGCTATTGACTTTGAAATTTTCTCTCATGCACATGAACACTGACACATTCAAAGTATATGTGTGTGTGTGCATGCATATATACATAAAGAGAGAGAAAGAGAGTGAGAGAGAGAGAGAGAGAGAGAGAGAGAGAGAGAGAGAGAGGGAGAGAGGGAGAGAGGAAAAGAGGAGGAGTAACCTCAAGGAGAAAATCATGGAAAAGTGATTTTCAAACCAGCACAACATTGTAAAACATATTTATAACAATTCGTATATTAAAAAGTAGTTTTTTTTGTCAAAAAATAAGAAAAAAATATATATATATGTGTATATGGACTTTCTCCGATCGAAGGTGAAGGCCGCACTTACAGGTAGCTACAAGTAAGAATTTCCTGATTACCTACCTTGAACTTAGTCATGACACTGATACGTCCTGTTGAGTATGCACAATAAAACACAAATTATCCTGTGAATCAACACTTTGAAGAATACAGGAATAGAAATAATTTTCTTCGTATATATATCACCTCGTGCACACTGCGTTGAGATACGATAAATAATTAAGAAAAAAATAAAGAGAAGAAAGAGGGAGAGGATAAAAGGTAAAATGAAAGAACTACTGGCCAAAAAGTAAAAGTAAAAGTAAAAGTAAGAGTAAGAGTAAAAGGAGAAGTAAAAGTAAGAGTAAAGGTTCAAAAGAGTAAGAGTAAAATTAAATCAAAGTAAAGTAAAAAAAAAAAAAAAAGTCTTTTGGAATTAGAGGAAATCACGTATCGCTGTTCATCGCGGCACTCTCTTGTAGTTTCTGCAGGATTAAGAGAATTTATATGGCGCAAGCGCGTTAGCCCACGGGAGGGCCGCGGATACACTTAAAAAATGTCCAGACTTGTGTGAAGCTTCAGCTTATATAGACTCCGCGAGCAGAGTAGCATGGAGAAGTCGTGGATTAAGCCACCAGGTGAATCGTGGAATAAAGGGGGTCCGGGACCCACGAGTGTGGGGGAGGCAGGGATGGCACGGGAAGGGAAGGGAAAGGAAGGAAGAGAGGGTTGAGGGGAAAGGAAGAAAAAGAGGCGGGTAAGGCGAGGTGAGATGAGGTGAGTCGTGGTAAAGTCCAGGTAAGGCAAGGGGAGGGAAAGCAGTAGGCAAGAGAGAAGCAACGAGAGTGAGTAGGAATAAAGGAGAAAAGGTCGAGAGTGAAAGAGGGAGGGGGTCCTCCTCACACATCGTTTAAAAATTCTCTTTGTAGAGAAAGTAGGCTAGTTCTGTCTCTCAGGCTGGAAGATTCGACGAGAAGCAGGACGAAGATGCTCCGATACCCAAACGTATTTGAATCTTTGCCACTTTTTTTTCATTTTTCACTCTTTACCTTGATATATGCGTAACGATTACAATTACATCTCGTATTTTCTCTATTCGTATTATGTGTTGTGCATGCATGCACACACACACGCGCACACACGCACGTATCACCAACATCCTGTTTTGACATCCATTACCATAAGACTCGCTCGCGCTCAAGTGAGAATTTGCGTAAGAAATTGCAATAAAGCGTATCAAAGTACTGGTTAGCTACCAGTAGCTCGATCTTCCATTGGAAAGAATCAATGTAAAGAACGATGAGTTAAACATTGCATTGGGCAATTTCGAATTATCGAGTGAAGAATTCTTGTAAAGTTTTCTTGGGAAAATCATCGTGAAATCTAAGGTTTCTGCTTATTAAGATGTTTTTCATCTTTTACCAGCGGAATAGCAATTGCAGAAAGGTAGGTAGGTAGGTGGGTAGGTAGGTAGGTAGGTAGGTAGGTAGATAGGTAGGCAGGCAGGCGGACAAACAACTCGCAAAAGCCGCATGGAGGAGTAATAAAGTCTTAAACGTCGCTTTAAAGTCCGATTTGAAGCTCGAATAATATCAGCAATGTTCACGTCGGTAGCAATTGTAATTTTCTCCAGTGTACAATGAAAGAAAATAGCGGCCCATTTCTCAGACTTCCGCGAAAACTTCCATGCTCTATCAGTCAAAGAGAATTGTTCTGTGTTCTGTTCTGTTCTCTGTAAGAAGTCAATTGCCGCTTATTTGAAGAGATCCCGAGATTCGAGGATATAAAAATAAAATTTCACCGATTACCATTATAAAATTACCATTTGCTCCTTTCGCAGTTTTGCGATATAGCAATTAAAGAGAATCGAGTGTAATGCGCGTATAATGGATTAGCGCATAAAATCTGCTACAGAGAATAAAGTATAGCGTTTAGTTTTTGCGGGACATCCTCCGAGGCAGATGCAACTGAAACTTACGATACGATCCATTTGCAACAGAGAAATTTCAAATAAATTACTACATATACTCTCGTCAAACGGTATGATTTTTCTCGAAACACGTAAATTTATGATTTACGATTATAGCCGGAAACTGTAATAAAAGAAGCTGTGGAGGGAAAATGGTGCAGCCCAATTTTTTAACCGCTCGCAGATTATTACAGTTATGGACGGTTATGGACAAGCGGACACTGATGCGCCTGGGATGCATTTACTCAACCATATACAATACAATATAAATACGAATAGTATAATTTTTATAGATATAATTTATTTATGACATGTGCGTTAGGCGAACATGCATTTGCACTAAATAACAACGTTTTCAGTTGCATCGTGTGTCCATAGATTGCGTGTCCATAAAACAAATTTCAAGTGACATTTGCGTAATTCACGAATTCTCTCTGATATTTCGTTTGCCGGATACAGCACATGTAAATCGAAAATGTAAATTAATGCTTTTTTCCTTTTAAATGTAAAAAGTCTAAATCCTGTAAAAACAATGTAATATAGGCCTTTATATTCACCCTCTGTCTCAATGGAGAATTTACAACATCAACGATCAACAATGAAATTACTGCATTCTATTGCGTTTCAATCCTTTCTTTTACGGGAAGAATCTCTTCCTAATTGAAAATTTCATTTCACTTTCCGCTAATGATAAGTCTGTGCACTAATATAAATGCTTTGAAAGGTTATTTCACGATTATAATTCGATGCTGTCATCCAACACAACTTAATCTTTTATATTATTCCAATCGATTAATTTACAAAGAGTACATTGTTCTCTCTCTCTCTCATATGTACGCATACACCGATTTAATGAGAAAATTACAGATTAATAAGAAAATTAAGACTTTCTACGAATTTTTATTGAAAACTCTTTCATGTCTAAGGAAAATCAGGAAGAAAGAAAGTCATCCGTCATAGCGAGGATACATGGTCAAGGTGAATGCTCGATGAACATTAAAGTTTTAGGGTCACGTCGATCGGAATGCGCGCAGGTGCGGCAACAGCAGCATCTCAGGTGGAACTTTCTTCTTCTCCTTCCTTGAGGTCATCGATGCCGAAGGTCTAGAGAAATCATTGAACGAGATTTTTTTAAATTTCTATCATACGCACTCTCTCATCATCATTGTATAGATTATTCGGTGGATTTCTAAATATAATGAATCGAATGAAACTCATTACCCATTAAAGAATAAATGTGTGTGGTTGTCGCTTTAATTATTTAGGGTAATGTTGAATAGCATCGACCAACATCGATAACGCAAAATCTGGCGAATTTCGCCAAGTGCCAATCCGTGTCATTTATCATTGGTTGCTGGTTTGTTGCACCTGATCTCCCCTTGCTAAATGAGCCGAACGTCCGGCGATTGGTGTACAGTACAGCTGCTCCGACTGGCAGCTATTCACAAGCATTCTACTTCAACCAATGCTTCATCTATACTCTCGCAGAGAGATTAAGTCATCAGTCATAACACTCAACGTACTTCCTTCCGTGTCCTTTCCCCCACTGACCCTTCTCAATCTCTCTATAACCCCACACCCCTTAGCTACACCCCCAACTCCCATGTACAATCTTATTTATAAAAAAAAAAAAATAAGAGAAAGATTCTCTTAGCTAGAGATTCTGGAAAAATATCGAAAAGGATGGATCGGATTTGATTTGATACGCATGCATTTTATCATCCGCATTGTGAGAAGGAGATGATCAACCTTTTCCATTCACGCGATCTATTAAACTTCCGCCGCTACCACAGCCGCAGCCACAGCCGCAGTTGCAGCCGCCGTCGCCATTGTAACGGTTATTCCGCTTACGCGATGCTCACTTTCTCTCATTCACGTGATGCAGCTTACGTTTATATGCAGCTGCAAGATCACGTGGACTCGCGTCTACTTCGCGAGTTTCTAACTAAACACGCCAAAGGAATAGAAATAGGAATCAGGAATAAGAAAATCCAGATACGATCCATCGATTCGTTTGTCACTTGATTTTTCTTCGCCTTTCCAGAGCTACCTGTTTTAATTTTTGTTCTCTCAAGTTCTTTTTCGCGCAGTCATGCAGAATTCTCGAGAGAAGGAGGAAAAAGTCGAACGAGTTCTACATTGATTTCAACGGATAATCCGTTAAATATATCGTTAAATAGATTCTAGCCAAGTTGTTGGCTTTTCCCAACGTGACCGACGTGACCGTCGTCAACGGGGTATACGGTATATCAGGTAATGACGCGGGCGTGAAATTGGTTTGATGGCGACCATTATCGGAGAAAGTTTACAGCGTTCATGTTTTACCGGAGTTTATCATCTAAACCCTCCTCTCGCCTTACCTCTCTAGCCCTCTAACTACGTAGCATCTACTGCGAATCCGGTTCTTCCAGGTACATGGATAACTCGCAAGAATTGAACCGATTAACAATAAGAGCAAAGCTCTACCTACCTTTTCTCTACCGGGTGGAGAATCGATGCTTCGCGAATACATAACGCCGCATAACGTAATTATATGCCTCTAATGAAATTGAAATCGAATCTAAAACATTTTACGTTCATCCGTGTATCAAGATGGAAAGTTTGGAATGCGGCAGCTAGGAGAAATGGCTCTTCTTCATTTTCTCTTCCTTTTTTCATTTTTCTCTTTCCTCTTCCTCCCTTTCACATAAGTACCATTAATTAATCTCTGCGCGTAGTTGTATCTCAATGAGAGAATATACTTTTCTCGCATACTCCACATCCACGCATTCGTATCCCCAGTGTTTTTAGGCTCTCTTAAGCCAATAGCAATTTTCTTTCGTGTGTCTCGGATCTATAATTTCGTCATCCACTTAAAATCTCTGACTCCTCGTATATTCGATTTCCTTCATGAAAGTATCGGCGTTCTACACCTCAGGCAACTGAGGTAAAGACACGTGTCCGACCAATCAAGTTTTTCTCTTTTTTTTATTCTTCTTTCTAACGAATGATGAATTTCTAAAATATAAATCTGAACTCCACTAAATAATCTCACATATTCTTATTTAGAGATAGTAATGCGCAAACTTATGCATAGCTATAAAAATTATTCACACTAATTACTCATTGCGAAGTAGCGATTATTAAAATGAATTGATCATTTGTCTAAATGTGGACGCGCATGTGCGTGTAAAAGAGAGAGAGAGAGAGAGAGAGAGAAATTCCTTGAAGCAGATTCAACACATGGACCGTGAGGAACGTGTTGACCGCCCGGCTATTCGGAGATAGATAGGTCATTAACATACATTCCTACGGAACTTCATCTTCACGGCTGTTCATTTGGTGTACACTTTCTCCAGAGACTGAATTCCAAACGTGGGATCCCCAACGTCCTCTTTAACATGTCGTTTACATAAACCCGCATAGAGTCTAATATGAGAAACTACGTGATATAATACTATGCATGTATACAAGATCACTTTATTGGTAGAAAGAGAGAGAGAGAGAGAGAGAGGATAGAAAATTATATTGTTTTCAGTTATTTTGAAGAAAAATTTGCAAATTGCGACTTCTCTACTGTACGTTTTAATGATCATCGCTATCCTGCATAAGAGTCGTCGTGGTGCAAGTTCAAGCGGCAAGGACGCTTTCACGACACTCACCGTAAACTTAAGGTTAATGTCGTTCCGTCAAGATTGTCTTTCCTGAATACTCGCTCTTTATTTTCGCAAACTTTAATTTCTCCATTTAATTTTTTGTTAAGTAGAAAGAGTTTATTTTTTTTACAATTTTTTTTAATTCTCATTTTAGCACATGTAAGGAAAGAAACATATTCCACGGCAATATTCTTCGCGTATAATTAGTTGAGATAGCTCTTGGAAGAGAAAAAGGAGAGTCTTAAAATTGTCCTACGTTACGAATTCTCAAGTTTCTCCGGCAGGAACAGGTAGCGTTGGGATAAAAATAAATAGGAAGAATAGTTAGCGGAGACGCGTAAATCAGGAAAGAGGAATCTTTTCTTGAAATATCTAATAAGAAAGATGAAAAACATTAGGGCTGATTAAACCGATCACTCGAATGGCCAAGCAATCGCGACTGAAATCGGGCTCTTCGAGAGCCTCGATATCATTTCAATACACTAACGTGATTCATCGCTGAAATATTCTCACGTACAATATTTCTTTGTATAATTCAATAAGAATGATTCACAATGTTCCACGCAATTTCATAAAGAAGACATTATAAGAACTGTATCTGTATCGCTATTTCAATGTACTACGAGTAGTGCGAGAACGTAGAAGCGCGCTATTATGCGTGTAACTATGTAGATAAGTAGGTAGATGATGTAAATGGGAAATGTGTCGATTGGGAGAAAATCGCAGTCGGAATCGCAATCGTATGGTCGAGCAACTAAAAATGAAAAAAAAAAAAAAAAAAAAAAATGCAGAATATGGAGGAAGACGTACTCGTCTCGTGACGCGCAGACACAGGCGCACATATATAAATTGAAGAGAGGCCGGAAAGAAGAAGAGCTCCCGCAAAGACGCGCACGATAAAACATCCGACGTATCCGCGGAATTTCGTATTAGAGAAATCCCTTGTGTGTTTCCTTGTTCGCTTCGAGCCGAGTCGTCGAGTCGAGTCGAGTCGAGCAGCCGCCACGTTGTAAACTTTCGAAAGACTTGCTTTTGTCTTTCTCCCGGTATCACCTTGAATCTTGACAATCGGTACCTCTCTTTTCCTCCTCTATGCATTTCAATGATGCATCATCCCCTTATCCATGTACAAGTACCGATGACGTATTCCACCACTTGACCAACTCGACGTTCTCATTAAATTCCCCTTAAAATTATAGACTCGGCTCTCCCTCTCCTCTCGTGACTTTTCGTAAGATTCAAATTATTCGCTCCTCGTGTTTGGACCACTTTCCGCTATAAGCGATACAATCCCCACACATTCACTCGCTACGAAAAGTAGTAGTCAGTCTCCTGCTGCTGACACACTCCCCGAGGCCCTTCTGCGACCGACATTCCACTTTGGACAGCAACAATTTTTCGCTCGTTCGACTTATTCTCATTTTTGCAAATCGAACGAGCGACGACGAATCGAATCCTGCTCACGGGGAGCCGAGTTTCGATGATCATTTCATTCGTTATTTTTCGTATAACGCCTGGAGATGACGGATATCACGGAAATCAGGGAAATCACGGAAAAGTGATTCATTGCTAGATTTACTCATAATCAGTGATTGTGAAATCGGAGATTAACTGTAATATGTATAGCTCTAATCGAAGTGCCGTCAAGTAGCTAAAAGCGAGTAGCGTTAACGAACCGGTAACCCCGTTATTAGCTCCTTTCTGTCTACAACCGATTAAACTCGTTTCGGTGCTAATAAAAGAGCGGTTCTGCTCGTGCTCTATATTATAACGATTGCTTCTCAATTCCTTTCACCAAACAACGATTAACAAGGACAAGAAAAAATGTAATAACAGCAGCTAGATAGAGAGAAGAATATTATAGGCAAGAGAAGCCAAGAGAGCTCACCACAGAAACACTGTACAGTTCATTGTGGAAGAAGATGCAGTTAAGCTGCTGGATTAGCTTATAGTTTCAATGGGGGAAAAACGGAAACTGTACCCCTGGGTTCTCTTAACCGCAAAATTCATTAGTCTGCCTCCTGATTTCCGCCACTGCGTCATACCAAAGACACGAAACTTTTAAAATTGGAGAAAGTAGAGGTTCTTCTTCTCGATTTCTTATCGATTGAATGTGCAAAGTTTGACATCGATTATACTTGATTTACATCTCATAATAATATCATACAACCTATAATGTACATTAGAGCTCTTTCGATAACTCCTATCGTACACAAGCACGATGAAAAAGACCAGTTGCACTGTTCTTTAACCTTTCTTCGCATCCTTCAAAATTTTTGTCAAATCCAGACACACGGGATAGAGAAAATCCACTAAAAGTTGGGAATTCCATCAGCTTCCGCTGTGGAGAAATTGCATTTTTCCCTTAGGGAAACTTCAATCACTGTGGTCGTTACTAGGAAGCAATCTTCAGATTGCAGGAATACTCTCGTCACGAGATAGGTGCATGACTTTAAAAATATTTCGTAAAATTATTAAATGTACATTTGACAAATCAGATGAATCTGATAATGCTTCGTTCAATTAATTAAGGAAAGAAAAAATAGTCATTTAAGCAGAGACATTTTTTGTTTCGATCAAAAGTCCATTTAAAGTCCAAAACTCATGTGAAGCACATGTGGATTGCAAGGTGGTATGGCTTAGCTTATTTTCTCTCGGTAGACTATAGAGATAGAGATGGACAGTTTTTCTCTCGTATCCGTCTTCGTTTTCCGTCTTCCAAAGAATTTTATCAGTCTGCGCGTTGGATAGCTCGCGCTTCGTAAAGTTATAAGAGGAGACCGCGCACCATAAGACCAACTGGAGAGAGATACGATAAGACAAGGCAAGACAAGACAAGACAAGGCAAGACAAGACAAGACAAGACAAGACAAGACAGGGCAGGACAAGTTAGGACAAGAGAAGAGAGGAAAGGATAGGAAGATTGGTGTGGAGAGTTCGTCCGTCACTACAGTGAAATTCCGTTGGCAATCTCTAAAGGAATCTTTGGTATCTCGGTAGCTTCTGCTACAGCATCCGGAGAAGCTTCTATCCAGAGACAGCAACATCATCCCTCCTCCTTCTCAATTGCTTATAAGATACAGCTTAGGTTAAATTACGTGACATATAGATTATACAACGGACGTTCATCCCTCGTCGACTCTTCTAGCCGAATGTCTTGCCTATCACAACCTACCACAAACCTCTGATCAAACTATAGAAATAGTTTCATTAATATAGAAAAAAATAATTTAGAAAAAAAATAAAACTGCATCCCTTGGATTAAACTTTCAGATTACATTGTCAAATTCTAAGAGTTGAACTTTCTCCCTGTTAGAGAAGATAGATTTTCAGCTGTAATTTTAGGAGGCTCGAAGCAATCGAATCGATTGATCAAGGCCAAAAATACTGAAGACTCGCATCGCGGTATTAGTAGTAGGAGCAGAACCGACCCTGAAGAGGAAGAGGAAGAGGAAGAGGAACAGGAGCAACGGCGGCAGCAGAAGCAGAGAAGAAACTGTTTCGAGGTCGAGAAAGTTGATGTCCGAACTTTCGTAAACGGACCTCTTTGCTTCTTTCTTCTACTTGCGATTTCTTCTTTTTATTTTAGCGACTCTTCTTCTTTTCGCGATATCTCGCTTTTCCAGATTATACTCGAGACACTTGATTTTCTTTCATTTTTCATTATCCCTCGCATTAAATGTCACATTAATCATCGACAGTTTGGAAAGGAAAAAACTTTGTTGAAATATTTCTCATCCAGCGATACGTCATCCTAGTTATTATCGTTAAAAATCAACGCGATACAATTAATTAATTCTAATCGCGTCAGGGAGGCACAGCTTGCGAACGACACCAACAATCCAAGTTATTGCAGTCTGGTATACGTGACCGTGTGGACCGGTAATAAAATTTGCATTAATCGTCCTCTACGGTAAAGAACGCGAGAAATTCGAATGTGTGCCGAGAAGCGGTACGGAAATGAGGAGAAAAAAAGAAAGTTTATTGTACCCGACAGAAAAATTCCTCGTCCAACCTCGGTGCTTGTACACATACGCGTGACGTGTAAAACATTAAATAAATTTTTTCTCTTCTTCCACATTGTCGTTTTCTTTTCTTTTTACATGTTTTATATCTCTTATCGGAATCTTATTGTTCGATCGCTTCTCACTTAACTCACGCGCATGCCAACGCAAAGATAAAGGAAACTTGTTTATATAACGAAAAACCATTTCTCTGGATCTTCAGTAATGACTTAACTAGCATTCAAGAAGAAAAACACCTATATAACCAATAAGAATTATCAAGAAATTATCTACTTTTCTATAACGATCCTACGCGAGAGAGCACAGGAATAAAAGCTCGGTTGATTCTACTTGGAAGGAAGTAGCTAAAACAAATGGGCGACAGTGGTAACTAATTAACTAAATGATCGTGTGTGCGAGTGTATGTGTGCGCGTGTGTGTATTTTAGGAGGTAATGGCAAAATACCTTGGAATCTTTTATCAAGGGATTCCCGTTCGTGCTTAAAATACATTTCGAATATTGATACACGAAAGAAGAAATATTGATATCCGTGGTATCTTTTAGATTTTCTAAAATCCCACTTACAATTGGCATCAAATCAAAAGCATATCGATAAGATCGATGAAAGCATCGAAGGTGCGCAGAATGATACCAAAGTCTCCGGGATAATCTCAAATGTAAATGACACTGCACAAGAGAAATCGAACGAAGAAAGAGACAAAAGCAATCCCGATGGCTGCTTAACTTCGTACCTCCGAGAGAAAAAATATGAGGTAAAGAATCCAAAAAGGCAATTCCTCCTGAGTTTATTACCAGATTTAGAGAGCATGAGTGATAATCAAATGAGATTATTTCGTCGAAAAGTTTCAATATTGATAAGTGAAATTTTACTAGATTCCAATAAATCAAAGAATGTAAAATAAAATAATTACTATTGAGAGAGAGAGAGAGAGAGAGAGAGAGAGAGAGAGGAAGGGAGGGATACTAATAAAAAACAATTGAAGAAAATTACAATAAGTAAATGTAAATTGCGTGATAAGAGACACATCCCATGGGAGGGCAAGCAACTTATTTCAGCGTTACAAGCTCCAGTTAAAAAACCACAGGGATGTCGAGTTTTATTTATGAACTGTTTGCGGTAGTGCAATTTACGAGTAGAATCGGAAAACTATATACACTCAGGTGACAGCTGGTATAAAACACAGCGCTTGAAAGCACATGCAGGTTACGAAAGAGATAAAGGGGGAAGAGAAGAGCGAGTGTGAGAGAGTATCGATAATTATACGAAATTTTTTCAAATATCAAAGCTGCTTTAATTTCTCAAAATGATTACTTAAGGAAATGGAAAAAAAAAGGAGGAAAGAGAAATAAGAATTGTGCGAGAGAGAATTTCTCTCGCGGAGGTCACCACGGTCTGGCCCGTCTCCAAATATACTCTACAAGCTTTTTCTATTTTACCCCCTTATTTTTCCGTTCGTCTGATTTATCGTTTTATTGTACTGCTTGCTCTCCGACGACACGTGCATCAACTCGGTTCCTTCTTCCTGTTTCGTCTCTCTCTCTCTCTCTCTCTAAACTCTTTTTCTTTTCTTTACTCTCTTCATTTATTCTCATTCTTATGATTGTTTTTCTTCCATTTGCTCATTTAATCTCCGATCACGATTCTTTCTCTCCATTTTTGTCAATTGTACGAGAAAAAAATAAAAGTAAAGACAAACGTATGACAATTAATTCGAGATATTCTTACCATGAAATGATATGCACGCAGTTACGGTAGTAGCGCTGAAGCTTATCGGAAGAAATATGGTTATTTTCTGCGCCAACAAAAGTTGCTGGATACGTGACCGAGCTTTAAAACTTGCAGAACTACCATGGTGGTCCAACTGTGTTCGGGAGAGAGGCCAGATGGTTCTCGTGTAATTGAAACCAATTCCGAAACAATTTCATGTTTACTCGGGCACAGTTAAATTACTTGGAGAATTATGCCACTTAGAGATTGTTTGCTATTAATTAATTACTCGCTAATCACTATTACCATTGCTGTTACATACTAATATTTTAACTCGTAATGCATTAAAACTAATACGTTGTAATAAATAACGGAAAGACTTCTCTTTCCGCATGGGAAAGAGATATATACTCAAGAGTAATTATCATCAATCATGAGCATTTGTAGCTATTTGTAGTTTTAGCGCAAATGTCGCGAGAACAATGTTTTATTTATTAGATTACGAATATTTGGGAATACTCGAGAATCGAAGAAAATGACGAGCTCTCTTCGGCAGATCGTCAGACGAATCGGGCAATTGGACAAATGCAGACGAATTTCAGAGATTTCTCTTTTGAGAGATTTTCGACCAATTTACATTATATATATATATTGCAATTGTATGTAAATTAATCATGATTCATGTGAAAAATAAACGGAGCGCTCGAGAGAATACTCACTCGAGGACAGCGAAAGGTGCGCGGATAATAAAAGGCATAAGAGTGTGAATGTTTGTGTGTGTGTGTGTGTGTGCGTGCGCTCGTATATCTCTTTGTAATAAACTCTCCGCTCTGGTCCTTCAAGGCTGCACATGTGGTACTTATGGCCCGTCAGCCTTAATTACTGGGATAATTATTCCCAGTGAAAATCCAGCCCAACTATACAGCCCTACTACACTCTGCACAGCTCCCTCTTGACTGCCGGTCATTCTTGGACACGAAATCTATGAGGTTCCTCCTATTTCGACCCTCCACTACTTTACCTTTGAAATTCAAAGCTAAGCCCACATAACCGCCCTATCGCCAATCGAGAATTCCATTGTTACTTGGCACACGTCACGTAACTCTATACGGGACTAATTTTCAATTTTGCCTTGCGTTCAATTTTACGTTCTGAAAAATGTATCGAGTTGTCCAATGCAGCTCTAATTAAATCTTAAGGGACAGCTCAATATTGACAAAGATAAGACGCGCGACGTATTGGCGGTCGCATCGCACCACACGCATGACCTGTCGTCATCGTCGTCTTCGTCGTCTTGTGGTCGTCTTCGTCGTCCTCTAGCTGGACTCGTGCCAAAACCGAAACATCAGGTTTCAACCTACTTAGAGCTTAATGTTGTCACTAGCAGATGCAACATAGATCCCCTATTTGGTCAACTTAACGCTGCATATCCTAATTGAGAGAGAAATGGAGAGAGAGAGATTTTATTGAATATTGTTGCAAATTTGCTGACGATTAAAAATTACATCGTTGTTTATAGAAAAAACGAATAAAACGATTAGTATCACTCTCGTTACAGATCGATATTTGATAATCTAAATTCACGATACTTTCCCATTTTGTCATTTCGGACGTTAACCCCTCCAATTATTGATCCGAGTCAAATATAGAATAAAATCTTATTATGATTTACTTTCTAGACTTGCAGAGACATATTAATAGGTTTTTCTGCTAAAAGAGATATTTATACAACAATTGAATATGTTAAAGAAATAAATATAAGGAAGAAGAGTGAAGAAAAGTTAGAAGAGAGGGAGGAAGTCTAAAACTCTCGTTACATCTACGCAAAGCGTATCGAGTAGTTCCAAATGTAAAAGAACTCACTTTGGTTCCCTTTTCCTCTTCTTCTTCTTCTTCTTCTTTTATTCCTTACCTCTCCTTTATGAGCCCTAGCGCCAGCCCTCTTGCAAGAGCGCCGCGGCACCGGTATCGTCAAGTCACACTATACCGCTTCCGCCTCTCGTCCTCGAAATTGCATTTCACCCCACTGTCGTGGCTCGTTTGCTCAAATGCGCCAAGCTTTTCGGAAGCGCTTTAATTCCAAGGCGCGCGGCATGCTTCTATTAATTCGAATTACGGCCAGGCTTCGCTTTAAAGCTCCCACTACCCCTCCACCCCTCTCTCATCGCCCTGAGCACAATCTCACACACAGAAACAGACACGCATGCTCTTCTTTCTCCATGCTACTGCTTTTTAAGAGTTTACTACGTCCAATATGGTGCTTTTCTTTCATCGTTAACAAAATCTCTTCTTTTTTTTTTTTTTTTTATCAAAAATAATAATACCAAATAAAGTAAAAGTAGAAACCACCGTGACTGCCAATATATGGCAAAAAGCACGACGAATAGATATAATGTATCAAACCATACATATTTTTCTTTGTATTTAAACTGAAAAACTGGAATTTATAGTGAATTCTATCCGAGTATCTGAATCAATAAAAATAATCAATGAAGGAGGTGCGTCCATGTGTCCAGACGAATGAAAATATCTTCTGAATCTATCTGGTCTTTTAATGAAACTACAGATAAAATGCATTTTAAAATGCATTTCATTGAGTAATATTAGTTATTCTATAGTGTACACGGAAAGAAAACTAGGCAAATATTGACGCAAAATGGTGCGTCGTTTCAACGGTTTTACGCGATAACACGTAATGCGCAAAACCTCTTCTCTCTCTCCTGGGCATCATTCTGGCTAGAAGAACGCGACTCATAAATCCGTCCTACACCGGTGAAACCTCCGTTCATGCTTCCTCCCTCTACCCCTCTAACGCCTCTAGCCAGCCAGCCAGCCTTTCTACCCTTCCTCTTTTCTCTCTGCAGGGGGTTTATAGCTAATAAACGCAAATACCTAGAGCGCTGCTTATGCCCGAGATACATAAAATATTGATACACATTAACTGTCAAAGCAATACCAACGTCAACGAAACTGCTTGGTAGCGCAAGTACCATGCTGAATAACGATTTTAATAGCTAACCGTGTACGTGTACGGCTAACGAATACTACTTATCTCAAAGTGAGAAATCTTAGAAAAATAGTAATCTTAATACAAAGATAAGTAATCCACGGATATGTATATGCGAATAAACATATTCAAGCAAAAAGGAAAAAATCATAAGGTGCATTTTTACTTGAGAGAATCAAAGACAGAAAAGTGTACAAACCTTTCCCTCAGCGTCTTCCCTCTCCCTCTCTTTCTTTCTTTAATTAATAAGCTAATTAATAATTAGCTTACCTCTCTGATGATCTTGCAACCCCTTACAATGCCGATGTGGGAAAATAAAGCACATAATAAATCTTCCACAACACTTTTATCTAAATTTCCAATATACCTGAAAAGAAACAAGAGTATATATCTAATCTAACAAAAATTATGAAATTTTTATCGAATCCAGTGAAAAAGATCAATAAAAAATCAATCCTTAAAATTTACCGGAGAAACTCCTTTGGAGTATGTAATTCTTTTTTTTTTTTTTCGAACTTAGCAATAATTATGTATAATCTTTAATTAATCTATAATTTAATATGCATGATCATAATAATCATATTGATAGTGATTTAAAATTTATATTGAAATCTTACAAGTAGATTTGATCCCTGTAACCGCAGCATCGAGTATCACATAAATAGATACGTGCCAAAAGCCGTATATCCAATTGGCGAATTAGAGCGGAAATAGGCAAAAATCCAAATTTCCAACGCACAGTGAAAACTCTTGGCATACGTGTAAATAAATTTGAAGATTCGAAATTATATATATCTGAAACTTCATCCCCGATTTTAGCGGATTATAAGCATTAAAAAGAATATTAGAAAAACGTGAAAAAGTGCATGTATAAGAACACACAACGTACGCACATGCAATAAATATGCATGTATACTTATATATGCATTTGCTTAGTTGCCATTTTACCGTAATATTCTGAGATGATAAAAGGTCAGAGGTAAAAATGTTATTGAACAAACATCTGTGTTTATCGCATGTCTTCCGCTAACGCACCAAAGTTTTCGTTTAATCTCAAAATAAATTCTTTTTCTTAAATTTTATTATACATAACTCATATTATGCAAATACGATTTAAAAAATAAGAGAGAGAATATATAAATACACATATATATATATATATATATATATATGTATATATAAAATAGAATATATATACAACCTTGTAAGACTTACAAAGTTTTCGATGTTATTTCGTTCGTCATGATGTCTCTGGCCTCACTGGCAATACGACAGCAAACCACCAGTTATATAAAGTCATTTTATTTAAATATACCTTTATCCACAAGGAGAGTTTAAAGCATATAATAGTCCTATGAGCGCGAAAGGGGACCAATAAATATGTAGAACAGAGTCTTATAAATTTTATATAGACCAAAAGCATAAGCCGTAATACAATGAATAAAATTCATAAATTGTAATTGCTATATAATCTTTGATACTACACAACTTTTGACTAAATGATACAGTTAGTACCACAGTGGTAAAATTGAGCAAACAAGAGTGAAAGAACTTGGAGAGACTCGAGAACCATGAAGTATCGCTAAAAACTTTAGTTTTGCGAAAATAATAAATCATCTTGAAATTCGCTTAAGCTGACAGGCATGTAGTTTTACGAGAACCTGCACGCAAAATGCAAAACAGTAGTAAGAGACCGGTGGGCTTGCATTGCAATTAATTAACGTTTCGTGATATTCGTGCATATTATATATTAAGCTCAGGGAACGAAAAATGTATAATGACTTAAACACACGTTATATAAAAGAATATATATTTTGATTTATCAAAATACTCAAAAAGGATTGGAAATATTTCATGAAACAATGAATATTTCTATTACAAGTTATTAATAATATGTAGTTAAATTTTACCTTCGTAGATAACATTTGTACAATCACAAGTATACTTAAATAACAATGAAATAAAGTAAGAATTTATCTTTTTATTAAATATAATATTGTATTTAAGGAGAAAAATTTGTGTGTGAGGATGATCTTATTAGCATGATTCACTAGACTAAATAATAAATTTGAGAAATCTTTTTAAAAAATGAACATAGAATGGTTTCTTTGCATAGGTGTATTATCATGATTCGGCCAATCACAATCTTTATATTTTATTTTTAATTTAATATTTAATTCAAGTGTTTTCGCACAAAACCTGTTTTCGGAGGTGGACCAATTGGTTTGTTTGACATAGGTGCTGTTGGATCTACTCCGATCATTGATGGTGATGTTGTAATATCATATTTACGAGATGAAGTTTCAGATAAGAAGTTTGTAGATGACGAGTTAGAAACTCTTTCAATCGACAAAGTATTCTGAGGCAATTGAGCGTCTGCTTGAATACCCATATGTCCATAAATCTCTTTTAGGATCATTAGTATGGTATCCTCAGATTCCCTTGAAAGAAAAGAGAAGTTTTAGAGAAGACCGAAATAATATTATGCTTTATATAATTTTTAACCTACCAATAACAAACGTGGCTTGTTAAAGCAGAAAGGTAATTAGTAATACATTCAAATGGTGCTTCCTGAAGTACGTAATCGATTCTTCGACCACCATTTAGTTTGCCTACTTTAAAATCAGCACCGCCATCGTCATTACTTTGATTTTCCGGCACATCTGGTGATTGTTGTAATTGTTCTTCAACAACTTTATCAATTTCTCTTTCAAGATTATCCGTCTTATGAAACATAGCCAATTGATAAACAGAATTCCATGTATTTCGTACTGAATCTAATAATTTCTGTTTTAAATCTGCACCAACCCTGGCCATCGTTTCTTTCAATTCTTAAATGTAATAGGAGTTCAAATGATATTTAGAACTACAGTACGTATCACAAACAAAAAACTAAATTGTAAATTAATCTACTTACCCAAATGCATCCTTTTCCGACCTTTATGGTGCGGTATTAACATTGGTCGATATTTATGTGCATCAGGATTAATAAGTGATTCTACTCTATATGCTACTGGGTCGAATGGATGGAACATATTAAAGAAAGCTGGACACGTGGGCAGGGCAAAATCCTCACCCAATGTGTCAATACCACGAACTGTTACAAACATCCCAATAGGACTACCCAGAGCGAAGAAGGCACGCGGGTGGAAATTTAATTGCGGATAATTTATAAACGGCTGTCCTGTCCCTGCAGCGCCCATTACATAACTGACTCTTTTACTAAGCCGTCTTTTGAGAACGGGTGCCGGTAATGGTTTGATAGATCTAGAATTTCCGTCCTTCTGAAATGCATTATGTTAAATTAATCTTTATAATAATTCCACTACGATACAATTCGAGATACAACATATGAAGTACGATACAAACATTTGTTTCGTTTAATTTATTATTAATGCTGTTTTCAATGTTTGAACATTTTTTTGGTGCTTGCGAGAGCTTAACAGATTCATCATTTTCATCTTCCTAATTGCGAGAAAAACAATGTATATTTCAACAAATTTAAATAATTTAATTATATACATTCACATATTGTACAATACGTACAGTTCTTTCCATCGTTTCTTCAACCGTGCGATTTTCGTTATTGCACTCCTCGAGCATAACTTTTTGATGGCATAAAAGATCAAATAATATTAAGCTTCCCAATGAATGACCACCTAAATAAACTCCTCCTTCAAAATGTGGATTTCTTTCCTTAAAACGAGTAAACAACTTATTCATCTCTGATCCTACAGTTTCCATTATTGTTTGACAATAAATCGGACTTGTGTAGAAAAGAATGTCCAACAGAGTATCATTGGTGAAATGACGTAGTCCTGGTATACTTTCCAAAGTTATAGCTTTTAATTTCTTATCTATTCCAGTGGCTTCTGAATGAAGAGTCGTATGCCAGGATATAGGTAAAACTTCGATCCTATTAACAATTCTTTGATCGCAAGCTGTTCGGTAATGGGATTGTATCAACTGTAAAGATATACTTCGAAACTCATCAACTGAAATCGAAATAAAGAAAACTGTTCAGACACAAGAAATGCAAATTAAGTGCAAGAAAAAGAAGTAAGATTACAGACCAACTTCTTCCACTGTTCTAAATTTTAAGTCACACACGCTTCCTATGCCATGAACCATGAATAAAAGATGATCTACTTTTTCAGGCTCCCCGTCATCTATCGAAAATTCATCAACTCCTCTTTTCACCACTCTTGCTTTAGTAGCTGTACCCTGTAAATATGTACTGTCCTCTGAGCCCTGTAGACATTACATTTAACATTTCAAACAGAACCATGCGTGCAACACTTTATTAATCGCTATGCATACAATTTATAAGCTGCAGTTTTAAGGAATAAGAAAAAACTATATATTACAGAAAACAACATTACACGACAGAAATACCAATTGTATTAAAAGTACATGCATTAAACGAAATACAATGCAATGCAATACAACTTACTGTATTATTCCCCCAGCTAGTTGAAACCTCAGGCGTAGTTGTCTGAGAATAATGCGCCTGAACGGTAGAACTATGAAATATAATATATTCTCCATTACTCAAATCAACTCTTTTATTCCAAATATTTAACGAACAAGCTTGCTTGTATTCTTCTTCGAGTTTTGTAGCAATGCTTTCCTCATAGGGAACATATCTAGACTCGGTAGAGGCTTTATAAAACCAAGAGCATCTACGAACTTCTGTTTCTGGGCCTGCCCAATAAACAGGCGTTCTTTCACGTCTGAGTATATTTACATCGTATCGTCCTCCATCGGTTCCTACTGTTGTTTCAGTAGTAATTTCGCTAGAATTATACACTTCCTCAAGAGCAAAACTGTCTTGCATAGAAAAAGGAAGCCATAAGATATTATTCTCCACTTCCTTACGGTAAAACCAGTGGTTATAAACGGGTCTGTACTGCATTCGTTTGTCGGATATAGTTGTAGTCTAAAAGTAAAAGTTCATAGGATGATGATTAATCTATTAAACTAATATAGAAGAAAAACCTCCACTTCTCCCTAAATTTTAATTATAAAAAATATTATAGTTTATTCACCAAATTCTGATGATAAGAAGGAACAGTACTTGGAGAATTATAATCGACCTTTGAATTTATCGACATTTGAACATTTGGATTTAATGTTGCTGATCCAGATGGTTCAGGTACTTCTGTTGTCATTACAGTAGAAAATGGAAGTAATGCTGCTGCTGCTGCTTCTGAATTATTTTGTGTAAAACCATAAGTATTCGATGGAGACGGCAGTACACCACAATCCGTTTGATAAAAACTTGACGAAATCGAAGGAATATTATCGTCGTTGTTGTTGTTGTTGATATTATTATTATTATTATTATTATAACAAGCTATTGAAGCACTCTCAAAATGTGCAGGATTATAAAATTGCGGAACTTGAGGTACCGAAAAACCGCAATTGTTCTCATTAAAATTAGGAAAGTTTTTTATGGATGCGTTGAGTTCCTTTTGATTATTCAAATAATTGAAAGAATAATTAGGCTGCACTTGCGTCGGCTGGGTATAATTCAAATTAGGCTTTTTCGCTACTTCTCTCTCAGCGAGAAATTCTGCATTCGGTAAGGAAGGAACTTGCTGGAATTCACGATTAAACTTAATTGTATGTATAGTGTCTGGAACGGTTGCAGCTTCACTAATTTCATTTAATTCTTGAACAATCAAAGATGGTTCTGTAACGTCGATCAAATCTTTATCGAGAGGGATATCAGTTAAAGAGTCGTTTGGATGTAAGTTAACAGTTTCTAGACTATCACTCGATTTCAGTAAATTTGGGTCCGGATCAGGGTCCGGGTCCGGTTCTGGATCTTGTGTAAAAGACTTTATTGAGTTTTCTTGAGTTCTTGAAGCTTCTCCAGTCTTTTTTCTAATATTTTCCGCGATTGGTAAGTCGGGCTTTCCTTCTTCCTGCTCAGCCAATAAATATTCTAATTTTTCATATACTTTTGCGGCTGAAATTGGTGTGAATACTCCGTCAGCCCTGGTTTCCTTAAAATTTGATTTATAGCTCGAAGAGTCGGCAATTATTGGAACCTCGGATGATAACCTTACTGAAGTAACGCCTTCAATTATAGGCTTTGCATCGTCTATATTGGATGTTAATTTAATAGGATTCACAGGATTAATTGGGAATGAAGTGAAACCAGCAAAAGATGTATTGGCCGGAGTATTTTGAGGTGTAGCTGGCTCTTCCGATGCACGAGAAGGAATAGTTTTTGCAGGACTGGAGATTGAGGATCGAGGAGGTTGAAGATCAGAAGGAATGGAAGAGGTGGGAATAGCTTCGATTGAGTGAGAAACTGGAGTAGTCCTGAAAGATCCTGCGTGAGAAATTTCACGTGAAAATGTATGATCGGAAGAAATATTTTTTTCAATTGTTGCGGAATTATAATTGGAATTTGATTCTTGCGCTTTATAGGGATTGAAAATGGTAGAAGTATTAGGTGCGTTGGATTGTGATGGAAGAAAAACTTGTGTCTCCGGTGGTAATTGCTGTTTGGCTACACTTGACGTAAGATCAGGTGGAGGAGCGTACTTTAAGCGACGTTGATTTCCTAGCCGATAAGAAATCTGTGACCCTGAAAAAGTAGAGTGTAAGAGAATTCACAATAATTGTGATATCGGTAAATTTATAATCACAAATAAAATCTTTTTCTTTTAATCGTGCTCACCACTGGTTGGAAGTGAAACAGGTGGTGGTATTGTTGATTGAGGAGCAGAAAACGTAATTCCAGTAGAAGGAAGATCGGTTTCTGATGTTAAAACGCTTGTTTGTTGTTCACTTTGATTAAGATTCGGCAAAGAAAGTAATTCCGTGGGACTAGAATAATTTGACGGAATTGGATTTAAAGCTGAGCTTGTTGCACCTTCAAAATCATTTGGTCCCTGACTCGTTTGTTGCTTATACTCGCTTTTAATCGTAGACAATGACAAATTTGGTAAAGACGATAAGATGGATGAAAAATAGCTATGTTTCGTTGATTGATTCGACGATTCCTTAATCTCTTTAGGACAATTCGTTTCTCTTACACCAATACACGGTGTAGCTTGCTCACTCGTCGAAACATTTTGAATAGTCAAATCTTCAGATGAATTTTTTCTTATAAAACTATCGTCACTTTCACCATCTAAAAAAAAGATATCATCAGTACATATATCGTATCTATTGAGATATTTTCATTTCAATTTCACGAAAAAATCATGGTAACTTATACGATAGAGAAGAAGGGAGTGGAAACATTACAAATGACTCCATACTATTGGAGTAGATTATTCATGAAATGTCAATGTTGAACAGGAAACAACGGATGTAAAACTCGATGACGAATATAATATACGCAGCGATATAACGAAACTATATTTTTACTTGTGACATTTTTTCTTTACAGAAACTTACATCCGGCCTTCAATTTCTTGCCTTCAATTTCTAACTATCTCATAATATCACAATATCAATTTAAGTAGTTACATATATATGCATATTAGTAAAAAACATAAATTTATGAAATGCATCATTTAAATCAACAATTTTAATTTCAATATAACATTTCGTAACATTAGAAGGAGTATTGTCTGCAATGGAAGTCGTATAAAGTAATAATGAAACTAGAACCTGACAATTTCTATTGTGCAATGAGTTTGGTTAACGTTCAGATTTACTTTCGTGTATTTCGTGTTATCGGCACACGTAACAGGACTTAAGTTTACCTACTGCAAACTAATATCCGGAACTTTATAAGTAGTGGTTCATTTTTACAGCGAGTCTTTCATTTACTGCTCTCATAGAGTAAAACATTTCATGATGAGTTCGAGTGTATTGATCCAAACTCCAATAATGTGCTACTTATTATTCATCGTCCTTATGGGAAATTTAGAAAAAAGTTTTGTGCAAAGTGTAAATATCAGTGAGATGGTTCTAAAAGAGAATCTATGGGAAAAGACAGCTTCCCCTCTTAATCCCATCGAAAAAAGAGACGATATTCATGGAAGCGTCTTTTTAGAGAATAATTTATTCTTCATCAAATCGGAGTGCAATAGGTAACGTGCTCATCTTTTTATTTAAAAAGACAAATCTTTAGATGTAATTCTTTTCATTCTCACGCACGTCTTTTAATTTTCTTTTAAGGTATTGTATCGAAAAGAAAATGAACACGCGAAACTACCACCCTCTAGTTCGAATAAACCTTGGCTTGCCATTGATCAATAATAGTAAAGCAGAAACAAGTAAGATTACAAAATTACAATAAGAGAATTAGTACACCACACGAATACTAATATTTGTTAGTCAGATTCAAGAAGTTTTAGTATTTTTACTTAATTCTCTTTCCATAACACGATTCGTAAATAGCAATATATAAAAATGTTACTTCCCCAACACATCACAAAGCTCCTAATCTCTGCTGAATTAAACATTACATGTAACTAACAATGATAATAGTGACAATAACAATAATGAACTGTCACTGTGAGATAACATGAAAAATTCTTACGAATACGCATTTGTGTGTATTATTAATTAATTAATATCGCAAATATTGACGAGTTCCTCATTGACGTCTTCGTTGAATCATAGCATCAAAAAATATGTAAAAATAAAGTTTATAACAGATAGCTTAGCTGTATCAATACATCAATTTGTTTACACGATAGTAAATCAATACCATATTGATTGCATATAAGCATATACGTATATAGATGTATGTGAAACACGTATTTCAGGAAACGATCGAACTTACACATTGCTGGGAAAAAATTCGAAGGAGAAAAAATGCAAAGTATGCATCATAAAAGTAAATATATTAATATGTAAATGTTAGTTGAAAATTTAAATATCCCTTGGCAATTACAGATTTATCTTAATCTAGGATGCGATTTGATAAAAGAAGATGAGAGTGAGAGAGAAGTAGAAGAAGATAATGAAAATCATTCAAAGGTGGGAAAATAAAAATTTAAGAAAAGAGAGAGGAACGAAGATATGATTAAAATTATTTTATTATTTATTTTTTCGATAGAAAGTATTATTTGATGAGAATGAAGTCAGTGGATGCACAGAGAGATGGTTTAATATTTCTGAATCAGCGTTAGAAATCGATATCAGACTAATGGGAGATCTATCATACGTTGTCTTTCAAGTACCTCCTTTAAGTGAGTCTTTATTTAATTTTACCTAATCTAACCTGTTTTGCGTTGCAGAGTGTTATAATTAATTATTATACCAAAATACTGCTTGCTTTTCCATGATTTTTGATTATCTAATGCCACCGATGTATCACTATATGTCTTGCATAAGTAAAGTCACATTGGCATGGTGTTAAAACATAGGTGTATATATATGTGAAAAGCAATGAAAAGTTTGGTTTCGATCTTTAACAAATTATAATTAATTAAAATGAAAAAGAAATGATTTTCTTTGAACGTGTTTGTGTGTGTGTGTGTGTGGCTCGCAAACAACTTCACCTTTGAAACTATAATATAGTATTAGTACGATTCTTCTCATTCAGAATGGAGAAGGCCGTAATATCGACCGTAATGACCTCGTGCAATCTTACATTTTTTTTTTATACATATACATGCATACACACACACACATAGTGTTGAGTGTGCATGTATGCACGTATATATGAATGCAACCATTATTCTTCTTATAGAAGAAAAATCAACGTACAATTCCTGAATCATATGTGATCGTAAAGTACCGAATGTTTAGTTTGGCATTCTAATTGTATATACTTTTCTTTAAATAGATAATGACAATTTGGAGGTAGAAGCTCAGCTTGCAATTTCGTCCGCTCGAATGGAAAACGATAAAGGGATTCGTTTGATTGCACTGAGAACACCACCAGGCGCGTATTACCTTAAACTTATGGGGGAGGAAAATGCCAAGTACCACTTCATTATCAGCACTTTTACTAGAAAGAGGAAGATACGTGAAAATGAAGCAGGTAATATTACCGAAACCCAACAATTAATTTATTCATTTGAGCATTTGAGCAATTATGCAATTATGCAAGAGGAAAAACCATCATCTGTTTATTTGTGACGCAAAATGTGGGAAAATGTAGAAACCCTTCTTTTCGCGATATCAGTTCCTTATTCTCTTTTTGAGAGAGACTTTTCACACATATATTTGAGATAATTAAATAACTTAGCTTACCTACGCGCGTGTGATTTTGTAGAAGAGAGAAGGTCCTTTGAAAAACGGCAAGGCTTTAACTCTATGCTCGAAACAGTGCGTGTATAAATAAGAAAAGGTAAAACGTCAAGTCGTGGCTGTAGTAGCTGTTCGGTTCGGCGATAATAGCGCAAAACTTGCTCGCGCTATTGAAACTCACTGACAACTGCCAAGAGTTCTGGCTGGCAAATACAGAAATATTATGCGACATAAGCATTGCCCTTTGGCCAGTATTAGCATCCGGCAATGCGCGTATCTGACGCATGCGAAATGATACCTAGCATTTTATTTAGATACAGCAAGATTAGCTTTCTTTTATACGTATCTCATTTTCAATAAATAGATAAGTTAAGTTTGGTAAATTTCAATGTGAAATGCCATAAAAATGAAGAAGAAAAATTATAGGTCATGCGTTAATTGATGTAAACGAATAATACATATACACGAATATATACTTTCTTATCATATCGACCTCAAAGAGTTAACATTCTCCCTCTTCCTACGACTTGTCTTGCCTCGCCTCGCCTCGCATCACCTCACCTCGCCTCGACCCGCCTCTTTCCTCTTCTCAATCTTTATCTACTTTTATCCAATTTTAAAATGATATCCAGACATTTAAATATTAAAGCAAAGCATTCTTTTCAGACTATGAAACTAATGGAACAAGATTTAAACTTCCACCAATGTCGGTTTTGAGAAACCTTTCTACCACCGCCATATCCATACAAAAAAAGCGAACAGTAGATAAGGAACAAATTGTGCAAATGAAGTTAATCGAAAAGGCAGACGTTTCCAATGAAGTAACAATATACACTGCGCACATACCCTTTCTTCTCTCTAGATCTATATTATTACATTTTTATTTTTCAGACGGAAAATATTAATGAAAATTTAGCAAAAATTTTAGTACCAAATGTCAACGATACCAGTATAAATTATAATGAAAATTTTTCAATGAAAACAATCGATAAGATGGCAGATGCTAAGTTTTCAGAGCTCGAAGATTTTTCCGCAAATATCGATGATACGGTTAATAAAAATTCAGAAAATAAAATTTTAATCCAAATTGATCCTAATAGTAAGTTAATTGCCACCACAGGACCAATTCACAGAATAGTATTTGTAGTAAAGAATAACAATCAGGACGGAGCGATTAGATGTATTTACAGAGCAACCAGCGCACCGCTGAAAATTTTTAATGTATTGCCTACATAGTAAGTTGTAGCCCATTATTTTAATTAATTTTGAGGTCAATTTAAAATTAAGTTTATGAAAGAGAGAGAGAGAGAGAGAGAGAGAGAGAGAGAGAGAGAGAGAGAGAGAGAGAGAAAGATTAAAACACTTTCTCCTTATATGGAGTATACTTATTTCTTTAATGTTTTATTTAAATTAAATAATTAGCTCATGGATAGAACCACATAGCACAGAATACATAGCTGTAGACATTGAAGTTCCAAACACAGCTGTATCAAATATTGTTAATACTGTCACATTATTCGTAGACAGGGGGATTAATACCGTAAAAAAGACAACCTATCTATATATTCAAAGTTCAAACTCAATAGTAAGTGTAGAAATTTACAAATAATGAAAGAAATATACTCGAAATTGCCATAACTCATTTACTTTTAGATAATGGACAACGTTAAACCTATAATAAAATATAAGTTTAACAATAACTGTGCAGGTAAATTAAATACCGATATATGTAAGAAATCTCGTTGGAGTGTAGATATTACGATTCAAGATGTTGATTCAGGTAAGCAAAAATTGCATTGAAAGAATATTTTGTTTTTTTAAATTTTGTTGCTTATTTATTAATTTACCAATATCATTCTACACATTAGGGCTAAAAAGTGTAACATATAATAATAATATGTATCCCTCAACTGAATTTATAAGCGGAACAAAAAATCCTGTCACCTTTTATTATACGTCTACTTGTTGCTCACCTACCGTTCTCGTGACTGCAGTGGATTTACTAAATAATGAAGTTACTCAAACTATTGACGTAACCGGTAAAAAATTTTAAGTATTCTCCAATATTAATAATTACATAAATATGGCTAATAATTGAATATGTTACGATTGATTTTTTTTTAGCGTGGGATAATCTTACTCAAGGCGAAGTAGCAGCTATCGTTGTAGGAGCATTATTTATTCTCCTAATTATTATATTAATAGTTTTAATTACGGTATATTGCGTTCGTAAAAAGAAAAGTCACGACTTACCCTATACACAAAGATATGGTTCTAGACCACCTGCGCGCACCGAAGGAACCAATTTTTAACATATATTTTCAGAAACATAACATTCGGCACATGTACATTTAATTTCAAGTAAAATTTTAGAGAAATAAAATTAAAATCAGATGAAACAGACTAAATCTTCAAAATGAAATGCATTTGCATCACATACGAAGAGCGTTTGGTAGTCAATGAAAATCGCATTCATCCCTATCGCTATTCACAAATTCAAATAGATTAAATAATAAAGATTTTCTTACCTTGCAAATTTGCCGTGCCCGAATCTGTGATGAGATCATGAGTATTTATATATGTATGATACAGGAATAATGTTAATGATAGATGGATGAAATTCTATATTGCTTGTATTTATTTATCAATTTATTAAAATACTGCCATCATTTACCATTTTAAGGATTGAAGTATAATTTATTCGAATTATTACAATATTCTTTTTCATCAGTGAATAATGAACCGTATAATATCGAATGAACGATGATTCTTTCCAAGTTAAACCTAACGATATAAAATATTGACATTTATTTTTCTTCAAGTTTCCTTTAATGCATTAAGAACTTTTCTACAGAACCGAAGCCCGGATAGTGGCTAATATCCGACGTACTTGAAAATTTGGTAAAACCTCCTCCCATCTTAATGATCAACAATGGTCAATTTAAAAATGCGTTTATTTCCTAAATTATAACAAAAACAAAAAGAATATATACGAGAATCATGTTATTTAATTACAATAAATACTTAAAAGTGATAATGAATTTGTTCATTTTTTCTCTCCCTCTCTCTCTCTCTCTCTCTCTCTTCTCACTTCCCCCTTCCCCCTGTCTTCTCTTCGTTTAACCATCCAGCCACCTAACCCCATCTAACCATCTCATCGTCACCGTAACCATCATCTTTCTAAATCATTCATTCTTAGAATTATTTAAAGAAATTCTAATATAAAATTGACAACGGCATTTTTTGCCCCACCCAAATTTGATGATCCAACTCACCATCTCGTAAAACAGCTGGTGTAGCAGGCGTAACAGGCACTAAAAACGCATTCTCTGCATAATTGTCAAAAGGGAATCCTGCTCCAGCAGCTGATAGCAATGGATTTTTAATTTTGCGCGACGTACCACTCATATTCGCATTGATGTAATAGGTACGAATAGTTCACGACACTGCAGTATTGGTAGCCTTAGACATAATACGACATTCCAAACACTACTACTTACTGAACATATGTACACACCACTCTGTGCATCCATACACTCATACTAGAATATAAATGCTACGTGACATACAAGTCCACGTAAGCATTTATATCCTTATCCTAAATCTTGAATTTGATTATTAGGAGGATAAACCTGAACGCACCTCGAATAAGAATAACTGCTTAGCGAATCGATTAAATGTATTAAAACTCTACTAATTATGTTTTTCAAGCGTTAGAAAATAATTCTCACCCTGTTGTCAAACAGAAATATGAGATCAACCTCTAAGACCCATCACTAGAGGGTACTGTCTTCGGTAGCCATCTTGAGGAGTCTGTGCATTTAAATGAGCATTAAAAACAATTTAATTTAAATCACTAAAATGGGTGTAAAAAACTTATGGAATATTATTTCACCGATAGGTGAAAAGAAACCTATTCATGAGCTTCAGGGTAAAGTAATAGCAATTGATTTAAGTTGCTGGGTCGTTGACAGTCAATCAGTTACTGATAATATAGCTCAACCTAATATGTATCTTAGGTGAATTTGTTTATTCAAGCATTTCTTCTATATTGAATAATTATATATAATAAATCACCTATATATTATGCTGAAATATATAAAATTTACAGAAACCTTTTCTTTCGTACAATGTTTCTTATTATGCAAGGAATATCACCAATTTTTGTATTGGAAGGAAATGCTCCAATCTTAAAACATAAAACTATTGCAAAAAGAAACGAAGTTCGTATCGGTAGAAAAGAAAATAAAGTATCCAGAAAAGGTGGAAGAACAAATTTTAATAGGTTACTTTCAGAATGCCAGAAATTATTGAAATTAATGGGAATTAGTTGTGTACAAGGAAGTGGAGAAGCAGAAGCCACGTGTGCCTATTTAAATGAAGATGGGGTACATTCTTTATTTATTAGAACAATACTTCACCATTTTTAAAAAATTTCATTCTTAATAACTTCATTTAGCTTGTAGATGGTTGTATAACGCAAGACAGCGATTGTTTCTTGTATGGTGGAAAAACTGTCTACAGAAATTTTGCCATGAGCGTTCAAGGTAGCCGTGGAGGTTCAGGTGGTGCTGTAGACGAATATACATTAGAGAAAATCAGTACAACATGGAATATAGGTAGAAATAAAATGATTGCTCTTGCATTGCTGTGCGGCTGTGATTATTATGAAGGTTTGAATGGAGTTGGCAAGGAATCAGCGCTCAAGTTATTTCAAATGGTGGATGATGAAATAATTTTAGATAGGTATGGGTTCTTTTATTATCTCACTGTTATATATATCTTTTAATATGTCACTTCAAAATCTTTTCAGGATAAAAAGTTGGAAAACAGATGATAAGTTTAATTATGTAGAATCTAATTTAAACAATGCAAATATTTGTTCAAGTTGTGGTCACAAAGGAAAAGTAAAAGTACATTTAAAAAGTGGCTGTACAGATTGTGGTACTCTAATAAAATGTAATGATTCCTATAAGTAAGTATACTTCCTGACTATTGTTTCACTTAAATGTTTTTAAACAAATCATTCATCTTTTTTCACATAGAGAGAAGAGATCATTGTTATTAAATGAAATAACATTAAGGAAAAAAGCCTTACTCAATAATGAATTTCCTAATCAAGAGCTTATCGATGAATTTCTTATTCGAAAAGATGATTCATTACCAAAAGTTAAGTTAAAGTGGAAACAGCCTCAAATCGAAAAATTAGTTGTAAGCATATAATTACATATTAAATAAATATCATATTGTTTAAATTTGTTTAAGTATGCGTTAAAAATATTTTTTAGCATTTCATGGAAATTCATTTAGCTTGGGAACCACAATATGCATTTGAAAAGGTATTTCCTTTGGTCACGAGATGGCAATTAATTCATCTTCCAAATATCTCGCTTGAAAATCGCTTATCGATCCCGAATTTATTTAACCCACATAAAATTATTAAAGTTCGTAATATTAGATGCACTGCAAGCTATGAAATACTTTGGAAAGATGAGAATAATATACTCAATGAGTTCTTAAAAGATTGTATTTCGGATGAGGACGATTCTAATAAGGAAATTTCGCTTGATTTAGTTACTATTGAACCACAGATAATGGTAACAAACTGTTATCCTGAAATAGTGGAAGTATTTAAATCGATTCAACAGTCTAAAACGAAGAGAAGAAGGAATAAAAATGATGTGGAAAATAATATTAAAATTAATGAAAAGAAAACTAGACGAAAACGATTAGTAGACGTACAAAAAAATAAGAAAATTGATGACTTCTTAGCATCAAACAATCTTTGTGCTCTAAATAAATCTCTTGAAGAATTAACTATTAACCCTAAAAAATCTAAAATTTATTCTACGCCAATTAAAGATAATGCAAAGAAGAAGAATACAGATAAACAAGAAATCCATGTAAATTCGAAAGAAAATCTACAAATTAGAGATATTAATATTGATAAAGTGGCACTTGGAAAGAAAAAGAATATTTACGAGTTTATTAAAGCGAACAATAAAATATCGTTAAATGATTCTTTTGAAAGATTAGCGATAACTCCTAAAAGATCCAGAAAAGATAATCCATTTACTCCAATTAATAAAACGGATGAAACAATCAAAGAAAGGACCAATAAGCAAATCCCACAAATTCTAAGAATTAATAATACGGATAATCAAATCAATACATCTATAGATAAAATGTTTCAGGAACTTTCTCCCAATGATTTTGTCCATGAAAGTGCAGATGATGATTTAGAAATATCTAGAATAATTGACAAATTTTGTAATAAAAATGGATTAAAATTTGCTTTTGTTGACGAAAAGGACTCGCCAGTTGAAAGTGAATTGAATGAAATAAAGCATGTAGATCCAAATTCATTTAGTAAAAGTGAATTTGATGACATAAGCGAGTGCTATATACCTATAAATGATAGAGTACAAATGTCAAGAGCAAAGATTCAAGTAGAAAAATGTAATGTTTCAAAAGGAAAATTCAGTCTTGGTATAGAAGCACTTTTAAATGATACTGATAATTTAAACTAGTATAATTTGAAATGACTAATATTTTATAAAACTTTTGCATGATAAATTATTTTTATAAATATATGTATATATATATATATATATATATATAAAGTAATAATAAAAATGTAAAATAATCTCTGTACTTTTTAGAAAAATTGATTAATATTAAATTACAAAAACTTTTGTTTTTAATAAGACTGATTCATTTTAACAATTTTTTAAGTGATACATATCTTATCTTATTGAAAAAGATTGTGTGTATTCGCAATTAGTCTGTGCAGGGAGAAGTAGAGGGCGGATGAAGAGGGTCGATGGGGTGGTTTCTGGGATCTTCAGTACGCGTGCGACTATCGAATCAAATGCATGTCCTCTCCTTTGCTTTCGCATAATTATATCGTGTGTTTTTCTCTTATATTTAAGAAATCAACCACATCTTTAAAACAATTAAAATTTTAAATCATTTTAAAATAAAGTAAATCCCCTTAGATATAATAAGATTTATACTCTACACTTATATGAGAAAAAGTACATTTTATGAAGGGTAAATAAAAATTTATAAACTTAATAATATCTCAATATCGCGTATGAATATTAAAAAAAGAGGAAGAAAAAGGAAGAAGAAGAAGAGGAAGAAGCATAAAAAGCCACAGAGTAAGAAATTCCTCTTTTAAAAATAATTGTTCCTTTGATCTTAGAATTATGTAAAAATTTGAGTTGTAAGATTTTCATGTCCTTCAAGAACATTATTATGGTTATAATGCTCTTTAAATGATTATAATGAATATTTTGTATTCTGTCATAAACTTAATAATTGAAAACATTAAAAATGTTACTACCCATTAATATATCGTAATGAGAAGTATAGCATATATTAAATTACAAGTTACAGCAGTAAAGCATTAATTAGCCCGTTAGTGCTGAACGAAATAAAAACTAGAATGTGAATCAGTTTGAATAATGTTATGAATTTTGATTAAAAAATATCTCTTGACAAAATCTAAATATTCATTAATAACCAAGTGAATCATCAGCAAAATGCTATATGAAACACTACAATTCAGCATTACTACCTCTACATACCCGAAGTTTGCGTGAGTGTATATATCAGTGTGTGCGATTGTAGATAAGTATTTTATTATTCGTGTACATTCACATTTACATATAAAAATGTATATTTAAAAAGCATAAAAATTAGGATTGCAAATTCATTGCTGATTCTCTATAATAATTTATTTATCGTACTTATACATACAATATTTTTTCGTTAAAACAAAATTAATTGACAAAAAAGAAAATTTCTTCATTTATGCTTTCTCAAAAAAGAGCGCAATAAGCATCAAGTTTTAATATAACTTATCAAATTACACTATGGAAATAAAAGCTGTCTTTCAAAATTAAATTTTCTTGTTAGTAAATCAAATCTTTATTATACCATCCAAATAATACTCGAAATAGTGTTAGAGTTATCCTCCCACAAGAGTTAGCCTTTTTTTATATCACATTACTCTAAATAAATATGACAAAAACTTACATATAAAACCAATCAATTATACTGATTTCGTGATGATTAATCTTAAAAATACATCTATAGGCTAGAAAACTATGGACAAAGTTGGCCTTTTAATAAATTACATTTCATATTACGTATAGAAGAATATTAAGTGATATTATATAGTTTCAATAAAATCAATGTAAATTAATGATAATTTCTATCTCTTTTTCAAACTTGCTAATTAAGAATTATACAAGAACAAATATTTTAGGTCTTCGATCGGACTGTTTACTTTTCCACCTTCTCCTTTTTCGTTTTAAATTTTCAATCCCTCCACCCTTCTACTTCTCTCATCATTCTCTCTCGGTTCATCTATTACCCCCCTCCCTATAACCTTCTCTCTTTCGCTAGACAGATCAATATGCTTTTACACTCATCAGAATAAACTTCTGAAAAAAAAAGAAGCACTATATATGCAAATTATAATGGCAAATGTTTAAAAAAAAAAAGAAGTTATTTTTAATAATTGTGAAGTACTTATGAATTTTCTATTCTTCGTAAAATGATGCAATGCACAGTTAAGAGATAGTAGCAAGACTGAAAATGCAAATAGAGGAATCTTCGAGTGCCGTGACCCTGAGCACGAACTACTCAATTTGTAAATAGGCCAGAATAAAGGGTGAAAATCAATTTCTTTCCCGACGTTCCGTTTTAAGTAAAATGAGAGATTTGTGACATCAATCATTTAACACGATACTTCAAAATTAAGAAGTTTTCAAATTAAAAATATAAAAGTGTATTTTTGCAAAAGTTTTACGATAAAAATATATCGACTTTCAAATAGTTTCTAATAGAAAACTTGGAAGTCTCTTCTATCCTCTTACGCTTCGAAGAGAGAAATTATAACTGGCTACTTTCTGTCTACTTTTCTACAAGTTATTCGTGATATTCCCCAAGGATCTTTCGATCTATAAATATTTTTTCTATCTCAATCTCTTATGAAATTGTTTATTCCTATTTGCCTTTTTTGGATTGTCATTTCTATCTCTATCTTTATAAATAGATATGACATTGCATTTTCATGCATAGAAACTGCAAATAAAATTTAATATTTCATGACATATATTCTTCGGTCTATATATGCTTTCAAAGATACAACACATGCTAAAATGTCAAACGTTTTAATTGCGATTCTGCTTGTTTGATATTTTCCTGATATTTGACGCTGGGATGTAGATTTAAATAATCTACATTTTATGTAGCTCACAATTTATTTTCTTAAAGGTCTTTGACCTATTCGTAATCCTCTTCTTCCCATCAAAACTTTAGTAAATTTTCATGTAAAACGCGTAAATTAGTAAATTTTGATTGTATATTTTAAAAAAGAAGCTAGGATGTGCGAGGAGCAAGATTCATTGCCAATGGGCTGAGGAAATGAGAACGATGGCAAATCAAACGACTACTGATTATCATGGGGGATCTATTCGTCTCGGGAATCAAAACTCATCGACGAATGACCGAAATATACAAGCAGAGCATTATCTACCAGATTGGACCGATCTCGTATTAGCTATATTGTTCTCTACATTAATTGTGATTACAATAGTAAGTAATGGTAGATCAGTGTATTTAGTAACAATGGCAAAAATTGCAGTAGTAGTAGCAGTAAATAAAATAACGAGTAAACTTTAAAGCTAGGAGAAAAGGAAAACTCTTAAACAACCAAATAAATATTACATCGATCAAAAGTAATCTTAGCCTTTCATCGTAGGTTGGTAATACCTTGGTAATAGCCGCTGTAATCAGTACGAGACGATTGCGTTCCATCACCAATTGTTTTGTTTCTAGTTTAGCTGCTGCGGATTTGTTAGTCGGTTTAGCAGTGATGCCACCGGCCGTACTCTTACAGGTATGAATATTAGAAATATTAAATAATTTATTCATTATATGCGTTATTCCCCTGTTATATTCAAATTCTAAAGTTGAACGGTGGCTCTTGGGAACTTGGCGAAATCCTCTGCGATTCTTGGGTTTCTCTCGATGTTCTTCTTTGTACCGCCAGCATTCTTTCCCTTTGCGCTATATCTATAGATAGGTAAGCATTTATTCAAAACTTTACTTTATATCTCGTTATTAACGGAGTAGTCAATTACTTAAATTTAAGTAAAATTCTTTTACAAAATATATATATATATATATATATATATATATATATATATATATATATATACGTACATGTATATATATATTGTACGGATAGATACTTGGCCGTAACGCAACCACTTCTATATAGTCGTCGTCGGCGCAGCAAGCGACTGGCTTGTTTCATGATCGTGGCAGTTTGGATTTTAGCTGGCGCAATCACTAGTCCACCTTTACTTGGTTGTTTTCCACGAGTTGACAACCGTAACACTAAAAAGTGTTCCTATAATATGGACTCATCTTACGTTATATTTTCCGCAATGGGATCTTTTTTTCTGCCCATGCTAGTCATGCTCTATGTTTATGGTAGAATATCCTGCGTAATCTCCACTCGACATAGAAATCTTGAAACTAATGGAACCGAATCTATTCATCGTAGACGTAGCAATCTCGTAAGTATCTTTTTCTTAATTTTCGCAGTTTTCTTAATACGCGTGCGTATATATATATATATATATATAGCATAAAATTGATCAGGCTAAGCGTGGGAAAATGATAAAAATGAAACAACCGGATTGTGAAAATATGGACGATGAAATATTCGAAAAGACATCAGGAGAATTGGAATCTACGGGAATTTGTAAAAAGATGACTACTTACCGAGATCATCAACCAAGCTGCATCAGTAGAGTAGCAAGAGAAACAAAAACAGCAACTACTCTTGCCGTGGTAGTCGGTGGATTCGTGGCTTGCTGGCTACCATTCTTTATACTCTATCTGATTACACCTTTTATATCTATGGAACCACCGGATGTTTTGATGCCAGCTTTGACATGGCTAGGTAAAATCTAAGGGGCGAATCGTAAGGAATAAATAATCCGATAGTTTTCAAAGAGCATTTCTTGGAAAGCGTGCCTTCTTAATTTATGATTTTCAGGATGGATCAATTCTGCTATAAATCCATTCATCTATGCCTTCTATTCGGCTGACTTTAGACTTGCTTTCTGGCGGCTAACGTGCCAAAAGTGCTTCAAGAATAGAATATCCTTAAGCCACAGCGAACGGAAATTAGCAACTCCAGCCATCTGGAGAAAAGACACTTCTCGAGCATAGATATTTAAGCCGCCAAATTCTTACCCCAATCCTCGTACCCATAAAATATTCTTATTACGCAAACTTTTATCTCTGAGAATTCGTAAGAAATATTGAAACATCTGTAAATAAGAGTATATATTGTTACACACATTGTTATTGTATATTCTAGAGATATGTATATAATAAGGCTTCTCCTGAAAATAAGAAAGATTTATTTTCCTTTAAACAATTGTTTCACTGTATTTATTCCTGAACCTATCACAAAAATCTATTAATCAGACGATTCATGAGCGTAAGGTAGTTTACAGTTTAAATGTACTATCCTATTTCTTGCCGGCAAAAAACACCCTTCTTCATACATGTAAATCATGAATTAAAATTTTGTAAAATTTAACGTGATTCTTTCCTTGTATTCGAAATTTTACGCAATTGATCGAGGCGCCACTAGTGCCTGTTTCAAAAATTAAAATTTTCTAATAGCATGATGTCGATAAATTAATGGTATAGCAATTTCAGCAGTTGATATGGCAGCTGCTTATCTAACTAAGGTAAGTTAGAATTTACATTTTATTTATTTTCGTATATATTATTTACATAAGTAATAACGTAGGTGATCGATTTCTAATAGAGATTTTATCCTTTTATCCTTTTACTCGTATTTTTTATGAAAAATATGGTTTAACTTAGCTCAGACACGAACCAAGTTTAAATCCCCTTGCCTTCGAGAAAACACGTCCCCTTTAATTCTGAAATTCGTGTACATAAATTATTGAGCTAGGTCGAGTGATTTCGGAAATGAGATTAATCCATTTGTTGTCGATTGATTTGGTTCTATAACTGAAGCGAATTCGTTACGTATAAATGTATATTTGGGTATACTGAGTGTCCTATACTCTTTCTACTATGTCCTGATTCCAAACAAGTGAAAGATATCTAAAATTAATAATTGTTAGCTGTCTCATTAAGATTATCGTTTTACGCGTTTAATATTAGATTACAAAGATCCAACAAAAGAGCCAATATATTGCCAACTTAGTGAAATCTAATGTTACAAAAATGTCATTCAAAATCGGACAGCGTGTAGAGGTTGGAGGTAAAGACTGTCACGGTGTCATAGCATATATTGGACATCCAAGTTTTGCAACTGGAAAGTGGATTGGAGTAATACTAGATGAACCAAAGGGTAAAAACAATGGCACCATTAAAGGACAGACATATTTCAAAGTAAATATTTTATTTTAATAACCACAGCATACAAACGCATTATAACCTTAATTTCTCTATAATATCTTGAGATATCATTACTTGTTGATATTGTTTTTCATTGAAACATAAAACAAGAAATTCTCCCTTATTGCAATATGTGTATACAACTTTGTACGTCTCTTTGCCAGTGCCCGGATAACTATGGCATGTTTGTACGACAAGGACAGCTTACTTTATTGGATGAAGCTGGAAATAGAGCGGAGCCTGCAAGTCCATCATCAGCAGGTAGCAGTGCAACTACACCTGATGAAAGCAGTGCTGCTAGAGCTAGAAGTCGTCTAAACAGGTTGGTAAACTCATTTGTATTATACTTTAAAAAGAGTTAATAGCTGTATTAAAAAAAAGTGTAGCGATTGTTGTGTAATATTATTAATGTTATGGCAGCAATAGTATGCGTCGAAGGAATGAGCCAACTGCGTAAGTAATTATTTTTGGCAAGATATTGAGTTTGTAGAAACATCAAATATTTTTCAAGTTATAATGAAAAACAATTAACAACAGTTTATCTTATATATTTAATTTTAAATATAATGTAACAAATTAACAATTAACATGTATTTGCTGCTTATAAAAGAGTACGGAGAAAAACATCTCCTGCACAAGTTACAAGACAACAAACTGAAAAACTTACTGGGTAAGAAATAATATCAATCAAATTCTGTGTTAAAACATTTAATTTATAAACTTATTATTTCACATGCTTTGCTTTATACTTATACACAAGTTGCTTATTGATATGATACAAACATGCTTAATTTAATACAAGGACTTAAATTGAAAATAAAAATTGAATACAAAAACTATATCAATTAAGCTTATAATACTTAAGAATATTAATTCTAGTAATAACTATTATATTGATAATTAATTTAACAATTTAAGACAATGCAATAAGTGTTTTTTCTGAAACAGAAATGTGTGTTCTCTTGCACCTTTGCTTGATGCCAGTGCAAAATAAAATTTAATACAAATTAGTAATAAAAATTGTGTAGTTTTTATACATGTATGTATGTACATTACAGCAGGATTGTGTATAATTTTATTTCGCAGCTCACGTTTATCATTGACTGGTAGTAGAACGCATTTAAGTGCCCCAAGTATGGAAAATTTATCTGCATCGCAACACGAACGTAAAGACGGTGGAGAGACATTGATTCCAGCACCAACTTCAACGAAAAGAGCTTCTTTCATTGAGGTATTTTACTTTTATAGACTATTATAAGCTTTATAAAGAGTGATTTATGCAAAACTTGATTATATATATATATATATATATATATATATATAGGGTGTAACACCACTTGTACGGAGAGTTCATTGAAGCTTTTAGCTTGTAGATTAGGCCAGCCTGAATCAAAAAGACCTGAACAATTTTTTTCTAAAGTGAATAATAACGGAGTTATTAGCAATTAAATATTTGAGAGTGAAATGGTAGGCGTGACCGGGCAGAATGGATGGGGTAGGGATAAGGCGGAGACTGCCTTCCCTCTTTCGCGGCTTATCTAAACAAACGTGCTTAATACGCAAGATGAATCCAAGACCCGCCTACCTTCTCACTCAAAATTCTTACAATTGTTTATAACTCCGTTATTATTCGCTTTAGAGAAAAATTGCTCAGAACTTTTCGATTCAAGCTGATCTGATCTACAAGTCAAAAGATTAAAAGGATGCGCAAAAGTGGTGCAACACCCTATATAGATTTTATTATAAACGATAAAAAAAAACGTCAAAAAATAATTCATTGTAGCATGTAATATTTTAAACATAATAGTCAAATGTTTACCGAAATAATGATTATGCAGATTGAGAAAATGTTGAAGTTTTTTGATACTGTACTTAATAAAAATCTAATTAATTAGATTGTTCGAACTTTCCTTTCTAAAGTTTTGATGATTAGTTTCTCGTCTTGTCGAAGGAATCCAAAGGAATAATTCTGTGAGTCGGCAAATAATATGTAGTGGTACGCTGATTTAAAGTGATCCTTTTATATTGTTACTAATACAAATAATGATTAGATTTTATGTTAAAATTATTAAAGCGAAAAATTTAAAAGGGGAAAAGTATGAGGGACAAAAATATATCGTCGACACAGAATGATTCATGTGGGAATGCACGTACGTGTTTCAGAAGTCCCCTAGCACGAGCTCGCCTCCCGGCAAAAAGCTAAAGGCCCAAGATGATCACAATAATGTAATTAATATTCACTAATTGTAATATCTCAGTTTTTAATTCATCATTTCTCTATAATTATGACTTTCTCACCTTAGATGTTTACCAATCATCGTAAAACATAACTCTTTTAATAATAAGTATCATACTGCACTATATAACAAAATCATTTACACACACTTAACGAACATCACGATCGATTTTTGATTAATTTTTAATCTTCCGTCTTCTTATGATTTTCAAATAATCTGATCATATCCTTCGAGTTCTCTGAATTAATAACATAATAATTCCATTCTAATTTACAAACGAGAAAAGGGCATATAATGAGTACTTGACCAATTATTCTTATATGTTTCCTACATTATTCCACGAGATGTTTCATTTATTTTCATATTAATAAGATATATACGTACACAAATCCCGCGTGGGTGTGTGTGTGTGCGCGCGCGCGCATTCATTCAACAGTCGATACATAATCTTTTAACGTATATTATGTAGATGCTCCTTCCAATACAATTTAATTATCGATTAAGCACTTTTTTATACTTATGTTAGAACTAATAGAACATTTTATGTAGCTCTTGTTGGTGTCTGCTGTTACAACTAATCTCGTTAATTATTAATCACTCTATCAAAGATTAATTCTTCTGAGTATCCATATAACATTATTGTGGACAAATTTTTCATGCAAGAATATGGGGTGTTTTTTTTTATTATCGTCACACTGTTGTTGTATAAAAAGACGAATATCTGTTGTATACTGCAGCTTTAAAACGACAATTACTTTGTGTAAAAGCGCAAAACTTTGTAATTTTTAAGAGTTACATCTGATTATATGTTGATTCTTAACGCGATAATTAAAGAAACACCCAATTAACTTTCTGTATTTGATTCATTGTAATTTTTTCTACAATATAGACAGGCTTTGTAGAAACGCTTAAACCGCAATTCGTACCCGGTCAAGCTATGGCTGGTTCAGCGGCGGCAGCAAATCTCGTAGAAGAAAAATTATCGCAAATACAGCTCCTTCAAGAAAATGATAATTTGAAGGCACAGGTAGGCTTAATAATAACCAAAGTTTTAATTAATGAGCTATAAACTCTATTACCAAGTCTTTATTATTAGGTTCGTGACCTTAATGAAAAGGTAGAAACTCTTCGAGTGAAACGAATGCAGGATAAAGAAAAAATGAAGGATTTTGAAAAAACAAAACTTCAATTAGACCAACTTATTGAATTCAAAACAAAAGTGATGGAGAGTCAAGTAATTTTTAGAAATTTTTTACCTCTCTCTCTCTCTCTCTCTCTCTCTCTCTCTGTCTCTCTTATTAAATATATTATTAAAATTATTTAAGGCCACTCTACAGCGTGAACTTCAACGTGCCAGGCAAGAAACAAAAGACGCACACGCCGCAAAAGAACAATTTCAAGAAGAAATGGCAGAACTTGCTGAAACGGTTGAAATGGCAACTTTAGACAAAGAAATGGCTGAAGAGAAAGCAGAAACTTTACAAATTGAATTAGAGCAATTAAAGGAAAAACTGGAAGAACAAAATGTGGATTTAGAATTACTACGTACTGAAATGTCCGAAAGGGTAAAAAAAATATATTGAATTAACTTTTTATTTTCAAAATTAATATATTTTTACTTAAAACATTCTTTATATGCATAGACGGCAGGAATTGGAGGAGGAATTACATCAACGTCGAGTTTTGAAATCAAACAATTAGAACAACAAAATAGTAGATTGCGCGAAACTTTAGTGAGGATGCGTGACTTATCAGCGCATGAAAAACATGAATTTCAAAAACTTCAAAAAGATTTAGATCAAAAGAAATCTGAAATTTTAGAATTAGGCAGAACAAAAGAGAAACTTTCTGCCCGTGTTGAAGAAATGGAACATCAAATTGCAGATTTGCAAGAACAGGTTTGTAAAAATACTTAATTAAATTATTAATTTTAAATACGCATTATTTATACTATTACCATTAGGTAGACGCTGCACTTGGTGCTGAAGAAATGGTTGAAGTATTGGGTGAGAAAAAAATGGCTTTAGAGGAAAGAGTCGCCGAATTAGAAGAAGAAGTTGCGGATTTGGAGGCCCTACAGGTAAAATTCAGAAAAAGAAACGCTTACCTTTTTATCGTTTTCATGAAAAATATAATGGATTAATATAAAGTTTCTATTTAGGATATGTCAGATCAGCTTGCAGAATCATCCAAAGAATTGGAGTTAGAGCTTCGTGAGGAATTAGATTTAGCGTTAGGAGCAGCACGCGATGCCCATCGACATCGCGATGCTGCACTGGAGACATTAGCTGATCGAGAGCTTACAATTACAAAATTCCGCGAGTTAACTCAACAATTGCAAGAACAGTGTTTACAATTGCAGCAACGTGTACAATCTACCGAATCAAATAATTCCGGTCTACGAGGTAATATCAATTGAGATCAAATGACATTTGAACAAGAATAAATCATCTGCTTGTTACCTTAGGTGCTGAGCAACAGTTAGCTGAAATTTTAGACTTCCAAAAAACATTTGCCGAGACCAAAGCACAAACGAAAGCTATAGATTTGGAATTACGCAGATTAGACACAGAAGAGGCTCGTAGTCATGTTCGGTATCTATTATCCTTCATGCCACCAGCGTTTCTGGCTCGAGGTGGTGATCACGACGCTGTTTTGACACTCTTGCTTATACCAAGAATGATACAGAAGACTGAAATACTCGTCACCCAAGTGCGTGATAAGTACAGAAATACTGAGAAAATCGATAGGTATTGTTACATCATTAATTGTTTTATCAAATTTTTAAATCTAATATTACACACACACACACACACACATCAGATACATTTAAATATATTATGATTTTAGATCAGCCATAATAAAGGGCCACTCGGTAGCGCAATATACCTTCAGATCACGCTTATGTTCTTATATGTATGCAATGCAAACAGCTTTGGGTTGCTTTGAATCAGCTTTAAATGCGTGTAGCCCAGAAATGTTACTTAAAACAGGTGCAGCTTATCTAGAGATGATTGCACAAGAAAAATCTTTAGATTCCTTGATTGATTTAGTTAAAAGAGATCAGTTGGATGAAAATCTACCTATGGACGCTATAGAGAAATGTTATACACATTTTACAAATATGTTTTCTGTGTTATTTGGAGAAAACGAACTTATCAATCAATCTCAATTGATTATTGATGGTTCAAGAACATTGATTAGTGCTTGCGATGCGATTAGTACTGACGCTATGGCTATTAAAATACTTATACAAGGAGAAGGCGGTGATATAGGTATTACATCACTTAATTCTTTTATATTTCCAATAATTCATTTATTTACACATGCAATATTTAAAGGATTATTATGCCAACATACCGAATCAACGTGCGAGGTGATTCGACAACATTTAAATTCAGCCAGAAGACGTGTACCCCGTGATCACACTGGAACTGCGACTTTAGGCTTAAACAAAAATTGTCAGAAACAGTTAGTGATAAGCTATCAAAATGCTATTAAAATAATGAAAACATTTCAAGATTTATTGAAAAATGCTGTACAAGCTGTTATTGCAAATGGTGGTAAGTAAATTTGTGAAATACTTGAGATTTTGTCTGATATATATGATATCAATTTTCCTTTGATAGATTTAGAAATGGGAATTAGTGCGAATAAATTAAAAGAAATAGCAGCTACTTCTACGGAAAAAATCTATGATACTGAAGACATGGGACCAATTGCTTCAATTAAGTCTAGTTTATCGATAATACAGCAATTTGCTTCAAATTTGGCCCAAAAAATGACGGAATGCGAAAATGAGCTAGCCATTTCTGGTCATATGACACATCAACTTAAGCAAAAGGCAGAAAACGAATCATTAACACCTATTTTAATAAGAGCACAAGTAGTCAGGAAAGAATCCGAAGAAACTAAAATCCTTAACCGGTAAAAATTTCTACCGTTTTATTCTTTATCATAATTTTCTTCAATAGATATTTAGTTAATCGTCTGTATTTTTTAAATTGAAGAAAATTGGAAGCTAGAGATAGTGATATTCGAGAAGCTCGATTAGCATTACGAGAGAAGCAGGAAGAATTATCTCAAATGAATTTAAGAAAGCAGTTTACTGAGAAACAGCTAGCAACTCAGCAACATGAATACGAATTGAATATGGAAAAATTGAAAAGAAAACTGGAAGAAGCACAAAATCAATTGAAACGAAAGGTAAAAATAAAATTATAAAATAACTTTTTTATACGTTATAATTTTACTGTATTACGTATATTTTATGAACTAGGAAAAAGAATTTGAAGAAACTATGGATCATCTCCAAACTGATATAGATAGTTTAGAGTCAGAAAAGGGTCAACTTAAAGAAAAATTGAAATCTTTCGGAAAAAAAACATTACCAGTCTCGGGATCGGAGAATATTATGGGTGCCTCAATATCTTCAAGCTTATTAAATACACCATCCGCTGATAATAACTACTTACTACAACAAGTATCTGCACTTAAGGAAGCATTGAATCGAGAGCATCAACAAAAGACAAAGCTCTTAGTTGATGATTTGAAACAGAAATTTAATAATTTAGAACCTTTGCATTTTATTAGTAAAACAAAATCAATAGACCCGAAGATCAATGAATTAAGACAACAAATTAATGATCTTCGTAAGGTAATAATTTATAATTATATGTAAATATTAAGACTATTACTTTTCAACATTTGACATATATACATACCTTTAATTTATTTAGGAAATAGATAACACTCTCATGAAATCCAATGTGCCTGATTTAAGTCGTAAAAAACCTGATATACCAGCTTTTGAAAATATTACAGCAATTCATCATTTAATAGAACGACAAGTAACCATGGAACGACTAAAGAATCAAGTAAATCAATTAACAGTAAGTATTATCGCTTCACAAAATATATATATTCCCGTCTTAAAAATAAAAAATAAATTGAATGAATTTGTATTAATAGAATGAAGTGCGAAAAGAAACAGTAAAAAGAAAAGCAGGTGGAAGAGCAGAAGCTACCTTTGCTGTATTTCCGAATCGTGAAATGGCTGCAGCAATGCAAGAAACGCAAAAACTATTAGCTGCACAAATAAAAATTCCTTACGAAGGACCACCACAGAAAGTATCCGTTGACGCGGGTATTCGTGAGCTTAGGAGAATTCATAGTTTGCTGTGTTATTAACTTATTTTAACTTATTACTAATGTGATAAATATTTATAGAGTTTATAGCTCACTTTTTTAATTAATTTATGTTTCATACGGTTTAAGTTTAAAATATTTTGTTAGAAGTCAATGATATATATATATATATATACATAAAAAGATCTTTAAATTAACTGTAATAATTGTAAAATGACTTTAACTAAGATTCTTATCAAGAAACATAATTAATAATTAATATGTATTCTTCAAAATCATATAAATAAATAAAGACAAAATGTTTATCCCTTATTTGGTTGGTAATTTAAGCCTTTAACATTACTTTTCAATGAAATAGAAAGTTATAATACAATATTTCAGTTTTTATTTAGAGACAAGAGCGATAATCTATTGATATACTCTTCGGTATTTACGAAATAACGTATGCCTTAATTTTAGTTTTTGTCATATTTTTATAATATATATTTATATAATTATATACCAGATAGTAATATGTGCATATATCAATTATTAACTTACTCGCGTTCATCCACTGCTTTTGCACAATCACCATACGTACTTTACATCACACATTCTTTTTCAATAATAATTAACACATTCATGCAAATATAATTAATGTTCATATAGTTTCTCACCGCTATTTGACATCTTCGTCGTGTAGAATTATTAGTCTGAAATAAAAATAAAATCTAATAACTGAAGGATGTCCTCGCATCGTAGATCGCATTAAGGCTGGTCGGACGTTTTTAAACATCGTCAACACAAGGGCATGACGAAATACACTGTTCTTCATCGTTAATAATTGGAACAAGCGCTTCGGGATATGGGCGTAAATATAGTATCTAGAATGAACTGTGTAAATAAAAATCAATTTTTTAAATAAACAAGTACTATTATAACACCGGTTCTTAAATGATAGAAAATAACGTGACAACATGTATCAACTGCGATAATTAATAGACTGACCGGATTAGTTGAGAATAGAACTCATACGCGTGTATAGATGATTAATTTATATATATATATATATAAATGTACGTATGCATGTGTGTATGTGTATATGTGTGTGTGTGTGTGTGTGTGTTAAACATAAAGCTTGTACAAAACAATTTTACTACAGTCTTATGCATATTCGCTAAAACTACTCGGAAGAAATTGTTTCACTAAATTTTAATTATAAAATTGAATTTAACTTTATAAACAAAAATTTACATAATGCTATTATAACTCTGTTCTCGTGTAAAACGTAAAAATTCACGATCTCTCGTTTATGAATGCGTATATACGTACACATTCACATACACGCGCGCGCGATAGTATATATATATATATATATTTATATATATATATATATATACACACACACACATATATATACATACACATATATATACATGTGTCGCACGCATACACATGCGTGATGTGTTATTAACTGTTTCCCTAAATGGAAATGCAGAAAGAGAGAGTGAATAACAAAGACCAACTGGATGAAACAGTAATCATTTATTCGTCGAATATCTTTACTATATTCGCAAAATTAATTTAATTGTATCTTATTATATTAATGCTAATATTACCCATACTTATTGTACATGAAACAGTCATTTCTAAATAAATCTAAATAAGTTTAGAATTTATAAGAAAAAAATCATCGGTACAAGTTACGGTAATTTAGGTCAAAAAAAATATTAATGTGTCTCACAGAAAATACCAGTCGCTCTTTATTCATACCATACATTACGGACAAGAAAACATTTAGGAAGCGTTTCCTTTTTACTTTATTTTATTATATATATTTTTTTTTTACATATCTCTCGGCAACTAAAAATTTATTCTTTTCTTTTTCCTGACCTACCATTACTGCTTCAGTCCTTATTACCACCTCCCTCTTTATTCTCTCTCATAAATACACAATACATTCTCGCATCTCTTCCATTCATTAACTCATTCATTTGCTTACTCATACATACACATACACACGCGCGCACACACACAGTTACTTACCCAGTGTCACTCACGCATTTGCTCACTTATTTACCTATCATAAATTAATTCAATCATTCACCAAACAATTTCTGTGATTTATAGAGTAAATACAAAATTTTTTTCTAACTCACGAGACTGATTTACGCGAGCAATTAAGAATGGTCAAAACATTCTCTCTCTTTCTTTCTATGAGTATATATTAAACTTTCATCAATCCAATCATTACTTATTACAGTGAACTCTGGTGTCACATACATTCTTTTACAAAGATCTTCGGGACATGAAAACTTTTATTTCAATAATTATCAACGATTGATTAAATAGATAATAACAAAATACGAACAAGCCATTATTGGCTTATCTTGCTTAGATTTTAATCCCGAAGAAATTGGTCAATCGAAAAACTCTAAGCAATGGAAAACACCAAAGTTTATGTAGAACAGTGAATCCATAATTATGTAATTCCTACATTGTCCATTTTTATTCTTCCTTTGTCGACGTTTTCACTTACAATCACACGATGCTTCCGGTCGCTCCAGACTCAGAAAGTCACGTTTTTCGACTCTTCCAATACATATTAAGGTGTTCGTACCTCGTACTTTTACGATATTTTAAGAATTGCAATCAGCACAGATGCTATGTGGGTTATTACTGATTTAACGCGTTCCTATAAAAGTAAAAATTTTCGCTTTAATGCATTCCGAATAATTTAATTATCAAATAAGTCCGAGAGCGATAAAACTAAAAATCCGTAATATTATACAATACTATATTTTTATTGACAAGCAAAAAAAGCACAGTAAATATAATACACTATTTAAAGAAAAATATTCCACAATTTTACCTGATGGTGTATTAGCCTGACCAGGTGCTTGGCCTTGACCTGCTGCTTGTCCAGCAGTGCCTTGGGTACCCTGACCTAAACTACCAGCTGCACCACCAAGAATATTACTATTTGCTGCCTTTTGCTTTAACATTGTCCAATCAAATGTGTAATCGTATTGATGATTTAATGTACGGAAAAGAATACGGAAAAGCTGACGGAGATACATATAATCAGGATTTTCTTCAAAACGGAGGCCTCTAGTATAATTTAAATACATTGCAAATTCTGCTGGATACCCCTTTAAATAAAGTAACAAAGTTTGAAAGTTGGTTCTAAATTAAATTAAATTTTCTTAATAATAAAATCCATACTTTGCATAACACTTCTACAGGTGTCGACATTTTCTTTTCACTAATTTTTTCATACTTTTGTTTTTTGGTTGCAGCTTTAAGACCTTGCCATGGTAATGATCCTCGGTTGAAATACATTAAGACATATCCAAGTGATTCCATATCATCACGGCGACTTTGTTCAATACCAACATGAGCATTAATAGATGCATACCTCGCTGTACCTGTCAAATTTTTATCTTCACGATAAGGTATATGCAATCTTGTACGACTATCTCTATATTTTTTGGCCAATCCAAAATCAATAAGAAATAGCTGAAATAATTTACCAAAAAGTAGGATAAAATCACATATTATTATTAGAAGGTTCTTTGTGAACTATAAAAATGAATTACCTTGTTGCAATGACGGCCAATTCCCATCAAAAAGTTATCTGGTTTAATGTCTCTATGAATAAAGTGTTTGCAATGAACATATTCAATCCTGCCAATCATTTGATCTGCCAACATTAAAACTGTTTTAACTGTAAATTTTCGTGAACAGAAAGTAAAAAGGTCCTCCAAAGAAGGTCCAAGGAGATCCATCACAAGTACATTGTATTCCCTTTCTTGCCCAAACCTAATAAATGAAAATATAATTTAATTGAATATTTTATTTCATAACATAACTCTTAAGCAACTCACTTTAATTCAAGATCTGTAGACAGATTGGAACAATAAGCAGAATATATTAACATACTAAATATATAATTACCAACGTATATGTGGTATTCCTATACCACCATGTAATATTTTGTATAATTTTGATTCGTATAAAAGTTGTGGATGTCTTGCACGTATGTTTTCCAATTTTATAGCAACTTCCTAAAGATAGGTTTTATCAGTTTTTTTTTTAAATAAGTATTTAATAATACATTTTACATGAAAGATTAGAAAAAGATTGTATGATTTTAAAGAAATAAATATATATATGTGTGTGTGTGTGTGTGTATATGTATATATATACACATGTGCATATATACATATAATTGTAAGATTATAATAAATTTAACTCTATAATCAAAGTTATGCATTATTAAAGATTTATGTACTATTATCTATATACATGCATATAATTAAATATATACACTCATAGATACACAGCTTCATAAAATACATTTAAAAAGAATAAACAATTTTTTAAATCTTTAGTAAAGAATGAAATCAACTTATATTTATCCTTCGTATAATTCAAATTATTGTTACTTAATGTAACTTAAAAAAATTAAGATAAATATAATATATATGAGCATGTGTGCACGCTTATATACAGATAGATATATAAATTTAATTATAAAAATTTGAATTTTTAAAATTATAATAATCTGTAGTTGTAAAAAAAATGAACAAGGATTGTAAAGTTATTGGAATAAAAATTTGCAATGTAATTAATAGTTAATATTGGAAATATATATATATATATATATATATATATGTGTGTGTGTGTGCACACATGAATACATACATACACACCCATACACACGTATATATATATATATATATATATACACATGTATACAGATAGATATATATACATAACTATATACATATATAAGGAAAGGAGAAATTCTTTAAGGGGAAAAATTCTAAAGAGAATTATCAGGTGACAAGATATATTACAAAACGATATTCCTTACCTCGCCATTAGCGATGTTGATGCCAAGGTAAATGTCTCCAAAGGAACCTGAACCGATCTTCCTCATCAACCTGTACTTCCCACCCACAATAAAGTCGCTCTTAGCAACTGCCATTGATATTGACGCCATGTCACTCGTGGGACTTTATTTGAAATCTCTATTCGTATTCTCTTCTCTGCCTGAGAACTAACAAAAGTAGATGAAGCTCAGCTAATAATTGATAGCTTGAGTTTTGTTAATTTCTATTATAGGGTCCGATGACCCACTAATCAAGTAATTTATAGCAGAAATTTTGTCGGCTTCTGAATCGTTTTAGAAAATCTAATTTTCAGCCAAGAATACGCAAAAAAACCGCAACACAAATTAGTGGTGGCACAACAAACCCCACCAATACGCCGACATTTTCCCTTTCGCTAGCAGCACGAGAGCAACTGACGTTGCGGAAACGATACGTCACGACAGTTCACTTATCAAATCAGTGTTTTTTCTCAACTATTTTATACCAAATAGTAATAAAGATTCACTTCAAATAATTGTCAAATATCATTTTTTCATCATTATTAAAAATTTTAGACGATAATAAATGTTTATAAGCAACATATTAAATATCCAATTATTTATAAGTATCTAATTTGAACACGGAGTAACTGAACTTGATCAGGATCGTCTACATTAATTACAATTTACGGGGACTATATAATGATTTTATTTCTTCTCCAATTTTTCTATCCGAATTTAATTATCTGAAAAAAACAATATTACAAGAAAGAAAAAATCAAGATATATTTTTTTCTTGTTTCTTCACTTAAAAGCTTTTAGTATAAGTTGCTTACACATGTCTACATTATATATATATATATATATATATATACGTACAGCATACACACAACAAAATAAAAAAATACCACATAAGTAATTAGTGAAATTTTATCTGTCATTTGTTTTTATTAAAATCTTCATATTAAAGTTATAAAGAAATATTAGCTTACGAGAGAGCATAATTCGTATATAATTTGAATTAAAATAAAACATATTCTTATGATTATATATATTTTTATTGTAACAGCGCAATGTTTCAGTATAATGTATTTTTCAGTTCGACAGCTCTATTATATTATTTTCATTATATTTGATAAAATAAGGAAAAAGATACTTACCAGTTGATACGCTACTGCTATAACACACCGGAACCTTGTGCTACTTTATTAATCTCTCAATAATATTACTATATAGCATTATTTAAATATGTTGCAAAAATCATTTGTTTCACTTTAAAATTGAGAAAGTTATAAATTACAAGACTATATAAGTGGAATAATAAAAGCATTTAAAAAATGTTTATAATAATTGAAGTACTGGTGAAATTTTTTTAAATTAAATTATTTATTATATAAATATATACATGGGGCACAGCTGAATAGTGACGTCAATATATAAGATGGCGACAAATCTTCAGTAGAGTTATTTTTAATATATATATATATATATATAACGTATGTGTGTGTGTATTAGTTAATTGAAAATATTTAAGGTTAAATGGCAATTCAATTACTGAAAAATTATCGATTTGCCTTTAAAATGAATGTAAAAACTATCACAACTGGTAATCTGAAATTGAATAAGATTTTAGAGGATTTACAAAAAAACCCTTATTTTGAAAAGTATTCAAAAAAGATAACTGCATTGCAGTCTGAACATTCAGATGAATTTACACAAAGAATTGAAAGACAAGAAATAAAATTCAGTAAGGAAAAAGGTATGCGATCCCTTGTACCTGTATAATCTGTTATATTATATTTATATATATTTATAACTTGAATATAAGTTAATTTTAATTTTAAAAAAGGCAATGTTTTGTTATTGATATTATATGGTATATATATTCTAAATTTTTGAAAATGTTAGAAAAAGTAATTATCAATGAGCTTTTATATTATTTGCCAGTAATATCTTTTTTGATATATATGTATATGTATATATATACACATTTGTAATTCATTCTTTAAGAGAGACATGCAGAACAGGAACGCAGATTTAAAGAAAGCAAAGCTAAACCCACCTTGGATTTTAATTTAAAAACTAAAACAGTACAGCTTGGTTCTATTATGAAGTTAGATATGATCGAAGATAAAACAAAAGAAGAAATTATTGATATATGGGAAAACTATCATAAACAGAAAAGTTGTATCTGTGGTGTCATGTCCTCTGAACAATATGATAAAATGTTTCAACGTGGAAAGAAGTATAATACATTTCTATTACCATTACCAAGAGAACAAGGCTATGAATTTATTGTTTGTCAGTTTTCTGGTTCTGAAATTCATATGACACCACTAATATGGTATCAAGCACACAATGAAAATGCTCCTGAGTGTCTAACTATGGTGCATTATACCGAATTAAGCAAAAGCAAAGATATAGTACTTATGAAAGGAGAGTTTGACAAAAATTCAATTAATGCGCAAGAAGCCCAGTGTCTAGCAAATGAAATACAATTATATTATTCGACTGATAATCCAAAACGTCTTGAACTATTAGATATATTTACCAATAGGCCAAATGATTTTAAATATATGGAACTTATTTCTCAATTGGAGACAATATCTATAAATACTACAAGTTAGAAAGTATAATGTATATAAGTTTTTGTAAAATGTGTTAATAAATTTAATAAATCGATAGTCTCATATACTTAATACATACCTTAACATTTCATTGCCTTAATAATGATAATATTTTATAAGAGCAATCTCTATATGAATATAATAAATTAAAGAAAATCAATTTACTTTCAGTTGCTACTTTTCAGCAAATCACTAATGGTTTGATTAAATATAAGTTAATTTTTAAACCTATGCAATCTTTTTATTCACATTCTGTGGTAAGATATTATACAACTAATAAAGAATGTGAAAATAAGTATGTGAGTACTCCAATATTTTATGTAAATTCTGGTCCACACATTGGACATCTTTATTCAGCAATTTTGGCTGATGCTATTGTCAGATTTCATTCTATGCTTGGGCATAAAGTATTCCTTAGTACTGGTACTGATGAACATGGGAATAAAGTAGAAGCTGCTGCAATCAATTCTAAACTTGCAAATTATGAATATTGCACACAAATTTCTCAAGAATTTAGAAAAATGTGTGACCAATTTCATATTGAATACTCTTATTTTATTAGAACAACTCAAGAAAATCATCATAACTCGGTTAAACATTTTTGGGTTGGTACAAATAAAAATTTATCATCTTTGTATGTATATTTATAAATATTAAAGAATAAATTATGTATTATTAGAATGTTTTAGATAAAAAAGGATATATTTATTTAGGAAAATATACAGGATGGTACTGCTTGTCTGATGAGGCTTTTGTATCTGAAAGCGATATCATTGAAAAAATTGATCCACATGGTAATGTGATCAGAGTATTTCAAGAATCTGGAAATATTGTTGAATGGACAGAAGAAGAAAATTATAAGTTTCAATTAAGTAAATTTCAGGATGACCTTAAGTATTGGTTAAAAAATGGTATAATCTTACTCATTAATTGCTTACTTCATAGCAATGTAGATATTACAAATATTTTGTATTTATATAGAAAAGACAGTAAAGCCTGCTAAATTTCATAAAATTTTATCAAATTGGGTAGAAGATGGTACAGTCTTAAAGGATTTAAGTATATCTAGACCAAGAAATAGAGTACCATGGAGTATACCGACTCCGCAGAATAATTCACAATCAGTTTATGTATGGCTGGATGCCTTAGTTAATTATTTAACAGTATTGGGTTATCCAAATGATAGTTTTAAAGAATTTTGGCCTCCAACTGTACAAGTATGGTAGATTTATATATTACTAAAAAAATGTATTATTATTTGTTATTAAAAAGAAAGTTCAATTTCTATACTACCTTAAATATACTGAGAAAAATAATACATACATGCTTTTACAAAATAGATTATTGGAAAAGACATTCTAAAGTTTCATGGCATTTATTGGCCTGCATTTTTAATAGCAGCAGGTTTAGAACCCCCCAGAACATTACTTTGTCATTCTCATTGGACTATTAATGGTCAGAAAATGTCTAAATCTAAAGGGAACGTAATATCGCCTTTTGCAGCTGCAAACATTTTTAGCGAGGAAGGTCTTAGGTACTTTCTTTTAAGAGATGGTGTCCCACAAAATGATGGGAGTAAGTGTATTTTCTCTTCAAAGACATCAAAACGCAATTTAAATAAAGCTCATCATTTTAAGCTTTTATTTTTGTTTTTCAGACTATAATGCTACAACTATAAAAAATATATTAAATTCCGAATTGGCCGATAATTTTGGCAATTTAGTCAATCGTTGTATAGGAAAATCAATTAATCCATGGGGAGAATTCCCTCGCTTAAATGAATATGAAAACGTTCTTCAATCCGAAGTAGCTAATAAATTAAAGAAGAATTTAGAATCCTTAAGTACATTTACTAAAGAGTGTTATGAAGAATTCAAATTACATCATGTAGTAGATGCAGCCATGAGTACTTTGCAAAGTGCTAATCAAATGGTGAATTATCATGAACCATGGAAACTCAAAAAAATGACCAATAATCCTGAAGCTACGGTAGAAACAAAAGCGGTAATATCTTTGGCTTTGGAAACTGCCAGAATAGTCGCTCTAGTTTTGTATCCTATTGTACCAAAAATTTCAACCAATTTACTCAATCTTTTAAATGTTAGTGAAGAAAACCGAACATGGCAAGATGCATTACCTAGTTATTTAAACAATAAATTCGTAGGGGATGAACCAAGAAAAATACAAGATAAAATAATATTATTTAGGAAGTTGCAGAGTAAGGATTAATAAAAATAATATTTAACACTTTTGCATATATATGGAAGTCTTATATTAATATATTTACAAAGAACAATCATTCAAATATATTAATATACATAGATACTGTGTTCACATTGTTCTGGCGAAAGAGTATCACGTTATTCATAAATACTACATCTGTATAACTCGAAAAGCCGAAAAACAGACCTTGCCTGATCTCTTTCGTATGCACACAGTATGCATGGCATCGTAAATTTAAATTTTTCAAAGAAGTTTCGAAGGTAACTCGGAAGAATTCCTCTTTACTCCCTGAAGTTTCGATATGTGATGCAGAATTCAGTTAATTCGATGGGATTATGAGAGAATCTCTAGATATTGGCCAAACTTATAGAGTTTAACTTAATTACGAAAGTGAGTCGAGTTCTCTTTATCCCATCAAATATAAAAATAAATAAATAAATGTTCATTTATATACAAAGTGGTGGAGAATGATTTTTTTGCGAGCACCAGCTTGCATTCTATTGCTATAAAGTTATAAGTCAATAGATAGTACAACAGAAAAAAATGATTTCTAGATAAAATCTAGAAATTCTCAGCTAGAAATCATTTTACTTCCTCCTTCTTCGCCCTTCTCTACCCCTCCTCTTGTTTTATTATTAGAGATATTTCATTTGTAACAACCAACTTTATAACGTAGTGTTTCACTATTGACATTGCTTTTCTGTTATTATTGTTCGACAAATTCACGTATCTACTTTTGCTACTTGTCAAGTTGACTATAGTCAATATACCACTTTTTGATTTTTATTCAAAGTTTCTTTTCATGTTCAAATATTTATATAGAATATCGGAATTGAATATGTCTATTAGATATGCCTCAGTTTAATATCTCATGATTGTCTTGACGTAATCTCGCTGTTAAAAGTCTCCTGATATTTATCAATTGGACGTATTTGCTTGCCACCTTTCTATTATAATCTCGCAAATTAAGATTTACATCTTGAGCATTAATTCATTAGATAAGGTTCATAAATAGGGGTATCTTAATTAAGCGAGTTAATTGCTTATTTTTGTTGTCGTTATTGTTCTTCTGATTTCCCTCCATTTTTTCTTACTGTTCCTTCCACTTCCTCCTCCTCCTCCTCCTCCATACCCCTCTTTTTGTTTTCTTACACTTATTTTTACTTTTGCTTTTCTTTCTTTGCTTCTCTTTTTCAAAATGAACATAAATTAGAATTAAATTAATTCCGGAATGTAAAGATAAATTACTAAAAATAATATAAAAGTTAGCAATTGAATGTGTTTGACATACCTGTTGAAATGAAATGAAATCCAAAGGCAGTAGAATCGAAAGTCTTCTAAAAGTTTTTGTATTCTCGCGCATCTTATGAAATCAGTACTTTGGTTTAGTCGGTGTATTCTCAAGTTGATTATGGAAATAAGAAAAATGCATAAACGTAGATGCAAATATTGTCAATGCTGCAAGAAGGTAATGCAATACGTGGAGACGGGCAACGAAGACCAGACGCGAATCGACTGGAAAATCGAGTCGAGAAACCAAAGAGGTGAAGGTGAGGTCATATCGAATCAAGTATTATATGGCACTGACAATAGTGTCGCGGTGCCTTTGTGCCATGGCTCCAACGTGGCAACTATCCGCGCTTGATCTCGGGCTAATATTGCACTCTATCATCGATCCGTTTCGTTTTTGCACGACCACAGAACGAAATTCTCCGCACTCGCTAGTCGATGGCTGGTTCCCTCGGGAACGGGCACCTTTCGTCAGAATCCTCTTAAAAGCTTCGCGAAATTCCGTGTTAAAGATACTATATATGATCGGATTAAAGGCCGAGTTGCTGTAGCCAAACCACGTAAGCACCTGGAAAGAATGAAAAATCTTTCGAATAACTTTACCGCCGTTTATGCTACTAGCGATTAATGCTGAGATTGGGACCCCTGTTAAAGATTGAACAAAATAATAAGATTCTCACAGAGTGTATCGGAGTTGGTGTTACTTACCTGAAATGCTCGAACTGATATGCAAGTCTTACAGTAGGCTACGACGATGTTGACGCAGAAAAAGGGAACCCAACACATCAAGAAAACGCCCATAATAACACCTACGGTTATAGCTGCCTTATGGTCGGACACATGATAAGGACTCGTTGGCTTCGTTTTCGTTTGTGGTTTTGGTGGCTTAACTCGACTACTCTTCGAACGAAAACTCTTTGCCATTGAAGTATCCGGTAGCTTCGTTACCGCTCGAATACTTTTCACGTGCTTTTGCGCGTAGCAGTATAATCTTGAATAATAAGAGAGAATGAGAGAGAAATGAAGGAATATCTTTATTTCGAGATATTTTTTTTAACATTTATTTAATTACATCACTATTACTTACCTACAATAAATTCCTATCATTACTAGACAGGGCACGTAAAATGATATGCAGGAAGAGACCACCGCGTAGGTGGGTGTGAGATCCAACGCGCACGTAGGATGTTCCTGAAAAAAGAATTGATTTAGAAGTTTAGAAGTTTAGAAGATCGAAACGAATGAATAGGCAAATGGATGCAGGCAGTAAAGCAGAGGAACAACGTGCGCGTATAAATGTGTGTGTTGTAGGCTGACAGGTGTAACAGGCAACATACAAATAAAGAAGGGAAGAATGAAACAAACAAACAGACAGACAGACAGACAGGCAGACAGTAACATATTGAAATTTGATGGGATAAAAGTAGGGACAACCTGCATGCATTACCTCTTTTCCATCATTGTAAACAACGGGCTGATCCGCTGATCTGTGGAGACCCAAACTAATTGGTACAAAGGAAATAAGTCCCGCCAACAACCATACACCAACAATTCCGCCTATAGCAACTCTTCTTGTAACAAAACGACCGTATCTAAAAAGAGAAGAGACATCATTATAGATATTATCTAAATATATATAAAACACCTGATTAATCGATTTAACAAATATAAAGAGCTTTAAGAAGGTTCAGTTATTAAATAAATTCTTTTAAAGAAATTGCGAATACATACATACATACATACAAACGTACATCACACACGCACGCACGCACGCACGCACACATACACATATATGAAGCAGCCTTGAAGCAGCTTTTAAGCTCACCTGAGAGGATCTTTAATATGAATATATCGATCGAGAGAAATAGCGCAGAGGTTGAGAATAGAGGCAGTGCTGCACATAACGTCAAATGCGATCCAAGTATCGCAAAATTCTGGTCCAAAGACCCAATAACCGAGAATATCGTTAACCCCGGCAAAGGTCATCACCAGCCCACCCACGAAGAGATCGGCGATGGCGAGAGACGCCAAAAAAAGGTTCCCAATTCTCCTCAGGCCGCGTTCCGTATAAATAGCCACACAGACTAGAACGTTTCCCGCCACCGATAAGAAGATCAGTATCAGGATCAGGAAGCCTGCAATCCGGGAACGTGACCAGACAGCCAGTGGAGAACCGATAAAACCAAACATTATCCCGGAAAATCACTCGCCTCTCGAAGAGCACGATAGTTTTCTTCACAGCTTTTCATACTTTTACTCTTTATTTTTTAATCATCAGAGCCTTAATAATTCATCGATTCAATTAACCAATGAGAAATGAATTATTCTTATCTTTGCCATTTACTACTCGGCAATCAGCTCTCTCTCTCTCTCTCTCTTTCTCTCTCTCAAGTTATACAATGTCCAAAAGAAAACTAAAGTATGGTATTTTAAAAGTATTTCTCTGATTTTAGACAAGTGTGTGAAACACGTCGCGTCTTGAGGTAAAGTAATCATATCAAATAGATGAGAGAAGAAGAGATGAAAAGTAAAATAAGGTAAAGTGTGGGGTAAGATAAGGTAAGGTAAAAGTATAAGCTAAGCGAAGCGAAGCAAAGCAAAGCAAAGCAAAGCAAAGCAAAACAATAGGAAGCAAACCAAAGTAAAAGCCATGAAAAAAGAAAAGAAAGATAAGAGAAAAGGAAGCTATGAAAACTGTGCTACATCTATATAAGAGTTTGGAGAGATTGTTCCCTCAGGAGACTGTGTCTTCGAGGGGCGAGTCACGATCGATCAAATAGAAAGTTTAGCGAACCAACTAGAAGCACCGACAGCAGCGAGAAAGCGTCTTCAGGCAGATCTTCTTCCCCGTCTGTCAAGTTACTCTGTAAAGAGACAGTTCCATGAATAAGCCAAATGGTTTGTTATACGTCATTTGAGAAGGGGGAACTTTGTACAACCTTAGAGCAATACTTGTATTATCGCTCTTCCCTTCTCTTCTCTTCTCTTCTCTTCTCTTCTCTTCTCTTCTCCTTACTTCTCTTTTCTATTACAATAAGAAAACAAAAAATTGCATTCTCAAAAATAAATTAAGAAATTTTTCAGAAAAAGATTATCTCCTTCCAATTCATAATCGATCTAAATCAATTCGTAATTCTGGGCAAATTAATTTTCGCTATCTAAATAAATTAATCGTATCTCAGAGTAATAATGGGATGGGAGATGAGGAAAAAACAAAATCAAGAACATTTCATTATCGATACTATTTATAAGCAGCAATCTCTTGACAATTTTATTTTCTCGCGCTAATACGAGCGAAGAAAGTGCTAATATAAACTAATATTAAGTACAAATCACGCACGCGTACATTCGTTTCTTCTTTTATTCTGTTGGCAGAATAAAAATTCTACGAGAAAACTAACAATTCTGGAACAAGTAGTTAGCGAGTATTGGCTCTCATGTTTACGTATCAAGTTCTATATACACGAAAGAGAACAAGGCTTTGCGAAGAGAGGGTATAATTCTCGACGGTATCCCGATTAATTGCAGGCCTCATTCCATTGGCATTATCGCAGCAGTCAAAGCGAACAAGCTGCGAAGCGAGAGAGAGAGAGAGAGAGAGAAAGAGAAGCAGGAAGGGGAAATGTTGTAGTACACGATGTATCTTTCTCTCTTGCACACGTACTAAACACATGCATTGTACTTAAACATATTGTTTCATTACATTTAATCTATTAATTGAAAATTGATCTACTTCTCTTGTCTAATATATAAATAAATAAATAATAATATTGCCTCTATTGTATACATTTCCATATTAATCATGTTGATTAACAGTTTATTATTTAACTATTCGATATAACCGAAAATTGTATGCGAATCACTAATTGAATAGTTAAATTAGAGTACTTCTCTTATATAATAATCATAGTTTACATCCCCCTCGAAGATGAGAATGATTTTAATTGAAAATTCATAATTACAAAGTTACAGGAAATTTAGAAGGCTCGTTTCAGCTGCGGGGGTGAGTTCTTTAAATACGGGTAGTAAGCAGTAATCTACTCTTCGATATGCGATGATTTAATATTTGGAGAAGCAAAGAGGCTCTTTAATGGGCTGGAAATAAATTAGAATTCCAATGAAGAACTTTGTTTGCGAAAATTAAGATCGACTCGATAAGGAGGGAAAGCTACATATACCGTATGTTTAGAGATAAACGGGTTAGTAATCAGACAGACGTGTAAATGCATGCAGACGGAGACAGGCTGGAAGGAAGAACAGTATGTACGTATGCATGTATGCATGTGTGTATACGAACCAATGTAAATTAAGTTTTCTACCAAGATTTATCGATTTACCGTTTACCGTTTACCACAAATATACGCAGAAATACAATTGGTTTTTTCACGTAGGTTTTAAAAGATTCGAACGCAAATCTTTCAAAAAGACTATTTATACTAAAATAAGAAAATGTAAAATTTTCCAATTTTATTGCTCGAAAGTGAAAAACGAAATGAGATTTAAGTTGAAAAGAAATTGATTAAAGGAAAGAGAGTATTAAAAAAGATGCTCTACATATTTCTACCTCGTCTTTCAAACACACCTCCAAGAAACTCCAATTCAATTTTCATTTATGTTTTCAGCTTTGACAATGTTTCGCCGCCTTTACCTTAACTATTTATTTTTTATTTGATTCAGTACTCGGTAGTCAAGTTTTCTCATTGCTTACATTTTATTTATACAATAATCTGCAATTTCACAAGATAATCGAATTGGTATCATTTTCCCTCGGGATGCGTACTTGCATTATTTGAAATGGAGTAATCGAGCGAAAAGCCGAAGCGAGTAGAGGAGAGGGAATGAAGAAAATTGACGATGATGGTGAAATTTCAATTCTGACGAAGGATAGAGGAAAGGGGGAAAAAGTCGATCTCGCTCAAGAGATTCGAGTCGAAGCGCGATGGAACGTCTAAGAATGGATCGATGGATCGGTTGAAAAATTGAAAAGGATGCGCCGATGCTGTGTTAGGATCTTAGGATGAAGGAAGGAAGGAAGGAAGGAAGGAAGGAAGGAAGAAAGAAAGGTAGGGGACTAGAGATCCAAGGCCTTCGTAACGCTCCTCGATTGAGAGCGGAGAGCGAAAAGCGGAGAACGGGGGAGAAAAAAGAATGTCAGGGGTAACAGTTCGAGGGAGTTCAGATATTCTCCTTTAAACGATGACTTAAGAAGAACATTCTTCCTCGAGGGACCTTCGGCATCTATTTCTGTAATACGCAGGCAAAGAGAGAGAGAGAAAGCACTATTTTTTTTTTTTTAATTATTTGGTTTGTTAGAAAAAAGGTTTGTTTTTGAATCGCTTGTGCCTATGAGAATACCTGTGAGTGCGAGAGTGCGTGATGCGGGTCATTTTCACCTTTTAATTTGTATGAACGGGACAACCTGAACCGAAAAGTCCTGAAGAATGTAAAGATCGAAAAAAGAAAACGAGTTATATTAACCATTAAAGACTTGAGAGAGGGAGGAAGTATCGTAGCCTCTGGGCAAGTAAGAATGAGGAAGGAGGCGGGTCCTGACTCATTCTAATACATTCTAACTCGTTCCGACATTTGCTTACATCAGTCGAGAGAGAGAGGGAAAGCAGGAAGGCAGGCCGGCTCCGCCCCACTCCACTCTACTCTACCCCCATCTCCTCTCTCACTCTCTTACTCGTCAAATCTTTCATTCCTAATAACTCTCTTATCACTCGCTTTAGGACAAAATTCTTCGAAATTCTTCTTTCGATTCAGGCTGACCTGATCTTAATTTTCTCAATATGTCACCGTTTTCTGTACATACACACACGCGCGCATGTTAATTTCTTAACACAAGAAGCATGCGTCAATACAATTATAAGAAACAACGAGATATACAGGGTGCCCACAACGATTCAATGAAAAATCATCAACACTTTTTCCACAAGAATCAAAGAAATTGAAAAAAACAGAAATTTGATTTTTTTGATGTTTTTTTTTAAATCATTTTTATATATTCAGAGAAAAAAGAAAGGAAGAACTAAAAGATAGAAAGGAGCAGAGGGGTAGGGGAAGAGGGGAGGGGGGAGAGAGAGAGAGAGACGCATTGGTCGATATGCCAACGTCTCTTGCCAGTGCACCTGAGGTCATATGCATGACCTAGGCCAACCTGTAAACGTGACCGAGAGTATTATTCAACTACAAGATTTTTTAAGCCATTCATATCTCCTCTCTTTTTCTCTTTTTCTTATTATTAAGTCATAAATACTGACTTTTCATCGTATTATCAATTTTGTAATATTTGACTGAGAAAAATGTTATCACGGTCAATGCATCAATGATTGGTACGTGGATCTACGAAATTTGTTCAATTCATCATTATATCGAAGAACATGTGACGCCTATATTCAATGAAACATATACATTGTATGTATATTACACAAGTATCGGTGCTCGTACACGTATGCATAAAGCTTCAAATATTATCGCATCATCGTCATAACTCTTTGGTATCAGGAGCATGCACCTCATTATAGGTACAGGATTCGCGCTACGTCCACGGCGAATGACTAGTTCAAAAGCAGGCATCGTTATTAATGTTCCACTATCTACTATTTGGAGTCGTTTATTATCATTTTTAATAGAAGCCGAATTCAGATAAAATAAAGTAAGAGGAAGAGAGAGTATCCACATGCAAATTACTGTAAAACTCAAAATTGATATATCAAAGTTTCCAGCTATCAAAAGGCGAAACGGTGAGGAGTGATACTCTATATCGAGAACGCCAAGTTTCTCATCAAATTTTCAACGTGCCATCTACCAATAACGAGACTTTCGCGGAACTTTGACGGGAAACGGAATCTCCTCCTCTTGCACATATACGTGTATGTATATAAGATGGCTGACAGAGAAGTAGATAGACAAAAAGAGGGTTAGAAATAGAGTGATACATGTGCACAGACACACGCGTACATACACACACATCAGAGTATTCCACCCTTACATCATTCATATCGCCAACAACATTAATTAATTAATTGAAACGTACGAAAAAGTTTCTTGCGATTAAACTAATGCTTCTCTTTTATCGCACATATTCCCTATTTATAGATATTCTCAATTATTTATAAAATTCTCGATGACGCACGTTTATCGCTATAAAAATAGTTGTGCATTTTTTCGACCTTTTTTCCCTTTCTTCTTCTTCTCCTTCTTCTTCTTCTTCTTCTTCTTCTTCTTCTTCTTCTTCTTCTTCTATTACTGCTACTAATGCTGTTGCTGTTGATGCTGCTTCTACCACTTTCTTCTTTTCTTATTGTTCTTCCTATTCATCCTCCTTAATATCTTATAAAACATTAATAGTCCTTTCTTCTTTTTAATAAAATTAATTATTTTAATTAATCATTATCACATATGTGTGTAGGAAAAGTGACTCAATCTTTTTTTATTATGGATATTTTTTCACTTATAATTTCTCTCATACAGAGCGTTGCGTTTAAAGAAATTTATTGACAATGAATAATATTGAGTGATCATGTCTGGAAACAATTTATTCACATTTATATATATACATATATATATATATATATATATATAGAAGTCAAGTCTTTGTTTTCTTTTCGTAGCTTTACATAGGAAAGACCGTTATTGAGCGTGAATACAGTTTTTATAGCTTGCTTGATTGAATTTTTAAATATATCACACGCTTTCCTACCCGTATCTCATTTTTTAGTGTGTTGCGAGTAGAGCCATTATTGAGCTACATTGCATTGCATATTACATACGAACCGTATGTAAGCGAGCCCACAATCATTTCCCCTAATCATTATATTTTCTAACGTTCATTAATCACAGTTTCGGCATAACAATTTAATAAATGATCATAATCCATTGTTTAAGTTAGTAAACTTTTTTTTAAATTAAATATTTTATCTTACTTGGCAATTTTTCAAATACACCGCTTTATAGTAGAATAACGAATGTTTAAAGTACAATTTATTGCAGGTCACGAAACGTATTATACCAACCGAGGACAACCTATGACACGTCAAATGATTTATGAAAGTAACACACAATCTTTTTTGAGGAAGAACCATTTCCATGGAAATGCACATTTCATATAACTTCCGGCCGAAAGCAAGCTCTAATATCCGCGAATAATCGAAAAGTCTGCATCCGAAAAGATTGTTTGTTTGCTCGCAATTGCTTTCCAAAACCAATTTTACTCTTTACTCTTGCAATAAGAAACAAAATTTATTATTGCAAACAGCTTAACATTTATCAATTTAAATCGCTTAGAGTTTCAATTTCAATTTTCTGCTACAATCATTGTTGGATAGATAAATTTTATCTCAATTTTCTGAAACCAATTTCGACAACTCGCTGAATTTTTGTTAAGCGTTATAGAAATTGCTTTTATTAAGGCACGATATAAAAACGACGTAAACCGAAGGGAAGTTTTCCTTCGAATTTAATCGAGCTTCATAGCGCGTGAGCGTCCCCTCCTCTTCTTTTCTCTCTTTTTTCCTTTAATCTGGATTAAAAAGGCATTAAACGTTTTTCAGCTTATTTCCTTCTCATCTTCCCCCCCCCCCCCCCTCTATTCCCTTCCTCACCTAACGCACACAACTGTCGCATCTGCGTACATGTGTCTCTCTCTTTCTCTCTCCCCTTCTCACTATCCGTCTGTCAGTCATCTCTTATTTAGTAGTATACATAGGTGCATCTGCGTACATGTATGTACAACTCGGAGATAGACTAACGATTGATTGACATTGTGGTTGACCATCGACTTATGTACCTATGCGTACATGGTTGTCATGGGATGCAGATAATTACATTTTGACATTGGAATATATAGTTACCACTGTACGTAGAATACCTTTGGGACACCTACAAGAAGGAAGAAAGGAAGAAAAGAAAACTTCATTCCATATACCACCGATTCAAATAAAGCATAATTAAACGTGAAAAACTTTCATATTTTAAATATATTATACAACATTCACATCGTCGAATAAATAGGTAAATAAAATATTTTTACTTAATTTATTATAAACATTTTACAAAAAGTTATTAAAAAACATTGAACCAATTGCTTTCTATTTATTTTTTCTGATGTTCTCAATTTATACAATAATAACACATAATTCATATAGTTGATCAAATGAATTATGAGATTCCGAGAGAAAAGATTTGAAAGAAAAATAAAAGGAAAGCCAATTTTCAAGTTCCCGAGTTCTAGTTTCAGGGAAATGTTCCAACAGGCATCGCGTGTAAAGAAAGACAAGTTGAAAAGGATCGATAATATACATACCTACGTATATAGATATAGAGATAGAGATAGAGATAGAGATAGATGAGAGAGAGAGAGAGAGAGAGAGAGAAAGATACAGATATATATATATATATATATATGTATGTATATATGCACACAAAGACACACACAGGGAAATAGAGCAAAAGAGAGGTCGGGAGGGTTAAAAGGGAGCTGTTGGACTAGAAGGAACCGGGGGAAAGAGAATGGTGGTGGTAGCTGTCACGAGCAAAGATTCTTAGATAGTTGAGAATAGCGTGTGACGTTTGATCGAAAGGATTTCTTATGAAATCTCTTCTCTCTATAAAATAATGCATACGAAAAACAAAGCGTTCATCGATTCAAAGTGATCTTTGTCGTGAAAATAAATTATGCCTTTGAAACTCTTTGCAATTTGATTATGTTTCGAGTTATTTCATCAATATGTTTCTTTTCTTCTCTTCTCTTTTCAGCAATGTGGAATACTCTGGCAGTTTATTGCCCATGCTCCTCGGGATAGTGCGAGTACTATCATAAAATAGGATTTCATTCGTAGAAATGGGCAAATCGTAAAGACGACGGTCCGATACGTGCGTACAATGTATAAGTGTGGAAAGATTCATTCTCTCTCTCTCTGGTCTATGACTAGAACGAGACTCGGAGGAATGCGAAAGAATCTCATCCATAGAAAGAATCTATGCGCCACTAGTCCCTTAAGTACAATACATTGAAAGATAAGTTTAACAACTTCTTTCTCTCCCTTCTTCTTTTTCTTCCGAAGTTTAGCAAATGTATAAAAAAAAAACATACAACTTTTACTCTTCTTACTTCAAGTTCAGATCACTTTTAATTTTTAAATCACTTTAATTCGATGTTTTTTGCATTTAACCTTGTTAAAATGTGAATTTTAAACGAAAGATAGAATTTTTTAATAAATTCAATTCCCTTAATGAGTAACGCCTTCCTTTAAAATCGACTAGGAAAGTGTGTTCAATAATCGATTAAAAGCAATTATTGTAATATTTGTTGTAGCACGAGAAAAAATCTGAAATATACGCTTCGGCCATTTTAGGAAAAATTGAGAAAACTCGTTATACCACTTAAACTTAAAAAACAAGGTGAAAAAATATATACATATATACATATAGATGTATAATGAATATATTACATAAATGAAGAAGGAATCCCTATGCTTTCTCTAATTTCCTCAATTTTCTTCTTATTCAACTAATTCAATGGTAAATTCCGAACTGATCTTCCATTACGATAGTTCTCCTTTAAATGACGAAAACTTCAAATAGAATTGGTCTGAATCCGGTTGAAGGAGACCAGATTCTCTTTATACTCTTAAAATGTTCAATTCGACAAATTTATAAGTTTCGAGAGTTTCTCAAACTTTGTGTGAACATAATATATATTTAAGAAAAGAAAAAAGAAAACATACTTATATACATAAAGACGCACACATATATACTGCGCTGATATTCGTGCATTTTTCAATTCTCTACTACAAAAGCAAAGAAATTAGGTTTACTCGTGGTAAGAAGAAAAGGCGCCTTGCAAAATTATGACTTGCAGCTCTTCTTTCCTTTATGTACCTTGGCAAAGAAATGCTGAAACTTTGTAAGAGCCGTTCAAGAGAGACCCACCGTTACGTTGTACCGTGTCGTGAAAAGTCTCTCGTGCAATAGAGCTATATGTATGTACATATGTATGATACATGTATGTATGTATAAAGTATACTTGTAGTATATACGGTGTGATGCAACACGATACAACATGGTGTTCTGGTGTGACACAGAATGATTTTAATTTTTTCAAAATATGAAAATCATCGTGAAATTTAAAAAAAACTAAATAATTATATATATACGCAAAGTATTTATGTAGAATAGACTATTTTTTGCGTTTTAGTTTTCAGGTTAAAAGAGTTTAGTTATGAGGAAGTGAACACCCTATATCTATATAAAGAAAATATCTTACTTTGGAGACGCGTTTATTTAACGATCGGAAAGAGCGATAGAGAGCTACCCATCCAGTTTCTGCAGCCAGTTCAGATATTCTAACTACGTCGATAGGAACAAAGTGGTGTAACTTCATGTGTCAGAAGACATCTTTATTGAAGGAAGATATTATCCTCTCTTGTCTCTATTTTCACTAACGCGGTAAGAAGGATTCTCCCTCGTCTATTTGTTCTTATCTTAATTAGCGAAAGATTATTCATACTTCTCTTCTCCCTTTTCCTCTCAATTTCACGTTGTTTTCTTATTTTAGTTTCAAGAACTAAGGTTCAATTGTTTTTGGATACGTACACATACATGTGTACACGCATATGTGTGTATACATGGTGCCTCAACAAAATCAAAGCGATTTGAACGTAATCAGTGATAGTAATCAAATTAAGCATAGTTAATGGCGTGATTAAAGTTTCAGGCAACGTAAAGTACCAACGTTACTTATCTACAATCTAAGACTTTAGAAACTTTCGCAATATATTATAATACACTCTTAGTTGAGGTTGTCGATAAATGGAAAGCTGTAATTAAAATCTGTACAAGTAGCAGGTAGTTTCTCAAGATTTTTAACCTTCCAACAGTTACGTAGCAAGAGAACAAATATTAATACAGCTTAAAATAAAAGGAAATATTTTTGTTAAAAAATTATAGTTTCCTCTAACATTGGATATCGTTTTAAAATTACCTAATCCGATTGCCTGTTTCATTTTTTTGGTTTTATCTACTTGTTCACTTCGTCAAACAGCTATCGAGATAAATGAGATTTAATAATGGTCGCAACTACTTTCTTCTTGATTCTTTTCTCACTGTTGTACATTTTACCAAGGAAATTTGTTTTCCTTCATCACTTTCCCAACGTCCTCCCTCGCTTCAATTACTCTTTCTCTTAAGAATTTTCAAGCCTTCCAAGACAATCAACGAGACATACATACATGTCATGGATACGATCAAATCAAAATGGCTGTAATTGAGCGCAACTAAAAATGTTCTTATTACAAATAGACGATGAGGAGGAATATATAATAAATACAAAGAGAGAGAGAGAGAGAGAGGGAATGAATGAATGAAAAATAAAAAAAATTAAAGTTCCTCTTGCTCTTCGCGTACTAATTAACGAAGGAGATAAATTGCACTTCGTTATGCGAACCACAATGAGATATGTCACGATGGCGTTGAATGTGAAATAACGAACAGTGAATGCACGTTTCTGGAAAACTAGACACGAATGCAGCAAAACAAGACTTTGCTTGCCGTTGGTAGTTTTTTCACCTTTTACTCTATTCGTTATTCGTTATTCGTCATTCGTTATTTCCGTTATTCGTCGTTCGTTATACGTTACAAAAAGATAACGATAAATAGTGAGATCACGTGGACAATTTTATCGTATTTATCTTTCTCGTGCAGAATTCAGTTTTATAAACGTGAAAAGGGAAGAGAGAAAAATCTATCAAAAACAATTGGAAGAAGAATAATTTAATTCCCAAGGAGATGTAAACTGAGAGATTAAGAAGTAATTTTCTTTGGATGTTCAAATTCTGAAATCTTCACGTAGAAAATAGAAGAGAGACAAAAATAAAAGCAGTATTGCCGAAAAAAACTTTTCTAACGCATCGTTAGCCCTGGAGTTACGCGGATTATGGGGATTAGCTTTATCGTATATCGCTCAATTTTTCTCATAGAGCAACAAAACAAATGATCCATCTACTCCCACGGATAAGAAGGTAAGAGAAATGGAGAAGGATAAGTAAGGAGTAGGGAGGTAGTAGTAAAGATAAAAGTACAAAAAAAATTAATAGTTAAGGGTGTGTGCGTGTGCTTTTTTTCCTTTAGATCGACTATTTATTTTCATTATTCATCTAGTCAATATATGTGTATGTGAGTGCGTAACTATGATTAGATTAATAAATAAATTAAAGAAAAAATGAAGCAATGTATAATTTTGAAAATGGATTTTGAAAATAATTATCGCACATGTACACATACAAATATTTAATAATACGTGTAAAATATGATTGGAGTTCCTTTGACACAAAGTTAACTTGACAACCTAATTCGAGCAAGCGACTCGTGGACCAACAACTATTAAAGGACGACGTTATACCTATAGTATTACATCGTTTATAGGTCAATATCGATTACGTTTTAGAAGACTTAGGCAAGAGGTCTGTAAGAAATCAACGAGTGTTTAGATCTTTACCATTGTTACTTTAATCTATCAACCGTTCCTAAATAAATATATACAGATGTATAGCTTCTCAAAGCTGAAAGAAGATCTAACATAAGTAGGATATACGTGTGTACGTATGTGTTTGTAAGAGAAAACCGAACTCTTTAACTCTTGATCAGTGAAGGACTCTAAGAATTGTTCTTTCTTCGAAAGAAAAGCAACTCTCTGAGGCGCTGGCAAAGAGAGCAGTTTCCTGAATTAAGCTGTGCGCAACAGGCGCATACATATTTCACATATGTACATGCTTACAATAAAACAAGTACATAATCACCGTGCCAGTATCAGTATCAGTAGCAATAGCAGTACCAGTGTCAGTGCCAGTATCGATGCCAGTAATGCCACTATCAATACTATTACCACCGTCACCACCACCGCCACTACCATCACCACTAGTACCACAACCACCACACCACTACCACCACCATCACCACCATCACCATCACCATCACCAATGCTACTATCTCCCCCGCCACCCTATGACGATCACCACCTTTACGCATTATATTATCCTCGCGTTGCTGTACTCTCGCGTCCCTCTTCTATTCCTCCTTCTGCTCTCTTTCCACGCTCACCCCTTCCGTTTTCTAGCTAAGCGTTTGCGTAACCATGTTGAACCTGTGATACCTTCAACTACGAACCGGAAGTGGGTTTGCGTGCAATCATCATCTGAACGGGTAATCTATTAAATGGCGTTACAGGTCGTTCGCAAAATGGCGACGGCATCGATTCCTCCCTGCTGTTATAAAATTCGCAACTTGAATGAAACACGCCGTATACTTATTAGAAAAGAAAGATACGATATTCTCTCTAGATTCTCAAGATATATTATGCAGTTACAATACTAAGATGTAATACTTTGCATGAAAGTAAGCAAAGATAACTTCAAAAGAGGCTTTCATCACCATGCATTCTTTCAAATTGTATCTCAGCGAAGGAAAAATATGAAAAAAAGAAAAAAAGACAATTGAAAGTTAAATTGAATCTTACTCCCTTTTGGCGCCGTCGCACAAAGGATTTCTCTCTATAGGATTTCCTCCGATTTATGGAGCAAAAAGATTTTTCAACAAGTCCCACGTCCCACGTTTTACGATCAAACTGTAAGCTACGAGTTTTGACTTTGTTTCTCGAAATCTAATATTTTCAATGCACCATATTTAATATGTACTTTGTGACAAAAAAAGGATTCTCAAGTATTTAAAAGTAGGACGAGGGAAGAACTCTCTCTCTCTCTCTCTCTCTCTCTCTCTGTCATCCCGACGAGCGGATGCTTTGGCATTTCGCGCGTACTTCCTCCTAGAACCAATAAGAAAACACATTTGCTGCCCATCGAGAAAACTTTCTTCGATCCATAGATTCCTTCGAAACAATTTACAGCAAAAGTGCAGGAAAAGCGTGCCTCGTCGGAAAATCTAGAGAACCGCAGCTCCTATTTTCCATCACCATCAAGAATTCCTCGGAAAATTCCATTTTTATTTCAGATAATACTTCCCCTCTACCTATGTATACTTTATTATGTATAGAAAAATTCTCAGAAAATAAATAGTTATTTCGCGATGAAAATCATTTTTCTACGCGCGTGTGTGTACCATATATTCAATGAGTATAGAGTACTATCAAACTTTCTTTTTTTCATTCTCTTTCTTCTTGAATCCCTTCGAGAAATCACATAGATACATTATGCCATATAATGTGGAACATTTTAAACGTACACGCGCACGCTCACGCACACGCACGCACGCGTCTATATCTTAACACAAATACTTATTTTAATTTATACACGAAGGATAGGATAAGGAATTAAGCCGGCAGGCACACAGGCATGCACTTACGCACGACGCACGCACGCAATTACGCACATTTACAAGCATGCTTAACGGAAGAGAGAAAAGACTAAAGTATTCATGCTTTTTGTGTAAATAATTATAATGAGATTTATTTTCACCAGAAAACCAATTTTCATCAAGAAACGCGTGTAGCGAAGATACATGAGAAGATAAAATTTAAAAATAAAATGCAAAATTTATTGAAAGAAAAAATTAAGAATTTGTTAAAATTAATATAAAAATTTTTGAACTAACCTGGGGTAAAATCATGACGTGCGGCAGCTGGCGCGCCTCGCCGCGCACTGACTCCTTCCTTCCTTCCGCACCCCCTAGAGCGTGAGAGAGTCCTCAACCCCTAATACACCCTCCTCCTTCTCCGCCTCCTCCTCCTCCTCCTCCTTCTCCTACTCTTCTCTTTCCCCTCGACTCCTCTAACAGCCCCTAAGAGCTACCCCACCACCACACTCCACTTCTGGCCTCTGGCCCTGCCTCTCGTTCTCCTTTATCCCACTCCTCTCTACCGATCGTGCTCTCTCTCTTTTCCTCTCATCCTATCTATCCCCACTTTTGATTCTCCCCAGCATCCACCAACCAGCCAAACCAGGTTCAAACATCCTTTCCCCTCTCATCATCGCCCCTGCAAAACTTCACTCGCCTCTTCACTCATCTTCGAAAAGAGAAGGGAGATGTATGTATATCCCACACGCACTTTTCGCGACTCGCTTTAAAACAACCCTCGAAGGATTCGAGCATAAAAAGAGATCCGCTGCCTCCGTCGCCACCACCACCACCACCACCACTACTACCGATACTGCTACTATTTTACCACTTTAATCCTCTATTATTATTTCTCTATATATTCATACTTTTATACCGTAGCTGTATCGAGTATATCGCTTGAAAATATTTATTACTTGTCATTAGATTTCACATAAAAAAAAAAAAAAAAACTCAAACTTTTTTGATTTTTTAGCAAGTGAACTTTAAAACGATTTATTCTTATTTTGCAGCTTCGAACCCCTCAGATCATTATTTATGTCTACTCAATATGCGTTTACTTTCCGATTCACTATGCAAATTGTGGAAATGGACACGGTGTATGCACTAACTGGTAAATTACTTCCAGGTATCCTATTGGTCCTTTAACTCCCGCAGCAGCTGCCAAACTCCCACATGAACAGTTCACTACCACTACCCCCGAGTCAACTACCACCGGTACTCGGCCAAAATCTGCCATTTCCACCACTACCGCTCCCCTTCCATTGCTTTTCTCCCTTCTCCCTTCTCTCGCCCCACTCGCTGGTGGTCTCTTCTCCCCTGCAGGAGTATGGAAATATAATACTATCAACTACATAATAATTATCAGTTTTGCCGCATTGAAAATCTTGCTTGAAACGTCAAAAGTATTCTTCTTTTAGTTTTACAATTCCATTATTCTTGTCAATTGTTACTACTGTATTTCATTTTCTATCCTATGCAATACAGTTTTGCTTGGTTAAACGTCTGCGAGTTAACTCCGCTACTTTTTTTTAGTACGCATTGCTCAAATTGGACCGGCGAAAAATCTTCATTGCCGGCAAATCTAAACGCGGATTTTTATATTACGGGAATTATAGAATAATTAAGAATCGTCACGTTGCATACGAGGTTTACATAAACATTGAAATAGATATCAGATTAATGCAAATTTTACACGAGTGACGGATTTCGCGTCATGTGCACAAGACTCGAGATATAAAGGGATCCAAAGCAAAGTTACGAGGGGTAGAGTACCTGCGATATTCTACAAGTTATGAGAAAATCGATTCCCGACATAAATTCGAGCTGGGTTTGACAAATTATCGTAAAACGGCAAAACGAGTCAAACGGACTGTTGAGATGGAAAGCAGTAAAACGGAACAAAACAGAAGAGAGAGAGAGAGAGAGAGAGAGAGCAAAACATTATTAATAACATGAATAATGTTTAGATGCAAATCGAGTTGTACGCGAATCACGAGTATCCAGAGTAGAGTAAAGAGCTAAACTAAACTTAACTCTAACAATAAGAAGAAACTGATTCCCTCTTTATTCGAGTACAATATCGAGCTCCTCTACTCGATGACGTGCAACAGGTTTTATTCGTTCATTCCTTTACAAGAGATAGAGAGCACATGCATTATTCTTATCTGATATTTTTCATAAAATATGAAGAATATATTCCAGAGATTGATCATTATTCATTGATTTATTAAATAAAATTCAAGAAGCTCTAGGATTTACATTATAATTGAATACGCTCTATGATCCAGCTGAATGGATTTCTCGTAAAGAAATAATGAAGAATCAATGAGAATTATTAACCGAGGGTTATTAATAGGGTACGAAGAGGGAAGAACAGTCGGAAATTTGGAAAATTTCATGAGAGATGACGCAATTACAGACCGATAACGAAATAATCAAGCCATTTCCTCGCGTTACTTGGTCCTTCCCGTGAGAGACGGGGTTCTCTACTCAAATGGAAAAAGCAGAGTATACCTATACTACGCGGACACTATGTGTGTTACGTTACGTTTCGTCTTTCTCTCCAAATTCTCCATCGTCTCTCTTTCTCTTTCTTACTTTCTTCCCTTGCCTGTCCTCCGCTACGTGTGTTTCCGACACATCGTTGTCGTCCATTACTCATTCATCCCAGAAGATTCAAACAGATTGGAATTGATGAATTGGTCTCGCGTGCTAGGTCGATTGGAAGTTTTATTAGAGGTTTGAGCAACGGTATTATTCGCAGAAACTTTACGTATTTCCGAAAAGCGAACAATTTTATAATTCCTTGCTCGAAATTTACTCTGGATATAATTCAAGCATACGTAAGTATGCTACTTGCATAAAAAGATAATAATGTTATATTCACGGAATACATACTTGGCTGTAGATGTGAAAAAAGTGCAACTTGTTTCTTCGTTTAATGCACTTGCGACCTTAATTAGCCTGTTACACGGTACTCATCGCTCGAGAAACATGCTTTGTCACCCGTTTACCCTGTATAAAGTTAAACTACAACCCTGTGTCCTATGTGTTTATCCCGTATATGCATATGTGTGTGAGTCTGCATACACATTTACGTTTATTCGTTGTTAAAACTATTGGTTCATTCGATACACGCTTTTTGCTACTCTTTTAATCGATACAAAATGACACAAATATTTAAAAAATTAATTTAAATTAAAAGAATGCAAAAATTTAAATGGTAAAATGGAGAAATGTTTAAGAAAGATAATTTTCATAGATCAATATCAAATACTCTTTTGCGCTTTGATGTTTTTTTCCATCTTTTTGCGAAAAAGGACGAATCTCTCATAGGCATAGGCATAGGCATGGGCATAGATAAATGCAATTTCGGAGAATGAAGCAAAGCAAATATGCGCGAACGTTGTTCGAGCAGCATTGATCAATGAAATCGAATGGAGCCTGCTTGACTGCTTGGCTGGCTTGCAGCTTTAATCCAAGCAGACATACAGATCGATAGTGAATTAAAAGCCGGCACAGCAAGGCACAGGATTGCCAGATTTGCTCAGTATTCCTCTCTTCTCTCCTCTCCTCTCCTCTCCTCTCCTTCTCACTCTCTACCTTCATCCGCCCCTCTTATCCTCTCCCTCGCTGCCCTTATCGTCACCGCCCTCATTCCATTTCGTCAGAGAAATATTTCCTTCTTACTGAAAAAGTATCAATCATCCACGTCTATCGATGCGATAACTAACATCGGATTGTTAAATCTCTTATTTGAAAAGTAATCAAGCTATCGCATATTGATTGAAAGACATATTCCTGAAAGATTAGAAACACCCCTCTAGAGTTTGAAATAAATCGAGGCAGAGCAAGAGATGGAATATCGATAGTTTTTTATCTGCTATCGCGATATTGGGATATCACGATTAACAAATGATATGCGCGCGCGCGTACACCGAGAGTCCGAGAGAACTTTTCATCGCACGTTTTTCTCTGTGAAAACGAAGATTCGCGAAATCGAGAAAACCTACCTCTAACAGCCTCCAAACTTTTTTTCTCTCAATAAGAATATATAATAAAATACTCTGCTCTATAAAATTTTATTATATATAAAGAAGAAGCAGCAGTAGCAATGGCAAGGGTAGTAGCAGTAGCTGCAATAATGCTGGCATTAACTTCACAACCAAGACAGACGGTTCTTTTCGCCTGTAGCGTTCGCAAGCTTGTTAGCGAGGATCCTGAAAGTAGCAACGAGTTTAACGAGGTTCGCAGATATATCTCGAGACTTGAGTTTAACGAACTCTCTTCATATCCACCCTTTCATCGTTCTTCCAGCACGCCATTCAAGTCCTTTTTTCTAAAAAAAAAATCTATCATCGGGAAGCCAAAAAGTCTCACAATGTAATCAATTTTCTTCCAGTCTTCCAGCAGCAGGTGCTCCCTTCAATTTCCTTCGTCAATTTTAATCTTCGTTCTTAACAAGAAAAAAAACAAGACTATTCCGGAAAAAAGATTAATCTCCTGAAAAAAAAAAAAAAACACTCGAGTAACAATTCAATAATAATATTTGAAAAATAAAAAATTTTTTTGTTTTTTGTTTTTTTTCCTTAAAAGTAAGTATTAAGTAATATAAGACAAAACGAACAGAGTAAAACGGTATAAAATAGAAATAAAGTAGCTAAACTGCACACGGATACACACGCGCTCGCGCGCGCGCGCTAGGCTGCTGTTAAGAAACGGAGTGAAAGAGTGAAAGAGAGAAAGAGAAAAATAATGACGCAGTCTCTGGCCTCTCACTTTACAGACGACTAGTTTTTCGTTAGTTCAACCTTCCGTAAAATCCGTCATACCACACAACGACGGCTTCTCTTCCCTCGCGTGCTTACATTGTCACTTTTCATATGTGAAGAAATATGTGTACTGTACTGCAACCAGGCGCGCTCGCGCATTTACACACATAGACGCAACTTCTCTAATAGTTCGTCATAAAATTTTAAAGCGAACAGGTAAACATTTTATTCTAATTTTTAACTCGTGCACACAAATGTATTGTGCTCGTACGTATAGAAAAAGGCCTATAAAATGATTTAAGTATGAATGGGCCAGTGTTCATCGATAATCGATTAATAAAATTCAGAACGATGAACTTGAGCCTCCCTTTGCTTTTTTCAATTCAGTAAATTCACTGATAAATAATGACACGACGATACAAAGGTACCTTTTGCGAGAAAATAGTTGTTTCAATTTCTTAAAAGTGGATAGACTGGCCATCTCTTAGATTTGTTAACGATGGCGAAGAAAGCTCAAAAATGACTGATGGAATTAATGAATTTTCACTATGCATCGAGTTCTCTCTCAAGCAAATATTCCTTTTCACTTTTCAAGATTTTAAATCTGTAGAAATAGGCCGTGCATGCGAGGTATGAAACTGCGAGTAGTAGGGATTCTATGTGTGTATACAGGGTATATGCATGCACATATACATATCGTGTGGACGAGGTTCTTGATCGATAGGTTAACCCTTTCATCGTCTCTCTCAACTTCTTCTCATTTCACCCTCTCTCGCGTCCATCCTTACCCACCAGCTATTGCTTTCACCGGCATTGCCACTACTAATTATCATCACTACCACATCACCGACAAAACCACCATAACCACCATCACCATCATCGTATATCAGTGTAAATCCACCGCAGCATATAATAACACAGGTCATCGACAGAGAGTGCTTTTACCAAACCCATTCGATACCTCAATGAATATAATGCAATACGCATGTGGACGGACAATAGATGTGCAGACATAACTGTGAGAGCCAAACTCTTTGGAAGGAATTTACTTTTCCAAAATCTTTATGATATCATGAAGTAAAGGTAAACGTACAATATACAAATGTCCAAGAAAGAGAGGCTTTCTTCCGTTTATCGTACGGAAAGGAGAAAATTGGGAAAGAACCAAAGAGAGAACATTCGCGACCTACTGTCCTGCATACCAAAGTTAAATACCCAACCATAAGAATAACAGCATCGTGTATGCGTGTACACAAACGTAAACACCGTTCTAAAAATTAAAACTTCCTTTTTTATTAATACATTGGTATATATATATATATATATATTTTTTTTTTTCACCCTTATCTCCTATTATTATTAATATCTTGTGCGAGTGGTATAGTCGCGGATAAAGATAAAGTATATTATTAATATGAGACTTTTCAATAGAGAGGTCCATTTGCAAATTATAAATTTTGTCAAAACTAGAACTTTCGCCAATGGCAAGATTTATTTAATTTACTTTTTTACATCATATCATACAGAGTATCATAAATGCCAGTTTCATGCTTCATCCTCATCCCCATTCCCCTTACTCATTTCCATCTCCATCTCCACTTCCAGCTCCATCTCCATCTCCGTGTCCTCAAAATTGAACAAGTTGTCGTTCGCGCGCGTCCTCGCTGCTTAAGAAGCTCAGATAGTCTGATTCTCTCCGGAGGATTCATTCTTCGCGCATTTGTCGAGGTGAAACGCACCGGAACGCACTATAATACGAGGAGAGGAACGTTTACGCGGACATGATCAGGTCGCTGACACGTTGGATCACCTGACATAAGATTGACGAGGAGGAAAAATTACCATGCATCGTTGGGTTTAACGTGTAAGAACGATCTCACAAGGCTTTAACCCAGACCATTGACATTCTAATGCACCCTCTTTTATATCATGAACGTCAATGTTAACACTAACGTCAACGTCAACGTCAACGTCAGCGTCAACGTCAGCGTCAACGTCAACGACTTCATCTAAAGTGCGAAAGTGAATGTGAACTCTTAATTTTTTTCTTAATTTATTTCTCTCGTAGACTTTAACAAAGAAAAGAGAGAAAAAAAAGTGATAATCGAATTAATCCTTTCTTTTCTTACTCCTCTTCTCTTTTAAAGAATATTTGCTTAATAAACTACCTCTCTATTACTTAATCTAACTTAAGAAGAGAAAAAGAATTATCTTAAAACGAGGGAAAAAGAATTTATTTGAGAGGAATAATTGTACGTGCAAGTTCAGTCCCAGCTCATTTAATGATACAAGTGGGGGCTCCGGTTTACCCTGAGGCTGTAGGCCAGTTTAACCGTCTTATATTTTGTATTATACACCTGAAATCGGGTCAAGAATGGAAATTCGAATAGAAACCAATGAGGAACCGATAAATTATCAACGATTCAATATACCGTATCCTTTTATCAAATACTGAGTGAAAATCTATTGGAGAATCACAAATAAGTTGAAGAATAAAATCTTTTTAATATAAAAGCATTCAACTCCCCGAGAAAGAAAAGAAGAAATACAAGGGGGAACGAAAATGAGCAGAAGAAGAAGAACAGTGATATCCGTGGCGGGTAGCCAAAACTCCTGTGAAAGAATAAGACCAGAACGATCTAGGAATCCAATTCAAAGACTGGTATGGGGTCCTGGGTTACAGTTTCATATTGGTCAAACGAGCATTGCTAACGACGAAACTTCTAATCCAAGGATAGCCTTGAGAAGGTACGTAAGCGAACATTACAAATGTATACGTGTAACATCTCTATCCTTGCCCTCTATCTATTGCTTGTAAGAAAGAAAGGGAAAGCTACTTGCGAGCTTTCCAAACTAAATGCCGACACGAATCGAAACAGAAAACGATAAAAGCGATAGGAAAATGTATTAACAGCCGATCGTTTTATATCCCGTGAAATATAGATTACTGAGACTGTACGAAGGCAGGCAATATCGTGAGGCAGCAGGATTTCTTATAAAGCTACAATCCTGTACTCTGAAAGCAACCTTGCCGGATATTCCTATAGACCTGTTGATCGACACATTACCGCATAGTTTGGCTCTGCTGGAAGCTCTCTATTCTCGATTAGTTGAATTAAATCTGGAAGACAAGAAGAATCTTCGTATTGAACAGCTACTTTGGCGCGTGGTCAATTTAATCTCGACAAGTCAAGATCAATTCCGCTTAAAGATTTGGTGCAAATTGTTAATGTCACTGAACAGACTGCTACCAACCGCAAAGAGTATGCTACTCGCCAAAAGGAAAGCTTTAGAGAGAGCCGTGGAAGGTTTGGGAAAACATGGTTTGGTACCCTCCTACCAAGTAAATACTCATGAAGGTTTTACAGCAGCCAACTTAGTTCCTCTTTCAGTAGCACTGAAAGAGGAGCTTGAAATTAGAACTGAGATTTACAAACTCGCCTTATCCAAGATAGAAGTTCTAACTAAACACACTAGCATTCATAAAGGTATTTACCGATCTTTAAACTTACCGTGTCTCTCTTGTTAAGAGACACATTCCATCTCCGCTACTTTCTTCCTTTGCACCCCTTATTATCCTCTCTTTCTCAATTAAAATTCAGATCAAGCAGTACAAGCAGCTTCGCATCAAAGGCAGCTTTCGTTAAGATACGGCGAAATCCAACAAAGGTTGATCGATAATCAAAGTATTTTGAACACACTGGAGAAAGCAGGTAGAACCACCAGCCTTGAAAATTTACTGGCAGAATTAAAACAAAGGATTGAGCAAGATAAGGAAGTTCTTAGACAGTGGACTGCTTTGAGAAAGTCCAGTTTGATCATTAACGCGAAGAATCCACCCTTAGCTCCCAAGCTCCTACAGTACTCGAAAGCATGTGGAATTGTTTTACAATTGATCGACGATGAGAATAATATACAAGTAATTAGACTAATCCTCACTCTCACTCTCTTCTCTATTATTTTTATATATTTTGTATTTTATGTATAAATTTTTTCAAGTTATCTCACACAGAGGAAAATTTAGAGGACTTTTACGAGGAGGAATCCAGTAGTGCTGGTTATCATACCGATGAAAGTTATAGTCCAACGCCAGAACCTATGCCAGTATGTACCACAATAATTAATAACGGTAATAATGATAGAACGATAAATTATTTTTACCAACGTTATAATCATCATTATCATCATCATCATCACCACCACCATCAACGACGACAAGAATTGTTTAATAATTTACAAGTTTCTGATCTAACGATGAATCAACGTAAGGTTGAACGGCTCACCGAAAGATACGCAGCTCTCTACACGCACGCATATTTACATACGTTAGACGCATTAGACACTTTGGTATCACTTAAAGATGTTCCGGATCTCAAAGCAAAGATCCTCTATTCTATCATCGTGGTGAGTAATTTTTCTGAATAAGCATACACAATTTGTGTGAAAAAACGATAGAAAGAATAAACGGTACAAAAGAAAGGTTGACGGTACTGATGCATTCCCTCTTTATTATTTCGTAATAATACAATGTCACATAGAGAGAAAGTATAAAAAACTCTTTAATATTTAATATTACAATATATACGCGCTGCTATACATGTCGGTAAAAGAATTATCTTTTAAAGGCTGGTGGAATGTGTTGAAAATCGATGAACTAAAATAAATATCAACAGCAACCATCTCGTCTATTCTAAAGTGAACAACTCTGGTCGATAACCTGACTCTACCACCTCCTGGTTAAGATAGAAAAAGAAAGAGGGGGGGGGGGGAGATGCAGGGATGTAGAGAATGAGAAAAGCTTGCTTATAGATATTATTTTATTCAAATACATATTTAACTATTTTAAACAAGGAATTCTTTTTTTTTCTTTTTTTCAAAAATATCACCTTTATTATCGCCAAACAAACAATTTAACATCTACTGGTTCAATATAATTGACATACTCCATATATAGCGTTAGATGATAAAAAAAAATACACATACATATATTCTTGTTTACAGCTTACTTGGAGATTTACTAGTACAATTCAAACATCTCGTCGTTTTGAAGCACTGAAAGCCTTGAATGGCGGTGATAATGGCTGTTTCACTGATCAGATGGAAATAATGGAAAGCTTGGAAGATTGCATGAAGGAACAAATGGCAAATTATGGTATAAAATCTGGTCAACGAGAAGTCAGCCAACAAGTAGTCACACAATTGGAAAAAACCCTCTATGATTTTCCATGTCTCAAGGCTTGCTCCGAAATTAAAATTTATGCAGAAACATGTGCCAATCTTGCATGGGTTTGTTTAGCAAGGAAAACACCTTTGGTTCTAAATGTTGAAGATCAAGGTAACAAATTTCAAAAAGACCTTCATATCAGGCATCATGCTTCCCCTAATTCCAAAGGTACTACAATTCAAACTGTCCTTTGGCCCGGCCTTAGAGAAGGTTATCAAGGTGCTTGCTTGCACCGAGCTATAGTTCTTACTATATAATCTTTACTTTCTCTTCTCACCGCAAATCATTCAGATTTATATTTCTCATTTTTTAACTTTATTGAAAACTTCATTATACAAAGTTTCAGGGACACGCACACACACACACACACGCGCGCGCGCGCACACACACACACATACTTTCTTATTCTATTTAAAATTAAAAATTTATATCAAGTTTCATATTTTTTATATACACTTATATCTTATTAATGTCTTTTACAATTTGATGAGTATAAAACTACATAGAACTATTCTACATATATATTTAGCTCAAAAACTAAGTTTAAAAATATCTTAATTCAGAACAACTATAAAAATATTTATTGTTCATATAATCTGGTATACAGTTACTGGTTATAAAGTTATTATATCTTTATCAGGGCTAAACACATTATTGGATTAAACAGAATGAATGGCTAACAAATTAAACAAACAAAAATTACGTTACGCATCAATTTAATTCATTATTTTATATAGTGTATTTGTTCAATAATAAAAGTTTATTAGGTAAAATATTGTATATGGTCATACTATAGGGTATGTGGAAAGAAATTATCCACATGAATGGATCTATATTTTCATGAAAACAGAAATTTATTAAAATATTTTAATGTATTTTTTAAACGAATTAAATGTTTGAAATGTATTTCCAGAACATACAATTATTGTTACTGAGCCTTGTTCTTTATATTCAAGCATCTATCTTGCTTAAAATTCTACAGAATTTATAATTGGAAAGACTGAACAGTTCAACTTCAATAAAACTACAATGATTTCAAACAGTTAATTCATCATGATTTTTAACACTTAAACAAAGCATTCAAATTCATTTTAGGTATTTGACTTTTCTCTATTATAACCATATTCACACAATAACATTTATACATTCCTATTTTCATAAAAAGTATTTCTCAAGGCATATAGAAATTTAAGGCAATATAATTCAATTAAATTCTATCAATTAAATTTCAAATTTTAATAATAATAGTCAGTCATAAAATATTTAAAATGCTAAAATAAAATTTTAATTATTTCTGCATGACATTTATCTAAAACCATGTAGTGTCTCATAAATCAAAACAATTATTATTTAAATTATGTGTAATTACACATAAAATTGTTTCTGTCCATAATATTTAAGAATGTAACTTGATAATAAGCTACTGAAAACATTTTGGATTCAGTAATACGAAAATATATCATGTAGCATACACATCTTGTGGATTATTTTTTGTTTGTAATATATTTAATAGAATTATGAAAATGATTTGCAAAAATATTTTTTTTTATGTTGCTTCTATTATTTCATTTTTGTATTCATTAATTTTACATGATAATACACCACTTTCTTCCTTCAGAAGATTGATCTATGGCTACTGTATTATCTTCTTGATTTGTATCATTCATATTGTGTTTGTTAGAAGAAAATTTGTAAATTCCAATATTTGGAGTCGAAACTTGAATAGGTATACGTAAATTTTTTAAATAGCTCATAGAAGTATTTAATAAGCCAGTTTCTGATTCAGTTTTCCGTTTTTTTGAAGAAGTTAAATAATCAGTTTCTAATTTTCGTTTCTTCTCCAATTTATTACCATTGATTGGAATTGAATCATTGAGGTCACTGCAATAACGTAAGATTTTTGAATCTGCTTGATCATCTGGCAAGGACATAGCAGAAGTATTAACAAACAGAGAGCTATTAGGGGATAATCTATTTTCCCTCAAAGTTACATGACACATTCGACTGAGCGAACGTCTACCAGGTATACTTCTTACAGATTTACCAAAGGATATATCTTTTGATAGGACATTTGACGTATTTTGCTCTGCACTACTTTCATCAAATACTTTCGAATTTTCTTTTAAACAATCATTTAATTTTATTTGTACATCTTTTAGCATTATTGATGAATGATAAGAAATAAATGAGTCTTCACTTTCAGTTTCCTGATTAATTTGTCCTTTATCTTCTTGATTGTCAGGTCGTATTAAAGTTTCTGATGTTTCTGACATTTCAGTAGTTGTAGATTCCACAATATCTACTGAATAACTTTCTACATCTTTTTGTGATTCATTTTGTGTTTCATTCTTCTCACAATTTGGATTATTAAGTATATCATTCTCTTTACTTTCATTGGAACTTTTTACTAACTGTTCATGAATTTTTGCATGGACTTCCTCCAGTTCTAAACTTAACTTTAAATCAGCTTCTTCTTCTTCATCATTTTCTTTTGTTGATGCTTTAGGTAATTCCAACTTCCCATTTTCCTGCTCAGGATGTTTGCTTTCATCTAATTCACAAATTTGTGTACTGCATAATACTGAATTTTCTGTAGCTTCATTTTCTACAGTTTCTTTTGTTTTGTCTAAATTTAGCTCAACTTTTTCCAAAATTTTTTCACCCACATCTTGCTGTTGTGTATTCTCTAAATGATCATGAAGGGTACCTTTATCTTTTGTTTTATCATATAATATGTTATCTTTGTTAGTTGAAACATCCAATTTTACTTCTGCTTCTTCTGCTTCTGGCTGCATGGCAAATAACTTTTCTTGTATATTCTTTTTATTGACACTACCGGACGGTTTTCCTATACGTTTAGGAAGATGACTGAGTTTCTGAAAAATTTCAATCATTAGTATGCATTTATTTTAAAAGTTAATAAAAAAATGTTATAAATAAAAGTAAAATTAAGTAGTCAAATCATTCAAACACAAACATATATATATATATATATATATATATATATATATATATACATAGATATTATATAACTTAAAAATTGTAAAAACTTTTAAACTCACCTTTATATTCTTTCCAGTATTAGAATTAACTTTCTTTTGAATGCCACTTAATTTAGGTCTGAAACAATAAGATACTAATATTGATAACTGTATAGAAATGGAAAAATAGAATTAATATAATTAGAATTTAATTGTATATACAATAGTCTTTGGAATAGTAATTTTGGAGATGATGAGAGATAATTGAAAAATTTAAAAAGAAATGTGTGATATAAAGAAAAGAAGTACCACAAATAAAAAACAGAAACACTTTTTTATGAATACTACAGAGAAATATTATTTTGAAGTGTAATACTTGCAATACAATTTCATTCTTTTTTTCATTCACTAATTAATAAGAAACACATGCAATAATATTTATTGGTACGTATCTGTGTTTTGTGTGCGTGTGTGTGTGTTATGTATGAAAGTATCATAGAATACATACACTTTACAATCAATATTAGTGCAAAAAAAAGAGAAGGCAGAGAAACTCTGAAACTCTTTGGAATTGTGATTGGTTTGGTTTTACGAACCTGCTCGAATTCTCGCATTCGCGTTGTCTCTCAGGAAAGCTTGTTTCAGAAATTGACGCCGCGGTCGTTGATTTAAGTCTCCGATCATACAAATTCCTCTCATCACCTCCAGGGGCCGCCTTCTTTGGCGTCTTACCCATAGTTATGATACGTATGACAAAATAGCACGCGTATCAACCGGATAATCTCCACGCCCTTTTTTCTTAGCCTTTTTATTTTCGCAAAGAGTTTATGATAGAGAGAGAGCAAAATAGAGAGAGAGAATGTTACCATACATATATGTATATATATATATATATGTATATTTATATATATATACAGTTACATACAAATCACACAAGTGATTTAAAAGAACCTCAATTTTTTGATGAATCTTTTACTCTTTCTAAATAATATTCTGTACCTTTATTTAATTTTTCCTTCCTTTCTCCCTGCAATCCAATTATTTCGTTATAAATTATATTAATTATAGCACTAATTCACAAAAAGTTGTATAAATTCTCATTTACCAAATACGAAAACGCAGCGAGAGCAAAGTTGGAACGAAGAAACAGGAACAAAACTTCGTCTGACTCCGCTATTCCCATTTACTACGCTAAACACTCGATAATGTCAAGCACTTTATTTATAATTCTATAGCCTTAAAGCAAAATATTTGATTAAAAATATTTTAGAAATTTACACTTTCTTAAACAATTTTACCTTTACAAATTTCAGTACAACAATAAAGCGTTCATATGCAATTCTTGGAGAGATTTACCGGTAAAAACGTAAAAATACATACATTCACGTACATATACATATATAACCGGTAATGCAGCGAACTGTCGCAGTAGCATGCAGTAGTAGTAAACAGGAAATGTATGTAATTTTTTTGTCTACTAGTGCTCCCTCTAGTGAGAGATATAAATATATGTACATACAAATACAATTTACTTTAAGAGTTTTCAATGTTTCTTTCTTTTTTTCCTTCATGAAATAGAAGAAAGGAAGGAAACTTAAGGAATTATTTTAAGTCCTGATAAATTCGACAGCTTATTTTCTTGGGAAAACGTCAGCTGTGGCATGCTGAATTTTGTCACTTTCTAAAGAATAAATACATTGTTGTCTTCAAAACAGATCAGAGTGTATATTATGCTATACAAAACAATGCACTAAAAATTGTCTCGCTTCTATTACAATTTTATTAAAAGCGTAAAACGAATTTTAGAATTCCACGCAAAACAACGAAGCACTTTACCACGGACGGATGTAAAATTTCGTAAACATCAATTGAACGACAAGCTCATAGATGTCACTATATTTTCCAAATTATCTTAGTTAGGTAAGTTAAAATCACCTTATAATCTACATTTGCTTTCGGAAGAATAAATACATAATAGCGACTATACAATATTCATGTAATTATTAATATTAATTTAATTTTAAATTACTTGAAAATCTTTTTTAGGAGTGATAATTGGAAAAGGGATAGTGTGAAGAATGAAGGGGAGAGTGGTTAGTTAGTTAATATTAAATTTAGTTAAAATTATTAAAAATTTAGTTTTTGTAGTTTTGCCTTTAGACAGGAAGTGGGCATAGGGAGAAATTTGAAACCACATCATAAATTTATTATTAACTAATTTAATATATTTTTTATGTATGTATACATAGATATAATATTTAGATAATTATGTAACAGAGATCAAATATTTTTTAATTTATTTGATACTGTAGAAGGACTAGAAACTAAAGGAATAGATTCTTCTGAAGCATTCGCAACTGTACTGATAGTTTCTTCTTCAGTCGTCTTAGGATTTATAAATGTATTTTTATTTTCTTCTTTAGGAGGCATCCATGGAGGTATAATTTTTGCATGTATTCTCCATTTCCCATACTCATAAGATAAGTGTTTTTCAAAAACGACATATTCTAATACATCTTTTTTCAAAATTTCACTTCCTTGTATTAAACGACCAAAACGATCATAAATACTTAATATCTACAAAACAATTAAAAACAGTAATTGTTACATTTAAATCTAACAGTATATGAGCTTTACTTTTCCAGTAAAATTATAAATGGTACAAACCATTTTAAATTAAAAACAATTGTGAAAACAAACCTGCTGTGTATGAAGTCGAACTGTAACTTGTGCAAAAATATTATCATCTCTTAAAAATGGTGAATGTCTAGCATGTACAACACGAGGTGGTTCTAAAGATTCTAAAAATTTCCAACAAATTGTTTTTCTTTCAGCATTATGTATTATTTCCTAAAAATATTTGAAATAAAATATATTGCATACTATCTTATAGAGTATTAATAAATATGAATTATTAACTTACTGGATATGCTCGTTCTGTTACATATTCCAATAAATTATCCCTGTTACTAAAAGTAAAATTATGTTCTTTAAGTGATAATTTCTTAAATGTTAGTATATTAATTAATTATAAAGATTAATTAACTTACGAAGCTAGAGCTTCATGTGCCTTTATATATATATCTAATGCAGTATATGCAAATTCAGATGCATTAAAAGAATCTTCGAAAGATTTAATTTTCTTAATAGATAAAAGAGACTTGGTTTTTTCTTGTACAAATACAATATTTTGCTTAGCCCCCTACATATAAAAATATGAAAAAAGGAAAAAATATAAATTACTAATACACTTATCTTAAATAAATTCTAGTAGAATCTAATCAATTACCGTTTTTGATACAATAGACATTTTACCATCTCCTTCTGGTGGTATATATGAATCAAATATACTACTTGTACTATCAAAAAATAATTGCTTTTCAACCCATGGAGCACGAGGCATTATTCCATACTTTTTAAACATTGATCGTGCATGTTCAGTAGTGTATTCATCAGTATTTTTTTCTTCTTCAGCTTTTTGAAAGTCAGGTAAATCTATTTTTATAACTTTTTGTGCTCTTTCCTTTTTAAACTTAGGATTCCAATGCTTTTTTATGTACCTAACTTGTAGAGGATTGTACACAGAATTTATAGAGTTTACTGTAAGTGGTAAATACGTCTGCAAAAATTAATAATTTTAATTTTTAAATTAAATTATTATAAAATCTTATGATAGACGAAATAAAAGTGACATACCTGAATATTTTTGTCAATAAGACATAATATCTTATTTCTTAACATTGTGTCAATAACACACTCAATTAGAAAATAAATAATACCGACACCATTAATTAAAGCGCAGCATTAATCTCAAAATTTTATTAAACCATAGTTAGGTTAGTTATTGAAAACTAGTGACATCTATAGGCTAGTCTTTCAATTGATGTACATGAACTTTTGCATCATAGTTACGCTCTTAATTCATCATCATTTTTGATTGAGTGTATCTATCTATATTATAGTTTTAGAGGTAAATTTCTAACCTATGAGTCTGTTTTGGTTTTTTTAACAATTGTCTCCTTTATAAAATATTTATTATTTTCATTAAAATATATAAAAATTATTAGGATTTATGTGAATTCAAAAAATATTATTTTTAATAAAACATGTTACCAATTAGGAACTGTATACCAGAGTATATAGTGAGAAGAAGTACATTTTTAGCATCTACAGTTTTACATAGGTTTAAAATTTATTTATTTATTTGTAAAGGTCTTGCTGATATGAATTTAATATTAATTTTTTAATTTTTGTCTTTTCATTAGGTATTCAAGTGTAAATTTAGATGTTCAATTACGCCATAGAAGTAAATTGACTAATCAAATATTTAGTACAAATTCTGTTCTAAATAATACAAATTTAAACTTAAATGTTTCTCCTAATCATACTTTAAATTTAAAAGATAATTCTAATAATCAATCTTCTAATGATATACATCAGCCAGCATCTGTAAAGCCTATTCCAGATGATAATAATATAGGAATGGAATTAGTTGGTTTAGTTAAAAAATCAGATATATTAAAAATTTTAAGTAATTTCAAGGAAAAGAAAGAATTTCATGCGTTATGCATAGAAAATGGTTTTGATGGTAAATATACTTGTTAAGCATAACTTATATTTTTATGTACTACTACATAATTAATTTTACAGAGAATTTAAGAAATCAAGCATTGAAGCATTTTCATAAGTATTGTCTAGAATGTAAAACATTACCTGCTGATTTACATATAACACTGCATGATATTAGTCAAGGTGCTGCAAATGTTTTGGACATATTTCCTTATTTTTTACGTCATGCAAAGCAAGTGTTTCCTCATATGAGTTGCCTAGATGATCTTCGAAAAATTAGTGATTTAAGATCACCTGCAAATTGGTATAATATGGCTACCTTTTATTTTGTATTATATTATATGTGCAGTACAGATTTTTAATTTATATTTATAAATTTAGGTATCCCACAGCAAGAGCTAAACCTAGAAAGATTATTTTTCATGCAGGACCTACAAACAGTGGAAAAACTTATCAAGCTCTAAAAAGGTTCATTACTGCCAAAAGTGGAATATATTGTGGACCACTGAAGTTACTAGTTGTAGAAGTTTTTAATAAATGTAATGAGCAGGTTAGAGTACTTTTAATATAGAATTAATAATTTATTATTAAAATATTTTTTTTTCATTTATAATTAATTTTTTTAATTTTTATTGTAATTTTACAAATAGTATTAATTAATAAGCTATAATTATATAAATATTATTTCAGGGTACACCATGTGATTTAATAACTGGGGAAGAAAGAAAATATGCTCATAGTGATAACACTCCTGCTAATCATGTATCATGTACAGTTGAAATGACAAATTTAAATAATTTTTGTAAGTTAAATCATTATTAAATTAAGTATAAAGAAAAAAATCAAATATACTAAATTATTTCTATTATAGATGAAGTAGCTGTTATTGATGAAATTCAATTAATGCGTGATTCAGGGAGAGGTTGGGCATGGACAAGAGCACTTCTAGGAATTGCAGCCGAAGAGATTCATGTTTGTGGTGAAGGAGCTGCAATTGAATTAGTAAGATAATATGAATAACATGAATGATAGATATAACTTGATCATAGATTGGTTTCTTACATATTTTATTTTTGTATTTATATTATTTTAAGCAATATTTAACAAACTTCCAAATTACGCGTTTTAACAGGTACGTTCAATATGTTCTACAACATTTGAAAATGTTGAAGTTCATAAGTACGAGCGTTTAACAGAGTTAAGCATAGAAGATAAAGCACTTGGATCTCTTACTTCTGTAAAACCAGGGGATTGCATAGTCTGTTTCAGTAAAAATGATATATACGCAGTATCGCAAAAAATTGAATCTATTGGAATACCAGTTGCAGTTATATATGGAAGTTTACCACCATCAACTAAATTAGCACAAGCTGCAAAATTTAATGATCCTAAAAATCCGTGTAAGATACTAATAGCTACTGATGCTATTGGAATGGGTTTGAATTTGTAAGTTAAATATTATTTTTAGCTATAGAGATTTAATTTTTTATAATCTTTTAAAAAAACTTAGTTGAAATATATTTAACACAATTTCTTAACATAAATTTAATATTTAATTTAGGCACATTCGAAGAATAATATTTTATTCTCTTACTAAATTAGAAGTTAATGAAAAAGGAGAAAAAGAAGTGAAAGAGATTTCTGTGTCATCTGCTTTACAAATCGCGGGACGCGCTGGTCGTTATGGTACTCAATGGGATAAGGTATATATATATATATATATATAATACATTTTAATAATCTTTTTAATCTAAAGTGTAATGTGAAAAAGATATTTATTTGTAAAAAATATCTATAATACAATATATTTATATATAATATAGGGATATGTAACTACTTTTAAACCAAATGATCTTCCTGCATTAAAAAAATTATTAAGCCAAACACCAGAGCCATTGACACAGGCTGGTCTACATCCAACTGCTGAGCAAATTGAATTGTATGCTTATTATTTACCACAATCTACTTTTTCAAATCTTATGGTAATAACTTTTTTTGATATATTTTATCTTGTCACTTATTTAATATCAACATTTACATTACAATGTAAAATAAAGAGTATAAATGAAAAATTCAGCATAGTTAAAAGTAAAAATAATTACTATATATTAATATAAATTTTTATTTTAGGATATATTTATTTCACTTAGTATGGTAGATAATTCCCTTTACTTTATGTGCAATATGGAAGAATTCAAATATCTTGCTGATATGATACAACATGTACCCTTATCGCTTCGAGCAAGATATATATTTTGTTGTGCACCTATAAATCGTAAATCAACATTCTTATGCAGCATGTTTGTTAAGGTATGACTTTTCTAATAATTACAATTATAATAATTGCAATAATTATAATGTAAATGGAACTTTTTTCTGAAAATACATAATTTAATTTTTATAGTTTGCAAGACAATATAGCAGGAACGATGCTTTAACATTCTATTGGTTACGCGATCAGATTAGCTGGCCTTTTCCTGAAGCTAGAACAATATTAGATCTTATACACCTGGAAGCTATTTTTGATGTATTAGACTTATATCTATGGTTAAGGTAATTTAATCAAATAACTTTTTGTTTAAGCTTATTTGTTATCTCACATGTTTGTTACAGAATTAGCTACACTTCTGTACATATTTTATGCAACAGTACTTATATAAATTAATTATTTTCTCTACAAAATATTTAAATATAAATAATTACATTTTGTTCTCTTAATATTTTATTTAGTTATCGATTTATGGACTTATTCCCGGATGCAGAAATAATAAGACAGGAACAAATCAAATTAGATTCTTTAATAGCTGATGGGGTAATTAAATTAACTTCTTTATTAAGGAATTCTGCATCAGGTTAGTACATACAATTTTACATAAATGAGTAGTAATAAATAATTTATGAAAGATACATAAAACATGTTTATTATTTATCGATTAACTTATTAATATTGTGACAGGTGTAAATAATATTGAAGCAGCAGCAACAACAACAAATAATTTAAAAGATTTAAGATTGAATAATATTAATGGTATTCTATGAGCTTTTTTAACATTTCTATTTGAAGTAATAGACAATAAATCTGATTTTTTTTTCAATTTTACAGAGAGAAGTGTTAAATCTCATTTAGTTGGTAAAGGTAAATTAACAAATAGGTTACTATCAGAAGGTCTTCTAACACCAGAAATGTTACAAACATTACAACGTGAATGGTCAGAGGTAATAGAATAATATTAATTTATGTATTTTTTAAGTATCTTAATGCTATGTATTTTATTGTAGATTTCAAGACGACATTTTAAAAATAAAAAGTAGTATGACTGAAATATGTAAATATTTTTAATTTGTTCCATATATAAATTAAAGCTCAATAGACATATAATTTAGTAATGTACAAATTCTAAAAAATTTTTTTTTCTCCTAATCTAAAGCTTTCTTTAGATTCTAATTTTTTCATTAATTAGTATAACAAATAATGTATATATGAATAAATATATTATTATATCAATATATCATATGTTATTTTAATTATTATTAATTTCTTATATAATATACAGACACATTAATATCACTTTTATATTTTTTAAGTTTTAAAATAATCCATTATAGCACCACATTAGATCTAACTTTGTAATCAAAAACCCCTTGAGATCATTATTTATTAAGCGAGCGAGGCAAATGACGCTAATCGAAAAACCGTCTTTATTGAATCTCTCTGCATGCAATCGTCACGCAGGAAGCATTCAAATTGAAAGAAATGTTAAAACAATCAAAATGCATTGCATGAAATAACTGCTAAGGAAGTGGAGCGTATGAGCCAACAAGAAGAGGACACGCACTACAATCTTCCCACTTTATATATAAATGCAAAGTCATAAGTTAGGAACCAGGAAAATTTTTTTTTTGTAAAATCAAGTAAGAGAGAATCCCTGTTTTTAACTATACTATCCGTTAAAGATAAATGATGCTAAAGAGTCGAGCTTTGACGATTCTAGGATTGAATATCGTAGTACAATGTCAAGTGCAGTTGCAAAATTCATTCATTTCCGGAAATCCAGAAGAAAGCGGATTATATCCACTTTATGCGTCACAATTGCATATAAATCCATCTTGTAAAAATTTTGGTATTTGTCAATGGTTAGATAAAATTAGAGCTCCGATAAGAGATACATCGACTTCTTACCTGAATACTAATACTGAAGGATTTAATCAACCCGGAAGAGCCCTTCAAGGTCGCAGCTATCACAGTGGATACGGAGCTCCTGCTACGGCAACTTATTATCCGTAAGTCACATTGCTTTTTTTATATTACCACGCAATCTTCTTTTTAGCATATTTTTTAACGACGATCAAAGCTTTCATCTTTCGATATTTAAAAATATGTATATACACACTTGCATACATGATTCAAGAGTAGTAAGTTTACGTCAATGGTTTTTAGAGAAAGCTATTAGTAACGAAAAAACAAATAAAATTGCATCAGAAAATAATGGTCTTTTGACGTAATCGTTGATACATGCACGTGTCATCCGATAATATAATTAATATATTTTAGAAAGACTATTTTTATAAATATAAAGAGTGTGCGCTTATAAAAACATAAGATAAAAACGAAATGATAATCACTTATTTATTACAGATACAATAAATGTACAATAAAATAATACATATAACTTAAATATTTTAAATTGCAATTTTTTTGCAAACTGCGAAATAATTTCACGTATGTTTTAGTACATTCGACCCTATTAGTGTATTGGCCTCATTAGCATTTCTGGCGTTTTTGCTTCAATCTTTTGCATCGTTGTTTGATCGATCTAGATCAATTTTACCGACGATTGTTAGTAGTCGACAATCTTCCCCGGATATTTCTACAGATCTTAAATTTGCCAGCCTTACAAAACGTGTATTACGTGCTTTAAAGAAATATGCAAGTATTTGAATTTATTTGATTTTGATTTTGATTCTACATAATTTGCGCTCTCTCTCCATCTCGTATTCGATACTTTATTAAAAAATTTTTAAATACTATATTCTATAATTTAGTTTGCATATTTTTTCCAGGAAAGTCTTAATGAAGATTTAATAGAAAACGTCCAATATGATAAAGATGAAAATTAACTAGTTGAAGTGAGGTAACACCATTGTTTCGTTTCAACTATATAATATAAATAAATAAAACTAATATAAACATAATAAATCAACCCCTACCCTGCACCCATTCTCTCTCTCTCTATCCCTCTCTTATAATAAAATAAATTTGTTAAAGTATATTTCTCAAGAGTAAAAATTTGTTAAAAAATAGATGGGTAAAATTGATTCAATAAACAGTAAAAACCAAGCTTGTTATATACCATATATAAATGTATATATATACATATATATATAATTCCATTTATATCTTCAATATATTAAATAACTACTATCTAGATACACATTTATATATACGACAATAATTTTCAGACACGATATATACAATCATTATTATTTTCTCTCTTTGATTTTCCTCTTCGCATATTGATTATTCTTAAAATAATTGATTTTTATAAATTCCTCATCTGGCATTAGTAGTTTTACTTTCTCACGACCAATAGATAGCATATAAATAATGAGGTACTTTATGAAAAGGAATTTCTAGCATATGTTCTTTACATTTTTCAAATGTAAATTAATTATCATATTCTGTAATGTTTCAATCACACATCACTACATACTTTAAAAAGTTTTTCTCTGTGAGTGTTAACTTATAAATGTATTAAAAGATAGCACAATTGATGTGTATCTACTCTTTTAATTTGATTTAAAAAATTTTTGTCTTAAATATAAGCGTAGTATTTTTTTTACAGAATCTTGATGTTTTTAGCACCAATCAATAATAATTTGTATTGATAATTAATAAATGAAATTCTAGATAATATTTATATTTGTTAGATTTATGCTAGTATATATTTCACGAAACACATGTACTATTATATAGATTTTCAATTACTACTCAATAAGGCCTATTATTAATACCGATATATTAACTTGACAACTGTATATATGTATTTATGTATATATTAATGTGTGTATGTAGAATGCTAATATAGAACGAAGAAAAATAACTCGCTTTTCTAGTTATACAAGGCGTCCAGAAAGAAATGTATCGTTTATGAAAAAATCATTCTTGTCACTAAGATGTTTTTTCCGTTGCTATTTAACTTTAATTAAATTTTTCAACTTAATTTAGCATCAAATCACTGTTTCAAAAAAAAGGTGTTTCTTTTAGAACATCTTGTATACCAAAGGCATAAATTTGGTGAAAAGTAATAAAGGTAAATTTAGAAAAAGAGATTATAATTATTTACATTTAATTGTTAGATATAATTTAATGATAACATTATTATTCAACTTATTTAAGTATTTATATATATGAATAAAGTTTTCATTATTTGATCTTAATCTGTGTAGAAGAAATATAAAAGCAAATTATATCTTAGATTTTATCTCAATTGGATTTCACGAACGCTGAAGCATGTTACATCTTTTCAAAGTTGCATTGTTTTATGAGCCTGCAATATTTATATTAGTCATTACTACTTATAATCGTTTAAAGTTTATTTAAATAACTTTTCACAGAGAGATACGTTAACAAATGTATACCAATATAATATTACAATACGAAGAATAAAACAAAATTGTGCCATAATGTACCATTAATTATAAAAAAATTAAAAGTTTTTCTGGCGCTATAAATAAATACATTCTTATTCATAGAGAAAAAAAAAACAATACTGTTATACGTTTAGCAAAATTTTATAAAAAATGCCGTTAATGATTACACATACAAAATATATGCGTATATACATTATATGTATGTAAGCTGCATTTAAATATAATTTGTAATAAATAGAAAAATGATATAATGTTGCTTCATATAAGTTACTATAAATTTCAAAGGTACAATTTATTATTATTTATAATATAATAATAATTATCTAAGAGAATAATAAGATTATTGATCATTTCTGATAAGATAAGAGAAACACCTTATATTTTGAGACTATGTTTATACCAATCTACGTATGTGATTTCAATATATTCTCATTAATTATAAGTTTTTGTTAAATTAATTAGTTTTTTGTCAAAAAATATAAGTATTATATCAGAACTTAATGTTAGCATAAGATACAATAATTGATATAATTCTATAATGAATAATTTCTCTAATAATATAATTTTAAATATATATATATAATATAACATATACCTTATGTATACACATTACATCCGTGGCATACACACAAGCGCGTGCATGCGCCCATCATACTCAGAATTTATGCGTACGGATGCATATTTTACACACACGTAAATATACATGTGTATGTGCATGTATAAGTGTGTATATATATATATATATATATATATATATATACATGCGTAAATATATAAGTAATAATACTTGGAAGAGCGGAACTATAAAAAGAATCATGCAAGAAAATTAGTATTATTATCACATTATTGAGAAAGCAAATTTATGACGATCTTACAATTATAATCTTCTGTCAGATCATTTTCTTCATCTAATTTTACAATTTAGATAATTCAATTATTAATGATACTTTTTCTAAAATGTATAAAAATATGAGGCCCATAGTTAAAAAACAATATATTTTTATAACAAAGAGAAAATATATAAAATTGAAAGAAACAGCATTCTAGTTTAGCAATTTGATTCTATGAATTATATATGTAATTGCTAATTTCCTATTTCTCAATTAATACTTCTTTTTAACATTTTGCTCGCAATATTTTATAATGACATTACTTGATTTAATAAAGTATAAAATCTGCTTACTTAATCTCACTATTGAATTATCTGAATTATAAGTTTTGAAAAATTCATTTTGTTTTTCACAACTAACAAGTACTCCTATTATCTTTCTACATTCATTATATTTGATAGAGATTGTTTTTGCATAGTTTTTAATTAAGTAATGTAGAATAGGCTTGGGCATATATACATATGCTTTTCTTCGAAAATCGTCTATATTTAGTGTTATAATTGTACGAATGAAGATGTATGCATTAAGAATGAAGAGAATAAAAAGTTTCTCGAATATGTGTAGACTTATCTCATAAAGTCCTTGTAATTTACAGACTGTTTAAAAAATTTCCGATAAATAGAAAGTATACGATCTAGAAGATGATCCCTGATTAGTAGTCCCTGTATATAGGAATCTTTCCTAGAACATTAATCGAAGTTAACGCACAATAGTAAGATCCAATCTTTTATCTCCGTGTAGTAAATAATCTTTGGTTACCCAAAAATGCTGATTGATGCGACGCATCAATTATTTCATATCTGAACGGCCTTATCTCTTTCTCCCTCATCATTACATCTTTAATCACTAAACGTATTCCTATAGATTTTATATTCATAAATATGTATTTGTGACTACTCTTATTGGCCACTATTAAATCACACCAGTAGTGTATTTAAAAATCACACAATGTTTTAATTTTTAGTCTTTTCCCTTTTATCTTCAATACGCGCTAGCAGAAACTTATTAAACAAAATACAAAACCAGAATTTATTATTATATAATATTTATAGTATTCTCATTACTTATAACAATTATATTTCGGAATAGAATTCAAGTTTTTCTGTTGAAGAGTTTAAATAATGATAATAATAATTAATATGTTAATATTTTATATATATGTAAGATTTGCCAAATTATCAGGAACATTCATAATCCTGCATTGAATGTTCCTCACTTAATGCATAAAAATTAATACAGATGAAAGAAGTTGGTAGGAGATGCTTAAAATTTGTTTCTAAATTATAAAAAAACTATACATATATATATATGTATAAATACCTTGATTATCAGTTGTTCAATAACTTAATAGTATTATTCAGCATTTGGCAAACACCTCACGTGTTACATTTGTAAATAAAATTACAAATTTATATATTAAGATAATTATTCAATTTAAGTTATTAATAAAATAGTTACTTTATACTTTCTGTTGACACAAAATTTCCTTCTTTTATATATTATTATTTAATATAAAATTAAGCTTTGAAACGTCAAAACTAAGACGAATGCATACAGTATCCAGTTGTACTCTTATTTTTCATTAGTATATACAAAAATTTGAGTTCCATTATTATTATCCAATGTATTCATTTCTTTCTTTCAGTAAGCATCATACCTTTAAATGTAATTTCTTAAATATATTTGTGTAGAGTTTAATCTAGAGAGGCACTTGTATGAATGAATTTAAATTTACCTTATATATATTTAGAAAACTTTTTACTTATGGAAGTGAGAAATATTGTGATTTTACATTTCCCTCACATTTGTGTTTTGTAATATCATAAATATTAAATTGTGCAGATTCTAAGAGTGAAACTATTTAATTTATTTTTATATTCTCTCTAAACGTATTGCTGAAATTTCAAGAAATTTCTGAATTTCCTATACAGATAAATAGATATAATACTTGTTTCTTGCTAGAATGTTAAACACCGAAAAGAATAAATATTTCGTACGTAAAGTTATAAAACGCAAAATTATAATAATCTATTTTGTCATATGAAAAAAATCTTCAGGATATCAAGGCATTTATTTTGAACACATTAACTAAAACAAGTTATTCTTTCTTTCTTTTCTTCCTCTCATTTTTATAAAATAAATTCTACTCTCAAATATATTCATTTGAATTCCGTTTTTTATAACTGTATGGTACACATGAAAAAATAAGAATACAACATAGATGCAATGATTGAAACACTGTTTTGAAAAAATTTTCACTAATTCTATCAACGTTATAAGTTTAATTTTTGCCTATGAACGTTTAACCCTCTCATTTCTTATGCAATATCGTATTTGATGTATTTGTATTTATTAATTCTAATGGAAATAACATATCAAAGTATAAAAAAAATCCTATTAAATATACATAAGTTTTAATTAAGATATTAACTCGTATGTTATATTATAACTTGAAAAAAACCATGTTCTAATAGATTTAAACTTTATTTTTTTATCTTGGTTGTGAGATTCATAAAAAACAAAAAAAAATAAAATTTATATCCTTGAAGTAAAATCTTCATTATATGATATTATATAATGAAATGAACAAATATATTAATTTATAAATTTATAAAAATTAATAAACAAAATTATTTTTGTTGATTTACACAATTTATAATTAAATATATAATCGACTAGTAAAAAAAATATATATATTTATATATATATATATATACACACATTATACGCACGCGTAATATAAAATAAATTTTAATTTAAACAATGTATATATACTTACGTAATATCGATAATACGATAGTTACGATAATAAATCTTAATAGTGTCAAGAAAAATATGCTTAAATTAATAAAAAGTAATTATCCATATACAAGCAAGAAAAATAATGTATATGTAAAATTTTCCAAAAGAAAAATAACGAATAATTCGAGTTTCTTTTAATATATTAAATATTAGCAAATAATTGGAATGTTTAGTATTATTCTTCTTCTTTAGACTCTTGCTGATATATGAGAGGGTTAAATGTAATTTATCATAATTTGTGCTGTATTTTAATTTTATTACTTATCGGAGCACCAGTGAATATTCGCGCGTGCAAATGTGTATCATTTTTATTTTTTAAGTCGAAATATTAAAATTAAATTAAAATATATATATATATATATATATATATATATATATATATATAAAAAAGGAAACGAAAAGATAGAAACTTTCTCACTCATTCAACTGTGAAATGCTATTAAGATCAGTAAGATTGTCCTGAAGTATCAGTAACATTATTTCCGCTTTCTTGAAAAACTGTGACAAGTCTCAACATCGTTTGATTTGAAAGCTATACTAATCAAACTAGTCGTTTAGCAATATTAAAATCAGTCTGTAGAAAATTTTTAGCATTATTAAAAAGAATTGAAACAAAGACCAGCTTAATATTAAAACGGAAGCCTGAGAAATTACGTTATTACAGATAATGAAAGAGGAGAAACTTCCAGTCAAACGAATTACAAATAAGTTATACAGGAAGAAAGATATATATACATGTGTGCTTGGAAATACGTCGAATAAAAGCTAAATTTTAATCAGAATCCTCTTCAATTGGAGGTAACATTGCAAGGTGCTGAGGACTAAGCACCCCCCTAGAAAGTGCATACTCGGCAAGGGCACGGTGACAAAAAACATATTGATCTGGCATTTGTATACTATAGGCCCTCTGTGCCCTAATTTTTTCCACTGTTCCGCGAATATCTACAGTTCCTGTATCTTCCAAACGCGATATGCAAATGTCCAAAGTGCAAAATGTTCCTATATAAGAAAGACAATTTAGAATAAAATGCGTCGTTCACTAAGTATAAAGATACCCAATTAACCTAAAGACTAATGAATAATTACCTGTTCTACCAATACCCGCGCTACAGTGTACTACTATAGGCGGCCCACGGGGATGGCCCGCCCAAGTATCACCTCTACTGGTTAATAATTTATTTTGTTGTTGCCTTACTAAAGATAAAAATTGCAACAAAGCTCTAGCTGACTGAGGAACTCCATAGTCTGGCCATGCAGTATACAACATATGACAAACTTCTCTAGTTTCATCAGTCTAAAAAATTAGGTAACAGATTAATATTAACAGAAGTATAGAAATCGTATTAATGTATTATAAAAAAAGTACCTTTTTATTTGTAAGAAGGAGCATAGAAATAGTGTAATCTGGATTAGTATCAACTTCTAAAGTTGTTACGGTAAAACCTCCAGCTTGCACTTCATCACCAGGTTCCGGGCCCCAGTATTGTGTACACTTTGTTCGACCTCGTTCTATAACCCTGATACAATACGATACAATATAAAATAGCAGAGTAAAGAATTTCTTTTAAGTCTTTCCGTTCATTTTCGCAATACTTACCGAGTAGTCATAACAATGACAAGTGTTTGTTGCTCCCATATCATCTTCCAAAAATCTCCACAAGTTTTTTGGAGAGGACCCTGAGTACTAATAAAGGCATTCTTTTGTTTGTAGCCATCGACAAAATTTGCATTAATATAATCCGACGCTGTATCCCCATCGACCTGTGAGAGACAAACTCTGCTGTGATCATAGCAAAGAACGTCTGTATATCGATTTTTTGATTGATTTTGTTTTAACCTGAAATGCAATTTTTTGTCAATAATACTTGAAATGAAATAAAACTATCTTATGTTTTTGTTACGAATCTAGCTATAAATTCTTACTTTGCATTATTAAAGGAACCATCAGGTGGTCTTTGTCGAATCTCAGTATATTCTGCTATGAGACCCGCTCGACCTCTAGAATGAATATCTTCGATGAACTGTTCCATAGTAACTGCTTGTAATCCAAGATCACCATGTAAACTGTCATCATCGCTAAATCCTGAACTTGCCGAGGACGGAGGTTGAACAGGGGATGGCGCTTCATCGCTTGCCACCCAAGCATCACCATTTGTGATTTCAATATCGTCAATATTTGATATACTATTTTTTAATTTATTCTTATCAGTTACAGGACTAGTTGGATTACTAACGGTGGTAGTTCCATTAGAATTATTTGGATGAACTGCATGAGTCTTGGATGTTGGTGAAAGGGGTGTGCTTACTCTGGGGGTGACCTATATTCGATTGAAATAAGAATAAAGACATGATTCTTAATAAATAGGAATTCAATGTGGTTAAAATAAAAAAAATTTTTTTTTTAATTTTGACCTTACCTCACAGAGTTCACCCCCACCACGGTTCGTCATTGACTTAAGGCAATGAAGTAACCATGCTTCATGCTGTATCTCCAATGTGCCGCCTAATCGATGTGGTAATGATTCTCGTGGGATATGTAGCGTTAATTGAGGAATAGATACAGTAAAAACTCTATCCCTTAATTTCTCTCTAACAAATAATCGTAGAATTTTAAATGGCGCCTTAAACCAGAGTGGCGCGGTAACTATCAGAACCTTTTTTAGTTTGGCTGGATAACCACCCTGCAATCAATACAATCAAATTAATAAGATATATCATGCAATTTACAGAAATAACTAACTTATTATTGTAATTTTTTAATTTGGCATTATCCACATACTTGTTGATTTTAATTATTACAGACTACCGCTCATTAAAATTTGCAAATAAAATGAGTCAAAACATAAAAATATAAAGAAATTCATAAAGTAAGAATTCTAATGAAATTGTTTCTTGGTAAGTAAAAAAAAAAGGTTTAAATACTAAAAATGTTAACCTACTGCTTATGATAATGACTCAATACATTTAGAATTCTTTTAGCATTTATGCATATATATGACACATACATTTTGATTACTTATTCTACGAAGTGTGAACTATCAATTTCTCCGAGATCAATACCTTGCAAATTATCTCTCAACTGATAAAACTTGAAACTGAAGCTCCATTCCCCCTCCCTCCCTAACAACATTAATGTATTTTATGATTAAAGGTACTAGAAAGAAAACTATTCTTTGTTAAGCAGCCTCTAAATAATATTTAAAATGCATTTACGACGCAGAGACGCACAGAGATTTTAGTTTATTTTTCTTAATTAGTAAAAAGTTTAGTTCTCTTCTTTTAAAACTTTACTTCGTATGGATTAACGTAGGAATATATCGTAGGAAAATTACTGGTGAACATTAGTATGCACCAATTTAAATTTAGATGTAGGCACAGATATACATTCAATTCCATATAGTATCTATTTTGTCTATGCCAAACAGATAATACTCTAAATTAGTTTAACGAGTTTAAAAACATAGATAATTACGAATGATTGCTATATACACAGTGTGCATTTTTTCTTTATAACGTTACAACTTTGTTTTCCCTAAATAGAAAAAATCAAGAAATACAAGATAAGTTTAAGAAAAAAGAACTGTCTTTGACATGTAATCTTTAGAGTAAAAAATAGTGAATTCTTAAAAACAGTTTTACATTCCAAAAGGTATATTCGTATTCTAAGTACACGCGTAACTTGATTCATCGGCAATACCATACAGATGTATGAATTTTCAATAAAAAAAAAGGAAAAAAGAAGTAGCTGAAAAGTTTCTCTCGAGTATAATCGGTATTTCGAAAATGTCTGTCTCCGATAGAGACGGTCAAAGGAATTTTCATTGAAATCAAGAAGGCTCTCTGTAAAAATTGAAACTATGAAAAAGAGCATAAACTTGGAGAAACTTGAAATTTCGTTGAACCAGAGGGCGGAAGTGTCGTAATGCCACAGACGTCAGCAGCAACCTACTACATTCAATGAAACATCTACAGAGAAGGAGCGTGCGTAGAGCAACCTACGTGCACACAAGTAAGGATATGAAAATCTGACCTTACTCCCTAGACGTGTATCAAGGAGAAAAGAAAACCGAGAGTCTATCATTTTGCGCAATGACATACACGCATTCGTTAAAGAGAAGCAAATGTTCATCCTAGCAATGGTAGTACCAAGAAACAATATCGACCCTTATCCTTTTAAGGGATGAAAGTAAGAATGCCATTTAAGCGCGGAAATAATATCTGCCGCGTTAAATATTTGAATATCAACTAGAGGCACGAAATCTATTTATAGTTAAGAGTTGAAAAAAAAGGATAGATATAGAGGGATGGAGGGATGAGGAGTGAGAGAAAAAGAGGAAAAGAACGAAAGATGTAAATCGTTGAGAATAAATTGTGACTAATGAACATAGTGCGATACGAGTAATTCTCTCTGGTACTTGTGGGTAGAAATAGTCGCGCACGACTCGTATCGTGCCGTGTCGTGATCCGGTCGATTCGACAACGGTGGCAGGGTAAGTAACACTACGAAAGCTGAGAGGGGAGGGGAGGGATGACGATGGTGGTAGTAGTATGAGATGGTACGAGGGGGAATAGAGAAAAAGAGTGCGTAATACGTGCATGTGCGTGTGTGTGTGTGTGTGTGCGAGGAGCGTAAAGAGACGAAAAGAAGAGAAGGGAAGAGAGGGCCTGGAAAAACCGATTATAGAAAATGGGAAAGAAGGGAAGCAGCGAGCAAGCGAAGAGGTCGAGCAGTTGGTCGAGATCGAATTCGACAGCGGACTTCGCGATACGTACGTGCATAACTGCATACGTACATACGCATCTAAGTACGTACGTGTCACGCAATCGATAGCGCGCACGCGATTAGCGTAAGCTCCAAAATTGCCAGATTCCTACTGCTAGCAGCAGCAGCAGCAACAGCATTGCCACCAAGAGATTCAGAGAAGACACTAAAAAGATGGGCAGTGCTCACCGCGAAGGCGAAGATTAACGTGACGTAACACACGCATACAATCACGGAGCACGGAGTACGGAGCACAAAGCAAAGACATAGACGAAGACAGAGATAGACACACGGACACTAACACAAAAGCCTGAAACGAGCACAGCATGAGAGAAGATGTAAGAATGTGATAAAGGTTAGCGATTGAGAAATGAGTTGAGGGAATAAAAAAAAGGAAAAAAAAAAAAAAAAAAAAAAAAAAAGGAAAACTTTGTAACACCTCTGTGATCCCTGATGATCGCTGTGGTCGGAAATTTTTTGGCAAAAGACAAGCTCGAATTTCCAATGCGAAATGGCAAAAGTGTGTAGGGCAGCGTTTTCGAAGCGGCGGCTGCTATTGCTGTGGCTGTTTTGCTGTTTTGCCGTTTGCCGTTTGCCGTTTGTTGCAGATCCTACTGCTGCTGACGACGATGATGGAATTCGCGAGCGAACGAGCGAGTTGTCAAAGCGCGTTTCCTACGCGCGATATTCTCACAAGGGGATCACGATGATTACTGAACTCGAGTGTCGCGAGACGTATCCTACGTACGAAGACATGCGCACTGACCACCCTCTTTTACCATCGTACACTTTAACATCATCCCCATCTTCATCCCTTTACTCTACTCTAGTCTACTCTATATTCTGTTCTATTCTGTTCCCCTACCACAGCCTGTTCTCTCCTTCTCTTCTATTCTTTGCTTCGCTATGTTCCCTACCCCATACGATACGATACGATACGATGCGATGCTTTAATTTAACCCCCACTTATTCGCCATACACAACCCGTTAGCCGCTAACCGATACCAATCTATTTTATTTTTATCCTTTTTCTCTCTCTCACTTTCCCGCTTTTATATCCCTTCTCTCTCTCTCCCCCCTTTCATCCCTCTTCATCAACAACCCCTCTGCTTCTAGGCATATTGCTCCATTGCAATTTTTATACTCGTTTCCTTCCAATGTTTCAAGTTCACAAGGATTTATCTTGTATATTTTATACTATTCGTAAATTAAACATTTTACCAGCTTTTCACTGGTTGCTCCGAAGTATTCTTAATAAAACTTTCAACTCTGAGATGTCCATATTTCAAGATCATTAAATTACTCTCAATGCTAGTAGCTAAAAATAAATCAAAGTTACTCGAGAGTAATGTGATTATAGTCAAATTTAATCTTTGGTCAAGTAACTGATTCCTACGGAAAATTTAAAAAACAATGCAAATAAACGAAAAGATAAGATAATTTTATATTATACACCTTATAATCACACTTGGCGATCAATAACATATTTAAAATTTCAAGTTCAGGAAAACCGCTTATAGTATACTAATAACTTGATCTATTTTCAGCGTATGGTAAAAATAAATCGGCCTCGATATAATTATTTATCAAGCCTTGAACAACCTTTATTGAATTTTCGCTGGCTTTTATGCAAGACTTTTTTACGACCACTACAAAATTGTATACGTATAAAAAATTTCTTTCTTTATATTGCAATAATGAAAATTTTTAGTTTTTAAGCTCTTTTCTTATCACACACTCATGTATATTTCCAAGTTAATAATCTCGAAAAAATAAGAGCATTTGAAAACATGAATATTGGAATTAATTATTAAGTATTACGCTAACTATATTGGTAAAATAGTTTATGTATTGAAAATATACATGTATCACGTTAGTAATCCGTGATAAAATTAATTTAGAGCTTTCCTTACTTATATGGTAAAATATAGAATAAAAATAAATGTTTTACAGATTTACAATTTTGCCATTCATGTTAACGTTGCAAACAGTTTGTTGTGTGAGATTAACTGCGCACAAGACTTACGTTTCATACAAGATTTTTTCATTCCTTTTTTTTATGCATTTTATAAATAAAAATAATATCCGTCACGTGTGTGTAAAGCGAGTTGTTGAACCAAACAGTAAGAATTTAGAAAATACCATGAATCGCGGAAAAGGTGAGGTGTTTATAAAATGTCAAAGAACATATTAACCTTTCGTATTTTATTTTGGTATATATGTAGCCTATACATTCCATTACACTAATTAACTTCATGGTTTCAACTATAATTTCATAAAGATTAAAGAATAAGAGTTTTCCGTTTCTATAGCATCTTTTAGATGAACTCCACTCATATAAGCTAAATCATTTTATAATATCTTCTATTACTTAAAACTGTTCTCTTAATTAAGGAAATATTTTTCAAGTATAATTCTTTTAACTTTAATTATAATTAAAAAAAATTTCTTCATAATAAAAAACTTTGGTTTGCTAAATATTTATGGACACCGTAGATCTACTTCAGAAGCTTGAAACCTTATGAAGGTCCCGTCGAAACCTACATATCTCTTATACGCTTCATCGCGCAATTAGAAACCACTTTTCGTAAAGCGTAAAGACCCTTTGCTTCGGTTACAAGCGTCGCTGCTCTTTGAATTGCGAATTTGCTTATCTTTGCATTATTTTGAATACATTAAGTTTCTACATAAAAATAACTAATTAACTTTAACTGTGTTTATTTTATAAAGAAAACATTAAAAAACGTCTGTATATATGTATATAATTAAATAAATAGATATAGAAATCTTACCAAAACACATCTTACCAATTTTTTAGATTAAGATTCTAAACCTATTTTCTTTATTATGTCTTACTATTGTTAAACTATATTAACACAAAATGATTCAAAGACAATTTTTCATTTGACACTTTTCGATTTGCGGCTTTATTTACAAAATATACTATAATAAAGATACATCTAGATAGAGATAATCAACTAGTTGAAGGAAGACAGTACAACTTTTTTTCACTTCAACTAGTTGACTATCTCTACCAATCTCATTGTACCTTTATTGTAGAATATTCTTAAGACTAAGCTTAAAATTAAAAAGTGGTAAATGAATACATCATCTTAGAATTCAATCTTAGATCTGCATGTGCAATACCATTAATATGAAAAAATCATATTTCTTATTTGAAATTTTTAGCACATATACATGTCATAATATCAAGGGGTCTTCAGAAAAAATATTTTACTTTTTTTACTGTTATAATTTAATTATTACTATTTATAACAATAATTAAATGAGTGAATAACTTACCTTTAAAAGAGTTAGAATCTTCTGAGACAAATCATAGTCAAAATTTTGGTATTTGCTGTCAGACATATCATATATGAATACCAAACCATGCTTTTGTGTTTCTGTACTTTCTAATGCTGCATCTAACTGATAGACAACACCCTATAAGAAAAATTATAATTATAGTTAAAATTTTTCTTTTCTGTAGGAATAAAACTATCAACTTAAGAACTATGATGTATCAAACCTGCAAGGTTGTCTGATGTGTTGTATTCTGTGGTAAATGCAAATGTGCAGTAAAAATAGCAACAGCAGCACCAGTTGCATCCCTCGAAGGCTAAAACAAACAAATTAAATAACATAACAATGGTAGATGATCATAAGAGTATAAATATTAAGGAAGGATTTAGTTTTTCTGTATTTTACTTACAAGAACTGTAAATTTTCCTGTACGCAATTCGCTCAGTAAAGGTTCCTGTGTTGGATGCAATAAAGCAAGACCTTCCCTTCTTCTTGTAGCTTCATGCTGTTCATATAATGCTAAAGCTCTAGAGACCTCAAACTTTCTTGCAGCAAGAAACTTAACAGCTGTACTCCAGGAGACTGGTCCAGCACGTCTACCAGCTCGACATTTGTTTACTGCTTCAATAAATTCTTTAGTAGCCTAAAAAAGTAGGATAAAATATGAAAAAATTAATTAAATAAAATAATTTATCATAAATACACGTACACATATAAGTTGAGGGTAAACCGAATCTAAAAGTTCTGTACTACTTTTCGATTCGGAGCTTAATTTTCGAGATAATCAATAATAAAGATACTGCTAGTTAGACAGAGACAGACAATATATGGAGAGAATGAAAGAGAGAGAGAGAGAGAGAAATTGAAAATGGCGTTGTCTCATTTCAACTATCGGAGTGTCTCTGTCTAACTAATAGCATCTTTATTATTGAATAACTTAATTTTACTAACTTTAATGAACCTTTAAATAAAAAAATGTCAAGAGGAACAAGTTGTCACGTATACAGTTGGCGCGTACTTCTATACGAAACAAGCAATTATTAGCTAATACTATGATAAATCAGAAAAATATTTATATATGTAAAGAAGTGTTAATTAGGATCATGTGAACCATGTTACGAGCCCTGATAATTTTTATCTGTAAGAACGAAACAAGCATAACTTTAAAAAGACCGAAGTAATCGTGTTTATAATATTAAGCAGAATATATCAATGAAATTACTATCTACTAATTTCTTAATTAATTATTTTTAATTGGCTATATCGAAGTTTCATGTGCACGCATGCCTTGAGTACCAACATTACTTCCGGTGACTGTAAGCTACCTCTCCGTCCTCTCTCATATGTCGTTTCCGTCATTCCACTTATCGTACGTTGACATATAGTAAAGGTAATTAATATAAAGTTACAGAATATGAGAACAAAAATTCATAAATTATTGATAAAAATCAGCAATTCCGACTATTGATTATAGTTTTACACGCAAATACTTACTGTATGCACGTATATGCATATGCATAGAATTTACATCAGATTTTTCTCAGAAGCCATCATTAAGCATTACTCATATTCAATATAGATATTATAAAGTTCTGTATAATAGAATATAATAGTTAAAAGTATGCGTAAAGCACGCGCGTCATCTCTATGCTCACGCGTATAAATATTTTCAGAGAATAATGGGCAAATTTTTTACAATGCAAAATATACCGTTAGTTATCTATGATTAGTCACATTAATCGAATTAAACTCAAATAAATTATTTATAAATTGCATTACACGATAAAACGCATATAAACTCACAAATCTTTATTAAAGATTTGAAGGATTTGTGGGAAAGGGATAAGTGCACTCTTTAAATCCAATAGAAACTTCTAAAAAGTGTACACTTAACTCTCAAGTGATACACTCTTCTTTTTGAATGATATTCGTAAAATATTATCTAAAACTCAATATCAGTATGTTAAGTGTAAATATGTGTATGAATCTTATCTTCGCTTATTATCAAGCTTAATCGAGAGTAATTGACGTAATGTCAAATTGCTAAAATTGAAGTTTATGCGTAAGCGATAAATGTAAATACATTTACATGTACATATATAGTTTTAGTAAATACGGAAACGTGATAAAACAGATGAAAAGAGCCTATGTGCAGATAATCTTGAATCGACAAAATTAAGATGCATCTGTACGCGTATGTGTTGTGCGTGTATAAAATTTTCAAAAGTCTCGACACTACGTAATGATACGAGTGTTGAATGTTGTTTTTTTTTTGCGCTAGACGAAATGTTCGCCTTTTAAAGATCGAGTCGCGCGAGTAATAGCGTTTTTTTTTCATTTCTCCAAAGAATCGCGTGAAATTACCAACAGCAAAGCATTTTGGAGTTAAGCGTAACGCAATTGAATTTTCTGCAGAAATACGCGAAGTGAACGAAATGCGTGGGTTGAATGAAGCATCCTTTCAAGTATTAATATCGTTGCATTGAGCAATGAACAATAAATGAACTATCGCTTACTTGTTCTTGCTCAACAGTTAACGCGGCTGCCATCTTGATTTAACACACGCACAACGGAAGAACTAGCACCTGCGGAAGCTTTCAACTAATAAGCTATGGCTTTTACGATCATCGACAAGTATACACTACACCCACATACTTAATTAACATTGAAACTGCATTCTATTCGTTTTATACTAAATGAACATTGGTATTATTGAAGAAAAGAATCATGTCATGTTGGAATGTCTTTAACTGCATCCTCCTACTCATATTCCAATTCACTCACACACGCGGACACACGCGCGCTCGCGCACACACACACTCATTCGAGCTGCTGAATCCCTCGCGCTCGATCGTCTTCCTCCGATTTGGCTCCAGCCAGCAAACGCTATCTTTCTAACGGACTGAAAACTACGAAACCTCTTGTTGTTTCATCCGCCACCTTGCGAAAGAAATTGGAACTGCGCGTCGACTATTTCCTTTGCGGAATTCTGCAATACCGACGAGGTGCATTGTCGATGTGTCAAAAGTATACGGCATAACCTGACATAACCTCAATTTCTACTGTCAGGGGACAGTGATAATTAGAAATTTATTGATCGTTTCATATTAAAAATACATTTTCAAAGATGACAACGAATTATTTGGAGCTGGATGTTAATAAATTATTTGAGGAACATACGATTAAGGAAATAGAAGAAGTACGGAAGAAAATTCAGCTTGAGAGCGAACGTAAAAAGATTGAGCTACGAACTTTGGTTGGGTACGTAAGTAATGTTTTTTTATGATTTTGTATATTCTTCTCAAGAGAGAGATTTAAATGCCTTTTCATCAAAGAACATATAAATATATCTAGTTTTAATGGATTTATTGTCTCTCTATTATCTAATTCTTGCATTTAGAATTCCGAATTTATTGAGACAAGTGTCGATCTATATAGAGATAAGATATAAATAAGTTGATCTATGCAGATTTTAGATTTCTAGTTTAGCTATTATATTAATACGTAACTTTAAAATCTCATTGATCATTTTTAGAGAGCGATATCGTGATTTAATATTGGCTGCAGATACAATTGGAAAAATGAAAATTACATCTGAGCGTGTGATAACAAGAATTACTGCTATGGAAAATAGATTTGGGGAACTGCAAAAAAAGTATTTGATAGGCTTTAAAATGGAGCCATTTCAAAATAAGCTTGAGAGGTGATTATCAAATATCTGCTGTAATTAAATATTTCTGTGTTTTACGCAATATTATTAAATTTGTAGAAGGCCTAGTGAGATCTTTGATTCAATTATAATTCAGATAAAAATTTTAATGGATATACCTGAATATATTTGGGCTGCAATAGATGATAGAAACTTTCTCCTAGCTACTCAATTATTTTTAGTAGCAAAACACATTAATTATACCTTACAGTTTGAAATTGGTAATACAGAATTATCTACAAAGTATCCAATTGTTACAAAACAGTGGGATATCATTAGTCAATTAAAAACTATCATATTGGATGAATGTAATAAAACATTACAAGCATTAGATGTTTCAACAGTGGTAAGATATTTTTGTAAAATAAATTAAATGTTAAGTTAATAACGACTTTCTTTATATTTAAGAGTGCTGCAAATTGTTTAGCTTCATTAATTTTATTAAATGAAACATCATCAGTGCATCTACTAGAAAAATTAATTTCATCTCGAAATGGTGCTGTGACATCTGTTATTAGCAAAGAAGACAATACAAGTGTTAAACAAAGAATAAAACTTTGTATAAAAATATTAATAGAAACTATTAATTTAATTTATTCATGCTTTATGAGTAAGTGCATTCGTAAAAAAAATGCAAGTTACTAAACATTATAATTAATATTCTTGTTATTTTAGAGAATAATGATGATGAAGGACTCATTATACAATACATTACAAATGTACAAGATCTTACTACGTATTCTTTACTTTTAAAATTAAATGTTAATGATGATTTAATCAATCAGTTTTTACCTCCAGTGATAAAAGATCATAAATTAATTACAAATGAAATGCAAAATAAATTCTCTATATATAATGTTCAAGAAAGTGTAAAATTTTGGTTAGGATGGATTAAAGACTTTTGTACCAATGAAGTTACAAAATTGCTACAATTGATTGTATCTGTAAAAGGTTTATTTAATATTAGAGAAGAAGTTACTAATATTGATCTTCCACAAAATTGGGATAATATATTAAAAGAACTTTCTTTGCCACAAACAAATTTTTGGATAGATATCTTTCAGCCTTTAATAACAGAAAGAGCAAAATGTATAATAAATGAGAAATGGAAAGAAACCCTAACAAACTTAAAGTCAGATGTTACAGATTTTTTGCACAAATTATCAGATGATAAATTTGAATATCCAGAACATGATTTACAATGGTTTGTCTGGAAGGATTCTTCAAATGATATTCCACAAAAATTAACAAGTAATGGAGAATTGGATCATAAAAGATCCTTACTTATGAAAGCTAAAGGATTCTCTCAAAATATACAATTACTATCGGAAAATTTTGACAAAAATTTGTCGTCTCTTCTGTCAGATCTTGAGCAATATCTTTATGAGAGTGAAAATAATATATCAATAAAAAAGAATTTATTGCCTCTTAATTCATCTTTAATATCTAATTCATTCTCTGATCGTGCAATTATTTTAGAGCATTTGCAAAAAATTAGTTCTTTAATGATTGAAGATTTTATAATGTTTATTAAGACGAGATGTATCGTAGATAAACCTGAATATGGTCAAAATGATATAAATACTATAGTTATGGCAAGATTTCTCTTGGCTTTAACATCATTATCTCCAAATTTAAATAAAATTTTCACACTTTCTAATAATTTTGGATTAAATATATTGGACATTAAGTGGCAAACGATTTGTGACATTTTAACGAATGAGAGTTGTTTCATTTGGTCAGTTTGGGCGAGAAAATATAAAATTAAAATGCATGAACATAGGGAAAAATATATGATCAAGTCCACCCTTCAGGGTCTTCAGATTTGTGGTATTGTCTCAGAATGGGAGAAAGTTAATATCGAGGAAGAATCGGGAGAGGGAAAGAGAATAAAATCAGAAATTTTAGTACCTTATCAAGCGTCAATAGCTTTACAAAAATATTTAACAACCATCAACAAAGATTTAAATAAAGTGATACCACATACTATTCCAAAGTAAGTATATGAGTGATATACAGACTACATAAAAGATGTTGTAAAATTGATGCACGAATTACTTTTAAGACTAATTTTTCAACACTTTACGTAGTAAAATGTCATTACTTATATTTTAATATAAGCTTATGTTTAGGAAAATTTTGCATGGAATTATTGAAGATATAGCAACAGAGTTATTTGAATATTATATGGCTGTGTCTGAAAATGATGATATGAGGCAAAAACAAGCATTACAAGTGTTATTTGACATTAAATACATCACGTTGTTAATGGTTCCACGCGAATGTAAAGCACTTAATGAAATTTCAGGAAAAGTATATGATTTAATACGTGCTAAAATCGATCCATTTGATTATGGTGTATTTCAATCATTTCTTCTTATTAATGTTAAGAAAAGTATTCAAAGATCTTTGGTAAGATATTTATTTGAATGCATTTTATAATAATACAAAAATTGTTCAATATTATTTATATTTATTACTTATATTAATTTACGATAGCTAATTTTTGGAAACTTAGTTCCACACTTGGAACAACTTCATTCAATTTTGGGAGCTCGTAACGAATATAGTACAAACGAAAGTGGAAAATCTGATCCTCCTGCAGTTCTTGCAATTTGTACTGGTGCTCCATGGTTTCCACCATTGGCAGTTACGGCACCTATGAGAAATGTACCTATAATAACGACAAGTATACCTGAAAAGTTAAAGGTATGTTACAAATACACTTTCCAGACTTTTACAATAGTATAGTTAATTTTTATGAACATATGAATATGTTCAGATTCAATATTAAATTGAATATTAATGCAAACCTAGTAAGATTGTTATTGAATTTTTAAATTCTTAGATTGGTCAATATTCAAATTATATAGATTAACTACTGTTTAAATGACTGATTAAATATACTTGAAATGGTAAGGACAATGTATAATTTCTGCATACAGTTATTTGTTTAATTTTATAATCCATTAACTATTTAACAGAAACGTTAATTGGTTTTGATTTTAAAGCTTTTTAAATAACTTTTTAAAATGAATTTTGTTTATGTTTTTGTAGTGCGTGATTATTTTAAACTTATAACTTATAATAGTGATATGTAGATTTTTATAAGTTAGGAAATCAAAAATAAAACATACGTTATAATTCTCTTTTATTTCCGTTTAGCGTAAAAAAGTAACTACGAAAGAAAACATAAAGAGTGATTCAACTGGTGCATCTATAAAATCGGGTGCAGCGGCATTTTTCGGAGCAATGGGTTCAGATTGGTTTAGTACGAGTTAATTGCTATTTAATATAAATACAAATATATTGTAAATATTATATACATATACATATATATTTTAATATAAATTGTACATATAAATTATTAATTTAAAGAATATATTTATTACATTTCTATTTTCCCTGTCTTATATAATTCTATAAAAACCAAATTATAAAATAATTTCAGAAATTTAAATCAGGTAGGGACTACCTCGTTGCCGGTCAGTGTGTAACGTAGAAAGTGTAGGGATTAAGAAGAATGGTATACCATTTCTGTCAGCGTTCTAGATTACAAAGTCGACCTCTCACTATTGTACACACATTACTTTCTGTTTTGAAGATAAAGAATAGACCTAGTGGAGTATCACGTATATGGTCTCCCATAGATTAAATCGAGGTCATATCTAGAAAAATTTGAGACATTCAAATATAAGAGTTACGGAAAAATTTATCTTGGACGTATATACACTTACCACCTACCAAAATTAAAGTTAATTTCTCATATTTACGAAAGAAACTACAATTATTTAAATCTATAGCGATAGACACAGAAATTACAAGGAGAAAGCGGAAGAATTTCATACGCTTAAAACTAAGTGAATAAAACATAAAATAAAAGATGTTGATATTAAACATTAAAAATTGCAATTAGAATTAAAATTTCGATGATTTTAAAAGGTTTGTCCGCGTAGACGTTTTTATAGTCATGAAAAGCAAAAGAGAAAAGAGTATCAGGAAGTAAAGCAAGTAAGAAAGGAAGAAGGAAGAAGAATTAAAAGGAAAAGGAGAGAGAAAGAGAGAGGGATCAGTGAAGAGAAAAGTTGCCGCAGTTACGCAATGACGATGGAGTATGTACACTTGTTTTTAGATGTATATACTCACTCACACGCTTACACACGTGACGCCAGCGCAGTGCTGGCACACTGGATGGTACTAGAGTGGAGTAAGAGAGTACGTATACTACATACACGTTTCGGAATAAGCAAAATGGCCGGATGGGCCCAGCAGTGTTGATATCAGTGGTGAGACGTTCTCGTTCTCGACAAAAGAAAAAGCCACGTTACGAGTGTCTTCAACTTGAAGAATATAAAAAATATCCGTCAGATCGGCAGCGGTACCAAATGGTGAGTAAGAAATCATCTATTATCTTTAATATTTGTTCCTCATTGCGCTAAGGAAAACCGCATAGACGGTTTGGCGCGCTGCTTTTGAAAGCCTGGCGAATTGTGGGCCGGTTTTCAATTGCCGCGCTAACACACCCTTGCTTGCACTTCTTCTTCATTTACTCCAAAAGTTATTCCAAAATTTACTTGGAATTGCCATGGAAGAAGAATATGCTCGAACGTGAAAATTATCATCGTCACTTTCCATCTTATAAAACTGTCGTCTTTATTAGACTAACGAAGAAGATTACAGTGTTGACTGATTGATTAAACAAGTAGCTGAAGAGGGCAACGATACGTGCATTCCTTAACTTTGGAAAATTATAATCTACAATTCTTCATTTTCTCAGTTATAATTGAATACATATATATATATATATATAGATAGAATAAACCTATGTGTACATATATATGTATATATGTACTTAAGACTTAATGAAATTTTTTATATACTACGAAGAAAGATTTATCAACCGACTAATGCTATTTATTCTACCATAAGAGGAAGATAATTTGCATAGAATACTAGCTTATGGAAAACTCGTGAAAAGTAGTCTCACTTTCGCCTATACATTTATCCCTGAGAAAGTTATCACTCACGATGGCGTCTACGATAAACCTTGAGAATAGCTTTTTATCTAATCAGGCCAAAGATTACTGTCAATCCAAAAAAACGTCAGAAACTTAAAGTATTTCACACGTGGATTTACCGAAGCGAAACAAAAACAAACAAAAGCCTTTTAGTCATGCTTTGTTGTACGTAAATCTATCAATCGATTTCTCAAATCTGATTTATCAATAAGATTACTGCTTTCATGGGAGTAATTTTTAACTCTTATATTTCAATAGATATTAGAGAGAAAGCTAATATTGCGTGTTTATTAAAAACTTATTTATATTCATTTAACGCTAAAAAAAGATGATTCAATTTTGAATTTAAACGACCTACTTTTCAGTGTAAATGGGTCTGCAATTCTTATTTCAGACTCTCTGAAAGTGAACTTACATATTTCTATCGATCCTATCCTTGCTAAATATAAATTTGGTAAGATTTATTGCACTTTCTGTAAGAAACAATTTCTTCTTTATCTTGTATATTTGTCAGCATGATTAATTCTAAAATTAATACGAAATAGCCGATGTGAGTCAAATAGTCCCTACTTATCTGTTGCATAAGAATATAATCCCTATCTTGATATAGTCGAATCTGCAAAAACAAGTGTATTTTTGATAAATACATGATAAATCGAATTCGTCACATCAACTTTTTAATAGAGTTATGGAATGTACAGCTTGATGCAGGGGTTCGCAAAGTTTCTCATCTATGTGGGACAAATCGTAAGTCGCCCAGCATATTTGGCGAGCTAAAAAGGAGACGTTATGGAAAAAAGCTGGACACAAGGGAAAGATTTACACTAATTTTTTAATATAAACGTTCTTTATTCGATCGCGATCTAACATCGCGGGTCGCAATTGACTTTGGGAACCCCTGACATAATAGAATGATTCAATACAGCTAAAGCGATGAAAGTGAGGCGTTTAACATAATCCGATATTAAGAAGATGAACATTTCTTTCACTCCTTTGATCACTATAAAGACTCTTCCCCTTTTTTTCTCCCTTTCCGCTTTAAGTCTTTCGCTTTCATGAAAAATTAACTTTGGATATGTGTTAGTCGAAAGGTTTAGTGCAATTGAAACAAGAAGAAGAGAATCTAAAGGTCTGGTATAAGTTTAAAATTATCTTCGATCACTCCCCGTTAATTTACTCTCCCATCTGTGCCTTGTGGCTAATATGGCTTATAACAATCTTCGTGCAACTTTGGCTTGTTTTACTACTTTTGGTTAAAGATTCATGGATTGGTCTTACCCATGAAACAATTTTATCTGTTGAGAATGGTTTTCATTTGGAGAAAACCTTGACTATGCTCTGAAATCAGATAAGCCAATTAGGTAAAAAGTTAAAAGTTCTCCCGCGAAAAGTTCAGCTAAACATTGCAAGTTTGCTCTCTCTTTCACACTTGATGGTAATTAGCGGATAATAAAGTAATTAGGGTTACACACCGAGATCAAGAGGGCAGAATGTCAATGACCAGTGGTCTAAGTTGTACATGAAACCTCCAATATAAATATTATATTGTTTAATAATATTTTTTCTTGTGCTTTTCTTAGTTTTGCATATAATCTACTTTATTAATAAAGCAAAATTTTACATATGACAAGTAATTAGCCTAAAATGCAATGAATTTATCACAAATTAAGTTCACACGCGTACATGAAGAATGATAAATGAGGTTACGACAAAACTGACCAAATTTACGAGGCAAAAAAATGCTCAATCGTCAATTTGATTCATAAAGATGTCAAAATTATTATCGTAATCTTTGCCCGAACTTTGAACGAGCGATCGGCGTCAATGATTTGCCTAATTTACGTTATTTACTTTCCAAATATCTCGCTCGTAAAAATGTTTAAACAAAAGTAAATACGAAGGCGAATCATTTGCTATAAATAAGTGGCATGTATCAGACACTAATTAGACTTTAAACGTGTTTTTCATAATTATTTGTTTGCTCGTGACATTTCATTTTTATGGGTTTATCAGATACACATTTCTGCTAAATGCAGTACAAGTTATTCACATAAAAAAATTGAAGAAAAAATATATTTATGCGTTCGCCGCGATCAACACTTATGAGAAAGCCTTTCTTTACGCAATTGAACGTTACAGAAGATGTGGGTTACGTGAAAGAGTCGAATTTTCTTATACAATATAAGAGAAAGAGAGAGAGAGAAATAATTTTTATGTAAATTATATTTTTTTCTTTTCCTTAATTTGTATTCCTTCTATTTTGATTAAAGTTTTGACATGTACGATTATTATTGCAATACTTTAATACAAGTAAACGGAGAAATTTATTTTAAGACATAAGAAGTCTTTGAAATTTGGAAGAATATCTAAGAAAATGTTTATATCGTTTATCTTTATTTTCGTTAATCGTTCATCGTGCTATTTTTATAAATTAGAGAATAATTATCACACACAGATTGACCCCAGATGTCTGCTATAATATTGTATTGCATCATTTCCATGGTGAATGACTTATGTCTCGTTTTACTATATTCAGTAACTAAATTCATCGTCGATAATAAAGATAAAAGAGTCAATGGTCAAAGATGTCAGCAAGTTAATCCAATTGGAGATATTTTAACATTTTTATGCTTCTCATGAATTAATTTGGAAAATTTTTTTAAAATTAAAATTTAAGTTTTTTCTTAAAATTATATATTTTACATTTGCACATATAAGACACTACTTTGCATGAGTATCATTCAAGTGTTATTCTCGAATGGCTTTACTTTTCTCGAATTAGTCTAAATATGCTTGGATCATCAATTATCATTACTGAAAGTCGAATGTTTTAACCTAGAGCAGTTGGTAGGGGGTAATTGACGAGAAGATATTAGAATACTAAGTATAGATATGAATAGACCACGAGAATACTGAAATACTAAGAATATGCATTACACGAAATAGCTGAGAGAAAAGATATAGAGATTAAATATTTTTACGATAAAGAAAATAGTATTTTTAGCGGTAGAGAATCTTTGCAGGAAATTTTCAACTGAATTTCCAAGATTTCTAAAGTTGATTAAAAGTACATTGGAACCATTAGTATCCAGAAGGTAATAACAACAATTAATACACTAAATATCAAGCGAGGAGTATATATTATCTATCTTTTAAGATTTCTTATCCGCGTGATCTAGTATCAGTGCATTTTAAGCTTATATATCAATTTATCAAATAACCCTTCTGCAAAACATGTGCTGTTTTTTCCTGTATTGCTGCATAGGCGCATTTCTGGCTACCCATAATCTTTAAGTACAAGTATCGGAGTGGATAGGTTGCGCGCTCCATTTCGTGATTCTTCGTCGAAAAGAAGGGAATCGGCTGAGAGGGGATGGGGGTGCTAGGGCGTCGGACCGTCAGAATTGCAGAAGCACCCTCGAAAGGGAGCGAGGAAAGCCTGATGCGCCATTGCCTCAAACGCATCGTCAACGAAGAAGAGGCTGCAGTGGCGCCTGACCATTTTTATCCGTTAGCCCTGATAACTTGGGAGACGATAAGAAACTGCTCTCGGTGAACCCGGGCCAATAAATGTTGGGACTTTGCACTCTTGGGGCATACTGCGTGACACAGTCTGAGAGATCGTCCATAACGAATTTGTCAAGTGTTGGGCAGGCAGGCAGGCACCACGACGGGACTCAGAGTAAACCGGAAGTCCTCGACGCGAATGCGCGTGCGGTCGCCTTAACTGCGAGAAATTCTACACAAATCTCCCTCCTCGACCCTTTTCCTTCCCTCTCCCCCTGTACTCTCCTTAACCATCTCACTGTCAGAGCCCCATCGGAACGACATTGCTATAGTCGTTAACTTCATTCACTACCACCACCAAGCTTCACTACTGATTCGGATTTCTTCAATGTTTCTACTCTTATGGTTACACTTCGAATTAAGTTCCAAGACTGTTAACAACAATTTGCCCTCAAATTACTTTTCAAATTTCCTTCTCTTTCTTCTTCTTTCGCCTTTGCTATTGCTATTGCTTTTACTCTCCTTTTTCTTCTTCGCCCTCGTCTTCGTCTTCGTTTTCTTCATCTTCATCTTCATCTTCAAATTCCACCTTGACTATGGTGATTATTCTCGAAGAATAAATCAACGAGTCGAGACGACGATGTGTGTGTATGCAGACACACGTGTGGTGCATATAAAGAGTATTTTTTATATTATTAACAATATATCGAGAATATCTCTGGATATTCATCAGTGATTTTGGAATTTCTTGTGATTGAAAAAGTACCAAGCCCCCGATAGAGACTTTTTTTCTTGGTTTTATTACGAAATATACAAAATGTTGGACCGTAATGTAGTTCTTGTTCTACGTACGAGACAAGAACGTACTGAAAGAAGATTGAGGCATAAGAAGGAAGCAAATCCACCCCCTATGGAACCTCCAACGAAACTTATTAATAATAATTACCTTTATTTGGACTTTAATGTCAACTTCAACAGGAGCAGCGTACAGGATGACGTCAGATTAATGAAAAAGGTAGGCAAAATAATAAAAAATGTAATATTTTTAATCTTTCGGTATAACTGCCATACTAAAATGACTCCAAAAATGCATATTTTAGCTGTGAGAGTGTATTTTACTTTTATTGAAACATGAAAATTATGAAGGATAGACTTTACTTTACATAAAGGAAATTATATATACGTCGGACTTTTAATAGTCTTCTATCACTGAAATACGAAAACTACAGGCTCTACGCGCTTTTGAATAAATTTTGACAATTTATATCATTTATTTCTCATTATATAAATTTATAGAGTGAAATATTTATAAAATTTAGTTTTTCCAATGTTCCTTAGAATTTTACTTAACTTTTGGAATATAATTTTTCCCTTAAAGTCATTGCAAACTGGAACTAACGTAATCTTATGCAATAATTTCAATTCTTGCATCAAATATAAAGATAGATCATTATAGAATTTTGATAGATACTTATATCTGTTTTTTAAACTTAAAAACAATCTCCAGTATCAATTAAGAATTATGCAATAAACTTATATTAAATATTTAAGAATCAAATATTTTCTTAGTCGATTACCCAAAGCATAATGTAGTAAACACTTTTAACTGAATTTAACTATGAGTTCTAGCACTTTTAAGGTCATTTTTTAATGAAATTTTAATCTTATACCATATGGTCTAGTTGATAATTTTTATCGCTGCCTTAAAAGCATTTATTTCTGATACAGTTTTTCTAAGGGCATCCAAAAATCTTTCTCCAATAGCATATTTCTTTCTTTTAATTTCTTTTATAAAAAATACAACAAAATAGAAAAAAAAAATTAATCGCGTCGAAGAGAAACCTAAATGATTATATACTAAAAAAATATATTCCATAGTATTTAGATTACATGTCATCCAGGAAGAGATGTATTAAGCGTAACCATAATGTGCTGTTACATTATAACGGATGTACTATGATCGCTATAATTCATCCATTATCGATGATATCGGATACATGCTCATTGATCACCTACATAATACACTATTATAATGATTAAAAGTCATTTCGTAATAGTCCTATGATTTGTTGATATCTAATGTAATAAGTGTCCATTTTTTGTACACTTAATCATGTTTCATATAGTTTTAAAGCATCTAACTTAATATCAAACCAATTAACCACCTTAATTTTGAAGAAACTCGAAAAAAATGTAACAATTCTTATTAACAATAATGAGAACTTCTTTCCAATTAACGTAACGTGTGAAGGCAAATAATAGAGTGAGAATGTGTAATTATTGAAATAAATAGCATTGAATAGAATTGAAGTAAAGGGAATCTGCACAACAAAGATACAATCTCGGTATAATATAAAGTAAGGAACGTTTGTATACAAAGCATGCTTACCTTTTGCGCGTATGTGTAGCTAATTAAGATTAGAGGAAGTTGAAAGGTGTCTTTTCTAGTCTTGATAAATTAGCACACACATTCCTCGTCTGATGTATCTTATTATTAGATTTGATTTTAACGTGGAGTCATAGTGCTCACTGTTTATAGAAATATCTTAAAATATCTCATTAATTGTATATATTTCTCTTCTAAGATCTTAGAATACTTGACAGAAGAATAATACTAAAACCAATGAGTTCTCAGTGAAAATGAGCAGAAAAGCAAATGCAGTGTTCATCATATAACTTAAAACAAACAAGTCCATGCAGTCTTGCTCCACTTTGTTTAGTCTCTCGTTACAGTGTTACATAAGGTATTTTACCTGTGTATGTGGTACAATTAGGTGGAGGTAGAGGTAAATGTGCAAACGGAGGTGGGAGTAATAAGAGCGAAAGTGATAGAAGAGCAAAGAGAGAGGGAGAGAGAAGCCAACTAACCAGTAGACAAGTCTAGTGGGGAGAGAGATGTCCCTCCCCCTTCTCAGGTAAATTTTTATATCAACATTTAGTGGATACCAGGACATCGTCGAGCCTGTAGTGTCTCCACGCGTTATCTTTTGCCACGGCACGCCACGTTTTCACACGCCAGAAGCTATCAAAATCCTTCGTTCTTAACTAGCTATTATTCTTTCCCATTCTTCTCTATTTTTTGCAATAGTTGATAGTTACTTTGGTGATGAGCACGATGGTGCTACTCTCTGTGAGAAGGTAAATAGTTTATCTTCGGTGAAAGAAAAATGTAGCATCGCGTTGTCATCATTCTTACTTTTTCCCCTTACTATAATATAAAGGGACCATTTCAAGCTCGTTTTAGTATTCCCTTTATTTATTTTTTACGTTTTTCTTAACTTTGACAGCCTCCCTACTAACTATTATCTTCGAAGATAGACCAACCACTACTTTCTGCCCCTCCTCCTCCCTTCTTTTTACTTCTGGAATGAACTTTCGCAAAATACCAAGCAATACATGTTTGCTTCAGTTGGCATTTTTACCTTTGACTGCGCTTGAGTTATCGTTGCAAGTAAAACGAGTGTTCTCAAACTGTACATATACATAAGTATAATATTAACCGATAGTTAAACAAACACTGTACTATAGCACTTTTTCCATATTCACTTATTAGCCAAATGCAAGAGAATCGTGCAAGTCAGTATACTGATACTTTCCAGTACGCATTCTCGTAATTTTAAAAAAACTGAATGATAGCAGCTGTGCTACTGTAATATTAAAATGAATGTGGTAATCTCTATAATCTAGTGATAGTTTTTTTTTTTTTTTTTAACTCGCACTGGCTTGTAGTTTTGTCATTGGTCGTTGATCGAAATTTGTATTTGTATTTGACATAACGAAGTAAGATTCTATTCGACTGCGGATATTTTTAGTGTGAGACAAATGCACGCGTTATCTGCGATTAGCCAATTTACGAGGAAATATTCTAAAACAATAGCAGAAAAAATTTATGATGAAATTCCATCGATGGAGTAAGACTTGACGCAAATCAAGTGAATTGAAATGGTGCATAGCGCAGCGTGAATCAAAACATTTGATATGAAATGCGAATAGACGCGTGCGGGACATGCGCGTAAAGCGCGTACTTCCTTAGGCCTTGGCTTATCTTCTCTTGCCATTTTTCCCACTTTTTCTCTCTTAGTGTCAATAAACTACTCGAACATCCTCATTGTTGAAAAGAGAGAAAGGAAAAAGATAAAGGAAGTATCTATACTGAAAAGCATTCCACGGTGAAAATAATTGTAATTCAAAGTTGATAGATTGCGAAGGTATCGTTTCCATGTCAAAAAATCTGTCTCTGTGAATATTTCACGATTTTCCGATCCCAGGCTTCTCTGTTTCGATGGCAGATCAAATGAGTAGGTGAGAAGATATTATTAAAAGAGAGTAAGAAAAAGTTAGAGGGGGATAAAGAGGGATAGGACATAGGATAGAGGTAGTAGCACGGTCTAACACGCAGAAATGAGACTCGCGCGAAGAGGGAGTTGAAGAAACGGAAGTAGGAGAGAAAAGGACAGAGAGAGAGAGAGAGAGAGAGCTGTATCGGATTATTTGTTAGCGGCCGATCGAATCCAGAAGGCGGTCGCTTCTAGGGTTTCCTTGAACGTACAGGAAGCCAACGCGTGCACTTCAGGCTATGACCTGGGATACGTGTAAAAGAAGAAATAGAATAAAAAGACATAAGGGAGAAAGGAAGAAAGTCGATAGAGTACACGGGGAATGAGAGAGAGAGAGTATACAAGAGAATAGTTATACAAACCTAGATATTAAAATATATTAAATCACGAAAGATAAGAAAAGTATAGTGGAAAGGAAAAGTTTACGTGAAACGTGTAAAGAATCAAAAACTGTGAAAGTGATAGAAATTAAAGAATCGGGATAAGGAGCAGCAAAGTGGAAAGAAGAATGGATCGTGAAGGAAGTGTAAACGAGGGTGGCAGTTCACCGGACACCGTTGTTGGAAGGTCATCGTCCGAAGAAGAGAGAAAACGGCGAACTGGTAGTGGCGGTGGTACAGGTAGCACTTCCGGCGAAAATGTAACCGTAGGCGGTAGTAGTTCGAGTTTGGATGCTTTTGGTGGTGGTGGTGGTGCTCCCGACGAGAAGAAACCGAAGGGACGCTTCGGTGCTCTGAAAAGTAGCCTTCGCAAAGACGGCATCTTTAAAATGAAAAAGAAGAAAGCTCCAGAAATCAACAAGGATTATCTCGAAGCTGATGAGAAAGGTTCGGGTTTCCCATTTAACGTACACTTTGCGTTAATTGTTTTATACTTTTTAAGAATTTCACAAATAACATGATATTAAAATTTATAAAGGAAAAAGACCTTAATATGTTTTTAATAAATTTACGGTAAATACCAATGAGACGAGAGAAAAGGATTTATATAACACATTATGAGAAATTAAAATTTTATTTGCAATTATAATTAGGTTATAGCGCAATAGCAATCAAGTACCAATTTTAATTGCAGACTAAACAATAAACGATATTCAAAGAAGGCTATTGTGAGAAAAATATTCCATTAATTGAGAAGATACTCGAGCGAGGTTTTATTGAAAAGTAATTAAAAGCTACTATTAATTCAAGATTGAACAATGATCGATTATTATTGATACAGAGAAATCTTTTATTATTCAATTACGCCATAAAAAGGATATCGCAATAAATAAATCTTTAACGAGGACAAAAAACTAAGCCATTATTAAAAAGTGTATATGATAATTATTACTTTATTAATTTCTTCTTTTTTTTTTATAATAAAATTTTTGTATATTCGAAGTAAATCGATTTTCTAGAGATTAGATAGTAACCGCGTCACATGAAATATTTGATTTACGATTAGATCATAATTCTCCGAAAGTGTATATAAAGTAAGAGAGTGTGTCAAGTAGTTTGAAATATAAGAGAAAGAAGAAGAAGAAGAAAAGTATGTATTTTGTAATTTAAGAAAGTAGTCGTTGATTTGGTGATTTGGTGGTACATGGCGTTCTGACTGTATGCCTGTGATCTTAGCAACAGGAACAACCCCGGCAATAGCGGTAACGCCAGCGACACCAGGGAAAACAGGAGGGGTAAGAGCGAAAGGAGAGAAAGGAAGTAGCAAAGAGGACATCCGGAAGGCAAGTGGTAGCAGCGGAAGTTCGGCGGTAACCGTAGTTGCAGCGGAGACCGGTGAGAGAGAGGAAAAGTCGGAGAAGGAGAAGAAGAAGAATCAGAATCAGAAGAAGAAGAAGAAGAGAGCGCATTCGTTGGTGAGGAAGCTCAGCTTGAACAAGTTTCGACTATCGACGGAACAGGAGCCGCGGCACACGCCCGAGGGTGGTGACAGTAGTCGTTCGCAGAGCCAATCGTCGCAGGAATCGGCGACTAGTCACTCGGACAGTCCCTCTCGTTTTGCTGCTGCTGCTGCTGCTGCTGCTACTACTACCACCACCGCTAAACAAGTTCCTGCTACGGTGAATGTAAGAGTTTCTCTCGATCGTCAAACGAAGCCGATAGAATCGGCTGGGATCGGGGAGGGGAAGACGACAGTGGTGGCGGATCCTGAGAAATCTGAGAAACTGACCACCACCTTCAGCACTGTCACCGTAGTGCAAAGCAAATTACCATCGTTGACTATCCGGAGCTCTACTAAACTTCCAGCTACGGGTGAGCCCTGCATCAGCATCCACCTTTTGTTTTTCTTCTCAATGCTTCCTTTGCACAGTTCTTCTTCTTTTTCTTTTCTTTCATTTGTTCTTAACATTTTCTCTCTCTCTCCCTCTATCTCTGTGCTTTCTTTGCAAGATGGATCGTTGTCTTGTTATTTCGACAGAACAATAAATATTAAATCGATTCGAGCTTTGTAACGATCTACCTTGTACGCTCTACTTTGTGTATCAAAGACTAATCTAATTATTTCCATACTTATATAACGATGTAAGAACGCAATTACTTATAAATAAAATAATGATATCTACAGGAAAATCCATAAATTTGTTTTAAACATGCTTTTCTGTCATTAAATCCTTATCCTGTAAAGAAGAGAATAACACTCTAAATAGGTATAGCGATATTAACGACGATGTATCTCCTGTGTCTCTTAACAAGTAGAAATTTTATGTACGCATAGAAGAGCTTGAACTAACAATTGTACACCATAGACGTATATACAGTATATGCGAGCAAGCAGCGTGCGATACCTTTAAAGCAAAGACTGAATATGCCGTAGTTGAGGAAGCGTAGAAAAATGCAGTAGCAAAGTTAGATCAAGTGTAAAAAGCGAGTAAATATTCTGACGTTGTTGCCAATTTGGCCTGCGCAGAGACGAAGCCCGAAGAAGCCGATAACGTAGGGAAGAGCTCCAAAGTGGAAATTCCATGCACGTCCACGTTGCCATATGCAATTTCCCGATGGCCCGAACATCGTCAACAAGCAGATGTCAATCCCGATTCCTCACGAAGATATAAACTCTCGGTAAAATACGATTCGGAATCCTCCCTAACGCCGGAAACTTCACCAGTCGAGTTACGCCGGAAGCTCTCGTTGCTCGAGGAAAAACGTGCCATCTTCCAGAAGCGCTTCTATGAAACGTCCCATGAATCGGACTCTGGCGAAACCGTGGTGGAAGTCAAGTTGAATGACGAGAGGGAAAAGTCAGATGCTGAAGGAGCGCAGCAGCAACAGCAACAGCAACCTAAGAAAAAAGCCAGGCACATAAGTGTGAGAAATTTTGAAACTTTCTCGACATTCGAGGGTACCTATGACGATCGTGCTGGTATCAATTATCTGACTGGAATCGAGGAAGATTACACCGAGAGTTACGATCGTCAAAACGACTACCACTTTGCCATCAGGGCCGCCATGGCTCCTATGATAGCAACATCCTCGGATATTCTCGAGAAGTCCAGATCCGTCAGTCAAGACAGTGCGGTGAGAATTGATTTTTATCACCCAATAAGAAATTGCCCTATCTCGTCTCTTGCTTTAAAAAACTTTTTCCGAAGGAAACGCGTTTGATCTTCTTTATGTTTTTTATGCATTGCACTACTACTGATTGGTAGCTTTACCATTGGGGAAATTTTATTTGCGAATATATGGAAAATAAGTAAGAAATCTTTTCTGGCAACTATGGATAATCTTTTATGTCGTAAGTGAACTCGGATGACTTTTACATCTGAGTTATCTCGAGAAAACTTTCACGGACGGTGACAAATAGCTAACGGAGAACTGAAACTCTACGAGAAAATTCACTTACTCTTTTGAACGGATTTATTTCTTTACAAAATCGCTTAAGTTTCTTAAAATGCAAGTTTTTAACTGTTTAGCTTTGAAAATCTTATCTCAATGAGCAAATGGAATTATGAATTTCAAACAAACTTATGAGGAATCTTTTGCTTTTCTCTAGCTAGGCAGAGATTCAACCATTTAGTTTTCTTCAGTTCTTTCAAGTTTGAAATCTCGCGGTTCAAGCATCGATTAGTATGATATATCAAATTTCTTTATTCTTATATAATATATTTAGTTGATAGACGTTTGAATTTTTTCCCATTCTTGGTGTCTCGTTAACACAAGAGGATTACATAAGGACTGGTTTACCTCTCAGTCTTTATTTTTTCTTTATATTTCTTCGTGCTCTCTCTCTCTCTCTCTCTCTCTCTCTCTCTCTCTCTTTCAAACCCTAGACGTGTGGTGTATATTTAATATACCTTTGATATGTCGAGAGACAGTATTACGTAGATAGGTGGAAAATAATGAGAATCGAAGGTTTTGTTTTCGATCGAGGCCGCGTGTGGTAATCCTATGATAGGGGATCAATAGGATATACTTTGCGGTTCTTGTTCTTGTCCTTTTTTTTTTATTCCGTCCCTTTCCTTCTTTAGCATCGCATTTATGTTTCGTTCGCACTAGCCTTTGCGCTTGTGGTCCCCTAAGCTCAACGCATGGCTACCTTTTCTTTTTACACGGAGCTCAAGTTTTGAATTACGCGGCTTTGCATGACCCTCTCATGTTAGTTATTTCTTACGCGTTTCTCTCGTGTCTAATACTTTTAGATGGTAAATTAATTTTTCACTATTTTTTCTAATTCATTGTACTCCCTTTCTTACACATGTCTATTTCGGAAGCCATGTTTATGTTTGAATTGATATTTCTACTATTTCGAGAATGTGTTTAAATTGATGACTTGTAGCTGCAAATAATTTTCGCTTTAATGTGGTTGTATTCCTGTAATACTGTATCCAGTAATTTGTATCGTTTAATATGTTAAATAATGAGTTCGGAGTTAGTCAGGAACTGGAAAGCATTCAATGAGCCTCCTTAAAATATTCCACATTTCATTTGTACGTGTTGTAATAAAACGCTGCCTGCATTCATTATTTTTATTTTTATCGTTAATATCGACGTTGTTATTGAAGAAATATTTTCAAATGTTTTTACCATAATATTAATGATATATCAAAGAACAAAAATATTATAAAACTGATATTAATATAATATTGAGAAAAAACATTTAATATTAAAGAAGATCAAAATTATGTCATAATCAGAGAGAAAATGGGGAATTGTCAACAGTTCAAGTAAATTTACTTTTAACTGTAATGAATTGAATAGAGGGCGGCGGTAAATGGTAAGTATACTATAACTATACATACCTATACACATATAAGAAGAAGAAGAAGAAGAAGCTATCGGTTAGTTTAAAGTGAAAACGCCACACAGTCATCTCTTAACTGCGAACCCTTGTTTATCGAAAACTCATTTCTCTGCAATCTTACTTCTCCTTCACCATTTTCTTGTAATTTCTGATATTAAGTTTAAGTTTCCTATCTTTTTAACAGTGTCGTATTTTTATTAAATTAATTAGTGTCTTATTTAATATCAGTAAATACGTTTAAAATCAAAGACAAGTATGGGTGTAAATTTAAAATTTTGGAATAATTTTAATATCTTTCACTTCATACAGCGGAAGGTATTTTACCTTAAAAAATGGAAATGGTTCAAGAAGGTTTATTATCTATTCATAACATACTTCTCTCTTTATATTTATATTTATATTAATTAATACTAACATTTATTTTTCATCAATAGACTAAAAAATAAAAATGCATATTTAGCTTGAAATATTAAAAATTTATTAAAAAGAAAAAATGATGTACTTTTAAAGTTATTTTAAGCTACAGCTTTAAAATAACTTTTATTTTTTATCTATCGCTTTTCTACTTGAAGCTTTTCGTTTTTAGAATAGTGAATCATAAAGATACTATCAGTTGGAAAGAGATAATCAGCTAGTTGAAGTGAGATAACGCCACGTTGTCTTACTTCAACCAGTTGGCTGCCTCTGTTTAACCAATAGTAAAAAAGTGTCCGCCAATTTCCGGACCACCTTGTATATTACTTACAATTTCACTTATAATATATATGTATATTTGGATGTTAATAGACATTTATTTGTTATATTTTCTATTTCAGTCCTCGCAAAATAATGTGCCAAATGCCGGTATTGGTGAGAAACGAGAACATTTATATAAAATATTAGTTATCGGCGAGCTAGGAGCTGGGAAAACTTCCATTATTAAACGATATGTTCATCAGTTCTTCTCACAACATTATCGTGCAACGATTGGTGTTGACTTTGCATTAAAAGTTTTAAACTGGGATCCGCATACGATAATTAGACTGCAATTATGGGATATAGCAGGTCAATAAAATAAGAATTTCATGCACGCACATCTAGTGCTTTAGTTTAATTGAATGTTTGAGAAGATTAAAAGTACACGACCTATTTAAAGTGATTAAAATGACTCCTGATTCTAATGGAGCCTCCTTCTCTCTATACAGGTCAGGAAAGATTTGGCAATATGACTAGAGTTTATTATAAAGAAGCTGTAGGAGCTTTTATCGTTTTTGATGTAACGAGAAGCGCCACTCTTGATGCGGTGGTAAAATGGAAACAAGACCTTGACTCAAAAGTTCAATTACCAGATGGTTCACCAATTCCTTGCGTACTTCTAGCGAATAAGTGCGATCAACAGAAAGAGGGTCTTGTTAATACTCCGGCTAAGATGGATGAATATTGCAAAGAAAAAAATTTTGCTGGCTGGTTCGAGACGTCAGCTAAAGAAAACATTAATATCGAAGAAGCTGCTCGTTTTCTCGTTAACAAAGTGAGTATATTGATAGGATCGAGTTCATTGACCTTGCAAATGTGTAAAGAGCGTTAAAAAGAGTACTGCAAATAGTAATATATTTTCTGCCTTCAATAATAAACTTTAGTATCTAAAATGTTCAATATCAGAGAGTAAACACATACACATATAATGATTAATGATTCCAAGGTCAGTTTAATACACACGCGCACACACATAGATATAAGGAAATTGTATTATTTAAAATTGCACAAACACATAAAAAGATATTTGCATTAAGGGTTTTTCAAGAGAAACGTCAGATTTTAGGTATAGATCATGATGATATGTAAGCAAAATGCATATCCCACATAAATACGCTATAAGTAGATTTATCCGTGATATCATGCATGATAAAAACTTTGCTAAAGAGATTGCTATATAATCGAGCAGAACATTAATCTATATTCAACACTCATTATCGATGTGACACACGTATGACTGTTAATACATTTTGTTATAGATACTCCAGAATGATCAGATTATGAAGGGCAATGGTTCACAGAATCCGAACGATGGGGAAAGGTTTGCTTTAAATCAATCACCCACTAGTTCAAAAAAATCCTGTGCTTGCTGACAAATTCTAGTTTCTCAAGATCAATCGATCGTCCATCAATTCCATACGGCTCATTGTCATTATTTTATTTTACTTGTCCTCGTTAATTTGTTCTTAATGAGACAAATATTACCTTCCACTATACAAATCCCTCCACTGAACGAAATTTTTAAGAATTATTCGTTCATACCGCCCCATAGTAAATCAATTAATAATTAATTACTAATGTACTAATGACACGAGAAAATTATGTGCAGGATTAAGTAAGTGGTTATTTCTGCAATAAACGATTTATTTTTATGTGCCTTAAAAATAATCGTGATTATTTGCTTTAATTGATACTAAAACTTTAAGTTTGACTACGTAGAATTTTAGTATCAGCTATAATACTTTTTTCTGTACAGAATATATTATAAAAAAGAAATGAGCTTATTATGCTTTATTAAATTTTATAAACAGCGACTTACATGCAACATTGAAGAATACATATTTATTATATGTATGATTGTTAATGAAATAACTATTATAATTTTAATTTTATGTATCTACATATTCGCATTATACTACAATTTATAAATTTTACACGAATTCTGAAATTTCGTTGTTAGATATATAGAATTTTATATAATTATAAGAAATGCATAGAGATAAATTTATGTCCTTAGTGTTAATATATTTAAAGTTCTGAAATTGCAACGAAAACATTATTTGAATACTTGAATATTTTATAGGATATATTTTATTCTTTTTTAAAAATTGTAATTAGTCACTTTTTCCATTACAGGTGTAAACTTTTAATACAACTTCTTGCATTTCTGTGAATAAAATTATTAATATTTTTTAAGTTGAATATTCTCTAAAATTATATATTACATAATATAATAATAATTATAATAATGAACATTTTCTCTAATCATGTATTTAACATTTTGCACTCTTACTTGAATACTTGTAGTAAACTCTGTAAACGATTTTAAACTAATCTACATAACGTCACATACGACATTAATGATTAGAATTTATAAAAAAATAAACATATTTTATTTTTTTAAAAGTAAACATAGTCAATTCATTGTAATAAATAATTACACTTGTATGATATTATTTTTTTAAATAAGTGATATTTATAAACCTATGTAATATGTATGAGAATATAACACAATAATGGTTAATAGATCATTTGTAATCATAATAGTAAATACTCTGTTCAGTATTTATCTGAATAGTATTCTGCCGTTTAAAAAAATATAATTGTTTTTTATTTTGTATTGTCTTTTTTATTCGTATAATGTATAATTATGTGTAATATAAAGGTCCCTCACTACTAAAATAAATACATTAATACATATAAAAAATTATATATATTAATGATGTACGTGAACCTTCTAAAGATTTGCTGTATTTAATGTAAGTATAATTTCACATACAAAGAGAGATAGAGAGAGAGGGAGGGAGGGAGAGATGCATGTAGAGAATATTTGAGATAACGCGTTTTAAGAAGCTTATGTACATTGCACGTCTTAAATGATAGTTTACACACGGTATCTCTCTATTGTAGAACAATTGTAGAATCTCTGAATTGTTGAACACTAAATTCTATCGAGCTTCATTAAATTCGCAGCTACTTGAGTAAAATGGCACAAGTGCATACGTGCAATTTTGTTAATTGTGATTTATGTCAAATTCAAGTTACATGGGAAAAATTAACTGTCAGTATAACGCGTGAAAATCAAAGTTTCATAAGAAAGTTTTGGAAGAAAATATTTAGGATAAAAGAACAGTACTTTGAAAATACCACGATATTAAGTGCAGGTCTTATATGTGTTTAAATTACTTTTTGTCTATTCATTCTTTTGCATTATGAATTAAAACTGATGTGTGAAGAGTGAAAGAGAGGAAAGGGGTGGAGAATGATTGTTTTGATATTAAAATATTTCATGTTTCACAGTATCCGGCTATGCCAAATCTGGTAATATGATAGCAATTATGGGTTCAAGGTATAATAGATTTTTTATTATTGAATCGCCTTTCTTCTCATATGCTTAAAGTTTTCTATTTAATATATAGATTTTTATACTAATTTTTTAATAGTGGTGCTGGGAAAACTACATTCTTAGCTGCGTTAAGCAAAAAGTTAAAATTAAATTCTGGCCTTATAAAAATCAATGGTTGCGAAGTTACAGCTGATATAATGGATAAAGTATCCAACTACTTGCCGCAAAAAGATGTCTTACCTATTTTTTTAACAGCAATAGAATATTTATCTTTTACGGTACAGCATATTGCATAAATAATAATTCTTATAAATAATTTCTCTCGTAAGATGAAACATATGTGCTTTCTTAGTTTGCCTTGAAGCTTAAAAGTTATGCATCAAAATTTCGAGAAGATAACTGCATCCAAATTTTAAGAGAACTTGGATTATACAACTGTAGAAATTCATTAATATCAGTTCTATCTGGTGGTGAGAAAAAGCGATTGTCGCTTGCAATGGAAATGATAACGAAACCTAAAATATTATATTTAGATGAGCCTACAACTGGTGAAAAAATAAACTTTTAAATGATGGGGTTTTTAATAATATTAGTTTTATTGATAATATTCATTTACATCAGGATTGGACACATTTTCTGCCATTACTGTTATGTTACATATAAAACTAATCGCATTAAACGGTACTATCGTATTTTGTACAATGCATCAACCAGGAATGATAATTTATAATTTATTCAGTCATGTTTTATTTTTGGCTAATGGGAGAACTGCTTATTTTGGATCGTTAAATAGTGCCACTACATTTTTTCGAAAGTATTTTAAATTGTCTTTCAGATACATCTTATTAAATAAATATTGAAAAGAAAATAGGTAGATTAATATTCGCCAATTTTTATGTCTTTATACAGCCAAGGTTTTAATTGTCCGGTGGGTTTTGATGAATCAGAATATTATGTAAATATATTATCAGAAGAAAATGTTGGATTCCTGCATCCTGTAACAAGCACGTTGATTTCATCGTGTCGTATAAATAAAATATGTGATTCATATTTACAATCAATATATTGTGATATAACGAATCATTGCATTGAAACAAATGCAGCGTTTTTTCAAACAAGCAGCCATAAAAATTCGATCGAATCTATTTGCACTAGAGAAAAACAGAAGTGGATAATACAGTTTTACTGGCTAATATGGAGAATTTACAAACAAAATAAAAGAACATTATTTACTTTATCTATAACAACAATTTCATATATGGTAACAAATGTTTTATTGCAATATCTTAGAACTATATTGCGATAATGTTTGTAAGTATTCCTTATTATTCGTAGATCTCAATTAGTGCGATTGCTACTTTTTTTATGGGAGTTAATCCACAAATACAAAATGGAATACCAGCCGTGATGGGGGCTTTATATTTGATGGCAGCTGAAATTGTATTCACTGTAGCTTATTCGGCTGTTTATAAAGTACCTAGTGAATTCCCTTTATACATACGAGAAAAATCTTTGTACGACCCTAGTGCTTATTTTATTTCAACAATCTTTGGTTTGGTATAAGATACACCGTGATAATAAAAAAAAAAAAAAAATATGATAGTAATTTAAAAAAAAAAGTGAAGTTTTTATGAAAGTGTGATGAAACTTTTATAATTTATAGGCACCTAACATCATATTTAAGGCTGTCGCCTTTTCAACTGTTATATATTTCCTTTTATATGTGAATGTAAACTTGGAATCTTATTTACTTGTTTGCTTATGTATGATATTGGCAGCATTCTCGGGAACTGCATATGGTATTATGATATCAATTTTAACGACTAATGTCGAAATTGCAACTATAATAATGACATTTTTGGATTTGATTTTCATTATAAATGCAGGCGTATATTATAATCTGAGGTAATACTTATAGATATATACTTAAAGAATCGTCTATTTGTAAGATTAGGAATCACGTATTATTTGCAGATCATTACCTATTTACTTAGAATGGTTCAAATACATTTCTATGTTTTATTACTCCGTCGAAGCATTAGCCATAACATATTGGCCAAATATTGATGAAATTGGTAATTGATTTTTTTAATCTAGTAATTGGTAAAAGTTTAAATATTTTTATTGCAAACTGAATGCTTTTTATTTCGAACATTCAAAGGTGAGTATACATATTTGCTTATGCGTATATAAATATTTTTCCAGAGTGTACAGCTGCCGATAATACCACATGCTTATTCAGTGGATCAGCTGTTTTACTCGAATATGGATACAACGAGGATAACTTTTGGCTACTAGATATATATGGATTAATACTGTTAATCGTGATTATGTTATTCATTGGATTTTTTGGAATACGCAACCTAAGAAAAAATAAATTTACATATTGAAATTTCAATTACCGTACTACCTAAGAATCTTGAATTAATCTTAAAGATCTTAATAAATATACTTATTAATAAACAGGTTCTTTACGACTTTTACGATAAATGGTTATACAAGCTATCAAATGACAAATTAAAAATATAGCTAAAAGTCCAAACAAGTCAGTGTAATAATCATCAAGTTTATAATTGTATTTATCTAGGACGCCTGGTCCAGTAGAAATGCAAGATTCTTCTGCAGTAACTGGACAGTCTTAAAATGGTAAAAAGAATCAGTCGGTAACATGTACATTGGGAATTTTTATTAAAAGCATCTTGTTAATATAATGTACCTATATGATCTATTTGCCGCCATTGATTTAAGGATATTGCCTCTAAACCATAATAAAACTGCGACAAATATCTAATCCAGGACGTACTATTCGATAAGTTTCTGTAAGTGTAAATCAACAAATAGTCTTACAAATAAATAGAATGCATAAGAAATGTTGCACTTTAGTCAGTTTTCTTACCCAAGTTGGAGATAAATTCCACAAAAACTAAGTCCTAAAAAGTCAATTGGAACAGATAATAAGAAAGCTGTTTCAATGGATTCGAACGCTGCCGAAAGGAAACAACCTGTAAAGTTAAAACTTTTGGTTTTTGCGAATATATTTTCATGGAAATATTATAAAAAAATTGTTTGACGTATAAATTAACAAAAAAATTATATTTTTACTAATATATAATATCGTTTGGACGAATTTACCGAAAGCTGTTGCTGAAATAGCGCAGAATATAACTGGTACTGTGAAATACACGAAGCCGATAAATCCGCCATTGAGTCCAGTAACAATAAATATAAGAATAGAAAAGAGGATCGATTGAAAAATTGCTCCAGGGATCTGAAAAGAATTTTTCCAAGTTTTTCTCTTTCATTTCAATGGTTTTTTCACAATTTCTTAACATTTAAAAAATATAATTTTCATATTATTACTTTTCATGTTAATTTGTGAAATAAGATTTTTAAGATATAATCAAATTAAATTTGTTAAATTTACGAAAATTTGTGAAAGAAAAGCTGAGAAAAGAGAACAGTATTAAATTTTATATTACTTTTAAAATCAGTGGCCCAATACTGCTTCAAAGTATAACAAGATCGTTAAAGACCAACACAACCACACATTAATGAAACCCTTGAAACTTTTATAACATAAAATAAGTTCCTTACCAAAGTAAGAATTTTACTAATGTAATATGGAGCTGGACTGTACAGTCCTGCGGCCATGTCCCGTAAAAGAAGTGGCAGCTCTTGTGGAAATACATGAAAGACGCCGTAATTGAATGTAAATATGGTTTCCACAACTACCAAATATAAAAGTCCTTGCATATTTTGAATACTTCCTTGATCGAGTTTGGCAGTAATGTTATAATAAGGGATAGATATTAAGCATCCTACACACTTTTCAATTATTAAGATTATTAGTGAAACATTATAAAATTCTTGTCATTCGTGTACGGTTGCAGTAATACAAAAATAGAAGCCCTTATAATAATTAAACAAAATTTAAAAATTTACCAAGTAGAGTATAAATCGTAGTAAAGATATTGTAAAATTTCGTTTGCAATCGATGTAAGATCTCCAAGTGATCCATTGAAGCTGAGTAAAAGTGTGAATTTTTTTAAAATCTCCCGATTCTTTGTTAGTTTCAGTAAATATTTCAGGCAATACTTCCCTCTTATAAATAGTCTTAAGGCGATTCTCAATTATTTTTGTAATTCTCTCGCCAAATGGAGACTTTTGAAATTCTCCGCATATCCATTTTATCTATGATAACGAAATTAACGATCAAAAGAAGGATAGGGAAAAGGAAGGAGGGAAAACTCGAAAATAGAATATAGCATAAGACTTGATTAAGCTCCATTCAAATAGAAAATGAGAAAGAGAATGTAAAAAGCAATGCGACTGGAATGGGTGAAGTTAAGTAATTTAAGATTGCGTTTCAAACCTTGTTATGGTATTCCATTTCTCTACAATGATTTGTAGAGAGTTGAGATACGAAAAATTCAGCCTTATTGTACGTCAATGGACAATATAGTCCTAAACTATAAAGCAACGAGAAAAAGAGAACATGAAGATTTCAAATGTAATATATACTGTATGGACTTTGGATAATATATATAATATAAACCTATTGAAAAATCGAGAAGCTTCATCGACAGACCCTTGAAAAGCTACTCTCCCATTAGAGAGTAGTAGGAGCTCGTGAAAGATATCTAGTAGACCAGAGGCCGGCTGATGTAAGGAACAAATTACTATTCTGCCCCTCATAGCTACATCTCTTAGCGTTTTGACCACTGTTGCTGCAGTAAAACTATCCAAACCAGTGGTTAGTTCGTCACAAAATAATATACTTGGTTCTGTTAGCAACTATTAAAAAGGATAATCTTTAATAATTATCAACCCCTATCTTAATATACAAAATATTTATATATATGCAAATTGATTTGTTTAAATTGGTAGGAAGAATGCAAAGAGAAACACATGTATGTTAATAACCCACTTGAGTTGCTAGAGAGACTTTTTTTCGTTCACCACCTGATAAGGAAGATAATTTACGCTTGCAGCATTTCGCCAAACCCATTTCTGATAATACATTCGTAATTCTCAGTTTTCTTAAGGTTGAAAAAAATCTTCGATCCATCTTCATGCGAGCCTTTCGTAGAAACGTTCGAAAGCTTAATAAATCTCGAATAGATTAATCGATTAGAAGAGTTATCTCAGTGAAAATCCTACCATAAATTCTAAATGTTCTTGTACAGTCAATGATTCGATTACTAAATCTTCTTGGGGCATAAAGCCAGATAATTTGATCATCGATTCCTTGTCAATAAGCTCTCCGTTTATAAAAACTTCGCCACTAGCTTTACCTACATATTAAATTAAAGTTAAACGACCTGAATAAATAAATGAATTATGGAAGTAATTAGAAAATTTAGAAAGGAAGAAACACCTTTGATTCTTCGACTTATCGTGGCGAGCAAAGTAGTTTTTCCAGCTCCACTAGACATGTTAATTTCGTGTGGTCAAATAGTTATAAAATTTATCATGCATAATTAAGATTTTGAGATACCTTGGTCCCATAATGGCCATTAACGCGCCAGCAACAACAGACCCGTTAACTAGATGAAAACTTAAATGTGAGCATGCGAGTATAATAATTTTACAACTATATAATAACCTTCGTGCAAAAGTTGAAGTTTTTTAGTCTTTTGCAAACCGAGAAGGGCTAAAAGATTATCTCTACTCTCTGGTACATCGATCGTACATGAAATATTTCTCCATGTTAAGCTTAGGCCTTCTGGAGAATCAGGTGAAAGCGTTGGTTCATACATCGATGAAGTAAATTTAATCTGAAAGTTGTAATTTAACTGTTTGAAAAATAGAAGTTTGAATAATTTACGATAGATCTGCCTACGTAAAATATCTATGAACAATATTTTCGATTGAATTTATGTATGTACGGATGATCATGGTGAAATCAACCATCGTTCATATAAGCGGATACGATTTCAGTGGAGTTAATCAAACTAGTTCCGAATATCATTTTACTTGAATAGAATTGCACCGAATTCATTGATACATGCGTGTATACATAACGCGTTAATGTTTTCTCTCTTGATAGAGCAACGCAGTTTAGAAGATGAATATCCATTAAAATATGTATTATATCGCCGAAACGTTATTCTTTCCAAAACTGACGAAACTACTAAAATCAATCGGGGAAAAATCAACTAGAATTGAACATACCTTTTACAATTTTGCTGCTTGCAAATTTCTCACCATTTCACACCACGCGAGTGTTAATAATCCTCTTGACTATTTGTTGTATTAAAAAAGTTATATGGAAAACTTTGTGGAGTTTCAAAGGAATCAGTTGCAATCGTTATTAATGGAAGAACGTGACGGAATTACAAGTATGAAATGAAATTAGTGAGATATAGTGAAAATCCCATAGAAAGTTTAGAGTATTTGAAAGACGATCCCCGATCGTTAGCCGATCTCCAAGAGATCGCGTTAGCCGTTATTTCGAGCCCGTATAGACTTTGCCAGTCTAGAGATCCTGATTCGAGAAGTCTGTTCGCCAAGGTAAGACTGGATGTAAGGGTAACCAGAGGCGAATGTTATATTCACCACACCAACGTAAAGTGTGGTTTACGGTAGAGGAGAGTCGGCCGCAAGTTTTGTCTCGAGAGAAGAGAGAGGCATAACTGTTCTACGGGGGACTGCCATCTTTAAAATTCGATCTAATTTCGTTCTCGCATCGATGATTCAAAATGATTATGTTCTGTAAGCTGTAAAAGCTCTGACATTTTATCGACCTACCCCAAAACCAACTCTCAATCTTTACATCCTACATCTACGGATTTTTATCCGTAAGTTCTTGCCTAGAAATGAGAAAGAGGAAGGAAGGAAGGAAGAAAAAGGGAAGAGGGAGAGGGATGGAATGGGAAGGGAGGAGAGAGATAAAGAAAGAGGGAGATGAATGTAATCGTTAGAAAACGATGGAAATATTGGAATCGGCGCAATATGATTTGACGACGGGTCACGGAATGAGACGAAACAATGTTTGCGTTGCGCGGAACGTCACCGGGATTTCTCCTCTCGCTTCCACCGGAATTGAGGATTTGTTAGTATCGAGCGCCTGGCTAGTACCGAGTCAAAATGGCTGCCGTTTAGTCATTCCTTAGTAAGGATTTAATTCAACGTGTCTGCAGTTGCGCGGAATTCGTTTGCCAATCTCACGTTCGACTTGCCCTTAAAATACCACAGAGCTCAGGACGCTTTTATCGCTGGGCAAAATAATCGTCGATGGTTTCTCTATTAAAATCCCTGACAATTTTACTTTTTAACAGATGAGATGATAAGTGAAACTTTCCATTGATACTTTCCATGTAAAAATCGCTCAAGATCGCGCTCCGAGTCGAGAGGGAACGGAAGAAAGGCAAAGGTCTCTTTTCGAAAGGACCGGATGCCGTTGCGATAGGCAGATGGATCATAGAGAACACGGGGCACACTGATCTATCGGCAATCTACTACGAAATAATCGAGGATATAAATAATAGTAAGGAAGGAAGGAAGGATGATGACGAACAGCTCTGCCGCGGTGATCGTGAAAAAGAGGGAGAGGACTCAAAATTGGATACCCGAAGAGAAGAATGCCCTTTTCTCTTTGATAAAGATGCATGCAAATGTGATCGAGAATAAGAAAGTGGATGCGGGTGCATCCGCCCTGAAAACTCTTGCTTGGCAGCAAATTCACCAAGCCTTCCGTGGTAGATTTTCAACTGAACGAGACATTACCAGAATCAGGGAACAGTGGAGACGAATGAAAGCTCAAGCTAGAATAGAAATGTACACCTTTGCGGAAAAGGTGAGATTTCTTCTCCAAATTACATTTACTTGAAAAATTCTTGTCTCTTCGGTGAAAAATTGCATGATCGACCGTGTCAGGTGAAGCATTCAACGGCGGATGAAGCTGCCAAGTGTCGTCCGTCGAATCTCTCGATAGAAGTTTGGCGACTGTTGGAGAACGCACGTAAGAATGACTGCGATTGCGGCAGCTCGGACGAAAGTTGTCAAGACACCGCGGAAAATCCAGTAGCTTCCGTGCGGCAAATCTTGAAGAAATTGAAGCCGAGCGTGCCACCGGAAGTGGCCGAGCAAAATGTAAAGATCGAGGTCAATAGCGACGCGATGAACTCGGAAGAGGATACGAGCCCGACCGCGTCCTCGTCGCGAAAATCGGACACTCTTCGGAGAAACAGTACCCTGGAGATTTACGGAGATGACGAGCCCATTGACCTTGCCGAGCAAAAGTTTCTACCCCAAGAGAGAAAGAGGAGACCGCCGGACCACTTGAAAAATGGTGAGCGTTTTCAGGTGTAGCAAGCAGCGTGTTGGAGTACCGCATTGTTTTACCGTTCTCTTTATTACGTTGCTTTACGTTCTTTCAAGCGAATCCCGATGAAAGTAATTGTTTCGAGGGCGAAGCTACGGTCACTACTGCTCAGTCGAGAAACGAAATTTCCGAGTACGATGGCTCTGTGCAAAAAGCCGTCTGGATGTTCGAGGCTAATCGCAAGGAGCACGATTTCAAGTTACGGGTCTTGAAGATCGAACTGGAACGTGCCGAAATAGAGAAACAAACCGCGCTCAATAAGTTGAAGACATCGGACATTAAACGACAACTGATGGAGGATCAAGCAGCGGATTACTACAAGTAACTATTATAAGCTAAATATCATTTATTATCATATATTTCCCACTGACGATTAACTTGAAATCAAATTTTTTTTGCCGCCGCGATGTCCACGCTCTGCTGGCACTGTCTTGAACTAAAAGTCAATTGTCTACGTGAAAAACGGGTTCACACATTTGCAGACTTTCTAAGAATAACATACGGTCGATTATAGTTCATGTTCGAACATTGCGGATTGACCAGTATTTTGCGTATTCTCTTTTAACAAATTTTTAATTCGTAAATATGCAACGTGCAGCTACAATTTTCTCAAGAAACATGGCTTACATGAGGTAAGATATGATCGTGAGTGGCACACTGCTACCGCAAATATGTAATAAGCTTCCTTTTTTTTATTATCAAATTACACGTACAGGAGAGAGAGAGAGAGAGAGAGCCGGTATAAAACTTTGAAAAAAGTCAGTCTACGTAAAATCTGCTTCTCTTTCGATGTTCTCGTTGCTTCTTGTCTCATGATTTGAATTTCGCCAATTTTTTTCATTCTCGGTTTAAACAAATTTCTTTTCGAGTATCAATGGCACGATCATCGAACTACGTGGATACTTTTACGAAAATTATGTAATGAGCCAACAATTTAGCATAACCTTAAATTCGAGAATTGACTTAAATGAAACTATTTAAAATTAGATTAATCACAAGCTACTGCGTTCTACTGTTTTAAACGCATTGTCGAGTCTTAAAATAACATGTACGACAGTTGTACAACTATATAAAGTATAATGTATAAATAAGCATTAGAGATACGATACATGGGAAAATTATGATACATTTATTGCTTTCTAGAATAATACTGCTATCACCGTTGAGACAATTGTACATATGTATTATATGTATATGACTGTCAATTATATAATGGTAGCTATATTCTAAATTGCTAAATTAATATGCTGCTGCATTTATAATTATTAATAAAAATAATATCCTAACATAATTCGAGTGTCATTTTTAATTATAGCCAAGTAAGAATGGTCGGCGAACCAGGATCTGGAGCAGGCAAAGGTGGAGGAGGTGGTGGAGCCATCCGTGATGCAGGAGGTGCCTTTGGGAAAATGGAGGCAGCTCACGAAGATCAATATTTCTATAATCAAGTTAGTAATATGTATTTTTGAAGTTCAACAATATTAATTCTATGTTTAATATAATTAAACTCCTTACATTATCTTTTAGCAAAAAGAACAATTGCAAAAATTAAGAGATGGACTTCACGATGAAATCTCTTTTCACGAGGAACAAATTAAACGCCATCAAGAGGCTATTAATCGTCATAAGAAAAGAATTACAGACATGAACAAAGAATAGAAATCATTAATGAATTTTCTTAATTTCTGTTAAATGTATTAGCATCTGAAATATAAGATTAACCTTTCAATAATTGTTACAGTAGCTAAACCTTTACAATGTAATTTTTTATTGTAAAAATTTTTCGTTTATTATGTAATAAAATGTTTTGTTTTTAATACTTCTTTTGGTAAGTCCAATTTATTGTTTTCTTAACTTAAAATGAATGTCCCTTAAAGTTATGGAAGATGTTACTTAAATCAAAAAGTATTAGGTTTTGTTAAAAAAGTTATTTGAACATTCATTTGTTCTTATCTTTGAGTTTATGTAACTAGTCTGACAGATAGAAATTTATGTAGAACTATTAATTTTATAAATAAATTTTTAAGTAAACTCTGAAGCATTTTTTATTATTTCTTTATATTTCAAGTATGTTACGACGAATTGTGAAAATACCAATAGGCACGAAAAGGTATAAAAATTTATTTAAACAATTTATTTTCAAGCGGAATGTTTTTAAAGCTTAAAATTGTAACCTTAGTTGCAATTTTCTCTCAAGAAACAAGAGTACCACGAAAGAGAGTCAATTTAAGAGAGGAGACATCGCCTTCGAAACCGACTACTATTACAAACAAGTAAAGTTTTTCAATTAAAAGAGAATTCTAGAAATGGCAAATAATCTGAAATTTAATAATCAGGACAAGCAATTGCTAACAGTTCTTAAACAGAGAACTCAAGAAGAGATTAGAAAAATGCAGGATGAAGTGGAAATACTGCGTAAAAAGATGGACGAGCAAAAGCGAAATATCGAAGAAACCGTAAGGTTTTTAAAATCCCTCGAAAACGACGTATCATCCAGCGACACGAAATAATCTAAATTCCTCACGGACGTGTGTGTAAATTACCCCCTGTATAAAATTGGACCTTAAATTATCGAAAGAACCATTCTAGAAAATTTCTCTAATGTTTAGGCATGCATAAATAATTATAATTTTACAATGATAAATATATGTAATTTTTCATAAAAAAGAGAGAGAGAGAGAGAGAGAGAGAGAGAGAGAGAGAGAAAAGGTAGAGAGGGTGTAGAGAGAGTAAAGAATGTCGGAGCAAGCACAGGTATTCTGCAAGAAAATGAGAGAAGTGATTTCCGTAAGATGGCAGTGCCGGTTGGGATTCAAGATGGCGGCGGACCCCGCGATGGAAGCGGCGAGCGATCGTTACGCCCCCAGTGTCTCGCGATTCATTGATCAGTGTGGTGTGTGTCGCGCGTTGTTGCTCCGGTGTATTTTTTGGTGGTTTGTTCCTGGCAGACATACGCCGTAATTTTTCTGGTTTTTACGTCAAAACGGTGAAACTTGTCGGGCTCGCCAAGAGCCCACCGGTAACCGAGCAATCATGCAGCCAAGGATATATTGGATTCTAGTGAGCACGGCTGTGATTTTCGCAGGATGCAACGCCGCTACAGAGGTGAGAGTTGACTACGAGCGATTACCTTGAGAGTTTTATAACTCCACTCTTCTCTTTCTCTCCCCTTATCCCCCATTTCATCTGGTCTTTTCTCTTTGTGGTTGACTGACCGACTCTTCTTCGTCTCTATTGCTTCCTGTCACTTCCTCTTCCCTCCGTTTACGAAAAATACTCGCCTCGTTTTCTCCTCCTTTCCTATCCTATCCGCCGTCATTTCTTCGAGAAGACGTCAAACAATAATCGCTACTCCGCTACGAAACACTGTAAACTTTCTTTTTCTTCTTCTCCTTCTCCTTCTCCTTCTCCTCTCTTCCCCCTTTTTCGACTATTTCCTATAGGAAATTTATGGAGCCGACTGCGACTGAAAAATTCACCGTTCCTCCAAATTGTTCGGCTGAACTTTATTCAAAATATAATCGGCTTATCCGTTTCGAAGGAACGCCTATCATTTTATCATGCATTTAAAGTTTAAAGTTGTTTTCTACTCATCCGAGTATAGTGCATAAAGGTACGTACGATATGTTTATGTAGAAATATTACCGTACACATGCAATGTGTCATTTGCATTAAATATGTATTTCTAAATCGAGTAAAATCACGAGGGTCGTTGATTCCGGTTGATTTCGTCGATTTTACGACATTATTGAGAGATAGGAAGAAGAAATTAAAAATTGAAGCAAGGTGACGAGATTGATCGTGAGAAAAAAAGCTGCTCCTTTCGGTATCAGCGGTAATGTAACTCCCACGTACTACGCTGCTGAACTGTATAAATAAATATCGAGGGAGGTTCTTCAACCGGTCTTTTCGTGTGAACGTGTGTGTGTGTGTGTATGTTCAAGTTCCGTATGGGGATAGTACTATTCCACCGGTGTACGATTAATGCCAAGTTTACTCCATAGTGTTCGTATAGTAGCAGAGTATAGGCTCCGTTACTTAAATGTCATGGGTTTTGTTTCTATAGGATTCTAAAAGCTTGCAAATGTCCCTCTTCTAGTTTAACGGTGTACGTGGTGTTTTATTGCACCGTGTGGCTGCTAATTCTCCACGCTCGGTGATATAAACTGAAATTTCAAAAAGTGCTTGTCCAAGAAAAAAGTGCATTGAAAATATCAGAGAAATAAGAGACAATTGAAAAGTAACCGATTGCTCTTCCTCGTCCACTCATGAGTTGGAATAAAACTGTGAAACGCGTTGACGCAACTTTTTCAAACGACACCACTGATGTAACTTGAAAGTGTGCGCGCGTAGTTAAAAGTTTACTTCGACTTTTATTAATTATATTTTCAGATGCTAATTTTCAGAAAACATCCAAAAAATAATATAATTCCCGGATTACCGTTGTCATTAATATTTTGCCTCATGAATTTTGAAAGTGACTCCGTTAAGTTTTCTTTTTCCGTTTTAATCCGGTAAGTCGATTTTAAAAAAGGAAAAAAAGTCTGTCCCGGTAAAGTTTTCATGGGAGGAGCGTTATGGCCAAGGCAAGGATATTTTGTAATTTACTTTTGCAGGAAGAATAACCATGGAGAAGGAGAGAGGGTAATAAATGCGATCATGCAGTATTTTACGTATAATTAAATCAATTATATAGACACACATACGCACACACTCGTACACCGAGTGTCCTGTATTTATTTAATCGTAAAAATCACAAAACAAGCGAACTGTGCTAGAGATAGGATGAGACCGTTCACATACAAGGCTTCCTGTGTATCTGCGTTTTATCCATCTATTCGCGTATAGTTAATCAATATTAATTTAGTATAGACAGGGTTTTCTCTTTATAGAACAAAATTGCCGATAAACAACGCTCATTACTTTAGAAAAATTCCGATTAAAACGTCCATATAAAAAGTAAATCATCAATTTGCAAAATTAATATTAAAAGCAATGCTCCAAAAGAGAATTTTCATTATGGATTTTATTCGGTGTGTGGAGAGTTTTCTTTGTAAATTATCATAAAATTTTCAAAAGCACGCTTTTTAGCAAATTTATTCGATACCTTGCTATGCATCGTAGTAGGAAAGAAAGAAAAAAATGCAGTATCGAAGAAGGAAGAAAATATACGTATTGTTATAGGTTTAAATTATACTTTCACAAGAGAGGGAAAAAGAAAAGGAGGAAGGGTCTTTTATCCTTGCGCGCTAATTGTTAGGTACAGGATAGAAGGAGATCATGACATCGATTATGTTGAGCAATGAAAAATGGTGAAGCTACAAACAGTGAAATGATGAGTGAGTGAGTAAGACTGAAAGAAAATAAGAGAATCGAGGAGAGAAGAGGAAAGTTGTTTGCCAGAGAAAGAGAGAGACACTAAAGCGAGACACGCAGGTATTGTGCGTTGTCCATTGGGTCGTTGTTGCTAGACTGTCGGCATTCCGTGAAAGTACACAAAAGGGGTGTGCGAGATAGAGGGTGCCGACTCTACCAATGTTTCTGAGGTTGTTGAGAATTTATCGAAGCAAGACACAATGACTTTCTTCCTTCGGATGCAACGAGTCCGAGGAATTTACAAAACTCTCACGGATCACTCACGTTCTTGCGTCTCTTCCGAAAAAAAAAAAAAGAGACGACCGACGGAGAAGACCCTTGGGGGTAACTCTGTCCTAAAGCTTCCTACCGTTTCCTACCGCGTTCCCTTTCTAACCGTAGCTCTCGACGAACTCCTCGAATTTTTCAAGGTACAGCTTTGTGCGTGTAGAGCGTGTGCCATGACGCTGCGAAGAATGCGTAAGTTTAACCGTCGCTAAAGATATTTCTGAAAGGATCGCCGCAACCATTACCTCCACTACCTTCGCCATCATCGCCATCGCTATTGTCACCGCCTACGCTTTAAAATAACGACCTTACGCGCTATCTCGTATTTTCCGAGTGCGTGAACTTTGATCTCTTCTTCAAATCTGTCTTGAAAAATGAACTGCTGGGGGAAGCAAGTACAAAGTTAACTTTATCATTGGGGAACTCTGCCTGTACCACCGTTGTGCACGATTTATACGATTTTCATATATTGGTTTCGGTTTACATCGCGAGCAGCACTGCTGCAAACTACCAGTTCAAATTACGTAAATTTCCCGATTTTTTGCAGACTTGGGTCAAGTGACGATAAATTTTTATGAATATGCTTCGAATTCAGCACGCTCCATATCCAGTGATGGTGGTGGTAGTGGCGGTGAACCGACTGAAAATATTCTCTAACTTTTTATTGCGTTTACTCTAATTTTGTCTCTCTTTCTCTCTCTCTCTGTAAAATTTCTTTATATATCTCGTCACGGGTCTCCTTTTTGAAAGTTCGCTTCTATCTCTTGCTTCGATTCAGCCTTGTTAGCATAGTTATCGTGGCGAGATTATTTCTTATGCGGTTTTAAGTGTAGTGCATTGTTTTTTAAAAAATTATAGATAAGTGGCAGCAATCTATTGTAATAAATAGGATAAGCATGGTGCGATAAGCTCTCTCTCTCTCTCTCTCTCTAGCGAGGGGCATACTGGTATAGCTCATGCGTATCAGCTGGTTGTTCGTGCAAGACTCGCCACTCGTTATGCCTGATCTCTTATATGGGATGTAAATGTGATGGTAGGTGGTGGTTTCACTGCCGGATATCTCCGGGATCGCTGGCGAGTCTGATTGTAAAGGGAAATTTTAAAAAAGCGATGATACGCGCCATTCGTAGCACGTGCGCGCAAGCTCCCGAGGACGAGATATCATCTCCTCTTCCATTGAATCGTAGAGAATCTTTTCTAATTATACATACGCGTCAACGCGAACTACTATTAGTGAACTACCATTTCCAGTTTGCAAACATAAAGATGCTGCATCATGTAGAGCTAAGCGTAGAGAGTTAAGAATAAACGCGATAACCAGTTTCTAACTACGTGCATCGAGAAAGAATTGTTTTCCAAAGCTCCCTGTCAAAGGCAATATTAGTTTCCGGAACTGTGGGTGTAATGGGAGAGTATTTTGTGTCGGTAACAGTGAAATTATTGAGCGTAAAAAGTACAAGTGCAATCTTTATGCAACGATTGTGCGCGATTACTTTTGAGTATTTTTGCGGAACCGAGACAAAAGGAGCAAACGAAGAACCGGTGTTGGTGGCGGTGGTGGTGGAACACCGCGATAAAGGAAGGAAAGTATAAAATTTTCAAACGTTGGGCCATCAATTGCAAGCGTTACAAGAAATATGAGTGGAGCGGTATGAAAATAGGAGTAAAAAGAATATATATTTGTGGTACGTGGCTGTAGGGCCGCTAGTAATGGGGATACCATTTCGCTATATTGTATCGAAGCGAATGCCTAGAGATTTCATGCGTTTTTTAATGCGCCCGGGCAGCCGGGTAGGCGGAGGTGCCGTAATCGGGTGGTTTACTAATTTGGTTTTAACGCGTTAAGCGAGCCTCAATTTTCCAGCGAAGCGACCTTTAATTCGAGCGACGAAAAGAAACGGAGGCGCTCGAGCGAGAAAGCCGGCTTTTAGTCAGCGATGAAATATCGCCGGTAATAAGCTTGCTGTCTTCGCATAATGCATTCCACGTAATGCCTTCTCGGCAGTTTACCGGAAGAGAAGAGAAGAGAATACTAGAGAAAAGTGGAGTATAGAGTATAGAGAGAGAGAGAGAGAGAGAGAGAGAGAGAGAGAGAGAGAGAGAGAAACGAGAAGAAAAGTAGAAAAGACATCGTGGAGAGAGAGAGAGAGAGCAAAGCCACCCGAGCAATCAACCAACCAGTTATCCAACAGCATCATCGGTGACGACAGCGCGATAGCAGCGGCTTATAAATATTCGCCGTCTATCTTTGCAGATTGTTTATGGGCGCGTAGACTTCCTAATAAAAACACAAAGTGGAACTTTGATAGTAGGAGCGGCCGTTTATTAAGTGGCACACGTATTTCGATAAGTTGAGATTAAAACGGTTAATTATATTCATGGGTAGAGAGCGCTGACCAGTTGCGGGAGGTATCACCGTGGTATCTTAGCAATATCCTAGCCGTGTAGCCATGGACGTCGTGTACACCCATGGCACAGCAACAGCCGCAACTGCGCGAAAGTCAGCTATCTGCTTCCATCTATCCGTGTGTGTACTTTTCCCTCCAGCGATATACGATACCAACGTGCCGTTGCCGCTGCTGCCGTTGCTGCCGTTGCTGCTACTTCGCGTTATGCGAGATACGTGCAAATTTAGCGGAAAATCGTTGTTGGATTTGTCAAATCGCTTTCTGTGGCACTATGTAGGAAATAATGTCGCTTATAATGCACATAAATGCGGTTGTAAAGCACATCGCTGTGAATTCTCTCACTCTCTCTCTCTCTCTCTCTCTCTCGACTCCATCTCCTCCAGAATGCCCTTATTTAGTGCTAGCATAATGGTTCATGTTACAGTTCCTATCATACGACAACGTGCTACCCGTAATTATTCCTATAACGTACTATTTATCCATTCTCTTAAAACAATAACGTACTCTTGTCCGTTCCTGAACACGCCTCTGTCCACGATAAATTAACGACGATGTAAACTCCCCGTGGTAACCTGCCGCTTTTGCCAAAAGACCGATGAAAGACGCGCGATAGCATAATTTTCGCTTTGAGAATTATTTTTGACGGGAGAACGCAACTCCCTGACGGACGGACTAATCGCGTTATGAGCGAATCACGTAAATTTAGCTCATTGTCAGATTTTCCTTTTGAGTTTGCCCAGTCACTTCCTCCGAAGAAACGCTGGATGGGTGTGGTACTGCTTGTGCAATTTGCACGAGTGATGCTTATAATTTATATCGCTGCGCTACCACCACGTGTGAATGACTTTACCAAATTCAAATGTTCGTTTGAATTGTAATCTGCATTATAATTGGCAAATTAGTTTATAAAGCATTTGCAGTTAATTTCAAACTAAACCCTTCCATTATAATGTAATGGTTGCCAATGCAAGCTTATTAGCTACGTAAATACGTTTGTTTGACAAAACTGTTATCTAAAGCGATTCAAAGTTTTCATGTATTTTATACTTTGCTCCCTTCCTTCTCCCCCCCCCCCCCCATTGGCAACGTATGTGCACGTTGATTCGTTCGTTGCAATATTCCATTTAACGTTGAATGTGCGCGCACGGATATCTCTGTCGCGTGGGTAATGCGACTAATTTTATTTTTTAGTTTTTACCTACAACTACAACTGCTGGAATTGGAAATGAAAGTGTAACAATGCGAAGATTCCAGATATAGCGATTTTCTCGTATTATGGTATAGGACTCTACTTTGGGAAACTTCCAGAGTATGCGTATTTACCTTATAAACTAGCCTGTAGTAGGGTGTAACTATTTTACCACCAGAAGGAGTGAAGTTGAGCGTTAAAGCTGTTGAGGATCTTAGTTGGCGATGCTGAAATCGGTAACAGCGGGTATTAGAGAAGACTGTTCTCTTCCTGCCATTACCAGCAAGCAGTGAATGCTATAGCGGCATAGCAGTATAGCAGTATAGCAATATAGCTTATAGCTCCACCATGCGTTCTTTGGACTTCAACCATACCGTTACGAAGCAGCTTGCGCTGTTAGAGACTGTATCGAACGTAGTAGCGTTGCTGCATATTGTTACACCTCCCACGATTTTCTCTGCCAGACCCTGCAGATAAATACTTCCATGCTCTCTATACATGCTCGACCTCGGCTCACCACCGACTCTATTCCACGCCGCTTTTGCCACGGATCTGTGATGCCACCACCACCATCACCACCTTTCATACATTCCCTATAACCTTTCCTTGGAGCTACATTTTCCATCGATTTTCTAATTTACAAGAAACCTATCGAGAGTCGATATCTTTTCTAGGAAATATTAAACGTGTCTTCTAATTGCGCGTTCCTAGCGATTCCTCTCACTCGTCGAGAAAGTACTTGTAAAGATTATCCAAGAATTTCCCTGAATTCCAGCCAACGCTTTCGTCATTTCCTTTTCTCGGTCATATCCGGAAAAAAGCAATTGAAAAGCTCGCTTCGCTGATACAGTTTTTAAGCAACGTAGTGACGGTATCAGGGTTACCACCAGTTCATCTACCTCCGATTCCCGTGGAAATGAAGAAATAACTTTCCTAATGCCTCTTGCATAAACCTTCTCACTGGCGCACAATTTTACCGGTTAATGTTTCTTCGCTTCCATCTTATAACTAAAGGAATGTATATTATCTCCAAAGTATCCAATTATGCGTGTGTCGTTTATCTAATTGATCGTTCCCTCGAAGCGGCGGAGTTCTTTATGTATCCTTTATATCTCGCACAGTAGTATAAACATAAAACTGGAATACTGTCGATTTGATTGGCTTCTCTGACGCATGTGCGTGGGTTTTTCTTCGAACGAGCTTCTACAATGCGCAAAAGTAGCAGTCCGAACAATGAGTTTATAGTTCTGCTGCTCTCTGATAGTCACTCGTAATGTAAATGGACTATTCGTAGAGAGCAAAGTGAGAATTCACCATTGATTCTCTTCCAACAATATTCCCGATTGATCGATATACAGTAATAGTTTTGTTCGAACACTTGCGAAAACAATCGACTTTGTTTGCAGAATCGGTATCGTCTACCTCTTCTGTAATATACGACGGAAATAGAAACTGCATAGAGACGGGAGTAAACGACGAGCATTAAGCTTTCATTAAGAGTTGCTATGATAGCAGTGTAATTCTAGTAGCTTAGAAACGTAATTCATCGACGCGGCGAATCTGATAGCGAGGGAAACAAAGGGTCAATAAACGGTGAGAGAGGTTCGAAGAAATCATAGGCGCGAATGAGTCCCGCTAAAAGTAGGCGAGTATAGCGACATTTGTGCGCATGACTTTATTTAGATTTGTAACTCGGGTATTGTTTTGTCTTGAGCGTGGGTGAAGCGTTTCTGCAAAAAGACGGACATTGGTTGTGCATTTCTGTCCGCTGATGTAGAAATTGTTGCGTGGACGCGTATTGTCATTTGTATCTTGATAAGCGAGACCTTTAAGTCTGGCCTGATTTACAGCCAATGATGCATATTGTCATTTAAAAAGGGAGAATGGTTCAGAGGTATTGGTTATAGTACTGTATTTATGTACGAATGACTAAATATCTATGATTACGGTAACTAGCCTGGATAGTATCACAATGCATTCAGTCACAATCAGCATAGTGCATCTCCATCCACTTTCCAAAACTAGCGAGTTCTCTAATAATTCTGTGTGTCTGGGTATCGCCGCTCCCTGTACACCCATCAGAACCAGATATCCCAAATATACATGGTTACATGTAACACCATTTACAATCTGAATTGGTTAACCAACCAAGTTTGATGAATCGACCATATGATTTATGGATTTGATATGCTTAAACACAAATTGATAAATATTCGATACATATATCAAATGTTCCCATGATTTGGGTGCTCTAAAATACCGCAACGCGGTAACAGAAGCAAATAGTGCGAGCTACGTACAGTTGGCGCGTTTCGTTTAAAGTGTCAAAACGATTTAACACATTTTTCATCTTTATTTAGCACTTGACGCGCGACAAAGTAGCGTATCATTTTTTCCACTCTTATTGGCTTTAATTCCATCGATTCCACAGCGTCAGGGATTAGTGCTGTATTTCTAGGGATAGATCGCTATTTGCGAAACAATACTCCCTTTAATCAAATATGCGATTAATCAAATTATCCGGCGTACAATGTCCGTAACTTTCATATTAAATCATAATATGCGATAATAATAATTGAATAATCGGTACTAGTGCATTTCATACTGGCTCGCGTAACATAATATAGTTGTTGAATTTTCTTCTCGCAGATTGCATAAATATTGATTTCTACCATAATTTATCTGTAATAATTGATGTTTGTAAAATACATGCCACTACTCTCTCTCTCTCACTCTCTAATTCTTTTATATTTTCAGAAAACCTCTTCTTTAGACCTAAAAATAATATATCTCAATGATGTAAGTTTTCAATTCTTGGAAAGAATGTTGGAAAAAAAGACGTCGAGCGAGGAGGAATCTGGTTTTGTCGGAGACGGTAGCAGGCTTGTTTGTAGTTGCCGGTCAGTGTTCGAGGAGGAAGGTGTTACACCGACTACATATTTCCTATTAGCAGCATCTATACTCTACGTACACATAGAATGTTTCACATTATTCCTTCGGATGCGCATTGTGCGCGTATCGTGTGCATCTACATATTCATAGACGCGGTCTGAAGGATGTGACAGGGAACGACCTTGACTTTTCGAGATGAGCACGTGGAGCTGCAAAAAATATTTGCAATAATTCTCGTTCCATTGAGATTCATTGGGAGAGTTAGAATTGGTACGAGGATAGTTGAATACACCACGCCAATAAAGACAGCGAGTAACGTGCAAGAAACGACACGGGATCATTAATGGCCTATTACAGCGACGTTTGACCCTTCACCCCGTGGGTCGTGTCAGGTTGGACCAACGTTCTTTGCCTCGAGTTCTCTATTCGTTTCTTCCACAAAGCTGCGCTGCACTTGTGTGTCCTATACACGCTATCGCGCTCCCATGCTGCGTTGTTCCCAGTATACTCTCCTTCTCCGGCTGTCTGGTAAAATTTGTATATTTATACAAATAAAGCTACGGATTTATCGCGCGTATGGACCCCACCACTTGTATAAACGTCCCCGCCCCTCCGCAATACGAGAATAAAATAAGTATGCTCATACGTATATTTATAAAAACTTGCTTAAAGGATCTTCGTGCCCGTGTACGTAGGTTTGCGCGTAGTTGAAAGATGACGTAGCATCGGTAGTGTTTCGATTGATGCGCACGATTCCAAGCTAGAGAGCTCAGAAACTCGTTAATAGATGGTTCTCTGAAAGAACTGCACATAATGTGTACAGTCTAACGCTTATTGTGCCCGCCCTACCACGACCAGTTTATACAAAAGAAAACCAAGCGAGAACCTTACTTTACGATTGAAACTCTTTTCTTCGGTCTCGTTGAATACCGATCGCTAACAGTGAGTAAATTCCATTGTACATGGAATGGTATCGCGTGGAAGAAGAGAAATCAATGAATACTGATTAAAAATTTATATTGTTTACCGTTCTCTCCTGTATACTCCGCGCTCCTTCGCATTGTATAAATGCCCGGTGGTACTTTGTTACTTTGCGAGATTTGCGAAAGAATCGCTGTGAGACAGAAATTGGAGCTTCCTTTGTTTTTTACACGATTGCTCCTCGTACAAGTGAATAATCTTGTTTGTCATGGGATAGGGTGTATATACGTGTACACGTTAATTAGTAAACAAGTGCATGATTTAAGCGGCAACCACTTTGTAGCAATACTTGATTACTCCTGATATTAGATACTGCCTACGTGCATGATGGACAGATAACAGACAGGCATGGTATACCGTGTTAGATCAGTTGTGCCATTGTGGCAGCTGGGCCGTTATTAGAATAATCCAAGCACGAGGAATTATACCTACTCTGATTAAGAGATTGCATAGACGCTTCATGAATAAAATTAGTGAGCGCAGATATTCCAAAATTACACGTAGACCAGACACGTCGAACGAATGATTAAAGGAGTTAGGTTATTTAAAGGACCCATTAGATTTGCGAAGAGCATACAAAAACACTGATATTGGCATCCAACATTCAGAAACCGAGGTAACCCTTTTTATTCGAGTGATCGCCGTTACTCGAGTTTTATGCTGCGAATAGAGAAATCGCGTTCTTTGGAATAATCGTGATTTAAGGATCTCTCTGTCCTATGCACGCCGGTGAAAGTTAATTAAAAGGTTAAAACTGCCGGCACTTGGAAGTCGTGCAATTTCTTACACGTACACCACACACGCGTATCTCTATTAGATCTATTATTGGATGTTGAGTGCCCTTTTATGGCTTAGTGCGATTCAATGATTCGGTGATTGAACGCACTGTCGACCAATTACACGTATTATAACAGAACACGCGAGATAAACAATATTTATTTGATTCAACAGCTGACTGCGACTGTTTCCTGGTTTTCATGTTTATCGAATCAAAGAGTATTTTGTTAAAAAATATTCAATTATACACGTGTACACGTACACGCGCTCAGCTTTGAACAAAAGTATTATATCCCTGTTCTAAAAATGATCCTGGAATGAAAGTTATAGCATTATTTTGTTGACGTTGATTGATGATAGCGAATAAATACCATTAATTATTTCAAGACAGAAATGCGTACGTGAAATGGTGAGTAAGGTATATGTGAAAGCGATAGATAACCACGTAACACAACGTAACGTGGTTTATTCTTGTAAAATCAATTCGAGCATTGTATAGTTATCGAAAGACGTCCCTCTACCTTTGGAAACTGTATGCGTTAGCTATGAGTCGTCCGCGGTCCCTTTCGCGGGACGGTAAAATCACTTTACTCGCGATTAGTTGTCGGCTATTACCAGATTGTGCAGAATCAAAAAGCTAAGACCAAAAAGTACCGCGAGAGAAGAAAAGTTTGACTGGGCAACTCGGCGATTGGATGACGATTTACGCTCAAGTTATCGAGGATATTCCTTATTTGGTTATCCCGTGAGTTCGTGAGAAGAATCTTAAAACACGCAGGCAGGCAGGCAGGCAGGCAGGCAGGCGGGTAGTCATCCACCCACTCAATTCGTACCATGGTGGATACGAGGTTCAGAAACTCGTTGGATGTAGAGAGTATAATACTCTACATAATCTATCGTTGCATCAACTCCAATCGAATCTTGAGCATAGCTATGAGCCTACCGATAAATAACGCTCTGGTCCGATGCTAGTTCCCCCATCGCAAGGTAGTGTTAATCCTGAAACCAGTTTTTCCGGAATTTCAAACAAACATCGCTCGCATCCTAAGGTGCTAATGGCGAATAGAACGCAAGAAAACGATTCTTGCGAGTATCAGCTGCAAAAGAGAGGTTCCTCTTCCATTGACTGACTGAGTGACTTGAAAAATGACAAATTGGCCAACGTAAGAAAGCAAAGATTTGCGTGGCAGTTATAACGATGGTTTAGCTCGGTTTCAGGCTTCCTCGTAAAAAGCTGCCGGAGCCTTCTTTAATTCGAGTTCTTGCAAAGTTATCGAGTTTCCATTAGCATCGTGCCAGCTGCAAAAAGAACAAGTGCCGCTGCTGCTCTTTGCCTCCTTCTTCGGTTCTTTTCGCCATGGCTCTAGCTCCCCAATATGTAGATCGAGTAAAAAGCAAATGGTGTGTATCGTCGTCAATGGCCTTTTACCCCATGGCTATGGCATTGGTTTTGATTCTCTCGTTGAATCTGGATGCAGCTCGAGAAGCGGAAAATGGTGGCAATAAGTGGGCCGATTTGTATCGCTTATAATCTGCTGGCCGCGGCACGCAACGAACCAGCTACCAAGATATCGGGGTCATCGGGTACTTTTCATAAGGAACTCTAAAGTAGCATTTTACGAGGTTCGCTATTAAACGCCTGCAACACTGTGGAAATGGTTCTCTTAGGCGACACCACCATTCCGCGAAAGCACTTTAATGCCCACTCCGAGATAGTATGGATGGTTTTCAGTTAGCCGAGGATTTTCCGTCTGAAACCACTTACCTAACCTAGTTGTTGATATCCCTGCAATCTTTTGCCAGAAAACTTTCTTTCGTTCCTTCTTTCCTTCTTCCTTTCTCATAAGACGGCAAAAGCAACTTAAAGTATTTCAACCATAAAAAATTGAGAATGCGGCACTTTTAGAGGAAAGATATTAGGTAGAGATTTCGCTCATCGGTTGATCGTTATATGCAGTCGCTGTACTGCCAAACCTTGAACAATCTACCGTCGTGCAATCGGCAAAAGTTTTTCTGCTTTTTGAAAATTAGCTATGTGAAACTTAAGTTTCTTCAATTTGCATATTCTTCTTTTTGAGTTGATTAATTTGCCGAGTACATTATTTAAATTCCCTCGTATATTCCACGGTACTGCGCGAAGAAAATTTACAGGGAAAATTCTTCCTTCCTCTTTTCATTGTTTTCGTTACATTCATCTCTGTTTTCCAGATTTATTTCTGCAAGGCTACAATTTATCATGGAATTAAATGCATGGTGATGCAGAAAACAGGGAACGAGTTTATAAATCATTAATTTGACGAGTATTAAAAAACGGAGGAACTGTCTTTGAGGTATTTTCGGCCGTTCCTTTGGGGTATTCGAGAGTTCAGTGAAGGGAGAGATGGGTCGAGTTTTCCGAGGTCCTCCGTCTGCATTGACCGCGGTAGGTCGGTGAGTTCCGAGAACGTTCAGTTCCCAAATGTATCCCAATTGACAAGTAAAGGTGAGATTTCAGGGGGTGAGAGGGATGGAGAGGACGGAAAGCAACGAGCTGCGCGAATGTCTCGTGGAAATTGGCTCGTTACTTTCCAGTTTTCGCGTCAAGAATCCCCGAGGCTCGAAAAAAGTTTCAGCCATCTTGGCCAGCTCGTCCCGTGGGCGATAACTTTTTTCTCAGCTCGACCTCTTTGCCGACTCGTGCGCGCACCATCTTCTCGTCTCTCTTTCTCTCGCACCCTCGACCCTTCTTCCCCTCCGTCCATACTCTTGCTCGGTTGGCTCCTCCGTCGACTCGCTACTCGTCTCGATGGCATGGCACACACGGTATACGGTATACCCCTGGTACCCTTTCGATCTGAACCTCACCGGTCTCTCGCGACCTGGACCTAACACAGCCCAGTGAAAATCAAACAACCCAGGCTAAAGGACAAAGACAGAGAAAATGGTCCTCTCTAGGAACTCTCCTCTGGTATCGCACCGACTTGTAAAAAAAAAAAACCTTAGCTTTTATACAGGAACCACTACTTACAAGAAAGAGAGAGAGAGAGAGAGACTCGTAAGAAAGTTCCTCCGAATTCTACCTATTTTTCATCTCTATGAACTTGGCCCTTCGCTTCTTCAAAAAGTTCTTCAAAGTTTTTTCAAATTATGTTAGCTTTGATTCACGTAGTTCTTACACGCCGCGCGGTTACACACTTTTAGAAGTGGATTATTCTCGAGTGGAGGTCATCTCCCCTTCCCCTTGAAAATATGCCGTCCCAGTTTCTCTAGGCATAACCGAGGAAACCCTGTTTCTCGGTAATTACCTCTTTTCGCGATATCTTATGGTGCTTGCAATACGCGAGTGAAATGATCGATCAAGGGTGGAAGAAAAGAACTGGTCTTGATCTCGTTGAGAGTGCAAAGAATATTTTTCTTCTTCCTTCAAAAGTAACATTAGTTTTAGCTTTGCTACTTTTCAACAATCTTTCTGCAGCCAGAGCAACTGAAAACAGAAGTCAAACCTCGAATGAAGAATTGAATAACTAACTAGTTTATTCTTCATTCAATTATTTGTTTTTCCTTTGCTCTTTGCGCTCGAAAGAATAAACTGGTTTCTTTAAGCTACTTCCTATGTTGCAAGAGAGTCAAATTTTTCATTAACACGCTCTTGTTAAACAAGGTTTATCGAGCAGTTGTCAAATTGAATCATCGTGGTTAAACATGATCCTTTGGATTTCGTTAATTTTGGAAAATGAACGTCGAATCCTGGTAGAAGCCTAGCAACACCACGAAATGCAGCTACATATGCATATTTATGCAGGTCCGTCTGGTAAAGCTGGTACTGTGGGTAGTTTCCTGCATATCAAGGACGGTGCATACGCTCTGAAAGGGATAAGGTCCTTTGAAGGATATTGAGATGTAGAATTGTAAAACGTCTGATATTAAGATGGATTAGTCCTATTTGAGCGTTAAAGATTTATTATTTTTTTTTTTCTTCGTTTGTTCTTCCCTTTTATTTTTCACATCGATCAGTCGATTATATTGTTGTCCATAAAGGAATAATTCAGATATTAAAACAGAAAATACCTGCTCGTTCCTCTAATTGCTCTTTTACTCTAATACGCTTTCTACCGTTCGTATAATTGTAGATTAAGTCGGAGATGCAGCAACGTAGAAAGGAGCCAGTCAAGTCGGAATAACGAGATTGGCAGGTTTAAAAGGAAATTTCAAAATAATTCGTGGAATTCATAAATCTTTTTGGCGCAGCATCCCCTCCCTGCGTGTCCCTATTTAAGTTTTTCATTCTTTACATACTTTCTATACTTTTTATACTTAGCGACATAAGCTTCTTTGTCTATGTACTTTTTCCTCTCTTTCCCTCAAATAGTCTCGCACGTCCCACCTTGCATGTGTCTTTTTCCTTTTCCCCGCATCCCTTCTCTTTTTATCCCTGACGTGGCCTGAAAAGATTGTAAGAATCGATACTTTGTCGTTAGTGGCATGTGCTACGATGAGTTTTCTCCTCTACGTACTTGATATCCAACACGTTTGCGCTCACGTTGTACAGCACCTAACTTGCTTTTTTTTTCCTTCCCTTCCCTTCCCTTCCCTTTTTTTCTCCCTCCCTCTCTCTCTCTTTTTTATTATGTATTTCCTCCACGAACCCTGATGATTGCCGGCTGAGGAGAGGAGTGTCTTCAAATTTATGTCCTCGTAATATATGAGGAAATTTCTCCTTACGGGAACTCGATTTATCGCCAAGGGCTTTTCGTGCATTGATAATACAATGCTGTGCTGGAAACTAGCCTTCTCAATATATATATATATCGCGCACAGTGCAATGGCTATACGACCTATTTCTTCATTTTCACGCATCCTAAGGGGAAGCAGAAATTGCATCATATTCGGATTCTAGAAAAGTCCCGCTGGTTCCACACCCGTATGCGCGTTTAAGGGCATAAAACTGCAATTTGCTCATTGGGTCCCCGGTGTTTTATGTCTACTAGCATAATCGAGCGGCGCAATGTCCCTGGTGGATTGCGAGGATCATTAGACCGGCCTCCAGAATCCACACACGTACACGTGCGCGTATCTGAGGTAGAGTCGAACTCGTCGAACTAATCAAGAAGATTGCCACTGGCTATAGAGTGTGTGTGTGGTTTGTGCCTCCACACGGTGCAAAGATAAACTGATTATGGATTACTGTGTTTCTGAGAAAGAGCTTCCTATAACGGCATAACGGGGTAGACTTTGAATGGGAAGCCCTTCAGGATGCAAATGCGAACCCTACAAACATTCGCCTTCTAATTTTCCGTAATCTCGAGAGAATTTTATTATCGCCCTCTTATACCGTATCTTTCTTCGGAAAGTCCCATAGAAATCCCGTAATCTCTACGTTACGGGGAACTCGTAGACGCATTCTGTGCTCTGGTCTGGTCTGGTCTGGCCTGATCTCATTGATTGAGCGATTATAGAAAATGTTAACTGATTTCAAGCACGCTTGCAGAAGCATCCGTGTAATCTTGGTAACTCGTTAATTATAGGATGATCAACGCCAACAGTAGTTTCCTTTCCTTTCGCAATGGATCTCGTAAGACGAGCCTCCTCGACCCTTGCTCTTTTCGAGGGACCAACGGCGCGCTGAAAAGTTTTGAGCTGTACTGTACCGGTGGTTCTTCCGGTGTAGCGAGATCATCCAAGCTTGGTCCAGTCTAATGCGCATCGCCCACACGTGGAAAGTCTCCGATTGCGTAAATCTTACCGTTTGCTTTATAAATAATGAGAGAGCGCGAGAGAAAGAGAGGACGGACGGAGTCATCGTGGGTGAATTTTTATCCAGGATTTCAGCAGCGACTCCCAATAAAATTTTACCCCTATTAGAGAAAAAATTTCTCCAACCCTAACCATGCCTTTACTCTCGCTCGAAGAAACTCTTTCCTCTCCCTCCCATCCTTCCCCTCGCGTGCAATTTTCATTGAACTTTGCTCGAGGCCATCTTTGGCTCTGCTTAAAGAAACTCTTCCAAGTTACTTACATACTTATACTTTTCGTTATTCAAATATTACACACTACTCCGTGTAAGCGATTCATAAGTTCCAATACTAGAATGTAAAGTTGTTTAAATTAAGGGTTATTAACGAGGATTTCTCGTCATTTATGAATTCCTCTCAGAAATGAACTAGGATTCTATTCGTTCTGCTTATTCTCGTGGTTGGCTTTTAAGGAATCAAGGATCCCCCCCCCCCCCCCCCTCCGTTATATTTCACTGAAGAGAAAGAGAAAAGAGAACGCCGGATTAATATCTAAGATGTTTTCTTAGATCGTCTCCAGGAGGATCTAAAAGCATGCGTACAAAGTACCATATTCTTCCCTCGTTTCTATATACGCGTTTATGGAGTAAAGTAAAGTGGTATCAAATGTTACATGATATGCTGAATGAATGAACGCGGCACAAGTGTGCTTTTAATAGAATCATATACTCTCTGATTCAGCATTACGTAAGTCCAACTTCGCTTCTAGAATTCACTTCCGTGAAATTTAAAGATTAGCGCATTAATCCTCGTTTCGACCAGGAGCAGCGTGTATCATAACGCGGCTGCATGATATATCGCGCGTGACGCATTTCAAGTGGAATTGTAGCATTTTGCGGCGAAGATAAATATTTCCTATATCGTACCACCTTTCTCTCCCCTCCCCCCCTTACATCCCGATTGAAAAATATAAAGCTCGCGGATTGAGAGAAATTGGGCAAACGATGAAAAGTAGAAATCTGAAGAGCCGAGGGTTGTGGATGCGGTTTGTTTTGACGGAAGACTAACGAGACTGCTGCTGCTGCTGTCCCTCGCATATTTTTCCTGATGGTACGCACATGTACGCGCGAATCGCGGATAAGTAATTCTCTTTCCGTTCCATTCTTCTTCCTTTCCCTTCGCATCTTCTCTCCTCTTCTTTGCACGTGTCCAACGTCAGCCACGGTTACTTCCTGCATATTTTCATCTCATTCGACGGTAGCGGCAACTCGACTAAACCTCTTTCTGCAGACACTCGTAACCCTTTGTCACGAGCCTAAACATAGATATAATTAATTCTGCTGCATCCGCGATGCTATGGGGGGGTTAAAGAGCATCGTGGCATTGTTCCTTGACTCTTTAAATCCTTTGTTCCTTCACGAGATCTTCGACGAGCTCCTCGCCTCGAATCGACCGTCCTATTCGCGTTGCTCACTGAAAGAACGAACCGACGAGATTACGTTTGGATGTTCAGCCCCCGAGGTTGTTGTATCGATCAAATACATTTTTTTTTTTTCCTTTAATCGATCGCACCTATGTTCTCCCCTCTCTCTTATGGAAGATCCCTCGATAGCATTTGTTGGAGAAAATCCCTCGTAACTTAAAAATAAAGTTCCAGATAGAAAAGTGACAAAGGGATTTTCTACTACATTTTGTCTCAAGGAGGAGTGCCATTATGCAAAAGATGGTGGCAATTTTGGGATACGTTGCATATTCCTTTATCTCGCTTCTCCATAAAAGGGAGTTTTCTGGAAGGTTATCGATAATACTCGTCCAATCGCAATTAGTCGGTTCTCTTGAGCGAATTCGCTTGTTTGGATCATCGAGAAAGGTGATAGTGTTTGCGTTCCATAAGATATTCAAAGGTCTGGGATGAAAAGGAGGAGTGTAAAATCATGTTTAAGTGCTCTTGGGGATAGGTGGGGTGAAGTGTCGTGTAGGGTGCATATGGTGGTGGTGACGACGATATATAGATTGAATGGCAAATCCAATATACGTGGGAGAACGAAGTCAAGACTATCGAGAGAGCGCTACGGATAGTGCGTGGAACCAGAAGACTCTGAGAACTCGGGGAACTCGGAGAACTCGGAGATCGAAAACTCTGAGACTCGAAGATACGCTAGACAGCGATCGCATCGCTGAAAGATGAGATGCGAGAGTGTGTATCGTTCGAATATACTTTTCCCTTCTCTTTTCGCACAGCTTTTACATGCTTTTACATCATCATTTGCATAACCAAACTGACATTTTACCGCGCAGCCCTATGAAAAGGCCTAGGTGCTTTCTTAGGACTTACCGAGACTCTCCCTCCCTCTCGAGCTTTTCATTCACGAAAAATTTCTTCAAAATCAACATTTCTGCATGCAAGGCTCCTCGCGTGCCTTCTTTCATTTCTTTTCTCCGAAAACTTTTCGAGGTAGAGCATCCGTCGATGCTCTTTTGTCACCTGATCTTTTCGCGAGAGACTTGGAGAGAAACCGATCATCCTTATTTTTATGCGCTTGCATATGTGCGTTTTATTCGATTAATTGATAAAGGAAAGTAAGCACTCGTGTATAGCTGGACTGCTTTTAGATTCTCATGAATCTTGACTACGACGAATTGAATTAAAAAAAGCGAAAGAAATTGTTCAGAGAATTTCTAATTTACCAGCGATTTCAGCGAACCGTTGTTATTGCATTAGAATAAAGCAATATTAGCTTCGTTTCATACTCCTTACTTTATTTTGTTATAAACAGGAAATCCTTTGACTAACATTTAAATTGCATTACACCATAGTTCCGTTCCATTTAACGCTATAAAAACTTTCCTTTGCCAAGTTTACTTATTTCATAGCCAGAGTTCAATTCGAGCGTTTCTACGAATGTTCCAATTTTCAGATACTCGTATTTTTGCAGGATTTATAAACAATTGGATTTTTAGATTTTACGCGTTGGCTGTGCGAAGAAATATGGCGGAAAATGTACTTCCTGACAGCTGAAATTAACGCTGAAATTCCTTTGCCTTAATCAATAAACATTTTCACTATTAATAATCATCCCGTTCAAAATGATTTACATCGTCGAATTACAAATGACTATCAAATGGATTCTCATTAAAGCTCTATCATTAATAAGACAATTTGGAATAATTGTTGTCGCGCACTCTGACAATATTTTCTCTTCGCGATTCTGCAAACAGCGGTGTTAAATAAGCACTTAATTAGAGTGGTAATATTCGATGAATAATTAATTCACGAGGAATGTGGTTTTTCCTCCATGCCTATCGCAATAGAATCGATTTAGCAGCTACTGAATATTTGCATGAAAATCTCTCATGCTCTCTCTTTTTCTTTCGTATTACTTCCTTTTCACAAATTATATTCATAATTGAGATAGGTTTATCCTTCGCTTCCTTGATAAGGATTGCGTGAGATAATTGTTCTGGGTAATAAGATCGTCGAGTAAAAAAGAGATTTTGGAGAGTGAAATCAATATACGTATGAGCCACGCGATATAGTTGGGTCTCGCTAAATTTGTGGTAAAAGGTAGAAGAGACGAAAGAAGAGAGTAGAAATCAGAGAGGGGAAAAAGAGGAGAGAGAGAGAGAGAGAGAGAGAGAGAGAGAGAGTGAGCGAGTGAATGAGTGAGTGGAGAGAAGTGAATGGAAAAGGATATTGATAGAGGTGGGTGCAGTTATTGGGAAAACGTGCCTCTCAATATTGCAGTCTATAATTGAACGCCATTGCCGCGTCAACGGAAATAGAATAGAAATTGCTATGGAAATGGCAGCTGAATCCTCGTCCCTCCTTCATTCTCCCTATCTGTCTGTCTCTCTCTCTCTCCCATCTTCCTATCTATCTACCTATCTAGCTATCTATCTACCATTACATCCTTCATCTCCTTAACTGAACTCCTCGCTGCGTCCCTCTCTCTCTCTCTCTCTCTCCCCTTTTCCTCTTTCTCTTTCCACCTTTTCCGATTGGTACACTCGTCGCGTTTAGTGCCCTCAGATTCGTCTATTCCCAATTCTCAATTTTAACCCCCTACTATGTTACCCCATACACGCATTTATACAACGCACGCATGCGTCAACGTTTTACCCACGTGCTTCTTCTCATCTCTCTCCCCCTCCCATCTCCTCTTCTTTCTATTATTCTTTAATCATACTAGTTTCTCTCGAGTATTTTCCACTTAACACTTTACCTATAAAATTCTCTGCCAGTAAAAAAGTAATGTGTCACGTAAAGTCTCTCTTTATTTGGACATTACTACATGTTTCACACAAACTTTCTTGAAACTTAAATTTTTTATAAAACCTTTTAACCTACTAAATGTTTTTCTCTCCCATTGAAAGATTATGGACTGTCAAGGTTTATATTGGAAATAACTTAAGGGAGTAAAGTGTACGGGGTGTGTGTGTGTATGCATTCATAAATGCGCGAATATATTTTCTATTTATTAAATTGATAGAAATTGATTGGTCAATCAATTTTTCACGACATTAATACGTGGAATATCTTTTTATGTTCCAGGTATGTAAGAATTTCAAGTTTTGACGAAAGGAAAATAGTATTATCAGCAAAGTCCCAAATTCATCCGATAAATTATGGACGTAAGTAATTTTTGCATGTATTTGGAAACTTCCACTCATACTTGTCAGTGACCATCAGCATTAATTGCATAATAAATGGAATATGTAGGTTACTTGTTTATATGCATATGAAATTCGTATAAGGTTGCGATATGTAAACTTTGCAAACAAAATGTAGAATATCGATCGCCCTCAATCTACCAAAGAATTTGTCGGATCAACGATCCAAAATTTAGGGCACCCACTTCTTTTTCGCATACGCTATAAAATATCGTGCATTCTCTCTCGTATCATGTGCGAATCAATCATAAAATTTGAGAAAAGTTTTAACTTTAAATTACCAATAAATAGTTTTCACTCGCATACAGAAATATTGTTGCAACGCGTGAGTACGAGCGATAAGTTTATATTGTTAATTGAAATTCGTCACTTTCAATTGCATCAAATTTGTTGATATTAAATAAAGTACAGGAAATCAAACAACAAACACACGTACATAGATTTAATCGAAGCATCAATTATTATGGGCATGTGTGATTGCACATACGTGCACGTACTATGCATATATATATGTATGTATATATTCATTTATACATGGTCAATTTAGATCATTTGAAATTATAAGACACGTAGGTGTGTGCACATATGAATCTATGACTTATGTATATACCCATTATGTGCGTGCATTCATATATGTACAATACTTATGTATACGTGTACGTCTACTGCCTTGTGTGTTCCATATCAGCGTCCACTAAGCTACAATGTTAAACAGAGTGTACGATTGATCGACCTAAATTTCAACATGTTGCTAACTCAACCAGATATAGGTGGCTTTGTCAATTTCTCCGATTCACTTGAGATGAAAAAAGCAATCAAATCTTATTTTAAATCAAAATTTAATCATATAGTAATCTTAAAACAAAAAAAAGGAGAACTCTAATATTCGAGATGAAGATTTTTATACATGCGCAAATGTAATTATCTGCTTCTTTAATTTTTGCATGAAATTCAATATGAAATTTTCACGACGAGAAGCCGTGAATTCCTTTCGAAGTAGAAAATTACAAAAATTTTGATCCCTATTTTATAATTCGTCATTTTCTGGATGATATTTAATGAAAAGTTCGGAGAGTTGGAGAGTTTTCGGGGAAAAGCCGAGTTTTTTTGTCGTTTTTCTCAAAAAAATGTAGCGGATATGAATGTATAAAATGGACGAGGATGAATTTGAGCGGTAGGCGAATTTGTTTTTAAATGGTCCGCGTCTTTCTCCGTAAACATTTATGGTAGGGAAAAAATCGTGTATCGTAGTGAGCTTTATCGCGTTGTCAGGAATTTCCGTGTCCATCCATCGAGTAACATTGACGTATGCGGTCGTACGTGCCTGCACACATAAGCGCGTACGCATGTATTTGTGTGCATGGTTGACACAGGTTTCTGTATGGACAACTTTAGCACCGTTACTGCCTACCTACCTACCTACCTGTGCAACTCCCTACCTGCCTACCTGGTCTGGTCTGTCCTGGCCTGGACTCTACCTGTCCACATACTCGCACATCTACTAGTTATTCGCGCCGTGATTCGATTTCCGATACACCACATGGTTGCGCGCCCGATTTAAACGAGCTTTTCCCCTATTTTCTCTCTATCGAAACTGCGATTCTTCCTCCGTCATCGTCCTTAACTTGGAAGTTATTTACATCGATTGCCTTTCGTGTCAAAATCCTTTTGTCAAAAATGTCCATTTTTTTTTTCTCTACGTGCTACTACGTTTCACTTCTTCTTCTTCTTCTTCTTTCCATCACCACTACGTACTTTACGCTATCTGTAAGTAGAAAATACGTCGCGTGAGAAAAACTGGTGGTGGTGGTGGTGGCGATGCCAATGGAGCTAGTGGGGATGGCGGCACAACATGCAAATATTAGCAATAAAATATCTGCTAACCGAAACAGCTTTTTATCTCCATATTTTTATATTTTTACTCTTCCCGTGTACTGGGGCGATCAGTAATATTGGAAAAGCATTATGCTTTTTTCCACCGCTGAAAATCCCTTCAGGGCCATAAGGATCAATTTTCAAATTTCCCTCATAAGCAGCAACCGCTACACTCTCGCTCGACCCTTTTTCTATTTCATTTCTACGTAAACATATTAAGTCATCGATTTATCGAAGCTTCGGCAAATATTGATGAAAGACGGAGCACAAATCTGCCGCGCAAGATTTTATTGGCAAACTACGAGGAAGTGTTTATTCCAACGAAGCATTAATGTGCTCTTGACTTCCGGTGACGACATTCCCGCCACTCTGGGTCGTTATCGAATATATACGCAGCAAGCAAGCAAGCAAGCAAGCAGATCGGTTTCTCAGACCCTATTTGATTTCTACTATTTGTAATCGTCCAATGGCTCAAGATAACCAGAAGAGAGTCACGAGTTTTGATTTCTGGCTAGGATTCGCGCGATGGAAATGACGAATGGAAGAGTCGAATTGCCGTTGCAGCTCGTGCTGTTCATACCACCGGTCCCCATCCAGTTCCGTACAGTTCTGACTTCTCTTGCTGCCAGTTTCGGTTCTCTCTGCGCTCTTTGCTGGTTTACGACGGCCCTCGCTCGATTTCCAGCAAGACTTCCGCTCTTCGCCACTTCTCCCCGCGCTTCTTGCTCCCGCTACCCCTTTGCAGCCTTTGCACAGCCTTTGCAGACTCATCTTTCTCGACTGCAGCTCCTTACCCCTTTGGCAACCCACATTTCGCTGGCTCGTAAAATCGTTGCACCGAAGTGGCTCGCGGACATTTCGCTGCGCGGATCATAAACGTTCTCTACCAACTCAAGATCGTCTCTATCCGCGTGGAGAGCACGCGGTGGCAGTGATACCGTTCTGTTGCCGGTAGAAGCGGTGCTGATGGTACTCTGGTACCGGTGGTAGAGAGATAGTAGTTGAAGAGCTAGAGCGATTCCGGTGGCGACGGTAACGATGGCGATCCGCATTTACTGAGGATTTGCTGCAGTTTCGATTCCACTTCGGCTTAAGTCTCCCTAGGTTATCGTATCTAACGTACGAATAAACTCTCCCGCCATGCTGATTGGTCCCCCTCCACCCTCTCTCTCGCCTATCTTTGCTCAACTTTAACGTCAATTGACATTCACCTCAAAAGCAATTCTCCTTTCTTTGGTCCCTGTGCCATTGCTTTTCCAATATTCCAAGGTGGTGCTTCTTTTACTCTCAACTAATACATTCAAACTGTTCAAGACTCGAACGTGGAACATGTACCAGAATGTTAACGGTCAAGGAATTGATTCTTTATTGAGTTGCTGCGTCAGTCTATTGACTCTAGATGTTTTTCCCTAACGCTAATTACCAAATTTTCAAGTTCGCTTGACAGAGGTAAGAGATTCTCCTCTTCAAAGTTTGCACATTAAAATCTTCAAAGAAGTATTCTAGGCGTTTGAGGATTATTGAAACGCCTGTATGAAGAGGTTATTCTGATGGAGTATTAACATTTGACAAAACTTTAGGTGCATGGGTATGTGCACTGGGTACGTACAGTGTTTTAGATGAACCTCTTGCAAAGTGGGAACTAGACTGGTTCGTGGGTACCAGATACCATCGACTAGAGAACCACTGTTTATTTTAATTCTCCTACTTTACAAGAAGCATAACATAAGCGTATCGTAGAGCGTGGAATTCATTTGAATAAAAATTTAGGATTTAACGACAACTGGAATCTTTACGAGATTATTAACTAAAGAACATAAAATTATCTGGTTAAAAAAACTACTGCCTCGTTGAAAGTGCAAGGAAATTTTTATAAAACTTCTCTTAACACCTTTCTATAATATTTCCCAAGGTAATCCACCGAAAAGCTCAACTGCGCTTTGCAAGAAAATGAGAAGGAGATCGTTTAATCTTAGCGAAATGGTTAGATTACAAAATACGAACTAATAATGAATGTCGCTAAAACTCTAATTTGCCCTAATCTAAATTTACTGTGTGACGTATTTCTAACGAAACTCGTTAGGAAGAGAGATTCTCATTTGCGAATTTTGAAGCTACGTTTTAAACTTTGGTACAAACCACATTTTACGAGATTCCTATAATTCCTTATATAGGAGGACTTTGGGAAGAAAAAATTAATTTTTTTCAATAATTGATGTAGAAGCGTAATAGTAGGAAGGGTTAACGAAGAATCCGCTAAAAAACTTGAATCGCATGAGCTGTGAAAGTTTTGCCATGAATATAGAAATTTAGAGCAGTCGTATGTAGAATATGCGTAATGCTAAAATATAGAGCAGAATCAAAAGATGTCGATGAGTCGAAAGGAATGAATAGGCAAATCGAATGCGCATTTATATCACTGGTACATAAACCGTAGGAATTTCTTTGGAATCTTTGATTCCAGACCACGATCTTTAATTGATCCTGCAGTATTTCGCAATAACGGCTTGTCAGCTTCGCGCATTATGCTCGAGAGGCATACACGTATACGAGCGAGTGTACATATATAACCCTATTCCATACACTCGTACATACGTACATATATTCATTAGAAGATATAGGCTTACACGTACATATAGTTATGCGGGACGTTTCGTGGCTTACGTACACTCACACACGCTTCCTTCAAATCGATTCCGGGATAGAGGGAGGGTGGCAGTAGAGAGGAATGGAGTTAGGGTAAGGATGATGGTGGTGAGGCGTCGTTTACTTTTTCTCCCGCGTGGTTTAAAATCCCTGGTACCCGCAAATATTATCCCCTGATAATATGCTTAATAACGCTTTTTCGAAAGCGTTTTCCATAACGCTTCCATAAAGAAGAAAAGAAAATGGCGCGCGTTCGAAGCTTCGCGTGGTTCCATAATTATACGCGTGGCAGATTCTCATGAAGATTGGACGACGAAATAAGCCGAGTCATGGCTGAATACGAATCGATTTGAACGTAGCTTTGAATTAACCCGTGCATTCCCGATTCGAAGTGCGTCCCTCGCGAATTCTGAGAGACGAGCTCTCGTCCTCGAAAATGGGACGGGACGATCGTCAAATTACATGGAAACGCCTGCCTGCCCGCGTGTTCCTTCCTTCTTCAGTCCACCTTTCCACGACCATGCGTTCGTATTATGTCATAGTCGCGTGCATTTTGTACAAGGTGGAGGAGGGAGGTACGTTCACTTTTCAGTGTAAGAAATCTGAATACGAACGCCATTTGCTGTGCCACATGCTATGCACATATGTGCTTTCTTACCGATCGAGCATTCCGCACGCACACGCGTTAATACGGCCGACATGCATTACCACGGCACGCACCGCACCGTGTGGTCAACCCCCTTGTACCATTAGCAACCAAACCCGCTAGGACATCAACGATTCTGGGTTAGGAGGCATCTCGTGCATGTGTGTCCATAGAATTATTGCTCCTGCAGCGGGGCTCCTCTTGCATACCTCGCCGTTATATGGGTGCTTTTCCATTTTCTTCTTTCTTACTCCTTCATCGACGCTCTTCCCTTTTACCATTTCGCCACTTTAGCAAATCTCCCATTTCTACGGGTCGAAATGAGTTATGGCTGAAAAGAATAGTCCGTGTCCTTTTACCCAAATATCATTTTCCCCCCTGCTCTACTCGTATATTCCGTCTTTTATTACACCCCACGCACACACGCGCGCGCGTGCCTCTAATCTAATCTAATATAATCCGATTAGGATAATACTTCTATTTCGTCCATTCATTTTATGATAATCGCTGTTGGCAACTTTTATCGCTGTAACGGTTAAAAGCGTCGTCGAATTACGTGTAAATGAGAGATCCATGCAAAGTTTTTCGAATTCTCCCGATCGACGTTGGTTTTACCTCATTTTTCTACATCCTGCATACGTATATTATATAAGATATATAAAATCCTATTACAAAGAGGATATTTGACACTGTTCGTTAAAGTGTCTTATTTTCATCTCCCTTCCATTCTAAATTACTGTTTTGCACGCCGGGGTGGAAATTCAATTTTATTTACTGATTGCCAGGCGCATGTTATAATAACGATGGCTTTTAGCAATATCACGCGTTTAATTAATGAAATGTAGTATTAGTTTAGAAAGGCATTTATTAAACAAATTGTTGTGTGCGCGTGTGCGTTAATACATTATAATGCGTTGTATCGGTTGTCCAATTTTCCAGATGAAACGCAACTCCGATAAGAATGGCGAACGACACGGATCGTTCTTTCTAGATTAGCGATGAAATGACTTAGAGATAGAGAAATTGGAATTAATGAAATAATTCGAGTGATAGGATTATGAACGGTGAATGGCGAATGGTAGTTATGTGCGAGAGAAAGAGAGAGAGAGGGGGAGAGACAGACAGACACAAAGCTACATCGGTTAACGCGAAACGTTGAGCGCTTGGATCCCGCACGTATTTGCGAGGACACGAGCATTGGGACAAGTATAATGTTCGCCAAGTGGTTTTTCCTTTTGAAATGTCCCGCTTGACCCACAAGATCCGGGTCTCAGTAGGAATTCCTTCGTTACCGTGGCAGGAATTTAGCGAGAGCGCAACCCGCGCTCCTGCTTGTCCTCGCTGAACCTGCCACCTGGAATTAAAATCCCTGGGAAACACTCGGGAAAATTGAATAAATAGCGCGAGGATGATGAAACTGACGCGAAGCAGAACAACCGGGTCTGCGACTACGACGCGACTATTAATTCTCTCTCCCTTCTCTTCTCTTCTCCTCTCCTCTTCTTGGCTGGCTAACGCGAGTTTCGTCCCACTAGGGACAACTACCTATCCACCCACCACCACCACCACCACCACCTCTTACTACCCCCTTAGCCTCGAGAGATATTTCTCTCCCTCCCTCTCTATAACCAGCTTCTATTTACAGATAATATTACTGCATTTGCTTACTCCTACATTTCTCGTTAAATCGCTAAGAAATAATCGTATCATTTTTGAAATCCGCAATGCACTGCTCTGTTCTTTCCCTCTTCTCTACTAATTTATTTGACGTTTAAAGCGATGATTGTTATCTAGAAACAAAACTAAAAAATTCTTGTAAAACTTATTGATTTTCAAAAGCGGTTTTACTTTATTCATAGCTACGATCTAAAATTTATAGTTGTTTTGTATTGAAATTTATTGATTACACACATACACACGCGCGTTTATGCTGTAGTTGGCTATGTTAAATATTCAGAGTTTAGAAATTTGATGTGTTTCACCGAAATTTGATAATTCCATAAACAATACAAGTGCATTCTAAGCGCGATTAATTATTTTCCTATGAAATAAAAGCTCCCAGCTTAAAATCCACTCGGCCATGAAAAAAATGGGCAATGCCTATCAACGTTATAATATTAATTAGTTCCAAAGCTCCCATGGTTCGATGCAGCTATCCGTTAGGCAAACATTTTTCTCGTATAAATCTTGAAAAGTTTGCCAGTTAAAAGTTGAAAAGGCTTAATCAGTGGTTGCACTTTGTCAAACGATCGAGAATCGAATTGGATGGGAAAGGAATGGAAGTAGCAAAAAAGAAGGAAAGAAGAGAAAAAGAAGATGCTGTTGTCCAGTATCAAAAGGCAGTCGTTTTAGAAAAGATTTAAGAGACAAAAGTGGGCCATTATTTTCCACAAATGGACGAACCTTGGCTTTACCCTGCCTTGCCCTGTCCTCTCTTCTGTCCTTTTCTAGTCTGCGCCCTACCTTGCCCCTATTTTACTTTGCCTGACAACGGAATTTCTTGTCCTGGATCCTATCTCTAGTGGACTTTCTTTCGTTTATTGGCGTTTACATACACGTAACATAGATGTAACTCGGCAGAAAGCAAATCATCGGACTTTCATCCCTCGTCCAAATGCACATAAATTTTTACGTTCCAGCTTTCTTTCCCACCTTCTTCTTCTCATCGTTTTGCCGCTCCTTTTCTTTTACTCTCCCCACACGGTTGACCGAAAATTCTGCGCTGCTCCATTCCGCTGCACATTTCCGCTTGGCTATTCCGTTTCATTTATTTTTCGTCCTTCATCGAGTAGAGGCTACAAGCAACGAACTGTTCGTTCTCGCTTTCAAAGAGCATTGCCGCATGACCGCGTCATCGCAGTCAATCGACTGCATCAATTTCGCTAGAGGTTATCATCTTCTAGTCTCTCTCTCTCTCTCTCTCTCTCTCTCTCTCTCTCTCTCTCTCCTACAGCTACAGCCCAAATAAAACCTCTTTTGATCTTCTCTAACTCCTTCTCCGATTTCGCGCAGTGTTGTGAGAGATGGTCGAAGGAAAGGAGGATGAGTGAGAGAGAGAGAGAGACATTAGAGAGATATCTCTGGTATATATCGAGGTACATCAGAAACGAGTAATTTTAAAGATAGATAGAATCTAATCGAAAATCATGTATCCGTATCGCGTTCTATTATTAGTGGCAATTGGATAATGTATCGATCTCGATATATTTTTGGTTATATATAATTATTCGATTGTTAAATGTTATTAAAAATTTCACGCTACCAATGTGTACTACCGGGAGAAGTAAAAAATTCCGGAGATATAAAGACTGGAAACTGAAATGAGATCATAGACCTCGCAGTATCTTTACATGGTACGGGTGTAGAGAAAAACGCCTCGCAATCTGAGGTATTTTAAAACTTTTAAGATCTTACAGCTTCTTTCAACATCGCTAATGTGCGCGTGTAGGCAAAATACATATGGGGGATAAAATCAGAGAAAAGTTTATGTATGTAAAAAGTCAGTCCATGGCACAGATTAAAATTTATCGGTGAATAATGAAAATCGTGAAAAATTAAATGCATGTTCTAAGAAAAACTATTGTACTGAATAAACTGTGTCGGACGCGTTATAAATTTATTATGAAAATTGTTTAAAACTGCGAATATTTGTTTTCCGCTGCTTTTATCGAAGCAAACTCGGTAATGGTAAAAATTATTTCAAGCTAAAATTCCTTTTATTTATTTGAAAAATATAAAAAATTCGTTCGTTTTTGTGCGGTACAAAGAATCACGAACGGCACAAAGGTTACTATCTTTTTTGTCGTTTTTGATCGCGAGAACATTGAATCCATTCAATGGTGTTCTTTTTTATTTTTTCGTGGTAAAACTGCCGCATACAAAAGAATCATATAATGCTCTATCAGCCAAACTAACGAATCAAGATTATAATGCAAAAAGCAGCATATTTTTTAATATAAAAGAGAAGAGCCCGAAAACAACCAAATAAACGTTTTAGACCAAAAGAAGGATTTGCGGGAAAAGTCGTCCCCTCCATGTGTGAAATTTCCATTTTGCAGTAAAAATGCAGTATTTTCGATTCAAATAATAAATTTTCCATTATCTCGCGAATGAACGCGAATCTTCGCGATAATTCAACATTAAGTAAACTGAAAAAAATGACCAAGAGAGTAACGGTAAAGTTTCTAACGAGTTCGATGCGCTTTTTACGGCGTTTATGAAACAGGAAAGCTGTTCAGCTCGACAAACAAATTTATCTTAATACTTTTCTCAAGATGTCTGTACCATAAGGGCTTATCACCGTCACTCGAAAGGAATAACTTGATGGTTTGTATTTAATTCTAAATCCAAGTAAAAGTAAGGCACTCGCACACAAGCAGAAATATAATGAACAGTTCGGTATCTCGAAAGTATTGTAATTATAAAACTGCTGTGTCATATATTTGACTCGAGGATCTTTTTCATCTTGTTTAGCAATCGGTAAAGCATTACACGCTCTAGGTTTTTGCGTGAGTCGCGATTTGTGTTAGTTCGTACTTTCGTTCATTGAACCTTCAGACCTGAAGTAGTTAAACACCTACAAACGCACGTTCTATTGGGCCAGTCGTAGGCTGAATGCATATTTCAATGCATACATTGCGTCGAGCCATATGTAGGACACCACTGAAAACCTACATCCTATCATATCGTGTCATATCTCTACGCATTCCAGCGTGTTTTCTCCATAAAAGTAAATCCATCTATCTTCCTTTGATAGAATCATGAATCTTCACCGATTTACCAGGTAAATCCTATCAAAGTGTGCGGTATACTGCAATTTTATCATTTCCTCATTTACAAGGAATATACGCCGATATTGCTTGTGCACGCGTTGTATGTGTATATATCGCGTAAAATAATATCCATCCATCGTATTTTATACCCTTTTGGATTATCACTCGGTGTACTCGAGGGCAGTCCACAGTCCTTGCCTCGATTCCGATGAATTCTCAAGCCCTAACTCACATCGAAAACATGAATTAAACATTTAATTGAAACTTTTCTCTCTTACCACATCAGAGGAGTTTGTAGCTTTGGTACCAGTACGAAGTTGGCATTGCCTTTATCAACATTTCAACAACAACAACAAAAAAACGATAGTTGTATAAAATTGTTTAATCGATAAAATAATCGATACCGAAGGTGTAGGCAATGTCAACTATTGTTAAAAATGGTGTAGAACTATAGAACTATTTAAAAGTCATGATTTTTTGTCTTTTTTAAATGCTGAGAAGGGCAATGCCAACTTCACAGTGTGGTAGCTTTGGCGCAGTGATGGCGGGTGATATTGTATCGTAGAATCCACAATATGGACACAGACTACGTACTATATACTACACTTATCGAGAAGAAGCTAGAATCGAAGACATTTGTAAAATGAAAAGCATTTGGAAGATTATTTTTATCCTCTTGGTTACTACACTCGAATGTCATAGAGCAATACGGATAATGGAAAATTAACTTGAAAAATTTACCTTAATCTCTTAATGGAAAGTAATCGTAGGGTGCTGTAACTTTTCTAAAAGAATAATGAGACAGCCTAGTAAGAATTTATTGATCGTGGTTGTTGAAAATCGTCAACTCTTACGCGTCCCTCGATATTTTCCGATTATTTTCATAAAGTTTCCTCAATTTCTCTCAGCTGTCGTATTTAGTTTGCGTGAAATATTTGCTTAAGAACGTAGTGGAAATTCCTGAAAATTTTCACTGGAATTCATAATCGCAAATGGTATTCTTCGAATGTTTCGAAAAAGAGAAAGATGTTCTCGATCATCGAGACCTTATCAATCGTGATCCGCGCATTATGTAATATCATTTATATAATAAAGCCTCTCGAAAGCATCGTGACACACGAGCGATACGATATCGCATCGATAATAAGTTTCCTGGTGGAGACGCATTAGGAAAATCAGCTTGGAGTTTTGATTGCACGTATGTTTTCACTTTACTCTTACACATACGCAGAATATTAATCGCACCACTCACCAATTCAGAAGATTTGGAATATCGGAATATACGAGCCGTGAGTGATAAGCGTTGGCAAACAGTAGATGGTGGTGTAACCTTTCATCCCTGTGGATTGCGATGCAAGAAACTTTTTTTTTTTTTTCGTTTTTTCTTTTTTTTCTGTTTTTTGCCGAAAGAAAGTACAATGCGCTTCTCTGAATTTTTGCTGATCGAAAAGGCATCCACTGGCGATGCCACTAGCGTCGAAGACGATGACACTGTATCGGACAAGCCGATAGTGACGTTCCAATCGACAAATAGAATAAAAGGCTGTTGCTTGGGCTTTTACCGTCACTCCTGATCCAACCTATACCGATGTGTCTCTCAATTTATTTTTAACGACATTTTTTAACTATAAGCTGCGGCACACTGCGATATTATTGTACGACGTACAAGCATCTTTACGAAACCGTCGGAAACGTCAACTTTCTTTTCGAGACATCAGAAAAATGCCTATTGATTTTCCCGATATATTTCTATACACGGAGGATCATGAAGTATAGAAACGTAAACCCCCAAAACCATGATTTCTCCCTTCTTCTCTTCTCTCTCAAAGATACGATATTAAAATTCTCTCCGTCTAAATATTAATTGAGAAGACAGTGGTACGATAATGTCGAGAATCATTGTTGGAAAATTCTCTGGGACTCGATATGTTACGCGATGACTATGCTTCAAGGCAGCAACATCCCGAGAGGTTTTTGCTTTCCTTCTTGACACTCGCTGCGGCGATTTCTGCGTCTCGAGCAAGTTTTAAGTAAGTTTTTACTGTACACGCAAGACACTACCACAGGGGTGAGATCGGTCGGAAGAATAATTTGGTTGGTCAGAAAGTTTTAATGAAAAATGGTGGTGGTGGTGGTGGTGGTGGTCGCGAGGTTGAATGCTCCGGTGTAACGCGATTCCCAGGATTGTCAGAGGTACGTAGATTGGGGAAGCATTGCTTTCGTATATAACTGGAACGACAACGACAACGACATCGACATCGGGGATGGAAGGGATGGAAGGTATATAAGGTATAGAAGATATAGAAGACCTTTATGAGCGTAGAGCTGCGGGAGATGATGCCGGCATATCCGTGCCAGGACCAAACGATCCAAACCGGTATCACTCTCGCATCAAGAATCTTCAGGGTCTGCGCTATAAAATATATCTCCTGCCCATGGCCCTTCACGACGGAAAATAATCATTCCCATCTTACTCCTCTCTTATTTCTCAGACGGACATTGAAAATTAAACAACGGAGTTCCCTCCACAGCGACAAATGTCAAACTCGTCTCATTTTTGCTGCTTTAATGCGCAAACGTGCGACGTACGCGTGGAGAAGAGGAGAGGAAGAGGAAAGTGGTTAAATTTTGCGAAACGTTTACTTTCGAGGAAAATCCTTGAGGCACCTACACCTAATTATAAGAGGGCCGGATTCTCGCAGATTACATTTCTAGGTAGGACGACTGCCTGGCCTGGCCATCTTCGTAAAGTCCATACGTGTCTAACGTGTCTAATGCACCGTGCAAACTAGACTGCGATCCGATTAGTTCGAGGTAACCTGTAGAACCCGACAGAAAGGAGGAGTTTCTCTCTACTCTTACTGATCCTAGCAGTACGTAGTCGCACGTGCTTCCGCAATGTGTATTGCTAGTCTCTGGATACACCATCGTGCTCACGGAATCTTCTCTCGCTGAGATTTCAAACGTGAAAACGACGCAAAGCAACAAGTACACCCCTCCCCCTCACCCTCCCTCTCTCCTTCCTTCCTACGCGAACGTCAAATGCACCGATTTCGAGTTTCACGCTCGAAAAACAACGATTCAACATTTCGCTTCGTTTAACACCCAGGTATTTATAGCGCAACGTCGTCTAGTGTAAGCATTACGTCATATTCCCGTAAGGACTGTTTCTGCATACCGTAGAATATCTTGCCTCTGCTCTTGCGCGCGGTGTTGGTACGAGACGCGCAATGTTTCGGATCGTGGTGGAAACTTTGTATTTTCCTGCCACGCGCAGGTGATTTCCAATCGCAAGCGTAATTCTCATGGCGCATGGGGGATGGTACGGTCTGATCAGTGCGGGCGCGCGAAATCGATGCCACGCTTAATTTTGGCAAGTTTCTCGAAGGAGATTACTCGACGAATCTGTCGTAACCGATGTAACTGGAGTTTTACGAGAGGTAAATCTTCCTTCCTGGGTTCGATTGATCTATTTCCGTTTCCCGATCAAGATCCTTATTCCCTCCGATTCCCTAACAATAAATGCAATTGCTCGAATGGTACGTGATGTTTGAACCGCCACTCGCTTTTTCCGGGAAGGCGGGGGGAATCGCTGGAAACGCGCGAGATTTAATTTTGCTTCGAGTTTTCTCTCCTCTGGATTATTCTCGCGCGGTTGTTGCCAAAAGTTTTCGGGTATGCGCGGGAAGGAACGCGAGTTAGGTTTTTCGTTGATGATGATCCGCCGAGTGAATTTTTATCAGAGTTCACGCCGCTCGCTGGGATTTTTTCTTGGTAATTTTACAGATATCGCGAATCGAGTCGTGTCCCCTTTGACTCTCCGTGGATAAATACGAGCGAGAAGTTCGGCGCGCATCGATAAACTCGTAAGTGAGTCAATTACAGCGAGTCCAAGTCTCGGCGATCCATCCCCCGTGCACCTTTTGCCCATTGGACTTTGACGTTGCTCGAGAATGCATCATACGTGGACCGACACTGCGCACGCGCGTTCGCTCGAAATCTACTCAAACTCGCATTGATTTCTCTCGATCCCTGCTTCCTATAGTTTACTCTTCTTTTCTCTCTTCTCCTCCGCCTTGCTCTACTACTCCCTCTCTACTCCGCTCCGCTCCTCTCCACTCCATTCCACTTCACTCAGCTCTATTCGATTTGAGAGTATAGAGCGGAGGAGAATACCCAGCCCGTTCAGCCAACTACCATTTTCTTGCTCCATCGATTCATTTCTAAAAGCGTCTAGAGCCATTCTCGTTGACCGCCACCACCATCGCCATCGCCATCGCCATCGCCATCGCCCGTCGTCGTCGTCGTCGTCGTCGTATCCGTTCATTTATTCTGTCTCGCTCCCTCTATCTTTCCTACTGTCTCTTTTCTCCTCTTCATCCCTCTTCTTGTCCCTACTTTAACCTGAAACACGTCGCGCTATCGTACACGTATTCCACGCGGATTGGTTCTATTATCCAATGTTCTACATTTCTTTGATACATGCTCCTAATAAGTTATCTTGGTTTCTTGTCGATTAACGTGAAATAACCACCTGAATGTTTGTTTGCAGCTAAGCTTTCCGCTGCTAAATTTTCATCGATCTCGCGTGACGGCAACACCCAAAAAACGAAAATTTAAAGGTACCCTGAAATTTCATATATATATATATATATATATATATATTCGTGTTATTTGACCTAAAATAAATCGATGGGTTCAAAGGCCAAAGGTATCGGTTTAAAAATCCCTAATTGTCAAGTTATTGAGCAATTGCTCGAATTGAATTTTTCCAGTGAGTATTGAAGTCGTCGATGATGAAGGTCCAGCGAGATTGGAGAGCTTATTATCGTCAAAGTAGACTTTCTACCCATTAAAAGAGAAGCCGAGATACGCTCGTCGTATTATTGGTCAGGCGAGAAATGTATGAACATTGATAAAACGGAAAGTAACAAGGTATCAACCAAGCCCTGGCTTGCTCATTGACTAAAATGGAACTAGAAAACTTTATTGCCCTAGCCATTTCTGTTTAACAGAGATTTATCGTAGCTCGTGAAATTGGTAGGTTAAGAATTATGGTAAATTGTTTGCCAGTGAGAAAGTGCACGTAGCACACATCTTGGAGGTAGAGTTTTAAAAGTAGTTAGAGGAAGGGGCGGACACGCGAGTAAACGAGTAACCAGCGGTAACTTCCTTAACTCTCGTTAGGAATACGAATCGGGACACATTATTGAATGGATGATAGTATTGAATAAATAGAAGCTAAATGTACATGCGAGAATACACGTGTAAGGAGAATTTACATTGACGTGTATCGTACGTGCGTCTGAAAGCTCTACAACACCACGCACTTCCGGTCCTCAAGTTCAGTCAGTGTGCATTGCATTTCCGAGATAGGATAGAAGGATAAACACGTCCAAATAAAGATACGTGGTAATAGAGGAGAATGCGTAGATCAGATCTATACCTACCTACCTACCTACCTACCTACCTACCTATCTATCTTGCTTGGAGAGATTTAGCAGGATCCAAAGGAACGGCGGGGATATTTGTTGCGTTGGCGTTGGTGGACCATCGGCAATTTTACCAGGCTAAAAATACTACGGATGAGGAATAATCCATGGTTAATCACAACCGTGCGTCGAGTCAAATTGTTATATCCCAGACTTGAAAATCACGTACAAGTTTGTAGCTTTTACAATGCACGTTAGTTCTATGAGCTTTCGTGTGGCTAAACCATAAAGATCCCGTCATAAAATTTAGAATGCTAAACTTGAGCAATTCAATTAGAAATTCCGGGGGCTGAATGTACTAAAACTTATGGATCGTCATTGTGCTTTTGACGTTAAAGCGTTCCTCGTTAAATTGCAGTATTAAGCTTCTGATAAATTACGAGGACCTGGAAATTTATTTGTTCGTTTGCTTTAGATTTTTAACAAATTTAGGGTGGGGGGGGCTTACGTTAATTCCCTCGCATAATTCTTAATTCACAACAGCCTTTTCCATTTAATTATACACGGTCACGTGTGAACGCGTGCTTAAAACTTGCGATAACCTTCGCTTTTTGTAGTGGATTCCGGCGGATGTAGCATATCCGGAAGATGATGCAGTTAGCCGCTAAAATTTCATGAATCGCGTCATGAAATAGTCATGTCGTGTACCGCGCGCGCGTTCGATCATAAAAAGTGCTACCGAGCATCGCACTCTAATTACTAAAACATTTGGCTATCCCAAATGTTTGATTCGTTATAAATCGTCGAAGATCGTTCTGCTCACCTCGAGAGGGGAAAAAACAGTGATGAGGCGCGACGCAACGCGACGCGACGCAGCATTGGTGGAAGGTGCCGCGTGATTGAAGTTTCGCGTGCGCGCCCTGAGGAAAACGTTTCAGAGGAAGTTTTCACGATGAGTCAACGAGCGAGCAGCCAGTCGTGGCGAACGTGTGTCGGGTTGAAGTGCGAAAACGTTGGACGCGTCGCGATGCACCAATAACCACGAATGCCTTGCCCGACAGAGGCTTTTCGCGCGGTTTAACGGCCCACGTCCCTTCGCCTGGCAGCAACATCAACCATCACGCGAACTGCCGAGTTTCATCCTTCACCATTTACTCTCTCTCTCTATACTCTTCGTACGCACGCACACGCATACGCAGCTCTTCTGTCCTGTCCAGTCCATTGCTAGCTATACGTCACCACTAGTGACCACCACCATCACCACCATCACCTTCTCACGTAGATATGATGAAATATAATACTTCGCACGTACCCAGAACCATTTTCGTGTCGTAAAAACCCTTCTATTGAAAAACCTTATATATATATAATTTATCTATAAAATTCACAATGGAGAAGATTAATAATTGCATTATGCTCTTAACCTTTTTATCCTTTCAAAATGCGAGACCCTAATGAATTTTAACAAATTATGTATATATGTAAGAAAGTGGAAATGTCCGTTTTTTTAGAGTTCGTTTAGTATAATTCGTGATTATTTTATCTATAGCGAAACTCTCTCTCTCTTGATACAAGGCATTAATAGCTCGATTATTCTTTTAAACTTGTTGTACCAATATTTGCAGTTTTTATAAATTTGAAGAAGCGAGACTGGTAACATATTGCCAATAAGATTTTATAGGACAGCGTGAATTTTAAAGACAATATTAAATCCCAACGCTTTAAATATTAATTCAGCGATTACAGTTTAGTCGCGTGCAATCTTTCTTAAATGGTTTTGTTAAAATTTCCCAAGTTCTCTCGAGACTTTTTTCTCCATTGAAATTTGAAGCTTATTAATCCCATGGTGTAAGGTAAGTTTAATTTTACTCCATTATGTAAATAGAATTCTAAAATCATTATTGCAGTACTTTACTCTGTTATAATATATAACCGATTATATGTATATTAAAATTTCTGCCGGGGGGAGGTGTGGTCTCTTTATCATTCGAATGTAATAAGAAAAAGTGAGAATCGTTAACCACTCGAACCACTCAATGAAATATGCATTTCCAATTTACGACAGAATTTTTGATCAATATATGCTTATCATACCTATCCCCCTATCCCACTTCTACCCAACGGCATTGCCGGAATAATTAAATCGATTTACGTGTACCTCCTAGCGAGCTTGCACCCTCTCCGTAATTAATTTTGTTACTCGTGAAAATTCAACGTGATTCAACTACCACCATGATAAAGCCACTGCTTTCAAAATCCAAAATAATTGATGATTCGTCCCGATGTCTGTCTTATTTCGAAATTCACCTGCAATTAAAATTTGCTCCCATTTGAACAGTTTCGAAAGTCAGAAAAATTGAAAGAGAAAAGAATCACCTTTATCGGAAGAAGAATGAAAAATTATTCAAGAACGTTATTCTTAGAACGTTCAAAATTTTCAATTTGTAGCGCTTATCGTTTTTCTCGCTCTAGTTTTTTACCGGGCTACTATTATGACCTTGACAAAATATAACCCTAGGAATTTCTTATAATTTCATTAAGCCATGTTCTTCGGGAGGTGCGCGCTTCTTCGCGCGCGTCACACTTTTTTCCTCCGTGCAATATGGCAGGAACGTTTATTAAACGCAGCTTGGCAATCCAATACGCGCCGCTATGCGCCTAAGCTCTAATCACGAGAGAAGCGAGTCACGTGCACAAGTCTATCTATACACACACATATCTATATATATACATTGTGCATTATACATGTATAGTGCAATATCGTCCATTATATTCTATTTGGAGCTCTTCCGAGAGTCCTGCGAAGGAAACAATCACGAATGGAAGAGGACGAGGGAAAAGAAATTCTGGATAGAGACTCTTCTCCATTGAAATATGATGGAGTAAAGTGAAGGAGATAAGTGATTGCGTAAAAAGAATGTGCAAAGTCGGAAGTTGACGCGCGTGGTAGTCAATGACCGCGCGCGAGCGCGCATACCTCATGATGATTTGCGAATTTTTTTTAGAAAACTTTGCTTACCCAATAGAGACGCAGAGACCATTTATTAACGAGAAAGTTATCCGACCTATCGTGCAATTCGTTTCCCAATTAAGCGTTTAAGAGGGTTTTCTCAGAGGACCAAAATGGAGCAGTTTCTTCCCATTATTTGACGAATCCGTCAGACATCTTCCTTTTTCGGCCTTTGCCTCGAGTTAACTTGGTGTTAGTGTTGACACGAGATAATTCACGGAATCAGACACTTGGTCGATTTGATTAGTACTTTGGTTAGTTGTCTCTCCTCTCTCTCTCTCTCTATCTGGCCTCCTTGCTCTACCGTTACCGTCCCCTCACCTCCCCCACGCTCCCGTTCAAAGTTCTGAATCCTGATTCGATTTGCCGCACGATACGCCGCATTCGCCGCAAGCAAGTCGTATTACATATGTATTGGGCTTTCATGGACGTTTCGTTGTACTCGCCGCCGCCATGTCCAGCGATTGGTAACCGTTACGTGCTGCGACCCGGAATAGCCAAGGGTGCAATGGGATTTGCGCTTAAACTCCAACCTATTTGCTACTATACAAACCAACTTTGGCTCCTCCCAAATTACGAGGGACCGAAACTCGCTTGTTGGCTGATTATTAAATAAGCGATAGGAAAATTCATTCGCTCTCTCGTCTTTTTCAATTCCCACTGGAATCGAAGGCTCCCGCGAAAAGGGTCACTGGCATCGTCACTCTCAGCCTCGTTCTCGTACGGAACAGGGAAGAGGATGGATTAAGAGAAAAAGTCACTTTGCGCGCTTACGCTAGCAAAAATTAATAAAGTACGGATATCCCTGCACGCGCCATGGTTTACCTCGAATGCTATTTCTTCTTGGCGAGTGCATCAGCGAAATAAATTCAATGTTTTTCAAGCAGTTTCAAGCGTTTCCCACACCGAGCTTCTGGTTTCCACGTGAGATTTTATATTAGCGTTCTGCAGGCAGCAACAGCAGCAACCAACCAGAGCCATCTGCAACGTTGTCTTGCGCTTCGCTTCGCTGTACATTCGAAATTTTAAACCCCTGGATATTTTTTATTTACATTTGCATTACGAAAACGCTATCTCACGGTACAATTTAATTACACGTATGAGTTATATGGATTTTTAGCGCGGGAAGAAAAAAGTTTTGGAGCGGTAACTCCAAATGAAATTTTAAGTCGGATATGGTATGTGCGCAGCAGCAGAGGAGACCTGGTTGTCTCTGGACCGCGTGCGACTTGCGAGAGGTAGCGAGAGGTATCAGGAGCACTGTCACTTTTTTCCTTCGTTTTTCGCCTCAGCCATTTTTTATGCACCTGCGACGATATCGTTGCGGTTCGAGCATTATGAAATCTCGAGGTGCGTCAAGGTCAAGCATATCCTACATTGCGCACAATATCGCCGAGAGAGTCCTTCTTCGTGCAGGATGAAAGAAAATTGCTTCCTCGCGAGCAACGGCGACATCTTACAACTCCCAAAGCCGAAGGTACGATGGAATAAAGTTCCCTTTGGCCGCGCATACGAGAATAAAAGTATGAAAAAGGATGTAATAGTTGAGCTATAACTTCATGGTCTAGGACTTATCTGCTTTCCCAATGTTTTCAGCCACTCTTTAAGCACGTCCTAAGTACTTTATACGCTGGAGGGAAACGATTGACTCATCTCAATTTCCTTTTTACTCTCCTCCCATTCATCCGTAATACTCCCTTTTACTCATTTTAAACCTTCCTTCTTTTTATTCGTCTATCCCGTTTGAAATCCACACGCTCGCAGCGAGCTTCTTGCGATATAGCATTATATTCTTTCAAAGTTTTCAGCGCGTGCAATACATTCAGTGCTTTTCTTTCATTTTACTTGCTCTCTCTCTCTCTCCCTCTCTCTCTCTCTTGCTCTCACTAGTATCATATGTATATTCATTTTGCCCTTTTCGTTCGTTAACGCTTTCTAGACATTTTTGCTAGTGCTTCCTGAATGAAAACAGGAGATATCTACAATTTCCCAGACTAACACGTGCCAATCATTTCAGTTGAGAACTCCACCCTCTCTCTCTCTCTCTCTCTTCTCTCTTATATATGCACGCTCTTCAATCTTCTTTTTCCATGCTTTTACGTTAATTTGCACTCGGTTATTTTTGTGCTTTCCATACATCCATTTAAGTATAAATACTCCAGTATTTTAGAGATAGACCGGACAATTTATTAAACCATAGTCATTAACGGTGCTTTTTTCATACTAATGAACCGCTGGCGTGAAAGTATTTCCCTTTTCATGCAGATTCATGCAAATATCGCGTTTCAAGAATATTAACATGATTAAAAAATTTACTCTTGTATTTTAAAGGATACCTCTATAAATTCTTATTACACATTACAGTTTGCTATACTGTGCGTTAGTTGCTAGAATAGTGCAAAAAACTTGTTCCGTTCTTGCTGGTTGCTCTCTTATATATAATATATATATATATATATTGATATTTAACGAGATGCAAGAAGCTTGACAATATTATCTTTACATCATAATCGCAATATTACAGGATTCCTTATACATATTAATATGCTTCTTGGTGTAGTAGTCGCCGAGGATTTGGACAAGTCGATTATGTTAGACGTGGTAAAGAAGTGGCGTGTACAATTTGGGCTGAAACAACCCTAGAACTGGCGAAGATTGGTTAAAACATCGATTCTCGATTTGGCAATGTCAGGAAGAGACGTACTCTCTTTTTTCACCCGAGCAGCTCAACGTGTCCATCGATTTCAACAGTAGCGCACCACTCTTGCTTCTGCGTGGCTCTTATTTGCTGCGTCTACCATCTACCATCTACCATCCAGAACTGTCTACGGTCTCAAACCCTGCTAGTCCCCTAAACTCTCCATCAGCTCACCCTATCTATCCTTCTTATTTCACGCGTGTGTTGGTCCTTTCGCACTTTTAGTTCACCGCTACTCTCTACTCTCGTATTTTTTCCTTTTCCTCCTTCCATCCTTCCCCTTTAGTTTCTTCATTTTCTTTTGTTCCTTGTTTTTGTTACAAATAATCTTCTTCCTACCGCGTCTTTGTACCATTGTCACATTTCTCTCCAACTACCTCCCCTCCTTGGTGTTCTTCTACTTTTTACGTTGACTTTCTGCACTGTACCTCTTTGCAATCTCCCCACGATTTCTTTTTTCACCCCCAGCTTCATCCCCCCAGACCAATTCGACCTTCACCTGTCTTCCTCGTCCACACTTGTTGAACCAATCTCGACTCCAACTGGTGCTCACGTAAAGTCAGTAACGTGATTTTCGTAGTAGTTTCCTTTTCTCGTCTCTTTACTCTTCTCCTACCTCTACCGGAGGTGGAGGGTACACCAGCAGCTATTCTCCCCGTGCAACGAGCAAAGAGTCAAAACCGTGTTGTGCCACACTGCGTTTATTTTCGCTACTCTCTGCCGCGCCTAGTTCGCGTTTGCTGCAGTTTCCCATCTCGTACTTTCTTAGAAAACGTTCGAATGTTACAATTGCTCGCTTCGCGGATAAACTCTATTACTCTGGACATTATTCTTCTGCGCGAAGGAACGCATTAAGCACGCGTGAACCAAAGTTTCTGAGAAAATTATAATGCCTTTCCCTTATGGATGACCGCGGATATCTAGAGGCCGCCTCAAAAAAGTTTTGCATAAGCATCGTTTCCCTATTCTCGGATTCAGCCACGTCAGTACTATTCTTTTTACGGATTTCAATAGGATTGAAAGTTTAGGAACTGAGGGCAAAATGGTAGGAGATTTCTTGGGCTCTGTCTACTTTCAGGGGTGTGGGGGAGGAGGATACTTTCTTGAAATTCAATCGTCGAGCGATGGTTACGTTATTCGCATTTTTATGTTTCTTCGATACTGACTCTTCAGTTTTTATCACTTTATAGTCGCTTTTAGGGCGCTATCGGTTTCGATATCGGCTGCACAGTTTTTAGGCAGGCACCCTCTGCTCTATTATCAAATAAATATAGAGAGTCGCATTGATTCCCTGAAATAGCATTTTCCCGTCCTCCCCCGCGACAATGGGAGAGCGTCGCGTAACCATTACGCATCGTATAATGAAATTGCTGCAGCAACTGACAATGGACTCGTTGCTGCAAATATTTCAGGAGCAAACGATTTCTTCCGATTGTTCCTCCGGAGGGGCATTTACATTTGTCGCGTTTCCTCGGAATACGGTTGACGCGCGGTTGGCGTAGTTGGCGTAGAAGAATGGTTATTCCTGATTCGGGGGCCGAACGAGTCATGCATAAACACTCCCTCGGAATTCATTTGCGGGAGAGGCAGTAATGCGTGGGTGACCTGACTCCGCCATTTCTCAAACCAAAGCCGCGTGACTAATTGCCTAATTAGCGCTTAGTCATGAGCCACGCTAAATTGCTTGATCCAAACCGGCGCGACGCGAAGCGACACGATGCGACACAACACGATGCGTCTCGCAGGAAGGAGAGACGTTTACCTCTGAATCCTCATATTCGCAGACCCACCCACGCGCGCATCTATCCGCGTGTATTCAACGATCTGCGTTTTGTTATATTCATATTTATCTGAAATTGTACATACAGGAATATTGATTTTCGCTAAAGTCTTTCTTCCATCGCTTAATTGGTGGTTTTCCATGGAATTTCGTGCAATACCTTTTCTCTCTCTCTCTTTCTCTCTCTCTCTCTCTCTCTCTCTCTCTCTCTCTCTCTCTCTCCTTTTCTTTCATGGCCGATTTGCCGATTATCTTCCTTTTAAATACTTTCGATCTCGTGCATACCATTCTCCGCTTATATCGAATATCACTGTCATTTTTGGAGCATCGAATTTCTGATGCTAACTCTTGTAAAATTTCTGATAGTTGGACGGGAGGATATTAGTGGAAGATTTGGCTGTTTTGAGTATTATGGATCAAATTACGAAAATGTCTCGCTCATTCGCCTATTTATGATTTGCATTTTAATACGATTGAGGATCGAATATTTCAAGAGTTTAAAACATACTGGATTCTAAATTAGCTTACATAGCATTTTTAATGATTCGAGGTATGCCTTGATTAGAGGATGGGAAATATTTTGCTGGGAAAATTGATAGAATTCATCAATGACGGATTCTCCGCATAAAGAAATCAGCAAAATGCCTTTATATTCGTTGTTTTATCGCAACAAAAATGTGAACGCAACTGTTGTATACAGAAAAATGCGTGGAAAGAGAATTAAATAACTGGCTTTTTGTTTTTAATCATCTCTTACGAGAAGCATGATAAACATTTATTTATTTACTTACTTATTTATTTATTTATTTATTTATACACGTGTAAATTGTGTTTTGTTTTAATATCGCATTGAGCTTTCTGCGTATTGGTCCTCGTTTATTTCAGATAAAATTATATCTTCCCCGCTCCTTTTATAATGTGTACTTTTCAATATATTTTCGTTTCCCTTGATGCTTGTTAAAATATGATTCATTGAAAAATAAATAAAAGAAGAAAAAAGACAAAATAAACATGCACAACAGGTGTACATGCACATATATTTTTTAATTCCTTATATTAAATAAATTAGGAGAGCTAAAAGAGCAAATTTATGACATTCCCGTTTTTCTTTGCCACGTTACAGTGAAGCAAAGCTCATGATTTTTCAATATTGGCGAAATGGCTGATACCTTTTCGAACATGAGATACTTTTATAATTGAAATACATTGAAATCTATCTAGTGGTGAAACAAAGAGTGCGAAGCAGATGCAATCTACGATTCCAGTGACTTTGATCGACAATTGGGAAATTGCACGAATTAGACTCGTGACGTCAGCCAATCGGACCCATTACTGTGATTGGCCACTTAAAGTTGCCTGAAGCGAAGGTCACTTTCCTGTTCATTCGCGAGCTTTCGTCACGGAGCCTTTTGCAAACCACCGCATTACTATCTTCGAAACGAATCTGATTTATTAGCTGCCCTACACACGCTTGATAAGACACCAAATCTTTTGGAACTCCATGAGATAAACTAGACTAATCGGAAATTCTCCCCTCTGTTTTACCGTGGTTGTATTGGCTACTTTCTTTTTTGATGACATACCACTCTCATCTAGTTCCTTTAATAAATTATGATAAAAATCATTCGTTAGTCATACCGTAAGCTATTATGCATAAGTGCAACGTTAAAGTGCAAGTAGTGTGAATATAATGATATTCAGAATACACACGTGGCAGATAGAGGTGGTATGTAAAACGTAATGACACAATTGAAATAAAGGGAAAATCCTTTTGTTTCATTCAATGTGAATAAATTTGGGAATGATCCGACTCTCTATCTTCCGTTTAACGTATCGATTGAGTTATTTATACATATGTCGTATGAATAGCAATGTTCCAGAATAAAAAAGCTTACGCATAATATCGCCTGTTTCCTTAATAGCGTAATTTTCTCTTCATCACCGGGATCAGAGAGGGGGTGGGGTAGCATTTTCTGGGTTTAAACTGGGATAAAAAGTCATTTACCATTTTTTTATTTGAGATTTTGTTTTCAAGCAATAAGCATTTAAAGCTGATCAATATCATGGTAGAGATTCGAGCATCCAACATTAAAGTGAAACAGTGACGTCACGCTGCAACGCCATCACTCGTGCTTTGTCGCCAGGTGCATAAATGCTGCCACGGTATTGGTCGGACAAAAGTCTCCATAAAACAATAACGTGAGCTTTGAATCAAAAAATGCTAAAGGACTTTTTTATTCAGTTTCGTGTCAAGAATGACTCGTTTAGAGGAAATACACCATTACTCGAAAAACTTCCTGTGTATAAAATATTATAAAGTTGCATTGACCAGATCGTTGAAATACTGAAAAAATAATAATGATAAAAATTGGTCTTCTTTTTATATTAGCTCGTTGATGATTTTCTTTCCAAGTTCAGTAGTAACGAATGGAACGAGATGAACGGGCTTGTTGACTGTGCTAATCTATCGATCGATCAACCTCTGCCTTTATAAAACTATGAATCTCTGAATTACGACGAATCCATAGTCTACAAAAACTCATACACTGATTTGACCTATCGAGTCTCCCTCGGCAGCTGCAATTGCGAAATTTTTGTCATTAAGCATAATGCACAATGTCGAAATAATATCGAAAGATAGTTCGCAAGCATTGCAATATTAGCGATAATAATAATGGGAGAAAATTATATGATCTTTTTCCCCTATTTGATCGTTCCGCGCAATTTGATGCCGAGAGGAAATATCGTTAATTGCTTATCTTTTTCATCGTAATATTAGTTTAAGGTACCTACTGCAAAAAGTAATCAACGTGTTCCGTTTGAGCAATTATTGCACAATAAAAAATAAACAGAAAAATAAAGGCGAATAATTCAGAGAAAAATATACTCATATTTTATAGCGAGATAGCGCGAAGAAACTAGAGGGAGAGACTTGAGGGCAAATTAACTTAATGCAATTTACACATATGCATATAAAAAGCAAAATGTCCTCCGTACTCTCATGACTCTCGCAATTCTCCTCGTTCCGTGGACTGTGCGTTAAGCCAACGTTGTACAAGTGGTGTTTGTCAAATGCCGAATGTTCATCCCTTAAACAAATATGCATTTGTAGAGTCTCAATTTTTCACCATATTTATGTATACAATACGTATATATAGAAATTAATATAGGATACGAAGGATGCTTGAAAACGTAAAGATTTTCTTAAGAGTGATATTAACTCATAAATTGACGTACCGAAAGAAGAAGAAGAAGAAAGAAAGAAAGAAAAAAGAGGAATTCTGAGGACAAATTAACTTGATAAAATTTGTAGGTGGATAAAGAGTGAAGCGGGTAGACGTTAGTTCTCGTCCAGTGAATAAACTTCATGAAGCAGCAAGCAAGCTGACAGGAAATTCTCGTGGTTGGCATGTGTTTTAGTGCGATGTGCAAGTGTGTGTATAGATGTACGCGCGAGCGCGCGTATTCATTGCCCTTTTTTCGGGTTGCAGAGTGCAGTTTGCAAATTCAATATTTGCCATCCGTCTGTGTGAGTCGAGGACATGCCACGGCGTAGAATAAACGTGGAAAAACTGTAGGCTGTCGACGTATTGACCGACTCATTTTAACTTGAAATTTTTCTCAACCTCACCCGCTCTCTACTTCCGATAATATTAGTCCTTTACCCAAGACTCTCAATGAGACCCAAAAGATTACACTTGACGATCCTCCTGTGTTTTCATATTGCTCTGTGCCTTTGCAAAATTAACGATCCGTACGTGCAATAATTGCATTAAATTTAACAACGCGAATATTTCCAGTTTAACGAATCACAAGCATTTGCGCCATGGGCAGTTTTATAAAATATGCATATTTTACAATTCCAAAAGAGCCAAAAAGGGAAAGCTCCATCTGGATATTTACGCGTTTCATCCTCGGTCAAAATTCGCCGAGGGAAATATAATCCGCCGGTCGTGGTGAATTCAAGCAGACTTATTTCCCGTTAACCGTTTCCTTTTTTCGCATTGGCGCTCAATTTGACCGAAAGCTATTTGCAAGAAACTTTCAAACTAAGATCGATAAACCTAGGAAAACGCAACAAGACAAAGTTAATGCACTTGATCTCGACTTTCGTGCTGCACGGTACACTCTATAACTCCCTAAGCAAATTTTCTTTCGATCGATCTGCGAAATTGCACAACTTGTAACGAAATACACACACACACATAGCGTATATGTATATATTATATTAATAATTGCATCCTTTTCCCAACAGACGTAAAAGAGCTTCTTATTAAAATATTAATTAAAGTACGATAGCATTATATGCGTCATCGATGACGCTATTTAATTCTTTTGCGTTTCCTGTTAAGATCAAACCGAGTAATAAAGTTCTCTGTCACTTTTTGCTTTGGAACTCGCGCTATTCTATTATAAAGATTTTTGTCGAACCAGTACCACCATGCGGACAGTATATCTACGCATAGAGAACGAATGATAGCGTTGCGGTGTGACGTCACCGCTTCGCTTTGACGTTGGGGTTGCGTGAATTCTGCCACGCTATTGGTGAGTTTTAAACGCTTGTAGTTTGAAAACGAAATCTTTATTCAAAAAATGGTAAAGGATTTTTTAATTTAGTTTGATTTCAGGAATAATCCCTTAAAGAGAAGGACGCGATTAGCAAGATATCGCCCCGCTGCATCAAAAGTATTCGGCTTTTCGATATAGGCGAGACATACGCGTTTGTAATTTCTGAGTTTTTCGAGCCATTGGTCGTTGATCAGGTTTGCGTGGTTGATTTAATCGAACAAACTGATTTAATGTAAATCTGTGTTCGAATCGAGATTGAATCTCGTCTAGGTCGCGATTTGCCATCGCTGCCATTGGATACTGCACGTGGGTCGAATCGTTGAAGAGGCTGCGCGCACAAATAGAAAGAAAACATTCACTCGGAAATAATCTTATCTTGAAAGATGGGAAAATCAGCGAGAGGAACCTTTTTAGCAAGTTTTATACTCGCAAAGCGTCATTAAATCTCGCTCAAGGTAGCTTTTACCTTAATTCATCAATTTCAATTCATATTTCTCTTCTTCTTCTTCTTCTTCTTCTTCTTTCTCATCTCTCGCTCACGCATACGCGCGCACGTACATATTATGACGTCAGTGAGGAGAATGAATGCCTGACGTGACTTTGCTTGCCTCTAAAGTAGTTGTTTTTATTGGACAATTGACTTATTACACCACATAACTACCTGAGAAACAAATAGAATGGTCAATCGAAATATTCTCTTGTAATATCTTGAAAAATAACCTTCCTCTCAAGGATTCTCAATAAGGATTGTGATTGGCCTTACTGTGTGAATTTTATAAGAATAAGAATAAGTAAAATTTATAAAATAGTTAAAAAATTATAGTGAGGGAGGAGGGAGAGAATCTAGGTGAATATTGTCAATGCGCTGTATCGTGTTTGTATGATTGACGATATATGCTGGCATATGGACTGTAATAGTTGTAGTATAGCGATAAATAGACCGACACGCTTATCGATTGATTGCTTATGTATGAGCTTGGTACAATCGGTAAATCCATAATAGGAGACAAGATATTATCCGTCACTGTAAAGTTTGATTAAATCTCAGACAGCTATATGATATTTCGATTGGAGAGTACTCGAAGCGAAGGAGAGTTATATGAAAGGATAAAAATATAAAAGTATCGTCGAAATATGTTAAGGGAAAAGTTCCTCCGCTGAATTCCAGAGGAGGAGATTGACAGAATGTGACCGAACGAGTAAATAGATGAACGAGGAAAAGAATTGGAGAGGAGGAGAAAGGAAGAAAGGAAAGAGAGTCCGAGGGCTCGCGAAATGAGAAAGCTTCATTTGGCTTTTTGTTGTTAGAAAAAACTTGGAAGAGGGGTACTTTGACATGATAGTTGTCGGATTGGTTTTTTCGGAGCAATGTTCAACTTGGATGAAAGAGTGGACGTGAAATCTCAGCGAGAACGAGAACGCAGAAGAGAGTTTCATGTATAATAGATGAGCGACAGGCGCCAGCGGACAATTCGCGTGTCGCAAAATCCTTCGCTAAGAGAGAGTCCGGTCAGAAGTCGGCGAACAACGACGACCAACGACCAACGACCAACCAACTAGCCAGCAGCTCTTGCTGCTTATCAGCTGGACCAATGGACGATTCTACTCCACGAAGTTCATACTTAAATACCGAAGCACGCTTCTTCCACTCTAATCTCTCGTTTTGCATTTTCCCCCAAAGAACTATCATCCTACGGGTTATAGGTTAATTGCACGCTCATCTTCTTTCGCCCTTGCAAAAACTTTTCCACCATCTTCGCCGTCCATTCCGCGCGTTCTCATTGCTCGTTTCGTTCTCTATCGACATCGAGCGAATCGATGATTATCTAAAATAGAACTCCCAGCTGCTTCTAGATATGGGCTTAGCAAACTATTGTTTTGATGTGCTTCTGGAATCGCTCTAAGCTCATTAAAGCTTGTACTTACATAAAGGGATTAATGCCGCGAAACATCGATGATCTAGTTCGGCTAAACGGAAGAGGTAGTTTTAAAGCACCCACCGGCGGCAACGATCTTCGCAAACGATTATTAAGTCGTTCGGCAAGAACTACGATATTTGGATACGTATAATTCCATGCGACAACCCAACCAACTGCTGCTGGCTGTTCAAAGTTCGTGCGCCAATCTAAATCTATTTCAGCGATTTCTCTCTAGTTTTGCGCGCGCGCGCGCGTCTACGCGACGAGGGGAAGGAAGAGAGTGTCATTTTGTAGAGTCTTAATTTCTCGTAGAAACAAACAAACGGCGAGAGATGTGAGAGTGGTATGCGATTCTTGAGCAAGAGAAAAATTGCACGCGAGGCGAATTCGACTTTGGTGGGGTCCTCCGTATGGAGCGCATTCACGCCTGTGTCACATTTGCCTGTGAGAATTGTGTCAAGATTAAATATTATCACGAGCCAAGGGGGGCGGAGTGTTACTACACGATGGAATTGAGAATTCTTTCGAGATTAAACCTCATTCTGGAGACAATCTCGCATTTTCTCTGTGTACTCTTTTAAAGGGAGGAATGCTAACCCACCAACCACCCTCTCCCTACAAAGTACTCCTACAATTTTCATCTGAAATTCTCTATTTTTTCCCAACGTTTCTTAAAGTCTGAGGAAAATCTCTTGATTCGCTAAACGAAGTAAACGACTGTACGTAATGTGGACTAATAATACTGCACGGCGCGCCAAGGAGTATCTCTCCAAAGCTTTACAATTTAATAGAAAAAATCTAATTTTGGTAGAAAAAAAAGAGAAGAAAGAAAGGGGGATATCCCTCTGTACTCTCTGGTAAGCCAAAGTGATCATTGACGTCCTTTTCCATGCTCTACATTCCGCTGGTGGAAAAAAGAAGAATATGTTAAATTTGGATCTTGCGACGGCCAAAATAGAATAATAAATCGTACTGGAGGGAATTTCAAGCTGGTTGTTTCTTTTCTCCGATAACCTTATTCATTCGGATGGGAAATGTACGTGACCAATCCTTTGGAAAATATGAATTACGTGTGAACCCTCGATATAACGATAAGAATAAGGATAAGGATAGCGATTCCTTTGTCATCGCTGACATATATACTTGCAATTTCTACTTATCATTTCTGCATCACCGCTGGATTTTTCACAATTTTCGCTCAGATTTTTGAATCTTTTCTATAATCTTTTGTCAGTAATAAATTGTGTTTCTTGGATAAGAGCAAATGAAGCACCCACCTTTAAAGTTGATCGATACTCATCACGTCTGACATAATATTGTACATTTTGTAAGTTTTCTAAAAAAAGAAAGTAAGTCTAAAAATATGATTTCGTAAAATAATTAATAAAGAAACGGGAGATATAACGTTTAGCTCCAATTAAGGAAAATCCATAAAGCAAACATTTGATCGACGAAAGTAGGTTAGTAATCGCAGTAAGATTTTCAAGATTGTTGAAGGAAAGATTACACTCCTTGCTTGGAAAGGATTTCGTAATTTATTAAAAATACAATGATAGAAAGAATCCCTGTAAGCTAAAGCAACAACAACGAAAATGAACTCTAAACTATTTTAATTTTAGATTATTCCTTTAGGCAGTGCGCGAATGTATTGGCAAGATCTCCGGGTGTCTTTCTTCTGTTCTGCTCGTTTTACGAGTAAGCAAGGAACGCACATTTCGTTTTTCTTTGAAAAATACAATGCCACCTATTGCACGTGCTACTTCGGTAAATCAAATTTATACTCACTATCAGGATTATAGCAGCGCTCTTGCCATAAAATATTTTTTCTCCCATGTTCCTCCGCGAAATGGCTAGATAGGAGGAAAATTATTGGATTCGCCATTAGAAAGATTAAATGTAAAGGCGTTCTTTTGGCGGTAAGTAGGAGATAGTTGTCTTTCTAATAACGCGAGAGGGAATTTCTGGATAAAAACCCCGAGGATAAGCGAATGATCAATGTTATTGATGAAGTCTCTGGTATATCCGTAGTAGTGGTTGGAATTGAGAAAATAAGTGTGCAAAGAAATTGCTAGGCAGTGACGGCGGAAGTAGCAGCAGCAGCAGCAGCAGCAGCAGACGCCTTATAAGAAGGAAAGATCGATCGAACCGAGTATATCCGTGGCGTCCATACTGGAAGAGCGAGATATTGTCATGAGTTAGGACTAATGGTGATTCGTCAGTTGGAAAAGGATGCGTGCAAGTTCCTTTTTCAAAGTGTCGGAGCACAAGACTTTTCTCTTTTCTCCCTTTCCTTTCATCTCTGTCGGATCTCTTTGCTACCTTAAAACTCACACATGTGCGCGCGCGCACACACACACACACACACACACCATCAAACAAACTTACGAAAAGAAACTCTTACTCCCGTATTTTCTTCTCTTTATTCGATTGGCACTCGATTAATTAATTTAAATTTTTTGATATTCTAACAAACGCAAACTCTAGTTTCAATTTCCTTGAGCGTTGCGTAACTGTTCACCCAGCGATGTTTCTATTAAGAGGATGAAGACCTTTTAACAAAGTTTTGATAGGATTCGCTTTTAATGGCTAGTTAATACACCTGGGGATACCATAAAATATTTACCGTGTCGCAGATATAAAGACGTATAAAAGCAACATATTGCACGAATGATAAAGATACGGGGGTGTAATATGCTCTTGGCGAGACTCGAGAGTAATAATAAAGTTGATCGAATGTTTTGATTAATTAGGAATTCGGTTTACACGAAGTAGCATGGAATGCGCCGTGTATATTTACTCAAAATTAATTGGAAAAAGCTATAGGTATATGCGTGGATGGAGATGGCGGGTTTCCGGGTGTGCAGAAATAAGGGATATACGAGATAAGTTTTTCGCTTTTGCGGAATAATAAAACGATCGTGCATGGCCCGAGGAATTCGATATGAGTCCAGAAGGAAGGGCGGAAGGTTTTGCAAAAGAAGGTAGGCCCTTCGAGCCCCCAACGACGTGTCGCTACACGACGTTTTCCATGAATCTGAGAAAACTGAGAATGGAGAGGATTTATTGGTTCTATTCACTTTTGGCTATCCACAAAAACGTTCATCCGCATCTCTTTTCAGCCCGTTCAACGTTTCTTTAACAAACCATCTACGCATTTTGGCTTTCGGCCCTCCCCGAAATACAGGCTACATACTGCCGCTATTTTAACAAGTTTTTTCCCTCCCTATTGTTCTATCCTATGACGAATAGCCATAGGACCGTCAAATAAAATGATCGGTAAGACAATAAGATTCTGATTTATGCTCTTAGTGCACGGGTGAAACGTCACAATAGCTTCGTATAATCCACTTGATACTTGATATTTCTGCGAATAGCGATTAGCTGTAAGAGGATTTAAAAAATGCTTTTCAAATTTTTGTCGGAAATCCGGTCCCGTTTCTTCTAAATTATGACTGACTGAAGAGCAATTGTATTTTCCAATACAATTGAATCTCGTGCTCTCTGTCGAGATTAAACTTTTTCACATTAGTATTACCCGTCTTCTTTCTCTGTTCAGAGATAAAACTTGGAGGTGTTTGTTTGTCGGAAGATAATGCGAAGGTAATGAGTGATTAACTTGGACAATTTTGTTTCTTATTCCACATAGTTTCGTAAACTTTATGATAGTTTTTCAGCGTGCTCTCTTGAATAAATTTAATTAATGGAAATAATGAGGGGTCTCGCGTACTTTCGATATTTGCATACTATTTTTATGTGAAAAAAAAAAAAACTGTCTCTGACTATACTTTAAAGTACTTGCCATGCGCAGAGCTTAAAAACTAATTGAGGTTGAAGTTTGTTTTAGAACTATTACCATATTAGCATTACCATCGTTGATATCGTCATACTATCTTCATCGAATAGAAGAGTAATCGGACCAATCGATTTCTGCGCCTGATGAAAAGCAAAAGCGAGTGACTCGTTGGGGACTCGAGTCCTGAGAAACGAAATTAAAAACGAAGGGATGAAACGTGGAAGATGAAATTTGTTAGAATGGGTAAAGTTTTGGGGCGTTCGGTACAATCGGTCACTTTGCTTAAACTGCAAACGAGATGTTAGGATTGTTCTCCTGACGAGAACAGGGGGTCTCATTGAAAACTCGTTGTCAAGTTGGTCGGAGGAGGTGGAGGAGGGGATTGGGGCTTGCGATTTCTGCAGGTTCAAGCGGAAGACCAGTTCGAGTGTGCCGCACTTTCAAAGCATCTGCAGCCTGACCCGATCTCCAACGCTATGTGCCGGAGGCTCTCTGCTTCTCCTCTCCGACTCTCTGACTCTTCGACTGGAGTGCGCCCCATCTTCTTCCTTTGCCTCTTCCTATTCCTCTTCTTCCCCGTCCTCCGCCGTCCTCATCATGAAAATGCAGAAAGCCCATCTCAGGACAATGCAGCCAACGGCATCCCGACGGACTAATTAAATTTCACTCTTCAATCTCCCCCTACCCTTCCTTTTCCCACTACCATCACTACCAGACCATCTTCCCTTTATTTGCGTCTATTCCTCCGTCTACTATCTGCCTTCCTTCTGCCTTCCTTCGACTATTTCGTTGCTTTTATCGACGAAACTACAAGCACGCGAATATTCGTCTTTTCCGGACAATCCAAGACTGACAATCGTGACATCTCCGAAACGTGACGTCCGCGCTTACCTGTTCCCTTCGCCCTCCCTCGTTCCATAAACCTAGGTTACTTGGCTACTTGGCTGCTTGCCTAGCGATCTTTCTCCTCTTCGGGAACAATCGCGCTAGACAATTTATCAAGGAGCCTTTCCTCTCTTCTCGTTGGTTGTATTTATATTTTGCGCAACTTACCAAATGCACTAGACGAATGGATGGATCGGTATTTCTCTCCCTGGATATACATTTCTTCCCTTTCCCTACGGTTTACGAGGAATGTAAAACTTGTTATCGGCGCGAAAGAAGGGAGAGATAAGATGTACAGCAGCGGCAGTAGGCAGGTTCGTGGTTCTGAAGTGTGCGTAATTGGTGAGATTTTTCAGGAAACCCGTCGAAGGAACTTGAGCGTCGTCGCTATTAGATCCCGCAGGTAAGAGGTAAGACCCACCAACCCAAGGTCGTAACGCGAAGACGTATTCCGAATAGTTTTGCTCCGAAATGCTCTTCCATTTCCTGGAACAAAAGACGCCGGAAGATTTATCTGCGGATGCATTCATCACGAGATTTATACCCGCCTATAAGAGAAATCCGTTTTCATATTAAAGACTACAAGACCGACGTGTTCAATTTAACCGTAATACCAAAGACCCTAAGAGCATAGTTTGGAGACGGGGATCGGACGGATTCTCGATTGTATTTGGAAATAATCGGAGGACCAGCACACAAACAAGGATGAACGATGATCATCCTCTTTAGAGTGGGTAAATCTATTTCACTTAGATCAGTCGGTAGGTAGGTAGTGGTGGTAGTCGCACTTGTCGGGGAAGCCTATAACTATCGCTTAAAAATCTCCTCTTACACCTTTCCTTCGCCGAGGGAAGACCAGCGCGCGTGCATCGCTACCGCCTCTTCAACTATCGCAAGCTTTCGCACGTCATTTCGCAAAGAAGCACGTACATCAAAAGTGTTCCGCCCGTGAAACTGCTTTTCCATTTCCTGGGACAACGAGTCGACGATTTATCTACGAGCGCATTCGTCAAGGAATCTTCCAGTTTCTGCATTTCCTCTCCTCTCTTTTCTGGTTCTGCTCTGCTCTGCTCTGCTCTGCTTCGCTTCTACGATAGGTATTCTCCTCGCTTGTACTCGCGTTACCTCGCCACGTTTTACCGAGTATCACAAAAGAAGTAAAAGCGGAGAACGAAGAAGCACAGAAGCAGAGGAAGAGAAGAGAAGAGGATGAGGCAGAAAGTCTTTAAATCTCAAAGCAGCATAGCGGTGTAGGCTCTCTCCCTTGGTAGCAAGGCAATTTCGATATTTTTGCACCAGTTATGTCGCCCAGGAAATTGGAAAGGCGAACATGCAGAAATCTTCGATCGTTGCTACGCGTTTTCTTCGCTCGATGTCGACGAAGATCCCAACTAGTGGTATAATCGATAAGATAATTCCATTATTCTTCTTCCCTCGTTCTCCCTGTCACCTTCCACCGCGCTACGAAAGTATTTGCTCGTTGTACCTCTCCTAAGAGACGACGATCATCCTACATTGGCGTCCGTCACTTTACACGCGTCCTCCTCCTCCCTTTATAAGTTTAAAGCGTTTGCGCAGTATTTAGCGAGCGGTCCTAATGAAATCTGACAAACTTCGCGCGAAAGCTGGACTAATAAGGAGAGGGGACTTTGCACAAAGTACCCTGACAATTTGCATTTAAAATTCCAGTATGTAGCGGCAGGTAAACGCGCGAAGGGTCCCTCCTCCCGTAAACACGTACGTACCTCCTGCGCCCATGTTGAAACTTCGTTCTTGATAGCCCGAGGAATTAGGTCGCTTTTTTGGCCGACGCATTCTTCCTGGAACATATGCGCATTCCATGCTGTGCCGTGCCATTCACGGGATTAGCGAGTTCCATAGCGCGCAGTTGAACAATGCTAGGGCAAACTGTGCAGGGACCCATGTGTCTAACTCGGGAGAGCTCTCGCTTCTCTCAGAGATACGAGCGGCCGACGAGAAAATTAACGCGGGCTGCGACTCTTAAATCGGAAGTGTCAGCCAGTCAAGAAGGCTGGAGAAGAGCTTGACTGGAGGATCATCGGCGCCTTTGATGGAAATCATCAAACCGATCGACGTATCTCGATATAAATATTGCGCTTGGCGGGCATGCTTTATGTGGCGCTAAACAGATGGGAGAGTTTCAAAGACAATCTGTTACCCCGTACATTTTTAATAAAGGCCATGAAAAAAACTTTAATGGCCACGCGCTTAACAATTCTGTTGAAAGTTTCAAGTTACAGTGGCATTATCGCAATCGATCTCTCTCGTCATTATGCTTTTACAGGGTATTTAGCAAGAAAGTCTGAACGGAATCAGCGACGTACACCTACCTACCTACCTTCTAGAGTGTTCAGATGCGCTTCGTTAACCTGAATTACTCTCCGAGATTAAGAGCACGGAAGTAGGCCAAATTTTCGCAATGGTACTCGCTAGTTGCACCGAATATCGTCTTATCAAGAGATTGTCCTTTAGTCTTATTAACCCTAATGGTCTTTCTCACTCGGCTATCCATTATTTCATTGTCTTTAGAAGCATCTCTCTCTCTCTCTCTCTCTCTCTCTCTCTCTCTCTCTCTGTCTTCTTATCAAGCACACATCGCACACATCGCACACATCGCTATTAATCATTTAATAGCAATTATGCGTACTCTACGCGTGTATTCTTAATTATCGATCAAAACTACCATCCAGCAGCATTTAAATTCAATTATAAATTTCAATAATTTCTCGATACGATGATTTATGACTGGTGGCAACGCGCGGTACTCGTATAGAAAGCATATCTGGAAATTTTCCATAAATATTTAATTTGCGGACGCAAAGTCGATAGGTTGGTTCCGCCGATGGTATTTTAAAACACTCGAGAGTATTTTCCAAGATTTCAAATGGAGTAGATTCGAATAATTTGGACATTGGATTCATGAAAAAGAACAGCTTTGTCCGTCAACCTCGCTATTCCGGCCAAGGCAGCAGCGGTGGTTTCAGCGTTCGGGTCCACCGGATGTGCTTCGTTAACCCGAATTGCTCTTCCGAGATTAAAAAAACTGATAAGCCATAGAAAATGAAGAGCGTATGATTTGTACTCATTAAGAAAATGATATAGGAGCCATTTTTATGAAAGATTAAACACTCTGCCGTCATTTCTCAAGGAGAGACTCGCTAAAGTTTTGGACTTGGACTTGGTTAGAGTATGTGCATAAATAAGCAAGTGAGATTACGAGCAACTCGCTGCTTTTCTCATATTCGAGAAATAGTCGGGTGGAGTATAAGAGGCAAGAAGAGAGTAAATTTAATTCGTTTATCCGGCGAGTACAAACTGTTTCGGAAGGAACTCGATCGGTACCTTCTTCCGAGCGCGCGTATCTACTCGGCGAGTTTTCTCTCCTTACGGAAGAAACGTGCAGAGTGCTCTTGAAATGCACTTTGTTAAGTCGAATCGTTCATGAGAAACAAAGAAAATCCGCAGCGGGATCGATGTAATAAATAAATATTGCATACGCGCGCGTATTGCGCGAAGAGGACGGGACAGGGCAGAGTGGTATATTGCACGGATGAGCCTAGAGCGAATTTCCGAATAATTCGCTACATCGCTTGTATTTAGGAAAGATAACTGCCGCTAAAGGCGAACCTAATCCCTTTATCCGCCTAGTGGATATATGTGTAGCAGCGGCGCGGTGGGAATACGAAGGAAGAAAGTCGTTATCGAGAGCCAATCGCTGCAGTAGCCCCGGTGCTTTCCACTGGGTTTTTCTCTCGTGGAACGAATCGTGGAACCGCAGAGGCGACGTTCTTTGAAGATAGGCTTCGTTATCCAGAATTACTCGCTTTTTTTTTGGTGTGTCTTTTTTAAACCTCGGAGACATTTTCCCTTTTCTTTTCCGGGAGCCCGAAGAGCGGGAATTAGGGAAAGTGGAGCACGGACTCGGTGAAATCTGAGCAAAGAAATAGGAAATAGAAAATAGGGTAAGGCATGGGAGTAAAGTTGATAGCGGAGCATGGCAGTTGAGCGGTGAAGGTGGCGAAGGTGGCGAAGGTGGTTGGTGGGGTTGTGAATAGGGGGTGGTGGGAATTTTGCAGCGGAGCGGCATCCTCGTCCGGAGCAACTGGCTGAACTAGCGGCGAGTAACTTCACTTTCGGCTCTCAGAGTCAGGAAGTTGGCCGCTATCCAGGCTGCCGCGGCATCGTAAAATTTATTGCTTAATTGCTTTCAACGGATAAGGAACCGTTGCTGGCGGTGGACGGGGAGGGAGGTGAGTGGGCGTAAGGGCGGGGATGGAGGTGGGACTCGATAAGGAATGTACCGATCTCTGCACACCGCGGACAAAAGGGTTTCATCGAGATTACCAGCACGTACTTCCAGTTCGCCTCTTGTTTTCCTTTATGCTCCCTTCTCTCACCCTCGCTCACCCTCATTCACCTCTCTCCCGTTTCCATTCGCTTACACCCCTTACCTTGCTTCCTTATCTTCTCTTCTCTTCTCTTCTCTTCTCTTCTCTTCTCTTCTCTTCTACTCTATTCTCTTCTGTTCGTTTCGTAACTATACCGCTGGAGCACCGCTAATTATACAGTACCCCAATATGCACAAGCACTCTGTAAAGCTAGACTTGTTCGCCTAAATATTATCTCTATTATCCTAAGCGTTTAACAAAGTCCCTCTTAAGTAAGAAAGATTTAAAGCCCTTCGGCATATTTTACTTGGATCTCGTACAACGTATTCCAGCGGATAGATAATGTTTCACTTTTTTTCACTTTCATTCTTTTACATGTAACTTTGACCAATATTCTTACGCTCAATCGTTGTTCGCTCGAAACTGATCTCTGTGTCTCTATTTTTTGTTTCAGGTAAGCCTCGAACGCTTTTCCAATCGGGATAATAGCGGATTTCACGATGAAATTCAAGCAAGCGCCGATATATCAGGTATTTCACGTGTATGATGTTGCAAATTATAAAACACGGTGAAATATATTTTCCGCGTTATTGCATCGCAGTATTATTGTGCTCACACCTTGGACCAAAAATTTTCGATAAAGTGAAAAGCGAAGAAACACAATATTAAGAAAAATTTCCAAGTAGTCGGTGCTCGAAGGAAAATAGAAGGGCTCTTTGTATAAGTTTGCGATAAAGAAATTTCAATATAAGCTATTAGGAAAAGTTTGCATGTTTTTCCCCCGTTATGGATCGAGCCTCGAAGAGAAGGGAAAAAATGGAAATACCATAGATAAAAAAAAAGAGCGCGAAGATACGTTAAGGAAGGTATAGCACTTTTCATTAATTCAAGTTTAAGAAAGAAGAAAACAAAGTTTTTCAACCCCCTAAAGATTCTAGGTACGCTTTAAATGGATCACCCAACTATTAATCCACGTTTCGTACGATAAATTATTAATTAAATGCGACTTTATAAAAGATAATTAGTCGCAAGAATCGTATCTCCGCATCTTCGCTCTGCGTAAGGGTTGGAGGTTAACCGAAGAGGTTTTGCAACAGAGTTTCCAAAGGGTGGTCAGTATTATTAATACGGTTTCTCTGAAGTAGTAATCGACTGTTGTGTCCACTCGCCCTCCAAAGCCTCTCGGCTACTTGGTTCCCGATAGGGTTGCATAGTCTGGGAAAAGCGTGCAAGTAAAAGTTGCACTTTGTGACTTTGACGTTGATACCTAATCGCTATCATGGAGTAGGAGCAGGAGCAGGAGCCAAGAAACTTGCCAATAATTTCCTGATTCTGCTAAAACTAACAAGTAGAGAAAGTGGACTCACACTCCCGGACAAAGCGGTTCTTAAAGAGTTTCAATGGGCTCATTGTCGAATCGTTGCATTGTCCGGCTAGAATGTTAGGGTGTTGTTGCCACGAGGTTATTGCTCGCGCATAGCGATTCAATTCAGAAATTGGAGCTATAAACTCGGGCCAACGCTTATTATTCACCTTGACTTTCTCGCATACGTTTCAGTATCGTATTTCCCAAGTGAGTAATTTGTCACTTCTGCCTCATTTCTCGCCTCTTACCTAACTACCTACATTAGTAGCTTCGTCGTCGTCGTCGTCGTCGTCCTTTACTTACAATTAGAAGCGGTAACAATACAATGTGGAACTAGGCTGTTCGTTAGATTCCAGCGAGAAATTAATCGGGGCTTTCCTGTAATATTCCACGGGGCGCAGGCACATGCGCGCTAAATAAACGCTTCCAGTTAAATCTGCTTGTACTTCCATCAGAATCAGCTGCGTCCTCAAACGCGAGAACCAGACCACGCCGTACGACGAGAGACCGGAAACGATGCGTTTTAACAACCATTAATACCTGTGACACTCTGGTCGTACCTTTCGTTTGGTTTCAGACTTACTAGACACTTTTCGCAAGAGGATCCAAGAAATTTCTCAGTCAATATTGAACGAACCTTTTCAACTGAAATCAAACTACCAGCGGTTAACGAGAAAATCGAAATAAACTTTCGCTAAGGAAATGCGGAGGGTTGGTGATGGAAAGGTGTGGGATACGCAGATATTCGAAACGTTTAGGCGAACGTCGTCCAACTTGAATTTTTCAGCGATTTTGCTTGCGTACGTCGACAATTTGGAAGTTTAGGACGAGCGAAGTTTCGTGAAAATATTTGTCTCGTTAGTACGACAATAACGGATAACAGTTTTAACGAGAGCGGTAAGAAATATTGTTTCCATTGATGATAAAAATTTTCTTTGAACTGCGAAATTCTCAGGCGAAAACTTCCTCCCCTAAGTCGTAGAGAGTCAAAGTTCCCAAAGCGGAAGTAGGTTGACCCGTTAACGCGCATGCATGGGAGCAGACCAGTGTTCGTGTTCGTGTTCGTGTTCGCACTTCTACTTCCACTTGCGAGTGCATACAGCAGGTGAAGTGACAAAACCCAATTTCCACGGAGATGCAGGTAGTTTAAACACATTAATGCGGTAGTCAAGATACGAGACATCAGCCTGTTCTCACACTTGCTGCTCCGAGAGTGATGCAGTCAAAATAAGCAAGAAAAGAGTCGAATCGAGAGTAGTCCACTTCTGCCGGTGCTTCCATTCTCGCGTCGGTACTCTTTCGAACTCTTTTCGAACAGCCATTCTTTACTCGCTGCTATTTAACATCGGAAACAACGAAGGTGTTGCATCAAAAATCGACAATTTTCATAACTATCTTTGATCCATTCCGAAGAACTGTGATCGTTATTATCGTCATTGTGTTTTGGCTGATGCCTAGGCAAGCTTTACTCCTCGAGAATATTTGCGCTTGAATGAAGAGCTCAAGGTACTCGCAAGTCCCGAAGGTTAAGCATAACTAAGCCGACTTACCTCGGCAGAGTCCCTCGAGGATTTCCTGCGCGTTTGGCATTACCATCCCCAACCATCCACCTTCCGTCTAAACCGTCCCCATCCCCTCTCTCTCTCTCTCTCTCTATCACAAAATCACTCACTCTCTTATTTATACAGGATGTTCCAAACTTATTACTCTTATTTCTTTCAAGTTCATATTACTTTTTTCTTCTCCCCTTTAGTTCGACATCGAGTATACTTTTTTTCTTTGGCCCAACAAATTGTGCGAGCTCCACTTTGATCGAATGTTCGACTGCACGGTGACTCTGCTATCACCTCCATTAACAAAGAAGCGAAACGAGATTTTTGACCATTGATTGAAAATTTTTATATCTTTCACGTACGCGCAGAGATCTTCTCATATACGTTTACCTTATTTTTCTCGTACAACAGTTTCTTCTTACAACGCGGTACCGTAATCGATCTCTTTCCCCATAAATTTTGATAGGATCACCGAGAGATGGCACGGTAACACGTTAACAAGGAAAATCATTCTGCGTTTAGCACAAGTTTAAATGTTTTAGCACGAAATATATAATCCTAATTGCGCAAGTAGCTTTTCTGCGTATAAAGTTTCAAACAGATAAGAAAGTAAAATTGTACATTCAGATTCTGGTTGGATAAGCAGAGAGTGAGGAAAAGAGGGTGGGAGGAGGAGGAGAAGGAGCGGGGTGAAGAGAAATAAAGTCACCATTATCACCGATCTCTTGATGACCAACCTAATTAATCTTAGTATAATCTGTCATGGAAGGAAACTACTAGTTTTCTTAGCAAGGTGTTTAAGATTTCGTGAAGATTAAACGCAAAATGGTTCATGGCAACCTTGAGGACAATGGGACGTGAAAAGCTTTGGAGTTGTGGCCTCGAGAGCTCCTGACATTTTTTTCTAGGATGATTGTCGAAAAGAGAGAAATTCCCCGGAGAGTTGATTCTCCACGGTCGAATGGATCTCTCTGTATCAATCCTAACGCGCAAACCTATCTGCAAAAATTAACTACTCTTTGCACAACTTTCCATGGAGAGTAGCGGCGGAGGGCGAGGAGGATCCATCTCGAAAACGAGGAGAAGCTGCTTTAGCGAGACTTACTCGGGGATGAAAACTTTATTAAGAAGCGAATTCGGATCGGAGCGTGCCGAGGCATTTTTCACGGAATAAAGTATCAAGTGTCAAGAGTGGAAAAGGGAGAGGGATATTTGTCAGTGAGAAGAGCTCAAGGTCGATTCCTCAAAGCATATCGACCATTAGAAGCATTTGGCTTATTCTTAGCATCGACGAAGCTTCGACTTCTCTCCTCATCGCGAATCGATGAGAGTGTCGATTCTCGTGAAAGCGACGTCGTTACGTCATTGATGACGTTTAGGATGTTAATGAAATAGAAATAGGGCAGGTTTTTGTCATCTCTCCTCGTCTCGCGAAGTTTTCGACGAGACCCGAAACTTGTCATGTTTCTACCAGGCGAAGCCTGGGCTGAGGTCGGGGTTGGCCCTTGCGATCTTCTCGAAGAAAAAGCGTTGGTCGATTTCGCAGAAAGAGCTTCGGTATCTCGGATAACTCGTTGTCCTCTAGGAAGCTCTGGCCTTGAATAATGCACATCGTAGCTCGCTGGGAAGCGTCGAACGTGACTGAAATGAAAGCTTGATAAGGAAAAAAGAGAGCGAGCCAGAGACCAATGGCAGCAACAGCAACACCAACACCAACACCAGCACCAGCAGCACCGTTGGTAGTTTCGCGACGCATCTTCACTCGTACCATTTCACACTGGCTCGCCCGCTGATCCCGGAAATTTACTTTTGAATACCAAAAACGCCCTGTGCCCACATCGCGTCTTTGCAAATGCGTGTGTATGCATTGCGTATGCGTGTGTAAGGCCTACGAATGCAAGAGTAGCAGCAGCAGCAGCAGAATAGGGCCACGTGAAATTTTCAAACGTCTAACAGCCAGCAGACTATCGATCTACGGTCGAATGCGCTTCCAACTTGGCCATTAAACTCACCGTTCATAAATACGAGGAGTCTGACTGATTGAAAAATTCAAATAGACTCTTAGTCGCTCGAGAGAATTCCGAGAAAATCCGAAATTGGATGAAAACCCTCTTACCCCATTGAGCTCCTTGGCAGGATTGGCTAATCCTGCGCCGGAAGTCGTACATATGATGAAACCAGTCACGGCTTACCCGGATAAATGATTTGACTCTTGGAAATTGTAGATTAGTGCCAGGGGGAAAGGGAAAGGGCGAGAGGGGAATTAACGCGAAAGAGCCACACGTGAAAACTACGTTGAAATGATTTTCCACTTTGTCGTCGATCCTAAAACGAGCAGGAAAGCGGAGAAGATGGAGAAAATTGGAAAAACTTCTTACAGCGAGGAGAGGAGAGGAGTGTGCGAGAAGTTTGACAGAAGGAATATGGGTATGTATAATCCCTTGGAAAATATTGTGAGAGGACCTGCTGAAATATGTATTTCCGCAAGACTCTTCCACGTCGACTCTTGAATCATCGAGCAAAGGCCAACATTTTTAGCAAAGTTGTACTCGTTTGTTGTTCCTGTCCATGTCCCTGTCCCTGTCCCTGTCCCTGTCCCAGGGCCGCATCCCACGCAATTTCGCACTGTCCTTGTTGTCGTTCATCTCCTTCGTTATTGCGAGAGTTGAAATTATCCTTTTGATGCCGGGCATCGATTATGCAAAAAGCCTCGGACAGAAAGAAGAGGAGAGGAGTGTGGGGGAGGGGGAGAGGCAAAGCAAGTCTTTTGATATTGAGACAATATTGTCGGTAAAAATGGCCGTTTGCCGACAGGACGTGTCAACAGGTCGATAAAGGGTGAAACGTGTGCATGTGTCTGTGCAAATATTTGATGGCCCGCACCTTCTTCGTCGAGCAGTATACCACTGACACGCCAAACTCTTTCAAGCGGCCCTTTCGTAAATATGGATGTGTTGCTTCGAGAATCTAGAAGGGAAAAAAGAGTAGCCCAATATGGTGCTCATTGTACAAGAAAAACATACGTTCTCTCTCTCTTTCTCTCTTTGCCCAATTACTCCCAATAATTTCGCGAATAATCCTAAAACTATCGCCGTCGACGAATCTTCGTAGGAATATCGGGAAAATTCGTTGGAGTTTCATCCGCGTACTTTTTTTTTTTTTATCATATATTCAGCACGTTGCATCCATATTTGTTAGCTATCAGGCAGCGTAGAACCCTTGCGTGTCCTCATTAACGGAATCACCCCGATAGACCGAGTTCCATTCATTTGGCATTTGAAGCGGAAATCTGATTGGGGAAAAAAATTGGCACGGGGGAGGAGGCTGTGATAGAGACGTGGCTCTAACGAGGTCCATGGAAGCTAATGAGTTTTACGGATGTGCGAGTGTGAAAACTTTGAGAAATCTTAGCTAAACTTTAGGAACTCTAGGGGTATCCCCTAAAGATTTTGATTTAACGGTACGAGCACGAGCGAGGGCAGCCTCGCTTTCACGATTGTCGAGAGCATGATGAAAATGACAATTGAATTTGCATCTATGTAGATGTATATTTGTATGCATGCATGTACGCGTGTAAGAAGGAGGAGGTTGCTTCGCAGAAAGTTTTCAGGTGGAAGTGCAGATAAGGGGAGACAGTAGTACTCATCGCGCTCATTCTTCTATCTAAGAGAGAAAATTGTCGTTGGCAGAATACTTTAAACTTTCGGAAGTTGTTAATCCTGTTCCGTTTATCTTTTCCTATCTCGTGATTTCGTTCCCTTCACTTCTGTCCGCAGCAACATCCTCGCTGGATAAGTTCGCCCAAGTTTTTTCTTTCGAAAGTAAGCAAGATACGTTCCACTTTTTCATCCTCATGAAAGAAAAATCTGTTACGACTCGGTACTAACCAGGCTCTATCATTCTTTGCCCCATCCGTCCCCTTCTGTCCCCTTCCAACTCCGTCCACCCCTTTCCACTCACCCTCTCTCTCTCTCTCTCTCTCTGTCTCTCGCTTCAGCCCTTTCCCGAGCGCGCCTTCACTTTCCACTCTATAACATCCCTAAGTAAAATATCGAGTTCATTAATCTTCCCAATTAAATGTTTCCATCATATTACAATTTCACTCTCTGGGTTTCACTCTGTAATTTGACTTTATAGAAGGCATATTCTGAATTATAACGCGAATCAACGATAATCTCTTCCGAGCTAGTTAATTATTTCTATAAACAGATACTTGTACTTTTTTTTTCACTTCCTCGTTTACTCCAGTATTATCCAAAATGTAGAATACAATGATTCTATTAGAAAGACTGCAACGAGCGAAATCATTAAATTTTCATAAGATCGTGAAACTTGATTACTCTTGGTAGTGCCGTGTTCTCCTGTCATTGTTTTATTTTTCTTATTCTACACATTTCTATAGGAGCGTAGGGTTTGGGTATTGAAAAAGTTGGAATCTTTTAATTCCTTAATAACCGATAAGAGGAAGAAAGGGAAGAAAGAGAATAGATTAACAAGAGGAAGAGGACCCGTAAAGAAGTAGGTTTTAAAGTAGAGGAAAGAGGGGTAGGTGGTTTTTAAAATGAAAAAAATGGCACAAAGTTCTTTGTACAAACATTGCCTATTCAACTTGCGAAATTAACCGAGCTGCCTTTTTACCAACTGCTTAATTAACACCTTATTGTTATCGACCAAAGTCTTTCTTGGGTTTTTCTTGCTCCTCTTTTATTCTCGGAGCATCCAGGAAGAGGAATTTCCCTTCTTTGTCCACAACATGTCGTCTGCAGATTCCAGACTCTTCGAATGAAAGAGATCACATTTTTCCGCTTCACCCTTTTCCACCTCTTCATCGCTCTTTCCTGCTTCCCACGATTTTTAATTCTCCCGATAATTGTATAATCCAACGTCTCGTGTTCATTTCCATTTTCCTTTTCTCTTTTTGAAATATTTCTTCCTTTAAATGGATAAATTTCATTCAACGCATACAGACGCGCAGAAAGATAGGATATGTATATGGATAAAATCAATCGTCAAGTCTTTAATTAAGTTCGACGTGTGAGAAGCCGATGATTCATTGTCATTTTAACGGATTAATTAAAATACGACACCCCCGCATACCGAATTTGAGAGATATAAGAATAGAACTCAATTTCAGGGCTCCACTGGTCCGATCGAGGATGATCTTCTCATCCCTGCAGAGATTAAAATTATTATCGATAAACCCGAGCCCTACTTCCGTCGATAATTAAAAGTACATTCGTTACGATTATTTAAGAAAAATATCAGCTTTTGCACTCGAGCACACTCAAAAATCAATTCTTCCGTAGTTACATCGAGTTTCAATTTGACTAATTGTTTCATCGATACTACGTACTAAACCTGGGGTAGCAAAAGTGATGATGTAAAAATCACAATTGTTAAAAAACAAAAAATAAGAAAAATTCCGAATAGCGTTATAGTTTTAGTCACGGTTTATTCTTTTTTCCGTCCTTCTTTCTCTCTCTCTCTCTCTCTTTCTCTCTCTCATACATATTTTTCGAAAGCAATTCTACCATATTAAAGCATGATTTATTCAACGAGAATCGAAATAGCTACGGTAGATTAGATGAAACGTTTAATCACGGCAAGAAATAATTAGCGAGGGAAGGTTGGGAGAGAGAGAAACGTGGATTTGCTCGGTAACTGTACTAGTGAGATATTTAGGGAATGTAGACCGACCGACCGACCGTCACTGTGAAATGAGCCAAGTGCATTTTACGATTTCTATTATAATGGTGAAATGTGGTAAAATGCAATGGACAAAACGTGTCCTTTTGATCCTACCGGCGTCAGCCCCTATTGAAACAAGGCGTTTGCGGAAAGTTTCAGATTTCAGTCTAGTGCAATGTCATTAACATTCGTAATACACGAGTGTATTTGCGGATGAAGTAGGAAAACTAGAAGGAGAGGACACGAACAAAAGTACATATGACAGTGAAGCAGCTTACGGGCTGGTCTCTTCTCTCCTCCTCTCTTCTGTTCTGCCCTGCCCTGCCCTGCCCTGTCGTGTTCTGTTCTGTCCTGGCCTATGTGGAATATGTAACCCCGTGCGCGCATACTCACGGAACTCTAATGATATTTTTAAAACTCCGAGCACCTTTTAAAGCCGGGCGAGAGAGTCGCGGAAGTGCAACTGTAGTCGTTTCGCCAACTTCGAGACCCAACTAAACTTTTCTGCCTCGTAAATTATTCCACAGGAGAGAATCGGTCTCCATGGCTCCGGGAGCGACTCAAACTGGATTAAAATTATCGAAACTGCCATCTTGTTTACTGAAATTTTACTATTTCACCATTTCCCGGAAATACGTGTCTCTCGTTGAGACCATCATCCTGCCTATACTTACCGATGTCCTCTGCGATAATATCGCCAAGATTTAGAATCGAAGGACATCCCCGCTACACCGGCTAGGAAACTCGATGATACTTCTCTCGTGGAGAAAGAACTCTCATCAGATGCATTCCTTGCGAATAAAATCGATATTTCTATTTATTCACGCGCGAAGTAAGATAGAGAAAGGCGAGAACCGATACAATCTCCATTACAATGGCTGTTCTCAATTCCTTCGGAGCAGAGTCTGACAGTCGGTCGTGTCGTAGGTAAGACACGCTAAACTTCTATTCGCGCGACATCTTTCAAGCAAAATGAAAGACGAAGAAAAAGGTGCATAGAGCTCGAGATAGAACGTCGAGGAAGATGGAGGAGAGAGAGAGAGAGAGAGAGAGAGAGAGAGAGAGAGAGGGAGGGAGGGGCAGAAGTTACTGGTATACCAGCGATTAATGTGAGCTACTAGAAGCGCGGAAACTCTCAGTTTGAAACTTTTTTAATTTCGAACATCCGTGGAAATTATCTAGTAACTTTTCTCGCGAAGGTTTAGCATGCTCTCTCGCTCGATTTATGTTCGAGCATAGCGACGCACTACTCGCACGAAAAGTTTGTCTGTCCGTCCATCCATCCGTTCGTTGGTCTGTCTGTCTGTCTTTCTGTCTGTCTATCTTCTTACCCATTACCATCCGCTACCTTTTATCTACCTGCCTATCTCTACCTAGTTAGCAAACTATGTTCCTACCTACCTACCTACCTACCTACCCATCGACCTACCTATCTAAATACCTATCTACCTGCTGGTCTTTTTTCTGTAATTGCGAAAAGCACGGCTATAACTTATGTCAGTATTCTTTTCTTCGGGAAAAACTAGAAAAAGGCAATCTAGCACCAAATAAAAGAAGGAACTTTTAGAAATATCTGATTACGTGGCATTCTTAAAAACTTGAAAAACTTACCGCTTTCGGTAATCTCTACCGAAGCTTCTCTGTTTTTCTCCTCTTTAAGAAATAACTTGGAAATCCGACTACAATGAAGGAAGGGTATTTTAAAATTGTTCCTAACACACGTAAGACATTTAATAAATTTAGAACGTTGCGTGTGTGCGAGTTTTCTAAATATTTTCTTTAAATCTAAGACTCTTGGCAATTTGTCGTTGTTTATGCTAGACCATTAAAGTTGATTCGGCTAGAAATACAGGTCTCTGGATAAAATCGACTGTCTGGCTTTGCATAAACATAGGGTGAGTACACGAGAGAAGACGAAGAAAGAACGGAAGACAAGAGTGCATCAGAAGCGGCTGGGTGAGGGTAAAACGGCCATTGCTACAAAATGCATTCGTAAAATCTTCTTATAAGTCTTATAAGTCGACGAAAGTATATTTCGCTAATTTCTCGTCTCCAAACAGTAAACCGAATGGTTTAACACAGTTTAACGCAGAACTCGATCCACGAGAGAATTCACCGACCTAAAAGGGGCAAAGAGTCCAGGAGCGATGCGTCGAGTAACATTAAGTAACGCGATACTAAGGTTTCTTACCTATTTATGGAAGACAGGGGCTTTTTCTCGCGCCCCTTGAGGTTATTAAAACTAGAAGGTTCAAATAATGTGAAACGCTCACGCGCATTATAACACATGGAGCTCTTAAATCGAATTTAACGCAAGTGACCCAGTTGCGTCAAGAGGAAATATTAGCTATGAAACTACCAGTCTAATTCTCATCTGTTTCTGGCACTGTGGAAATTACCTAATAAAGGATGACGCTTGTCCGCAATAAGTCGACCAATAATAATAGATCCTTCAAAGTCCTAAAGTGCGTCGAGACTGTTTCTCCCCCGCTAACCCCTGTGAACATTTATTAAACTGAAATGACGAACTCGATCGATCGTCTCTTTCCTCGTAATTTATTTGTTTCAATGATATTCCATAAGAAAAAAGTTTCACGATAATTCACGATCAATTATCGAGGTTTAGTTGATTTCGAGTATCGTGGAGCAATGATCGGGCAAATCACTTCAGAATAAAGCTCGTGTTGTAAATTCGTATTAATATCGGCTAATACTGTTAATAAACACACACGCGCGCGCGCACTCACGAGTTTGGAATTACACGTTATAATTTGCTAGAGATGAATTGACAATCGAAATGGGATAAATAGACGAGTCGGATAGAGTCGATTCGAGTTGGTTGACCAAAAGCTGCTGCCATTGTGCGGGACCAGCAGAAGAATTCGATCCGCGACCGTCCTCTCCGTGGGAATGAAATTTAATCATTACGGCTGTTACGAGTTTACAAGAGTTTAAGAGGATTCGAGCGAGTTGCGATAAATGGAGTCGAATAAATCGCTGAAGCGTTGCGCAGCCATTGAGTGCCAGCTCTATGAAATTTTCGGTTCTTACGATAAATCCTCCAGCTCGTAAAGCCCTCTTTCTCTACTCTCCTCTACTCTTTTTCTCTCCCCTCTCCTCCGCTCCGTATTTACCAAGCGAGTAATGGCAGGATGATCGCATAACCACCAGACGACCGCATAACTGAATAATATTTTATTTGCGCCAGTAGTCCTTCCACTTTCGCACAGACGAGCCATCCACCTCGACCGTGCGATACTTTTCGCAAAGATCCACAATCTGCATTGGGCAATGCTTCATAGCGGGCGAGCAAGAGATAGTCGATGACGTTTTTCTCGTTCTCATGGGTAAAGGAAGCAGAAAATCGCGATTGAGAAGCGTAATAGGATTTTTTCTGAGAGAGAGAGAGAGAGAGAGAGAGAGAGAATACGGTCATTGCAGTGACTCGCGCTGTTCAACAGTCGTTCGAGAGAAAATGGCCTAATCGTAAAAGGCGAGATACTCGGCATGCTACTTTTTAGCGAGCGTCTTTTTCCTGCGAATCGCTCTGTGTAGAAGAGTACCGGTCGAAGATAAAGTATGAGTGGGAAATATAAAAACTTGGCAGAAATGAGACTCGGGGCAGAGATTCGGTAAGGGAATTTCGTCGAGTTCCGAGCTCGTATTGTCTACTCGATTCTATTTATCCATTTTGTTGGTTCGTCCCTCCCTCTCTGTCTTCCCTCCCCCCTTTTATCTCTCCATTCTCTTCAGGCATCGGAGTACACTCCACCTCTCGAATTCCCTCGACACGTAAATTTGCGGAAGCAGTTCCTCCAGAGAACAAACGTCGTATTGTTTGCTTCGAGAGGTCTTTCGCGAGTCCCTTAAGTTCCGGTGCATCTCCGAACGCCGTATTCCCCTGTATTCCGCTGTATTTTACGCCTATACTTGGCTACCTTGCTACGACGAGCACACCTATTCCACTACCTTGTTACTTCCTCGCGTACCCAGAGAGTTTCGCGAAGCAACAACACGTGCGCGCCTATACGTCCGTACTTCCGTTTACACCTATAAGCGTGGCCCATCTCTCCCCAGGATTTATCGAGCACGTCCAAACTCCGTCCAATGAAATCCCACCATGCTATTCCGCTATTTCGCCATTCCGCCATTCCGCTAAAGAGATATATCGTCTCCGGGACAAAAGCCAGGGGTAAAACGCGCGTGCATTGATGACCCGCGAGAAATGATCTCGCCCAACAGCACAGATTTCACGGCTGAAACGCGAGACGCCGTCTCTCCTCGATTTCACACCTCGCGATTCACCCTTGAAATGCTTCTGTCTCTGTTCGTTCGTTCCAATAACTTTTCCAAGTCAACGTCGGTCTCTTCTGATAGTGAGGATATCACCGGGGAGACTCCAACGGGGATGTTAACTCGCGAGGGAAAGGGTTTTACGCCGAAAACGACCGGACCATTAAAACGCTATATATTTACCGCTTACGATCCTTAAGGTATTACGCAGGCAGGACCCATAATCTCTGCGCTGTAAACATCGCATCCGATATAATTAGCACGATATTTCACGTGTGTGGTCAATTGAGTCATAATCTAACTTTAGCGATCCTCCATTAGATTAAACGTTGCTTTCGCGTAATATCGATAGCAGCTATCCAATTTGAACTAGTGGAAATGTAATATTCGCGTCGGTCTAGCCCAACCACGCACTCACGATTTGTACATTGAAAAATTGTATGTGCACGCGCGCGCGTGTGTGTGTGTGTGGAAGGATGATACGTATGCCTAAAATGGTACTGGTGAGAAATTCCAGGATGAGAATTCCCAGAACGAGTTTCTAGTCGCACCTGTCGATAAGGTTTCCGCGTGTGTGACGCCAAGGACGATATTGTACCGATACCTGACAATGAGAGAACATTGCTTCTGGATTATTGAGAAAGTAATAAAATCAGATCCAGCAACGTTTCGCTAGACTTCTTTGCGCAATAAACGCCATGGCAACTTGGTGTTTGGGGAGGGGGAGAGCGTTGCCGAATTTCCAACATCTCTCTACATCTGCTGCATCGGGGTCCAAGGATACAAGGCTATTTCCAGAGTTTGCGGAGCCAGCTGCTTTCTGTTATTAGCATTTCGCAGGACAGTTTGCGCCGGTCTTCTTCCTCCTTCATCTTCCAGAGTCGTCTCTCTCTCTCTCTCTCTCCCTCCCTCTTGTCTATTTATGAAATATTTTCCTCCTGAACTAAATTCGTTTTTACGGATTGAGCGATGGTATAGGTGGTCCTCCTTTAGTCCATTTCGCGCTGAGAGTAAAAGGACCACCAGTAGATTTGTCCAAGAGAAAAAATGTAGATGCTGGTTTATCACAGTGCTTCTTTGGGGTAATGTACTTAAGAAATGAGGGAAACGAACATGTTCACTCTTACAGGCTTCTAATATTTTGCCAATTACGAAGAAACATCGCGTCTCTCCTCGGTGGACGATGCTGCCGACTAATATCAAGTGACGAAATTTCAGTTTCATTCGTGTACTGCGATGCATTTTATCCTTAGACGGACCACGCGAGAATTTAAGATCATTTTCCCGGTGCTGTATCCCGAGTAACGTACTCAGCGTAAATGTAAAGCTGTATACTCGTTTATACGGTCTTACGACGATGCTCCACCATCGTCAAACCGTAACCACCATTGTGAAACGCGTGTATCAACCTTTTCCGCCACGGTGCAACTAGACGTACTCGATGATGCCTCAAGGTTCAGCAGCTACTGAACGAAACAACCAGCAATAATTCCAAGATTCGTTTTATGGGTAAATATCGTCCTCTCCGTCATTGGACGCCGATATTAAGGAAAATAGTGCAGTGCGGAGGATTTGGAAATTTTGGTTTTCTGAAAAATTCCAAGTAACGATGTACCTTTTTATTTGCAGTGGTAAATTGCATGGAAAAGCTATTCATGAAAAATAAAATCCAGCGAGATATTAATAATGAAGTGCATAAGGTTTGGTATATACGTGGAGAGGGATACATGCATATACATATTATGTGCATGTATATTACAGCAGGGTTAGCGAAACATTTTTCCCGGTGCAAGCAATGCATAGTTGAGGCAGTGCATGTGCATCGAGTAAAATGTATTAGACTCCGGTTTAATGGGAAATACGATAGCTAAGACAACGCTGAGGTTAAAGCTTATCTCGTCAACTAAAAGCACCGCTTTTTGCTCAACGCTTTTCAACTTCCGTGTGTACATCTTTTTGATACTCACTGCCAAGGAAAAAGAGAACCACCCTAAGAGCGAACGCCGTCTACTTAACGTTCACAACCTCCATTTTTTCCATCCTCTTACTCGCATCGTTGAATGAACGTAGAGGATCTTAAAACACCTTCTTAATGAATTTAATACTCGGGTTTCCGCTATCTTTGAGTAATGCGTCTTAAAAAATTAGAAGCTACATCCTCCATATTAAACTGGTACCTAAGGCCTGTTACCATCTTACAAAGATTCTTATCTTGCAACTTTTCTGGAAACAAGAATACACGTACGGTGTTTGGATAATATTACGGTACGATGTGCGTGAACAAACGAATAATTTCAACTTTTTATTATCCAGCAGTAGAGTATCCGAGAGTATCGCTAATGGATTGCTAAAAATAAAGTGCACTGTAAGATTTAGAGAGTGCTTTTTCTCTCTCTCTCTCTCTCTCTCTCCCTCGTGCAGTTTGTATACGTATACCTCTGCAAGCAAACTTAGCTATTTACAGCACGTAAAATAAATATGTTCATATTGATACTCGGAGCGAGCTGCTGATAAATAACCTTCGTCCCATCAAGCAGCACCCTTCGAGAAAGGAATAATTCTTATGGTGCATAGGACAACGAAGTATTGGTGGGTGTCTCTTGCAAAGATCTGTTTGACGTTGATGTTACTGATAAGATCCTCGAGACAGGCTTAACAAAAATGTAGAGGGTCAATTGACAGGACTAGTTGGTTAGAGGTCCATAAAGGAACTAGGTATCCCTAGAGGAAAGAGGGTTACAGAGGAAGGGAGGTTTGGGGGAGATAAATGGAGGAAGAAGAGGAGGAGCACTCTTTTTAACACTTGCACACTTGCCCCTTTCTATTTTCACGCTCGCCCCACAGCAAAAGCGATAGTTGCAGTCTGTCTCGTCTTGTAACGTAATGTAACGTAACGTAACGTAACGTGTATCGTTGTATGGGTTTATGGCTGCAACGACCGACGGTGGTCCCCTTAGGATTTTCCTGAACCCCCACGAGACTTACTTGACCCCATTCTACAACTTGTGCAGTCACGTCTATGGTTGGGGAAATAAGTAACAATAAGTCCTCCTGCTGCCTTTATCAATTATTTAGAGAAAAACACGCATTTTTATTTACGACCACTCCTCCATTTCCTTTAACAACCTTATGTTTCTTGCTGGCATGCATTTTCTCGTTTTCCTACCAATTACTACTTTTCTTTTATATCTCGTTTTCTTGCAACACGTACACTCGCATCTTTTTTTCCTCTCTCAAAAGATTTTATTTAATTTCTTAATATAAAATCATATTGGCCCAGAGTCCTTGTAACCTTGCCGTGCCACAAAGTCTTGTTCTTTAGGATATTTTGCAAGCAGCAACTTTTGTTACCGGTGCTTAATTAGTAAATATATAAAAGTTTATAATAATTTGATTGTCAAATACTGCAAGGCACGGGTTTGCAATCAAATTTAAATTACTAATTTTATATAATAACGCGTTGTGTGTTGCAATGCTTTCAATTCGGTCAAGTTTAACAAATTGCGACAAACGTTGATAACAGTTTTGTTAAAATTTCTGCTGAAACTCATGCGCGAAACAATATTTTTCTCATAAAGTACAATTAATTATACTCGCTTATGTATATAATATTTACGAATTCACATTTTTTAAAATTACCACTGTTTTTCCTCACAGCAAATGTGATTTACGTACAAGTTCTATTTGCCTTCTATCCTATTATTATTATTATTAAAGTATTTTGTTACCATGCCTAATATTTAAAAAATTACACATCCAGGTAATATCGCTATAAATCTTTTTTGTGCTGGATGGATATTATACTAGATAACCAGGCAGATTACGCGCTATTTATTTAAAAATGGAATACACCTCGATATTTGGGTTTCGGCGCAAAGGAGTAATTCAGGATAGAATTAGCGAAGAAGAGAGAACATGGGAGTAAGCTGTAATGCAATGATGTTTCTTGTTTACACGTTTGCGAGCTTCGCGCGTTTCCTGCAGTAGTAATGACAGTGGCAGTGGCGGCGATGGTAGTGACAGTGGCAGAAGATGCAGCATGCACTCATTCACTGTCAGTTATATTTCATAGCGCAGTCCTGCTTTTGACAGTGTGCTGCGTATGCATGTGAGCACAATGCTTTTGGAAATGTCTTGAATCTCTTGCGGCTGACTTGTAATTCCGTTGAATCCATTAAATTATACCCCTATATTCGCCTGTTTGCCAATAATAAGAGTATCTAAGCGACGATGTGACAACGTACCATCTACAAAGCGATAACCTCCCTTATCATCCGATTCACCATTGACAAACAACAAATTATCTCGCTGAAAACCTTATTCAAACGGATTGAAGGAAACTCGTGTTTTTCTCATCTCTTTCCATTGCAACTCCAAGAAATTGAATAGTCATTAAGGTAAAGGAGCGAAAAATACATATATATGTGTACATTGCGCGTATGTATGTGTCTGGTGATATTTCTGTTGGAAGTTTGGACATCTCTGAGGTTGCTGGGCAATCTCATGTATCTTTAGTAAGGTGTATATATATCAGAGAGCTGCGGCAGGAACCTGAGTTACCGTGAGCTGCGACACATCTAGAGCACAACCCAAAGCAACATCCACACACTCCAGAGGAATATCCTTTGCCACCTCTAAACTATACTCTCCGTTCTCCCTCTAAACCCCTCTCTGTGTGTCTTCGTTCCACGTACTCGTTAGAACATCATTCGTTATATCGCAATAGCGACCGATATGACGTATGCTATACATTCGTCATACTGATATATAAAGCAGTTAGATAAATACTGTTCTGGCATGATTATTAGGAAAATGGCGTACGAGGCCACGCGTGAAAGGATAAAAGTAAATGCGGCAGATAGACATCACTGTCGAGAAAGAATGACCGTCTGGATTTTTGCTGATATTTCGCAATAGTCAAGGATTTGGCAGATTTGATATTTATGATTGATATGCCGAGGAGAGATAGATAGGTTTGCGATGCCCGTGTCTCGGCAATCGCCGGAATGGTGGTGAATTGTGTTGCTACGTTGCTACGTTACCCACGTTGCTGTGTCGCTATATAGCTCTATATATCTATACATATAGCGAGCACCGCTAGTCTAGCTCCAGTATTGCTGCGTGTGTGACTACTGGCTACTGGATACTACTGGGCATCTGTTATATTCTCTTGACACCCCATGGGACCCACTTCCCGCATTGCCAGCTCTACCAACATATTTGTCGTTAAAATTTACTTTGATAAAATTTAATTTCCAATGCGCATTTGCTTGGGAAACTGATTTTATGCGACACGTGCAACTCTTGATAACTCACTGCAATTAAAATACTTGGATAATTATCGATGATCCAACACATTTTATACAATAACCATGCAGCATTTTTATTTTGATTCTCGCTTGTGATCTTATTCGGTCTCGCGGTGTCTGTCGGTATACGTCTATAACCGCAGACGTTTCTTCATTTCTCGGGCTTAAAATACTACTTGCAATATTGACAAGTTTTATTAATAAGTTACAGTTAAATTGAGACTATATTTATGTATGTAGAGCTCGAATTTACTGATGGATAATCTTTATTCGCGTCATTCTGCCAATCAATTCTACATTTACATTAAGAAACTAAAATTGGTCCTCAAAGCTAAGTAAATCCGGAACATTTACACGCGGCGTATTCGTTATATACTTAAGAATATTTTATAAAGTTATTTTAACTCGAAGCACCCGAGGTCGATTCATGCCATCGAGTTCGATAAACTCGCGTTACGAGTTGAATGATATCCGCCAAAATAAAGGAAGAATTACGGGGACATAATAAATCAATCTGTTTCATTATACTCGTTTAATAAATATCTGTAAAAAGGAAAGATAGTTTTTCACATAAAAATCAGGTAGTGATGACTCTTCGTAGGATTTTATTGGAAAAACGCGTTTGTTACAGATTGATAGTTAATTTGCGTTGGATGGTTAATTTAATAATCGCACAAAACGTTGTGAGTTATCAATAATATTCTTTTTATCGAAGGAAATTGGATAAAAGCGATGGAAAAAAAAAAGTTAAACTGTGCTTTTTGCACTATTCGACATTTAGTTAGAACGAATAGTCGGATTATCGAATTATCGAGGTACGGTCTGAAATTTCCCGTTGGTATACATTGGCTGGCTGGCTGGTTGGTTGGCTGGTTGGCTGGTTGGTTGGTTGGTTGGTTGGTTGGTTGGTTGGTTGGTTGGTTGGTTGGTTGGTTCGTCGGACAAAACGAAACGAAACGAAACCAAACGAAACGAAAGGAAATAAAATGAAATGAAATGATATGCGCAAATCGTTCAGTGAAATCGCGTATGAGGAAATCGTTGAATAAAAAGGAGAAAAAAAGTAAACCGTGTAGCCAGCTAGGGAGAAATTAATTGCGAGCTTCCGACGGAGCCATCGTCGAGCAGACTAGGAGCTCTCGGGGTTTTGATAAATTTCCAGTGATACGCGAATATTGCCAGTTTGCGAGAACAATGATCCTGGAAACGACTGTGTCCCAGGGGATTCCCACTCGACAGTTCCCCCTCCCTTCTAAAGTCTCTTCCCAATTTTCCAAACCCTCTAACTATATCTCCCTCGACATAATTTCAACTTGCTATATTCCGTCGTAATGTTCATACTGTATGCACGTACCTTGTACATATGTACACTTCTTAAATATCGCTAGTTCTTTTTCATCCCTGACTGCCTTTCTCTCTCTCTCTCTCTCTCTCTCTGTCTTCCTTTTTGATATAATGCAAAAATTACTTAAATCAATTTCCCTGTAAGAAATACGTATATAACATAACTTGGTCTCCATACAAATGACAAAATTAAATTTGCATAAAGAATCCTCTTAGCATACTGAACGTAAAGAAATGTTCAATTAGCAAGTTAATTTGGTTTTCTGTAGTGGTGGTGAGCGGGTTAATAGCGGTAATAAGGGATTATTCCAATGATTTATTTTTTATAAAAGTACCTGAAAAAGCTAAACAATAAAAAAAGCTTCTTACAATAAAAAATTTACACGCGAGATTATAAGCTGTATACAGTAGATCCTATATAATTTTGTTATGTAGCATAAATAAAGGGGAGAAGGGTACCTTTTTATAAAATATCACAGTAGTTATCCTATACCGGTTTTGGAGTGAATGAAGGCAGGGCAGCAGGGGAATCGAGGATATGACAAGGGAATGTGGAAGGGGTTAATTTTCAAACTCCACCCACGAGTGGTGAGAGGTTCTCTGAAATTAATTTTTTAGGCACATAGCGAGGCGCACCCGTCTTAATTTTTACTCGTCTCGGTCGTTTTGAGCCTGGACATTCAAGACGGGGAACTCACGGCCCCGCCTCCCACTAGCGGCGAGCTTTTTCCAAATTAATTTTTTTAGGTTCGTGATGGTAATGGATGGTGGTATACGCGTTAAATATTCATCCTAAATAAAGAATATTCTTTTGTAACCTCGCAAAAAGTAGCTTTTTTAGCGAAGGTTTCGAGAGGCGCTTCTCATAAATGCGTGCAGATTGAAACAGGTTGCGAGAAATATGCACATTAATTAGCATAATCGCGGAGCGCGCATAAAAAATCTCTTTTTAAACATTCAATGTTACAGCGGGGACAACGTCCCGAGAAACCCCGTTCGAAAATTGGAGCAACGAAGAGAGCGCGAGCAAAAATTCTTTTATCCGGTAAAAGAGCGAGGGTGAGCCGCGATGGCGATCCTACGATACGCGTCGAAAACGCGACACGGAGAACGCGAGTACTTTCGCATACGTTCGACCCGAAGTACTCCAATTTTAACGCGAAGTCCATCCAGCGAGGAAAGTGACCATAAGAAGAAGGTATACGATTCGCCGCGTGGCATTAGCATTCCGCGAAAATCCATGAAATATAACAGAGTTTTTACGCCATTTGTCAAGCTTGGTCATTAACATAACTCCCATGTAGCAGGGAAAGAAGCATTATATGGTCCCATTGGTAGCGTTACTTGAAATTGCAGCACGAGATTCTCGGCAGGAAAACAATTCTCTAGCATATTATCGTTCCGTATACGTGACACCGAAATGATCTTGAGCCGGTTTCATATTTCATTTAAATACAGTCCTCTTCTATCCACGTGACACATTACTGGCTTTCGAATGCAATGTGTTCCAACTGCTTGAAATATTTCCGGAATCTACTGGCTAATATTTTATGCATGACCTTGCACATATGTACTACTCGTACTTTGCTTCTCCATATTCTTCGACCGCTCCTGTGCTCCTCTTCCCACGCGCGCAGTCTCATTCTGATTCGCGGGAAAACTTACTCGGCGAGAACAGTCAAATTCTCCGTGAACTCTCGGAGAGATTACTTTTAAAAGTCGACAGTCATTGGAGAGAAGACGTACGCGCGTGGAAACGTTAAATAATTGCGCGGAGGAAATCTGGAACGGTAAAAAAAATATTGAAGCTTATCGCGCGATAAAGTATTTGTTGGTCGAGCGTCGAGACGCGATCTTATTAAACTAACAGTAAAACGTTTGGTCAATAAAGAAGCTGACATGGGTGGAGGGAGGGAGGGAGAGAGAGTTATCGATCCATCGATAATACCTTAATTTTTCCTTTTTCTTTTCCCCATTAATTTTCAAGCGTGTTTCTCGGCTAGCCAATTTCTACGCTGGAGCGTCCTGAGCAAATCACCTTCAGCGGAGTATGAATAGTGCAGGGTGTGTTTTATAAACACAATATTCCAATTGCAGCTAAGAGGGAGCTAACAAGGTTTCTTACTTTCAGTTAGAAATTAATTTCTCTGAGATACTTCTTTAGAGCCCCCTGCGCATTTAATCCTTTGAGAGGGACTCAAAGTATGTCGTTCGTTCGTTCTCCCCGGTGCTTTGCATCTTTTTCTCCGAGTTTTTCCACACAAGGACGGAAAAAAAAACACGAGGAAATCGCGCGAAAGAAATGACTGAGGTAAAATTGATCAGTGGACGATGATAAATACGTCGATGGCTATTTCTAGCGTTGTTCTCCTCTTCCGGAAAAGTATTTCGGGTCTAGTAGGGATATGTCGTATGTTTGAATTTCCTAGTTTTTTTTTTTTTTTCGCGACTGGGGAGTGTACGTGCCATCACGTACAGTGTCCCCAAAATGATGCTTTACTCGGACCATAACTCTTCGCTTGGAACGAATCTCCTGTGTACCTTCTCACTTCCGGCAAGAAGACGTTTGCTCATGCAAAACTCGCCCCTGCCCCTTTCTTCCTTTCTCGCTTTTCCCACCTTTTTCACCTTTTCGTCTTCTTACGATAAATTTCAATGTTCAATTATCGTTTCCGCTACTAATGGACCTCGATCGTGTATCACATTCATTTATGGCAAATCCATCGGGACGCGTGAATAAGTCATGAGATCCAAACGACGAATACGAACAAGTATCGGTGCATCGCTAAATTGGGGAAATCCAATGGATCGATTCATAATTACAATCGATTTCTCAGCTTACTCCTGCTGCCGCTGCTGCTGCTGCTATTGCAGTTTCCACTGCTACGAATGCTGCTGCACTGTTGGATCGACTTCTCTGCTTAACTTTATTAACTTCGTTATCAGTGGAATGGGAAATTACCCAGCAAACCTAAATATGTGGCGTAATAATTGTTAATGCAGTGCCTTACGAGGAAGGACCACAATGAACTGAAACTGCTGCATCTACTTCCGAAGTTTGACTTCGTTTCACGCGCAAGCCTATTACGTCCGTTAAATTGGGTCTTAAAATAGTAAGAGATCCTCGAAATGAATAGGTGGAACGCGAAGCGATCGAGTGATATTTCTGGTAAGTTTTTTATTTTTTTATTTTTTTGGGTAACTGAAATAGGTGCCACGTTCGACAGAGACGATACTTTGTAATCTGTAATAATGCAACGAAACAATATGCGGAATGAAAGAGAGGTTCAATGCGCATATTTTTAAAGATCCTACGATAAAAGCTCAAAATTCATATGAAATTCTCTGTTAGAGATTTATCTGTTTAATACAATTTCAATATTGTAAAACATACATCCCATTTAATTATAACTTTTGAAATCGACCAGAAACACGTTAAAACAATTAACAATACAACCAGTGGAATACACAAAAGTTTCTCTAATTGAATTTCAATCTGTCAATAATTCAGGCAATTATTGCCAGTTGCATGAGAACATAATTAATTCATATCTTAAATAACGACTCTATTCATCAAGATATATTTTTTAATAAGAGAATCGATTCGCGTTCGTACAAATTAACTCGTGAGTCTAGGAAAATTTAAAAAGAGAAAAAAAGTTTTCAGAGTCCTCAGAAAGATCTTGTATCGAACGTGAGAAAGAAATGATCGCTCGTCGCACGTTGTATCCGAGGAGGAGGAGGAGAAGAAGAAGCAGGAAAGATAGGGTCGATAAGAGAAAGAAGAGAATCGTTGGAGAATGTTGGAGACACGCGAAGTAATCGCGTTAAGCATGAAAAGCTGCGACCATGCGAGTAAATGAAACTGGGAGGAAAAAAGAAGACGTGGAAGCAGATGCAGAGACAACAAAATAGGAAGAGACGAAAGAGGGGCAGCAATTGCCCCATGCCCTACTCGAAATTTCAGTCCCTTCCGAGAGTCTCGGGAAGCCCCAGCTATTTTGTCCATCATTCCAAAGTAGAGATCGATGCACCACCGAAAAAACAACCAAGGAACTAAATAACCAAACATACCAATAAACAAACAAGCGGACAAACAAGCGACCAACGAATCAATCAGCCAGAAACTAACGTTCTCTCCAAATTTGATAGCGATGCATCTTCCTCTAATTGAATAAAGTGACAAATGAACTTGTTCAAAAAGTACGACTGACTTGTGCGATAGTGTTGCATTTGTAGGTAGTCATGGTTACGGTGGTAATTGTTACCGTGTGCAATGATAATTCAAGGAACTTCCGAAATATCGAGCAACCAACTGGTGTGTGTGTGTGTGTGTGTGTGAATTAGCTGTTACAAATTAAGATCCTCGCGAAAACTGATAGCGATCCTTCTCCCTAATTAAAGAGCACCGACAAATTGGCTGATTTTACGAAAAGTCTTCATCAAATAAAATTTGGCGAAAATTGCTAAAATAAGTTATCGAGAGCGCGGCAAGATTGCATTCTGTTCGTTCGTTTTGTGCTCTCCAATCGGAATCTTTGTCGAAGGAACTGGTTGCAGCAGACTGTAAGACTTCCCTGGTATTATTACGGTTTCCGTCGCATCATAAATTATAGAATTTGAAAAGCTAGGCACAGGGAACTTTGCCTGTGAGACATAATTCATTAGAAGATGAGAGTCTGGATCGGGGATTGCGACGATGCATCCAAAAGCTCTCGCTCTCTCCCCCGTCTCTTCTCGGATAATTTTGTTTCTTTATTCGAAATATTAATGGAAAGTATGAAAGATGCTTTGCTCGAAGTACCTCTTGGAGAATATCAAGGAGGAGGTTAGAAATAGGTATTTAACGATGCCTTCCAGGACACGCCCAGTGTCCTTGATTGCCGGGTACAATGCTGGCACAATGTTGCCTGAACACGCACGACAACGCTGAATTCCGAGACGCGAAATGTTCGATGAAATTGCATTCTGGGAATTTAACGAATAGGTGGAGTAAGTAAGGATTTCGCGATTTCATTCGAGCGAGTCGATACTTTCTTCAAGGACGCGCACACCTAAATGGCAACTGAATGGCACGCGTAGGTAAACGGAGTATGGAAGACTGCTGTACCAAGGAGAGATGGAAAAAATCAAGTGCGTGTCGCAGATCCACGAAGGTGACCGGAACTTTTGTAACAATTGGAACGCGCCGTCGCCCATTTTGGATTTGGCTCCGATTCCTCGTCAATTCCACCCCCTCGGCCTCCTCCTCCCGGACTAAACCCTTTTCCAATTCTGGATGGCACCACCCCGCCACTGTGCTTGATACCCCTAGCCCCTAACCCCTTTGTCGTCGTACCCTCCCCCAGTCGCTTTCAGCCATCGCGACGAGACAACCGGGGGATGCGGTGGAGAGACAGGGCGAGGGCGGAAGCGGGGACAGGAATGTCCAGTAGGTTTACCCGATGGAACCAGAAGAGAATGTTGCGCTGCGTCTGTGGGATCCAGCCAAATGTACACACGTACACAGTTTTCCACGTACGTGTCGTCGTAGTGGATCTTGTTAAAGTGGATCTACGACGGGATCTTGGCACGAGCTAAATATTCCTGTGGAACGTGATAATAATTCTGTATGTTTGACGGAATCTGAAGATTTCTTTGACCCCCTCTGCCCCTTCGATCTACCCGTCCATTTTTACCTACCACCGACATATCTCTCAGGCGCATAATATTAAATTTGTTCTTAAAGAACGCGTAGGGATTCTATAAAACTGGTGTATTGTAAATAACTTGCGTCATGCATAAGTATGCTAAAGGCGTAAAGTGCATGTTCACGTGCGCGTGCACACTCGGGCGCGCACGTGTGTGTAAAAAGGAATTTGTGATAAATTATCGAGCAACTTCGTACAAAGGCACTTTGCGCGGCTTACGCTAAATGCGCGTAAATAGTACATAAATTGGCAGGTGCATGAATGTAAATAGCAAGATGATTTATTGAAACGAGATACACGCACGCACACACGGGGTGTCTATGGAAGCATTTACGCGGAAAATCCGTCCAAGATTCCAACGCAGAATTCTTCTACGCTTGGATGACGACAGTAGATGCTAAAAGCGGCAAAATTTGCGAGTAAAATTAATCGGGGCAAGAGTTTGACGAGGAAGAGCGTCAAAACGTCTGTCTGCCATCGAGGCCCGTTAGCGAATGGTCAAGGTTCTTTCTTTATCGAAGAATCATTCGCGACTACAGCGGTCTAACATTAATTTAAACGGTGCTTCGCTCCGGCTTTACTTTGGCATTTTCAAGAGCTGCCAGACCAGAGTCCCAGACTCTACAGTCGACTCCAATGGATTTTTGCCCGGACGAATTTGCCAATGCTAATGCCAATGTTGTGAGGAGCCAACTGTCTCTTTTTCTCTTTCCCTCTCATCCCCTATTGCCTTTCTCTCTCTCTCTCTCTCTTTGGTGCATGGTCTGGTTTCCTCTCCTTCAAGCCAAGCCAAGCTAAGCCAAGCCAAGCCACTGTCGACTTCCGGAGGGTAGAATGCGGAGCTGCTGGGACGTTGTGAATCAATACAAGGGCTAGTAGCAACCATCTCGTTGACTCGCTCGCTCTTCCAACACAATTTCTTCCCCCTTCTCGAAGGCTGCAGCCATCCCCGACACTCCTGCTTCCTTCCCTTGCCTCGTCTCGTCTCGTCTCGTCTCGTTTCGTCTCCTCTCCTCTCGTCTCGTCTCGCCTCACCTCACCTCCTCTCCTTTCGTCTCGTCTCGTCTCGGCTTGACTTTACTTCACTTAGCTTGGCATCACCATCCAACTCCAGTCACAGCTTAGTTCTCGGCTAGTGACCTAACCCGAATCTTGTAAGGGTTGAAACCCGAAGACAGCTTTCCACCACTTTCAACCGCTTTCCTGTCGACTCTTAGGCCTCCCTTTACCCCAGTCTTTAATTTCTTTACGCCCTACACTTCTTTCCTTTCACGTACATCTCTCTACAGGATTATTATACGCGTGTGCACCGACTATTCTCTGTATTTCTACCAGTACATCGAGAGACGCCTTCACAGACATCGGTGACACTCTCCCACGTATCTTTCACCGACAGTAGCATTCGTCGATCCTTACCAGACTTTCTCTGAAGAAACCTTTTTGGTTCCAGTAGCTCGTCTCTTTCAAATTGCAACATCTTCCTTCCTTCCTTCCCTTCCTCTCTCCCTCCCTCCCTCCTTCTTTCCTTCCTGTTCCTGGAAAATGAATCTTTCCATTGAACCGCGTCAATTTAAATAGAACTGCTTAATTTTTCCCTTCTGCGATATTTCATTCATTTTTCATGTCTCTTTCTTACTTTCTACCACTATTAGGCGAATCTTAAAAATCTGCTTCAAATCACTGGCTCGACGCATGCTATAAATATCTGCAGCATTTTCAGATAGAGAGAACTTTCGTAATCGCACTAGTCAAGATAAGAAATTTTAGTCGAAACCATCGCTATTTGAACCGTTACTCTGCTTAACTCCTTACGTCAATCGTGCTACGAGGAAACATTATCATCAATCACATTATTTCTCGCTAGTCAATTCTCGTACGCACTTCTCATGCAAATCTATTTTCAAACGATAACACCGTGGAACGGCATTGTAAATATTATAGTACGCATCAAATGCATAAAAAGTGCAATAGGTGCAGACGCGTAGAAGCAGATTTTCTTATATAGAAAATTTCATACATATTTGATGTGATTTTTCTTTTTTTTTTTTTTTTTTTTTTTAATATCAATCTCTCAACTTATAAATTATAGCTCGTGCATAGCCATTTTAGTATAAAATAAGTTTTACCGTCATTATTTCCGGTTGTTTTATAAATTATAACTCTATAGTTTCCGTCATTGATACATCATAGTTTTTACACTGCCGCGATATATCAAGTGAAACGCGAGTGTGTGAAATTGATTAACAACAGCTCACGTATTTAGAATTTTCCACGTTACCAGCGTTGTGTGTCATTGCTAATATTTTATGCATATAAAAGAGGTAGCTGACAAATTGAATTATACTCCCGTTAAATATAGACGTATCTTATTTAACGCTACGAACTATTAACCCCTCTAAGCATAAAATTTATATCGCTATTCGCGCTTGTACATTTTCGATTCGTCGAGCACTGTTACCCATATTCCTCCTCCCTTTCCTCGAACCGCCTGCTTTTGCCGCGGAAATTACTTTCTCGTTAATTTTACCATGAGAATATGATAAAATGGCGTTTGGAAAAGTCACTCGTTCTCCGCACTGCGCATTCGAATTAAGAATAATATGTTGGCTACAAAATAATATTGATAGGAATGGGATCACCGCTTATATAATTCCTCGGATATCTTGCTTCGAAAATATAAAATATTACATACCTCAGTTTTTTTTTTTTCTACATTTCCAATTATCCGCTCTAATTATTTTAGGTTTTTCAATATTTTTCACAAGCGCTCCGAACAGTTTATGAAAACTACCGTTAGTGGGAAACTGATTAGTATGGCGTTAAAAGAGAACCGTGTTGCTCTCCAGAGTCAGCTTTGGATTGAATTATTTTTCTTCGGATAAATTTGCAAAATAGGCGGAGTTCTCAAAGGGAGAACTCTACGTTAGGGAGAAGGTACAGTTTAGGCAGGAGTAATGTCGCGTTAAACCTTGCAGAACAGACTTTTTATTTGCCATAAGCCCCTTTTTCCCCTCCTTCCGGGCTTTCCCAACACCAGCGGTAAACAACATTATAATAGCGTATTAAATTGTGCCTCCGTTACTTTCCTCAAACAGAAACGTTTAGCGTTGCGCGTTAATCACTGAGAGCATCATCGGGTCTCGACGCATCCAATGACACTTTTCTCATCTCAGATAACACTCATAACTACGATCGTCTCTTTTTGAGGATAGAGAAACTCTCGCCGAACTTCATTGTTTCCGCAGGTAATTGATTAGCCCTGTAACAAGGGGATATGACATAATGAAAGGAAATAACGACACGGCGGGCTGATTCAACGTTAAACAAAAGTTCAATTGAGCGCGTCGTTAACGGACAGTTGAACCTTGGAGTAGAATTCATTCAAGTGGAAAAAAGTTGGCGTAATCCATCTTGTGTATGCACCAGGGCCGAACGAACTATCGAGCTGTGGCTCACGATATTTTTTTAAGCAAAATTAAGATTAATTAGCAAAGGAAACTTGCGATACTCTTCGGTCGTTTTTAATTATTAAGCGGCAGCTTCTCGCTTAAAACTGTCTTTACTGTGACGGCGACCTTACCTGTGAGACGGTCCTCCTCTGCTCTTCTCTTCCAAAAGCTCTATACTCTTTTCCCTATTCGATTCCATTGATCCGTCGATGGTTGAACGAGTACCTTTCTTCTCGACGATGGACGTTGTTAATTTTTGGCGTACGGCGCACTGTTTCCCTTGACAAATCTCCATTTCATCCTGATGGAGGGAAAGAACATTCTTCGCTAAGTATAGAACATCGAGGAAGCTTCGCTAGCTTATAAATAACGCGACGGTTAACTAGGCGGTAGGGTTACCGGTGAAAACAACACGGTATCCGTGGAAAAGTTAATGTTGTTATTGTTGCGCGTCTCACCAGTCGTGTGCTGTCAATGCTCCTTTATTTTATTTTATCGGATTGAGAAGAGAGATTCCTTCCGAGGTCTCTTGAGCTGATTTTCTATTTCCATTGGTACGTACGACGATGGAGTATGTAAGTCACGTTCGAACATTATGAGCAAGTCGCTTGGTCCATTCAACTCGTTTAAATTCAATTCTATCAGTTAAATCAGTGACATCGGTGAAATCAGTTGAATTAGTTTAGTGCATTAGCGATCAATCGGCCATCATCTATCAGCCAAAGTATGCTTGTGTCGAGAGTTCATCATCCGTGGGGACGTTTTATCCTTAAGGGAGACCCTCGCGAAGTTGCAAATGTCATAAAAGGGTCAGTGGCTTCAACGAGTTAAGCTGGAGACTGGTCATCGACTGGTTTCTCTACCCAAACCTTCGGAAGAGAGCCTTTACCATTAAAAGAGTATTCTTATTTTGGAAAATCCACTTGGGTTATAGGATTGCTGGTGATACGTAAAAAAAGTAAAAAAAAAAAAAAAACGATGGGTTGATCCGTTAAACTCGTTAAAACTGTTGAAATAAAAAGGTTTGCAGTTCTAAAACAGTAACAGCCCAATTTGATAAAACTATCAGTTAAATTTTATAGATTGGCTTGATTAAATCTTGCAAATGTCCCAAATTGGAAAAAAATTATATGGAAAGTGCATTTGAGAAATTGAAGAAAATTAGTTTATGGATAGATGGGTAGGTAGGTTTTGCCGTTATTTCGCGTTATCGCTGATTCTTCTTTGATCCACTTTACGTAAAGGATGAGTACGAGGACATATCTGGGGGAAAAAGAAAAAATTTTGAAAAAAGTCGATCGTGTCATCGATGGCTCTTGACACTTTTAAAGGAAAGGGATGAAAAGGATAGGGAGGGGAGGCCCTGCAGTATGCAATCGCAGAGTTGGGGCAGTCTACAGTCGAGACGACCACGACGAGGAAGAAGACGAAGACGAAGACGATCGAAGGCTTATTAAGGCCAAGTGTTCCCCAAGCAACCAAGTGTCATTTCGGCCTTTCCTCGAAACCCCCAAGCACCCTCTCTGTCGTTTCTTCTTCTTGCCAAGCGGCATCTCCTTTAGAATCTCCTTTAGAATTTATTAACTTCATTCGGAAGTGAAACGAAAGGAACTCTGGCGGCCGTGGTCGTCGTTTCTTCGGCACTTTTTCCCACCTCTCCCTTCGCTCCTTTGTTGTTTCTCTCCACAAGTTTTTTACTCTTTCGTTGTTTTACCTCTTTTTGCAGCAGCTGCCGATGCAAAATATCTATGCGTCTTAAAGGACGCTTTATGGTCCTTCGATTTTTATAGTCATCTTTTAGCATTTTTCATATTACAGCTTTTCCCCCTTTTATTCCCGTTACACGCAGAACCATCCTCTCGTAGAAGTAAATTTTATGCTCATTTTTATGTGATTTCACCGTGTGTGTATATTATGGAATTTCCCTATAGCTTACAATAAAATTCACCGGCATCCTGTTCTTCGTGACAAGCAGCTCCCTCTCTCTCTCTATTTTTTTCACACTCGTTATTTCGATCTTTCGCATTTTTATTATTCGGTAAGTTTAATTTCGTCCTTCTCCGTTTTTTTCAGGAGAGAGATTATATTGAAATTTGGAAGAGGGTCGATGTGACACCGTATCTATCAATCGATATATTTACGTACGCGTCCACTAGTATATTTGCTTATCTTATAAAGCACTGTCAAGAAAGATGATTAATGGTAGGAGTCTGTGTATGTGTGAGGAAATAATGAAAGTATGAAATAAGAAATAATTTTTTTCAAGGGAGAGGAATACGTGGGAGATAAAATCGCGAGCACGCGAATACAGTGAATTCTTCGAGGTTGTCATCGGCAGCGAGTGCTTTCGCGCTGCATAAGAACCTACTTGGAATTTATTAACTTTGTTCAAGCGAAAAGAAAGGGACACGGCCTCCGTTGCCGTCGTCTCTTCTTCATCCCCTTCCCCCTTTTCCTCCCCCAGCGAAGTGACTCTTTTCTGCGCGATTGCCAATTTGTCCGGTACTTGTACGACTCGACTTTTCTAGTCGACTTTTTCGAATGTCCTGCTTTATGCATACGCCCTTCCTTCCCCTCCTCTCGTATCCTCTCTTCCTCGACTAGTTTTTTTTTTTCTTCCTTGTACCTCACCGTCCCTTATCACGCTTTATCTCGACGCGCTTTACGTTTTTCGCTCACTCTATGCCTCACATTTCTCCACTTTCTTTTTCTCATTATGCCAAGCCTCATTATACAAATTGAAAGATTTGTCGTTATCTGAAACTCTCGCTATGCTCAATCATTGCTCCTCCTCCTCCTCCTCCTCCTCGAGTTTCCATATTGCCACTGACTTATCGTTGGAATTGTTAGAAATCTTTGAAGTCTCATTGATCCCGTCCAAATTGCAAGTGCACGTGCAAGGATTCAGCAGACCTATCGGAGCAAAGCACCAGAAGAGATATACCTCGATTTATCGTTCCATCATCGTACCATCTGTGCAGACAGAGCCGGACAGTGGCAACATCATCGATGCTCTCCGCATTTCCGCTCAATAAAGATTTAAGTGTTGCAACTGCAAATCAATAATAATAGCCGACCGACGTTGAATGCTATAACGATCGTCGTGAGAAATATACGCGTCTCTTCCATAAATAAAACTGAACCGTCCACTTCTGCGTGGTATTTTTGATTCGAGCGACGAATGAAATCGTAGGAATTGTGATCGATGTGCGATCGATGAGCAAAGGGGGAAAGTGAAGTCATCGCATGACTGGTGCAGTTAGTCAGAATGTAGCGAATAGAGGAAGAGGAGGAGGAGGAGGAGATAGTTGGGAGGAAGCAACGAACAACGTTTGATTATGACAGGAATACGAGGAACGAGAGTTGGCACGTGCCAGCTAATAGAACTCCTCCGGCCCCTGATGATCGCGTTATCCTAAAGGACGGCTGAATGGCTTCGCAAGTCAGTCAAGCCAACCAAGTCAGTCACGGAACGGAGTATCCTCTGGTATGGGAAGGAGAAGAAACACGCGTGGAAGAAGATAGAAGAGCAAGGAATACGAGAATTGCTTCTCAATGTGTCGCCACTCCTACGTTTCACGGTGTTCCTCCTAATTGTGCCACTTATCGCTCGCAACGCGAATTTTCGAGCTGGCCCTTTCACTCCCATTGACCATTTTGAAGGAAATTTCTTCAATTTTCACGATCCTCGTCCATTGATAAGATCCTTGTTTTTTCGATAAAATTAATCCGCGTAGACGTAGTACTCTGAGAAAGCCTCGAAATTTGACAAAGCCGACAAATTCAATTTAACGATATTCGTTCGAAGCTGGAAAGATTGAATTTTTTGGTATTTTCCTTCATGGCAGCCATTAGGCCGAAGAAACAGTAGAGTTGACACGAGCTCGTATTAGGGAGGGACCAGGAAAACCTTCTGCTACGACACCACTGCTCGGCAACTCGATCGAACTGCTGTGGGGTGGCTCGGCATCGTTGTTTTCCATCAGGAAGAGAGAAGGAGAGGGTCGTCGATCAAAGCATGTGTCACCAAGAAAGAAAATTATTGAAAAAGAGCCTCGCGACTTCTTGCAATATCACGAGCAAAACTTTCCTACAGCATATAAATCCACCCTTTGTGGGCGCTTCTTCCTTTGTTTATTTCGATTAAAACCGTATCCGACACTAGGAAACCAGGAACATTTTTCTCTTCTCTTGAAAAAAAAAGAAAAATGGAGAAAAAGAAAAGTAATAGTAAAAGTCCCTTTTAGACTTTCTCAAATGTTCAAATAGGATCGGCAAGATTAAAGGGATAATTGAAGCTTGGCCAATCTGGTAATAGGGCGAAGGGAGGGAGGAATGATACTACAAGCTTCCAGAGCAAGATAGAATTTTTTTACAAGACTGCCAGAGAGAACAGTGTCTTCGTGATACTCGCCGTGGCGTTTGCGTAATATACCGCTTAACATACAAAGAAGCTTTTTTCCGCAGCCAAATCTGACAATTATCTTGTATGAAATTTTCTACATTTTCTTAAAGAACTCGATAGCAACCTAGAAATGACTTTCTTTCTTGATGCCCATTAAATATTAAATGCATCAATCGAGCGTCCAGCAATTTCCAGACACCCTGTATATACACATATAGAATTTCATACTTGAGAAGATTCCTATGGAATTATGCGATTTATACTTTTAGCAGATCTCCAGGAAAGAGTGGAATTCTAATGAGTTGGACAACTAGTTTGAAAGCAGTCTCTCAAAGGAATTGTTTTGAACTTGAACTTTCATCAATCTTCTCCTCTTCTTGGCCCTAATTGTCTCGTTCTCTCATTCTATTTCTTTTGATTTGAACTTAATTAATGCAGGCTCAAAATGTTTACCATCGATTTGATTCAAGCGTCGATCCAAAGTAAGGCAAAATCTAAAAATTTCAATTAGGTCTTATTTAAATGAAAGAAGAGAAGAAAAGGAAGAGAGAAGCAGAGCAAGCAACAAATTAACTTGACTAAACACACGCGTTGTTGTTTCCTCGAGAAGAGTTTCTTTAATTACGTGAAAAGAGAACGCCACGGTAGACTCGAGAAAAGAAAATAAAAAGAATGGCAATTTTCAACGTGTGTTTCTCGATGTTGAAAATGATCGTGGCATTTTCGAATTACTGGAGTGCGGAGAGCAGAGGAAGAGAGAGGGTTGAGGTCGGCAAGAAGCGACGAAAGTAGAAGAAAAGAGAAGACGGGATGGGAGAGTGGGGGGGGGGGGGGAGGGAATACTTGATAAAGTTCAGAATGTATATAAAGTCCGTCCCTCTTGCGCAGAAATGGCAGAAAAGGAGGATGCAAGAAAATGAAAGGAAATTCGCTTAGAGAGTTAAACTCCTTATTTTTAGTGTGGTATCTGCTTCGATTTCCGATATTCCAAGCAGAAACTGACAAAATGTTTGACTCTTTATGCCGGAGCTAGTATATAGAGGGCTTTAGCATAACTTAATCGGTTCTGGCGCGGAATATCAAGTTACTTGGGCGCCTCTTCAGTCGATAATCGAACCTCGAGTATACGTTAACTTGATATTATCCATATGCGATGCACGCAAGTACCCCGTTACTGCCTTTAATGAAACATTCTAGTATCGCATCCCTCTGTAACGAGGATAACCTTCGCTTTTTTTAGCCACTTATTTTTCCCTTTGCCCCGTTATAAACAATGGCAAACTTTCTGGACGAAAAGATACTAATTGGGTCGATGATCACAGTCAATTTAAGAGTGCACCAAGCGTGCAGCACGGATTCAATGATCGTTCGAGCTTATTAGTTTAAACAGGCACTTGCCTCGCAACACTCGTTTTCCTCTTTCTCGAATAACAAATAACAAACAATTTCCCTTCGAGCCAGGACTTAATTAATTGCGAAGACTCGTCGAATGTTTCTCCGAACCTTAGCTTTGCTTTCCATCGCATTTCCACATCGCAGAAAGCATTGCGTGTGAGCTAAAGGAGAGGAAAACCGAAAGGTTTGCTCTAGGGAGGCTATAAATCAAACGTTGTTTTTTACGTGGAACATCGAAGATCAGCCGGTGCATAAGGGAACGCGTCCTAGTTCCAGTTTTAGAAGAATCAACGCTGCTCTCGCTTCTGGCAATAAGTTAGCGAGATCAATTCTAATTGAAACTTGTTACAAATGCGGTTACTCTCGATGTTTGTGGAATCATTGATGCACAGCTTTCAGAGAGGGAAGTCCTTTTAAGATTTTATAGCTGTACGACTTTTCTGTTCTCATTGTCCTTTGGCACTGGATGGCGAAAAACGCTTGTTCTCCAACTATCTAAAGCATAGTTACGTGTTCGTTTCGTTAAAGCCTTGCATCAAAAAGATCAACTTGACGTACCAATTAATGGCTAATTTGATAACTGTAATAACGTCTATCAAATATTAATAAGCGTTTATTAATTGATGCAGCTATTAAAACAACTGCGATATCAATCGATTAGAAGGCTTTGTTTAATGGGAATAACATTGGAGGTGGTTGTTAAAAAAGATAAAAAAAAAAAAAAGAGTCCGTAAGAATGACAGAGAAATAATAGATGAAGCGCTGATCTCTAGAATGAGCTTTAATCGAACCTAGCAGGGAATTCGTGTAAACCGTCGTCGTAGATCCCGGTGTTGCTAAAAACAAGAGCTAAAAGCGAAGGAAAAAAGACAGTGAGAGGGAGAGAGAGGGAGAGAGAGAGAGGAAGGACGGTGGTGGTGACTATTGGTGGAAGTGGCTTTGTCCGGGTCCGAAAATCAAATCGTAGAAAAATAAAGCGATCCCTTGGAAATGGGAACTTGGCGGGATCCATTATGCATAAAGAGGAAGAGGGACGAGCAACGTCCTTCGTCGTGCCAGTGGAAAGTGCCCCGGTAAAAAGCCGCATAAAAAGAAGATTTGCTTCATGAAAACCAGCCGTGCCACGCTCGAAACGTGACGTCACTCGAAATTAATGTCCAACTTGGCCGGGCCCGAACGCTAAATAATTCAGCCTTAATTAATCGACTTTTCAATAAATAATAATCCTCGACGAATCATTAGGATTACAATGTACGCGTAAAAGATTTATCGTTTTCCGCTGTTTTCTCTCTGCCTTTCATTCGCGGACCTCCGCGGAATAACCGCGACTGCCGATCCCTCCTGCTCCCCCCATTAGAAACAATGAGAACAAACGCGAACTTCCATCGGAGATATTAAAGATATTAAAGGAACTTCCTCGAGAGAAAAGTTTGCCCTATAATCTCCAAATGTATCAATGCCACTGTCGATTGATCACTCGCGCGAACTGCCCGTGGAGAAAAGAATCATTGCCTTTCCCCCGATGACCCGATGATCAAAGCGAGTTCGTATATTCTTCGCGAGCTTGCGCGATAAAAAAACGAGTGTTTTAAAAACGAATAAAAAATTTCTACGAGGAGAGAAAGAGTCTCTCGCAATTTCGGGCTTGTAGATTTTTCTCTTCTAATTTTCATAACGAATGAGAAAGGGAAGAGGGGAGGGGTGGCTGCAAAAGAGCGGAGTGGAAAAATGACCACGTAAGGCTTTCACGAGAGTATAACCAGACGATAATCGCGCTGTTAAAAGGTGAGTATAAATTCCCCGGTAATAAGTGGTCGGAGGAGCATAGAGAGAGAGAGCTGGCAGCACTTGGCGAGGTCGGGCTCTGGTTGTGCTGTGCGGTGGTAGTAGCGGAGGCGAAGACGACAGCGTTAAACGAAATTCTGAAGAGCAAAACTCGCGCTGCCGAGCAGAGCAGACCGAGGACGACGAAATAACAATCGAGCTGAAAAGCCGCGTATAAATTGGTCGGTAATGATCGCGCTGCTATCCGGGTTCTCGCGGAACAAGATGGCGGAATGGCGGAATGGCGGAATGGGCGAGCGAGCGAGCGGTCATCGAGCGTGAAACGAAATTCAACGGAGGCCGCTTTCGAACTCGCCTTCTCTCTCAGGATTTGCTCTGTTACGCACTTAATGAACCGCTTCCGCCAGAAACCTGCACCCCCGCAGCGCGAGTCCTTTGCCTCCGCACCCTCGTCGTGGTTGTTGCCGTTGTTCCCCTCTCTCCCACTTGTACGGGACGCGGAGGCTCCTCGGCCAAACGCGAGAAGGAGGTCGATGTTTCCGACAAAACCCGATAAAGATTTATGCCAGCAGCTTCGTTTCATGTTTTTTCAACGACGTTTGAATTTCTCGCGTTTGCCCGTAAAGATAGACTGAAAAAGAGAAGAGTGGGTAGAAATTTGAATCGACCGCCGACGAAATCTAAGAAGAGGAAGGAGGAATCTGATCAAGCTTGAGTTGCAGCGGAATGTATCGGTGACGCTTTGCAGGGATTGTCATTCGCACGCGCGCGCGCGCGCGCGTAAAACGTTGCGCGTGCATGGCAAAAGATCGATCCCATAAATCATGGGAGTTGTTTGCGGCAAATTCGATTCACAGTAGTGAAAAAATAAATCAATAGATAACGGGCGCGCGCGTCGAGTTAAGCCGATACGACGTAGCAACGACGAGAGGGAAGATTCGTCATTGGGACTTTTCGAAGGCAGCTCTTTTTCGGAAGCCATGAAAATTTTTATGTACCGCCTAAAACGGACGTGCGTTCGCGGACTGACTTGGCTTCGATGAAATTTCAACAAAAGGAAAAGGAAACCGATGGGTATGCGGTGGAGCTCCCTCGTCGTCGTTCCGTAGCTACCGGAAGAATTTCGCCTCGGAGGACCTGCGAATATTTGCGGATCTCTCTCTCTCTCTCTCTCTCATCGTATCATATTTTATCATGTTTGTTTAAAGTTGGTTTAGTTGTGGGTATTTGCCGGTCGCGCGAAACGCTCGGGGAAATAAAGAGAACGAGGGAAGCTGGAGGAAAGGAGAGAAAATGGAAATTTAGTACAAATAGCGAATGATAAACAGATTCGAATTCGAGGAGATACGCGCGAACGTGTTTACGCGCAAATCTCAACAAATTTTCTACGTGGAATGCCGGATGTTCGATAAGCTCCATGATAAGGTTAGAATACGAGCACTTCCGGCGCTTCCCTCGGATACATCGACAATAGAGTTTGCAGCGTTTCTTGTCAGATACGCGCGTGCGCTCTTCGCGACTTATCGTCAGCGTGTAACCAATTTATTTTCGATGCACTGAATTTCTTTATTCTCTATCGACACTCCCTTAAACAACCCCGTGCATCGCAACTTGTCTCAAGCCCCGCTCGCGATTGGTTTCGATTAAACTACGAAGATGAGAGAAACGCATTTTTCCCGTCAGTGTGTCAGCGAACCAGAGAAGAAGAACTACGTGGAACTAAGGTTCGTAGGGTGGTAGATTTATAAGCACATGTGTTGGCCGCAATGGGAAACGCGTATTTTAAAAGTATCCTTTGAGGATAGAAATAGAGAAGAGGGTTGAGAGGAAGAAAGCGTGCGTGGTACGTGTGCGTACGAATAAAGGCGAAGGTGAAGGCGAAGGCGAAAACGAAGGCAAAGGCAAAGGCAAAGAAGAGTCCGTGCTAAAAGTCGATGATGGAAAAGAGAAAAAGTGTAAAATCCAGAGTCTGCGGTGGTAGAGGGTCAGCGCATCCCCTCTGAGCACATTGCGCAAGCGTCCGCAGGTAAAGCAACACACGCAGAACATCCTGACACCCACACCCACGCAGAGGAGGAGCGATTGTTGAACGAGGTTGATGCCGCCTGTCGGCGTGACCCTGTACTACCTCGGTGCAGTCAGCAGCTGTCCAAAATTCGGTGCGCATCTCGCTCGAAGAGATAGAGAGACCCGACCTGACCCGACCTGACCTGACCATCCACAAGTCGCATAGACGAACGCATAGAGAAACGTATCCGTAAGTAAGAAGAGGAGTAGCTCATCCTCTCGGTTCTCTGCCTACGAAATTTCGACCTTACCCGACCCACCCTCGCTGCTGCTGCTGCTGTTGGTCTCTCTCTACCCTTTTGCTACCTTTCGCTTGCGTTTCCTCGAACCGAACGAACGAACGAACTCGCTACCACCACCACCCTCGGAGACACTGACCTCTTCTTCCCTCTTCCGATCCCCGGGGTATCCGCTGCTGCTGCTACTGCTGGCAGCACCCCTGGACACGAGCTGCCTGCGCGATCCATATCCCTCGCTGTGGCCCATTTCCTGCTACCACGAGCTCTCTGCATTTCGCTAAATCGAACGACCCTCCTGAGAATCGCCATCGCCATCGCATTCTTTGCTCGACCTGCACTTTTGGGACCTCGTACGCACCAGGCATGCACATTGCAAGTACGCTTCTATATGTTGTTTGAAACGTGACGTCATTGTGCCAGTGTCATTGACGTGTTGCGATCTTTGGAAGGTCTTTGGACGCGCGGGACTCGAGGTTTCGCCTAGTGTCAAGTTCCCCGGGAGTACTTTGATCGTCGATATAGTTTTCGTGAGAGGGTTTTTTGGGGGGGGGGGTGAGGGACGTTGTCCTTCGGTGTTAGGACGAGTCTTCGTCGAGCATAGGTGGGTAGGAGAAATTGTTGATGCCAGGATTGCTGAACGCGAACAAGCGGGAACCTTCGCAAAGTTCCCTTATCGATCGGTCTTTTCCACTACTTGTACCATAACGAAGAACTCGGTGGGGATGAAATGATGAAAAAGTCCGGATTACGTATTCCGGGGAAATCAGAATTTGGAAGAACACCACTTTTCCCAGAGGTATCGACTGCTTCTTCTATATTCATCAGCGATAAACAAGGAGCAACTTCTCGCTTGTTCGCGATCCTTTCAGAGGCAAATTGCTGAGGAAGCAGACATTCGCGACGAGTTTACGGACAGACAAGATAAAAACGTCTGTTCCTCGCGAATCGCGAGTTACGATTATAGCGTAAGGCTGTAACAATCGTGCCGTAACGTAATAACGTAACTTGCAAGTTCATTTCATAATCCAACTAGAACCTTGGTGTAACTCTTTCCAAATGCGCTCCTGGCGCCTGCGTGGCTGTTCGCTATTGCACTGCCTCGTTCTCTCTCTCTCTCTCTCTCTCTCTCTCTCTCCCTCTGGGATCACCCTAGAATCACGTGAGACTCGATATATCAAGGTCACCGGTAAATATCTGAAAAATTGCAGCTTAATTTAAAGATTAGGGTGAAACTTGCACAAGCAAGGAGGGAGAGAGAGAAAGATGTATGGTGTGCGATAGAAAGCTTGAAAACCTTGAAAAGATTGGAGGGAGACGAAATCTCTGGGCTTAAACGTGCACGACATTGAAAAAGAACCTCGTTAGCCTTAGCTTTTAAGCAAGGCTAGACGGTTGGGATTAAAAGAGCATCGCACGAAATACCGGACACTATCCACTTTAAACCTGATGATCGATACTCCTCCTTCCAAAGGAAAGAGAGAAAAGAAGAGGTCGTTTCGCAAATGCCGCTGGTCCAAGAAAATTCGAAAGGTTCGCCCCTTGGTCTTTTTCGTGTTTTCCCCGTGTTCTCCTATTAGTCATCTGACCAAGATGCGTTTTTTCACTTGCACGTGGAAGGCGTGGCTGTGTGTTCTTTCGTTGGTTCGTTCGAAGCTTTTCAGCCACAAACTCGATATTTCCACGACCATCCTTCCTCTGCACATGGATCCCCATTCGATCTTTCACTCTGACCGCAAGGATGCTGCTGCCTGCTCCCCCTAAGATATATCTGTAAACTATACCACAAACTATCCTCTTTACCGGAAAAAGGATCTTTTTCGCCTTCTCAATTGCTAAAACGTTCAACGAACTCTCTCTCTCTCTCTCTCTCTCTCTCTCTCTCTCTCTCTCTCTCTCTCTCTTCCCCTTCAGCTTGAAGCGATAACTCTAGTCTCGTATCTTCCCTCGATAGTACCGTATATATATATACTGATGTATCAACATTTTTATGAAACCAACGAGTCCATCCGAATTGTTCACGTACTTCCAACGAGCTTATTTCTTCGTTGATGTAAATAACGGAGCATTTCGAATATAGCTTTGGTTAATAAGCTTCTCGCGTGTTGGTTAATCTCTTGGTAAACTGCACAGTTGCAGTTTCGCTGCAAATGCTCGAATAAAGTAATTGAAAAAGAAGGCTAATAAACAACCGGGCATTATCATATCGCAGCAACAGGATGGTCAAATAAACATTTTCTATAATCACCTTGGTCCGTAACATAAATTTCCCAATGTGAAATTCATTATGGTAATAGTTTTCATAATGTGTTTGGGTCTGTTGAAAGTTTAATGATTTTGCTTTGTTTGATCGTTCGTAAAGGGTGTTGGGTGGGTGTGGGGGGTTGGCGGAGGCGGAGAGGCGGCAATAGTTTCGCGAGAGCCAGACGCGGAGAAAGAGCACCAACAGGAAAGTTGAAGGATAAAGAATGTGGAGGAGCGAGTAAAATTAGCATGAAGCCAGGCTTTAGCGCTAATTAATTTTGGGCGGAAGCTACTGCTCGGTTAAACGGACCGATGCCGCGCGGAATGCAAACTGCTCTTTTCGCAAAATGCATCTCTGTGTTGCGCGCGGTACCGGTGAGTGCACTCGGCTGCCAGCTAAATTCAAATTAAGAGCCCAAGTTTCCTGTCCATTTTCAAAAATACCGATATCGGGATATCATCGTTTCTTTGCCGCTCGCATTCGGCATTTTTCATTCGAAAAATTAAGAGAGGCGCGGCGGAGGGGGAGGGGGTGATAATAATAAGGGAAATCTTAGAGTTTTATATTCAAGCGTAATGAGTCTCGTATCGGAAGTATAAAAGTTAAATTGATGGGCATAGCTCAAAGCTGTTGCGCGACGTTGCGCGATCGCTGTGCTCGTTTATTATTCCTTGACTTTATCGCGCATTTTGCTTCGCTATTCCACGGACACCGCGCAGCAGGAAACGACAGCCATTCTTCATCTTCCTCTTCCAGTCATTTCCTCCTAGCCGGCCACACAACTTGTGCGATTAACGAAATAACATTCGTAATACCTACAACTGGCATAAATACTTCATCTGGATGGCGATATAACTTCTTTCTCCCTCTTTTAAAGTATTAGGGTTATCGGCCAATAGAGCGTGAAGGAACGCCGCGGTCCTTCTTTTTTTTTACTCTTGCTCCCAAAAATTTCGTAAAAACAACAGCTCGAAGAATCGCGTACGCGATGCGCATCGCTACACTCTCTGGCAAACTCGATATAAAAAAGATGTAAATGCCGTTACTTGAAATGAAATGAAATGAATTTCAAGAATAACACCGCGTGCCTCTGGGAGTCACAGAATCGTGTGATTCTGTTTGTTTGCCTTAACAAGAAACACAGGCCAATCTAGTGGAGTTACCATTTTCTCCCCTTTACCCACTTTTTATGTAGGAATTTATTTATGCTACGAAGGCGGAGTGAAGTTAAGGCACATAGAGTTCTGATTTTACACTCGCTCAAAATCAGAAATGAAAGAACCCAGAGCCTCCGCCGAAAAGGAACTCTCAGCGGGGGAAGAGAAAACGTTTGCTTTGCGTTTGAAGACTTTTTTTTTTTTTCTTCAAAAACCTCTTCCATTCTGTACATTTTAGGAGCCTGTTTTAAATTAAACGCGCGTGTCCCATTGAATATTAATCGTCATGACCTTTTTTCTCGTTTCGATTGCAGAAGGAACAAACCGACAAAGACAAAACATCTGTGAGCACGACCTACAATTCCTACCCGGACGATCTTTACCTCGACGACCAGGACACCTTGGAAGGTTCTGGCCGAGGAAGTCCGGACGCTCGCGACGACCTTGAAGCATCCGGAAGTGGTCTGGGTCCAGACGACGAGGACGGAGATGACGAGCACGGTACGTCGAGCAAAACTTGGCTCTCATTCGGAAGTACTTTTGAACATTTTGGAGCGAAAAAGAGCTGGAAAAAGCAGCGACAGGGAAGCCAACGAGGAATTTATAGGAATCACGCAGCACGCACGGAGCGAGAGAGTTGTTGCTCCGTCAGTGGTGAATGATTGGAAATCTAGAGAATAATTGTTGTCGGTGGTGAATAGGCAAGCATGCAGGAAATTGGAAAATGCGGTTGGTCAGCCAATAAACGGTGCTAAAGCACATACTTCACATGTTCGAATGCGCGTTTGCTCATAATCATTGCAAATGTATTTGCAGTTTCTATGCACTCGAAGGCACGCGTCTATCCAATGAAGTAAAGTTTACGATTAATAAATTGAACCGCGTGGCCTTTTCATCGAACGACGGCTCGATACTTTTCACAAATTTTTCCAATGAACTTGACTATTCCTTTTTCTCGGTACAACTGTGTGTAACCATTCTCGTTTGAATAACGTTTGGTCGAGAATTACTGTGCGATGAGTTTCGCCAGGCGAATTTCTCTTTTGTCGAAACTTCATTGTTCCTCTATCTTTGCCGGAAATGTAGCAGCTTCAAACGGATTATGGCGTGCTATTGATGGTACATTTAATTAAACGTTCATTTTGCCATGAATATTATTTATTAAACGCAGTATCAAAGCTACCTGATCTATTACATTATTCAATTTGGCGGAGTATGCTTTTACGGCAATTAATGATTTCCATGCATTACATTGTGCATAAGTGCTTCGATTATAAATCCCTCGTTATGCGAGCGACGGAAACAGCGTGAGAAAAGCACAGCTGGTCCAACCAAATGCGTTCGAATATCATTCAAGATGTTAGTTAGGCTTTACAGGGGAGGAACGTTGCTATGAAATGCCCTCGATGTGGTGGTATATCAGTTCATTCCTTAGTCGCGTAAATACATGATGGACTGCTATAATCCTCGTTTCCCTATAATGCAACTGTGAAACTGCAATACCGCAATGCTATGCAATATTGCCTCGTGTCATCGTTTCCTTAGATCACTTAGCATATTCGTATATTGACTGAACTAATCTTTCACATTTTTTCGTTTTTCTCTTTTTCTAGAATTTGATAACAATAATAGGATAGAACCTGCACCGCCCAAACCAGTTGAGCCAAAAGCACCATACAGCGTTGATGAAACAAACGTTAAACCAAAACAGGTGAGTTAAGGCCGCGATGAGCTGGAACTAGAATAAATTGGAAAATATAGATCCCTCGATAGTTCTTAAGATTGATGAGAGTCCGCGTTGATTGTATAAATCTCTTGGATCTTTTTTTTAGACAAGCGTCGAAACTGTAAATCGACCCGATAACGAGGTCAATGTGATTGAGCCCTCGGGTAACGAGGATCACGGTGAACCAATCGAAGACGTTCACGACGTATACATCATGAATCCAAAACACGAAGATCGTGCAAGCTCCTTCTTTGCACAACCTGGTGTCCTAGCAGGTATTTGTATTTCTCTACCGTGATTCGCATGCCTATTAGAATATTAGAAAAGCAGAAGAACAAGTATTCGTTACTCGCTTGATACTTTCCTTTAATAAAATTTCTAAATAAGCTTCTTCCCAAAGTGTGTGTGTGTGTGTGTGTGCATGTGTATGCGTAGCTTTGGAAGATTCATCGAAGCTCTCGAGCATCACCAGTAAACTAACTGTAAAATATTGTTTGCAGCCGTGATTGGTGGAGCAGTGGTAGGATTATTGTGTGCAATCTTGGTGGTGATGTTCATCGTGTACAGGATGCGTAAGAAGGACGAAGGCTCGTATCCACTGGACGAGCCAAGAAGATCGCCAGCAGCTCAAGCCTTCCCTAAGCCTGGCGCGCCTCATCACAACCGAGAATTCTATGCCTGAGGTGCTAAAGCATGTTAGCTTCGACACCGCCAAATCCTTGCGCCCCACGATCCAAAACCGATAGACAAACCGGTCAGCCGATTTGACGAGCAACCATGATGAAAAAGTGCAGCTAAGAACCCAACTGAACGTGTTAAGAATTACGCCTATGATGAATCATACCATCTTAGAACCACTGGAAATCCAAGTCCAAGCTCAAAGTCCAATAGTCTCAACGACAATCTAACAGAAGCAACTCCATTGAACTTATGAGAAGCACCTCTCGAGACGATTTCAAAAAATCTTTCCTGAAACGCGTGCATGTTCAATTGAGCATTGGTCTCATCTAATTTCGTTCTACTCCACTCGACCAAGATAAACAAACTGCTCTTTCAACGTCATTTAACAATTTATAAGCCAAACTTCGATAATACTCTCAATATCCATATTTTAATAAAAAAAAAAAGGATAAGTTTAATTAATTATGAAAAAAAATCATTGCTAGAGAAGATTTTGTTAACAGTAGGGAGGGGGGGGGAGACAGTAGCCACATGCTTAATATAATATCATGATTGTATAATAATATTTATTACTATAAAATTATTTTATAATCTATAAGAATTATTGTTCATCTGATAGATAAAATACTCTCTCTTTTATTAAAGATTAGCGGTAATTAGGTTCAATTCGATAGACGTTGGAAAATGTGACCAGTCGCGTGCTCAATTAATATTTTTAGCATCGAGTCATAAATTTTTTCTGTCTTTTCAACTTGTTACGATTAGATTTGGCTTATGAATTGAAAAAATATATATATATATATATGTATGTATGTATATATGTATATATGTATATACACATATACATGTATATATTAAGAAAGAGAGAAGAAGATCGTGGTGCATAATTTAATCAAATGATCTAAATGATAAAAAGGAAGAAATGGTAGATGTTGGTTTTGTCAGCGTGGTTGCATTATTCCATGTGCATTTAAGTTGAAATATATGCACATGCGTGTACAGAACTATTAGTGTAAACATTCAAGCACCGATAGTGCTACCGGTATCGTTAATCTCACTCTGTCACGGTGGAAGAAGGGAAGGGACAAAGAGAATAAGATAAATTAGATGGAAAGAAAGACAGGGATTGTTACAGCGTAATTTCTCTGGACTACATTGGCAAGGCGTTGGTATGTTTTGGCTTTCCTCGCATTGCTATTAATTTTCATCGACAGTTTACTACACACTCTTACTCTCCCGTTCAGAGTGCTCTCAGACACCATCGAGTGTACTAGATGTATGACACTTTTTGTATATTTGCATTTTGTTAGGTACAATCCGAACTTGAACGTTGCTGAGACGTTCCTGCTGGCTGTAATTCGATAGTAAATAGTGTAATAAACTTGGACATACGTATAATGGATGTGATGTTAGAGCGAGCTCATATTTTACACGAGAAAATTGCCCAAAATACTGTGTGTGTGTGTATGCTGGTTTATATTTCTACAGAAATGTCTGTAATTTCTTTGGAAATATAGCAATTTTCTTGTGAAAAGTAAGTCTCCCAATGGTCTCCGGTACTCGGATAATTTACGACAATTCCACACAATGATGTGTGGCAATCATGAAAAAAAAAACCTATAAATTGTAGACACACTGTACATATCGATTGCGATAGTTTTTAGCCAGTTCACTTGTCGGTTTTGTATGTTTAGATAAACTTTTATACGTATATTCTGTCCATTTTTAAATGTCAAGTTATTGTATTTATCGAGAAGCATGAAAACTCGATGCTAGAACGAGAACGTTCCTATCGTTAGGTATTCGTTTTCTTTTAAAAAATTTGTCGAACTGCTTTTTATACTTCTTTTTACAATCAATGTTAATATATATTTGTGAGATAGTGATATCTCGATTTTAAAGCTAGACCTTTAGAAATTCGAATTATTTCTTTTAAATAATAATATTATTAGCTGAATTTTTAGAATCATATGACGTCATGTAAATGTGCATTTTGTGTTTTTCGTATGAATCGTTGCTTCACTTAATTGCCATATATCTGATTGAATTTAGCATTAAATTTAAGTTAACTACGAGTTAATGTGCCATAAATATAAATACGATCATTGTGAAAAACTTTCCGCGTATATTGTTTTAAACTATGTTTTATAAATGTAGAAAAATTAAGTAAGGATAGAGAAGAATTGTGGAAAGAAAATAGGCGAAGGATTAGAATGATTTGTCTTAAATCCGCAATATTTATAGTGAACTGAAACAATAAATGAATCTGCTATGCAAAAGGGTGAAGCTATGATAAATATCGATAAAATTCACAAGATCTATGTTGTACCTTTAAGATAAACGTGTATTCGTATTTGTAGGAAAAAGCAATGGTCCGATTACAACAAATTCGACACAGTAAAGTAAACTTTCATTCCCTTCTTCCACTCTATGAAGTAAGAAATATTGTGTAATTTTACTTAAAAGGACTGATAAAAATGCAAACAGTCAGAAAGCTAGAGAGAAATTAGATAAACGCAAGCTTCACACAAAAATTCAAGAAAAATCCATCGGATATCCTGTAAGAGCTTTGTGTTGCGTAAAACACTTTTACAATTCATAACATTAACAGGAAAGTCGGGTCTTGGATTTGAGTTTACATTGAAACAAAGGTATCCTCATATTCGAGTGAGCGCACAAGAATCTTTTCCTGACTGAAAGAAATGTTTGCCATATTTACGAGGAAAATGGATAAAGATACGTGTATTTATCTTATCGTATCAAGATTTTTCTGCGAATATTTATTGTGCGATCCACCAAGATCGCGGAGTGTGTTATAATAATTTATTAATTTTCTAAGTTAGAATCATGTTATAATCTTTTATCGTTCTACTTTTTTCTATCATAATTATCATTTCCTTCGCGCAGATTTTTAAGCATTACGATCTCTCTCAGTAGCGTAATGCTTTCAAAGCTGTTTCTGTTCTGTTTTATTAAGAAATATTTGGACAATGTTGCTACATTTAAGCATAGACAAGCAGAAACATATCTGGAAGCTGTACGCTGCTTGAGAATTGTTCATAAAGTGTAAAAAATCGGGAATTGAATGAATTTTTTATTATTTACCTTTATTACTTTTTATAATATAAACCCATTTTATAGCCGTTTCTTTTCACTTCTGTAACTCTTACGCATTTCCCGTAGAAGCTGATTTTTCGAGATCCTAATATGTCAAAGGAAATAAAATATATCACGCTAATACTGCCATATACTACGTAAGACACAGCGATTTGGTACGAGACTTTCACAAGCCCGCCTTAAACTTATTCATAAATTGTCATCGTCATCTTAATCTTATTAATCGTATCATCTTTATTTCAACATTTTTTTATTTGTAAAACATGTTAGTGTAATTTTTCCTGTTGCATAGGGAAATGTATCATTAGAACAAAATTGATCAGGATATGTAACTTTTATTTCGCATCGAACGAATTGTGAAATATATGTTATCAGAGTTAAAAGTATATAAGAATTCATTTATTCCTCTTGTAGAACTTTCACACACATATGATTATTTCAAATTTATAATATTCTTATAAATAACAGCTTAATTATGTGAAGAATTGACCAATGATAAATAAGGAAGTTAAACACTTTGGATAACATTGTTAGCTCTCGCTCTCTCTCTCTCTCTTTCTCTTTGCTAGATTAAAGTTGTAACTAATTTACTAATTTTCAATAAGATATTAATTAAATTTAGTTTTTCTTGATTATTTCACTATATATATGTTCTTGCTCATCTTTCATCTTCATCTCCTTCGCTCTCTACAATGTTAAAAGTAGATTAAAGCAATTAATTTACAAAGTTTCATAGAAATTAACTAAATTGTATCATTAGATTTGTATCATTATTTACTAAGTTTTAATTTACCGTTTACAAGAGTAACTACAAGAAAGACGTAACAAAACTTGAAACAATTGTATAAAAAAACAGATCTGTTTTATGGTGAAGAAATAACTGCGACTGGAAAACCATAAATAATTAAGATTCACGTATGAAACGTCGAGAGAATCTTTCCTATTATAAAACATAAAACAGTAATCGTTTAGTTATTTTCAAATTGATGTAATGGTCAAACTCTAATCTATCTATTTATCAATTTGAATTTAGCCAAATGATGAAATGTTTACGGAATTCTTCCGTAGGAAACTGCATTTGAATTGACACTAAAAACTTTGTACTTTCAATATTTGTGTGAGTAAAAGAAGAAAAGAGAAGAAAAAGAACTCTCCATCCAGAAGATAAGAAGTAGGAAAAGTAAATGATGAAGAACAAAAAGAAGAGGAACTATTTCTCAGGTGTTGCGCTTATGAGCGATGCGTATTTCGTGAATTTATACAGGCAAAGCTCAATTTTTTATGCGCATAATGTGTCGTGAAATGAACGAAATAAATAATTAAATAAATATAAAGAAGGAATTAAAAATAAAGTAATGAGATGAGCTGCTTTCGTAAGTGCATTTGAACCGCCTCTCTCTCTCTCTCTCTCTCTCTCTCTCTCTCTCTCTCTCTCTCTCTCTCATCCTTTCTCTTTTTCTCTTTATCAACCTATCTAATCTATTTCTTATATCTCCATCTTTTTCTCTCTTTCTCTGATATACAAGACATACACAAAAATATATGGTGGTTCAATTAATACTTGAGGGACACTGTCTTAAATTCTAAGCGAACATAATAATTGTAATGAAATCATATTTTATAAGAGAATGTATTCCGTACGACAGCTATAGTAATGAAAGAGTATGTCTAATATTGGACAACTAATAGGCCAGATGGACGAATGAATAATAGTTTTAAAACGAATATAATTAATATTTAATAATAACAATAATTAACAATGTTATTTTTTAAGTGTAAGATCGTTCCCCGCGCGCGCGCGCACGAATACATATGTTACATATATGTGTATATATTTATATCTATGCACACATTTATAAAATACGTATATACATGTATATGTACTTGGATATCCGCCCGCGAGCACCCGCCAATATCCTTTTCGATTAATCAAGTCTTTAGTTTTTTCTTTAATTCTGCTCTTGCTTATACTAAAAGGATATCAATACTTGACAATATTCAATTAAATTTAACAAAAATCATTCTATATTTTATCTTTATTCTGAAAATGATTGGAAAATTTTTGAAACGTGGAAACAAACACGTTGTCGATGTCGCGGGCGTGTACGTTAATAATACATTATTATTAATTAACAAAAATTAATAATAATTGCACTATAATAGTATGATAACAAACAATACTGTATGTCGTCGCTCCTATTCTGTAAATAAAATCTACTGTATAAGGGAAACGTTGAGAAATTTTTTAAAAATTACTACTGATTTATATAAATTATAACGCGCGTGTATTGCAAAAATTAGTAATATAGTTTCCTTTACATATTATCCAAAAACATTTTAATTTTCCTTCACTAAGTCTACACAATCAATTTTATTTATTCTATATGGATCACACTTTTGCAGGAGTGCAAAAGCTTTATCAAACAACATGCCAAATTCCGTCATCGATATGAAAATTTATATTGTTACGTGCATTGTCTCTTACTCTTTGTTTTCTCGTATTTCTTTCCCTTTTTAATGCTCACGAGTGCGCGTAAAAAGATTTTTATGCTCTTTCCACGCAACACATGTATAGATAACTCGTGGGTTGTTATATCATGCACATTTCGTTTATTGTAATGGTATACCATATAAATGATACAAATACGACTTGGAGAAAATAATCTTTATTGGAAATAAACAGAGATCTGTTTCAAAGTCACAAATACATAAAAAATAAAAGCTAAAATTCAATTTAACTATTAATTTAGCATTTGACGATGGTTGTTGACGAATTTCTTTTGGTGAATTCAATCCGTCGGTTCAGGGTGGCTTAGCCGAAACGCATCAACACGTGGTGTACGTCTTCTCTCTTCAAGCCGGACTTTTTCAGGACTGAAATCAAAAGTACCATTTTCTGAAGGCCGTGATTTAAGGGTGAGGAATCGAAACCGAGATCGGAAACAGGAAGAAATTCGGCAAACCTTCTGTTACTATGGCGTCGAGAACGTCTGCCACAGTCGGACCAAGCTTGGCCTTGGCATTGGCCAAAGCGTCGCAAAGGTCCTTCACATCTTGTGGAACATCTTTGACTTCTGGCTCACACTGTGCCGGTAGCGTTGCAAAAGTTTCATCGACAATCACGCCAAATAACACCATCGATACGAAAATAAATACCTTTATGTCCATTGTCAACTTCTAACTGAAAGTCTAGAAGCAACTTAAAACTATTATAATGGCAAAAAATAATCTTGCTTTGGATAACGTTTTTATACGTTTCAATAAATTTCAACGCAATAACTAATTTCAATATTTTTTAATATTTATAATGCAATCTTCTTTTACCATTACAACAATAGAATTGGTCAAAAATTCTTTCCATTTCATATATTTTGTACTTGTTACCATAGTTCATAAAGAGATTTAGACAATTTCCAAATCTATTGGCGGCCATATGGCCTAAAGTTTTATATTAATTAAGAAGATGCATTGGAAAGGAATGTAGCACAATCTATTAAATGAATTTAATTGAAAACATCATATATAAAAAATAATCTTTATTTTTTATAATTGTTTACAAATTCACAATATTATAAAACATAAGTCTTATATTTTTTTTATTTTTAAAATGTATCATTTTATAACATTAATAAAATGTTTTATTTTTTCTTCTTAATTACGTATAACAGAAGAATGATGAGTATAGTCAAACCTTTAAAACTTATTGAATAAGAAGGCCTTGCTATACTGATATAAGTATATCATGAATATCTCCAGTTTAGTACAAATTTATATATAACAGTAAAATTTTCAATTATATATCATATTTGATCACTTAAGATACAAATTTTCATATTCACATTAATATATTTTGTATCACACTATCTATATATATAATAAAAAATAATTTCAAATACTATAATTTCATTAGTTAAATTAAATTTCATTAGAAATTTCAACAAAAGAGAAGATAATAAAAAAATCTATTGTTTGATTTTAACGTTTGTATAATTTATAAAATATTTAGAATGTTTTAACGTTATTTAATAAAGTCTCAGGTCAAAATTTCACATAAAAATAGTAACCTTTAAAAGAATAAATAATATAGAGTATGACATATGCATAATTGCAAATTAAAAATACAAATACTATAAACTCAAAAGTACCCAATTTATTTTTTTCTTTTTTTTGTTTTTTATTAATATTAAATTTAAAGCAGTGAATATAATATAATACTTTAATAATTATGATATAAATGTAAGTATTCAAAAAATATTTAATAATTTAAAATTCTATAAAGAAATGAAGTATAATGGTGGAATGCAAAATTCTTGTATGGACTTTGTTATCATGATAAAAGTCTATGATTCATAAACATCGTTTATGGTTTAACATAAAAGTTGCGTCTAATCATCGGTTATTACAGTAGTAAAATTTCTTTGTTCGATCTGAGTTACAACCTTTACTTTTACTATTTATTAAAAAACTAGACAACAATTATTATTATGGTTTTACAGTCGACTCAACTGAATTTTAGAAAGTGAAATGGAAATGTTGCAAATAGGAAATTTATGAGAGTATATCTTCACCATCGTTTTCATTAGTAATACACAACGTGAAACATGAAAATCTAACAATAATAAAAAAGATATTGCAAAAACAGAAATCTGTATTATTTAGATAAATAAAAAAATTATTATGATATAAAAGAAAAACAGAAAATACTCAGTAGCGTATAAAGGTATATAGTTTTAGATTTATATCGCATTGTGATTGACGCAAAATATTTCTTCTTTGTCAATTGCTTTAAATGAACGTGGATTTTGCCAACAAATAGTAAAAAATTCTATATATAAAAATGATTCATAACTTGTAAAACGATAAATTATATAAACAACGAGCTTAGAGATTAAAGAATCACATAAGTATCTCGTTGTACACTAACCGGCACGGATGGTGTCCCTACTCGAAATAGAGTATAGCATTTACCAGGCTGGACAAATTTGCCCTCTCACTCGTACGTGATGTCAAATGCTTGTTGGTGGGGTGGTAGGAGAAGCGCGATGCTGGTCTAAATATATGAAGTATATAGGCCAGAATATAGCAATACGTATCGGCTAGCGTATAGATTTCGAAGCTCTTGTTAAGGTTTTCCGGCTCGCGTATAGGTTTCGACACCCTTGATAAGGTTTTCGTCTCACGTATAGGTTTCGACACCCTTGTTAAGGTTTTCGGCTCGCGTATAGGTTTCGACACTCTTGTTAAGGATTTTCGGCTCACGTATAGGTTCCGACGCTCTATTTGAGGATTCTTGGCTCGCGTATAGGTTTCGACGCTCTTGTCAAGGTTTTCCGGCTCGCGTATAGGTTTCGACACTTTTGTTAAGGTTTTCGGCTCGCGTATAGGTTTCGACACTCCTGTTAAGGATTCTCGGCTCGCGTATAGGTTTCGAAGCTCTTGTTGAAGATTCTCCGCTCGCGTATAGGTTTCGACGCTCTTGTTAAGGTTTTCCGACTCGCGTATAGGTTTCGACACCCTTGTCAAGGTTTTCCGGCTCGTGTATTGGTTTCGATGCTCTTGTTGAGAATTCTTGGCTCGCGTATAGGTTTCGACGCTCTTGTAAGGATTCTCGGCTCGCGTATAGGTTTCGAAGCTCTTGTTAAGGTTTTCCGGCTCGCGTATAGGTTTCGAAGCTCTTGTTAAGGTTTTCCGGCTCGCGTATAGGTTTCGACACTCTTGTTAAGGTTTTCCGGCTCGCGTATAGGTTTCGACACTCTTGTTAAGGATTTTCGGCTCACGTATAGGTTTCGACGCTCTATTTGAGGATTCTTGGCTCGCGTATAGGTTTCGACGCTCTTGTTGAGGATTCTCCGTTCGCGTATAGGTTTCGACGCTCTTGTTAAGGTTTTCCGGCTCGCGTATAGGTTTCGACACTCTTGTTAAGGATTTTCGGCTCACGTATAGGTTTCGACGCTCTATTTGAGGATTCTTGGCTCGCGTATAGGTTTCGACGCTCTTGTTGAGGATTCTCCGTTCGCGTATAGGTTTCGACGCTCTTGTTAAGGTTTTCCGGCTCGCGTATAGGTTTCGACACCCTTGTCAAGGTTTTCCGGCTCGCGTATAGGTTTCGACACCCTTGTCAAGGTTTTCCGGCTTGCGTATAGGTTTCGATGCTCTTGTTGAGGATTCTTGGCTCGCGTATAGGTTTCGAAGCTCTTGTTAAGGATTTCCGGCTCGCGTATAGGTTTCGACACCCTTGTCAAGGTTTTCCGGCTCGCGTATAGGTTTCGACACCCTTGTCAAGGTTTTCCGGCTTGCGTATAGGTTTCGATGCTCTTGTTGAGGATTCTTGGCTCGCGTATAGGTTTCGAAGCTCTTGTTAAGGTTTTCCGGCTCGCGTATAGGTTTCGACACTCTTGTTAAGGATTTTCGGCTCACGTATAGGTTTCGACTCTCTATTTGAGGATTCTTGGCTCGCGTATAGGTTTCGACGCTCTTGTTGAGGATTCTCCGCTCGCGTATAGGTTTCGACGCTCTTGTTAAGGATTTTCGGCTTGCCTATAGGTTTCGACACTCTTGTTAAGGATTTCCGGCTCGCGTATAGATTTCGACGCTCTTGTTAAGGATTTTCGGCTCGCCTATAGGTTTCGACACTCTTGTTAAGGATTTTCGTCTCGCGTATAGGTTTCGACGCAGTATTGCTATATACCGGTCTATATACTTCATATATTTAGACCAGCATCGCGCTTCTCCTACCACCCCACCAACAAGCATTTGACGTCACGTACGAGTGAGAGGGCAAATTTGTCCAGCCTGGTAAATGCTATACTCTATGTCGGGTAGGGACACCATCCGTGCCGGTTAGTGTATGTCTACTTTAACATAAATTTGTTTAACAGAAGCCTTTAAAAATAACAACAGTAGCAATTCATTTCTTGGTATTTCCAAGCTTATTTTACAAATATGTATCATTCCAACATTATTTTGGTTGATTTGTGAAAAAACATTAGCATGAAATGCATATGATTATTGTTATTTTAATACATTCTGTTTCTTTATATAAAAATTAAATTCTATATCTGATTGAATATTGAAGCACACTTTATATTCTTTTCTATAATTAATTTTTAAGTTTGTTAAAATTTTTATATTAAGCTCTAACAAAGAGTTATATCTTTTTCTTTCAGTGAGTATATACAAATTCTTAATTATATTAAGATTTTAAATTGTAGTTCATAACAAACAGTATTATAATATATGTCAAAAATATAGTAACAAGACAACTTGCGTATATTTAATTAAAATAGAAAAAATCTGATATACTATAAATTACTTTGAAGGAATGGTTTAAGATATTTATGGTATGATTGATTTACACTTTCCTGATTCAGTGGACTCTTCATAGCTTCATCGTAGAGACGTTGATAAACGTTACCATCATACGCTCCCAATGCAGAACCAAGAATTTCATCACGAATATCGAATCCGTCAACGATACCGACAGCATTTGGACGGATTGCTGCAAGCAGCTCTTCAAGTCGTGCTTGAAGTGGAGGAACATCTTCATTTGACAATGAAGAAAACTAAAAAATAATTATCACTTACTATTATGTACAGAAAACATTAAATCATATATTAATTAAAAAAATAATTAAAAATACCCGTAAGAAATCACCAACGCGTTGCAACACCCAGTAAACAGCATATAATTCACAAAGTTGTAACATAACAGTTTTAAGTTCTTTCGAAATATCAGCATATGCTTTAACTGCTTCAATAAATTGACCAACAATAAACGCACGGCAATGAGACTCTGCCGCCTGAGCTAATTCAATACTAGTTTGATTCCAAGCATCTTCTGGTACAATACCACTGCGTATTCTGCGGTCCATGTTCTCTGCTGCTAATCTTATTTTTCTGTAATTTGTCAAAATTACAAGTTTACAATACTATAGTATATTAGGTTTTAATAAGACAAATATGTACTTAAAGAAAAAGAAAATAATAACTACCCTGCAGCAACCTGTTGATGAGCCAAAATAATGCACGTTAGTGTATTTTTCCATGGTCGGTGCTTCACTCCTCGTGACAAAAGAGCTAGGTATTCTACTGTTGGTGGTAATGGTTGACCACTAATAGCTTGTCTCCAAGCTTTAACCAAATATCTAGCAGTTTGAAGCAATAAAACCGTATTTTCTCCTTCATAGGTACACGCGGCTGTTACCAAACCGTAAGTTGCAGGTAAATTACTAGCATCCATGTAGCCATGACCACCACAAGCATGTCGTACTTGCTCAATTCCTGTAGCCGAATCAGATGACGCGATTGCTTTTAAACAACATGCCAAAGCATGTAACTAAAAAATAATAATAATTAATAATTCTCTTCGTTTAATTGTAAAACGCTAAATGAAAATATATTTACTTCCGGAAGCCGCTCCAATTCACCCTGATCGAGTTCAGCCGTTACATTATTATACATCTCCCAAATCCATTCTGCAGCCATTGCGAAAGCAAAACACGCCGCTAGATTTGGGAACAATTTGTATTGCTGTGTTACATAATCAATAATTTGTGCCTCTGGACCACTAAAACCAAATGTTTTAACAAATTTGTAACTACACTTGAAACAAGCTAAAAAGAAATTTTAACCAATTTCTATACTAACTCTGTTTTTATCTGACTCTGTCTTCTTACTGCGCTATATCTAATGGCAATTGTAACAGCTTTTGACAGATAATTAGAAATATCTCGAACCAATACTACTCTTACGAACATCATTGTGCCGTAAGTAAGTTTGTCACTTGGTGCTTTTACATAAGTTCCATCTTCTAATACCTATCAATAAAGAAAACCTCTTATTTCTTTGCATTAATTTAAATTTTTATCATTTCCCTTGAATTTTACCTGGGAGTTTTTCATGAGCATGTTTTCACGAGGTATTCTAACACTTTCGAATCCGAGAAAACCATTATTGGTAGCATTCATTCCCAGCTTCGTTCCGATTTCTCCAATCTTTATACCTATCAGTATTAAACAATTAAAATTTACGTATTTCATGTTTTTTCTAATGATTGGCAGTAAACCGCTCTTACCGTTTTTATTAACATCTTTAGCATTACTAAAAAAGTTAATAGTGCAACTATCATATTTCTCATAACTTTCAATACATTTTATTTATAAATACAATTTAACAATATCAACGGTCTACCTTCCAGCAATTATTTCTATGTCTGTTAAATAATTAAATAAATGTATTTACCTGGTAAAGGTTCATGAGTTTCTTCATCCCTCAGTTGTACAATAAATGGATGAATACCATGACATTCCCCATTTGTATATAATTGTGCAACGACAACGGCATAATTGGCAGTTTGACCCACTACAAATTTATTTCAATTTATACATGTGATTAAATTCCTACAATTGGTAACTTAAAATTACTTATAATCTCTGAAAGTTATAGGCAATATTAATAAAAAAAAAATATTAAGAAAATCACTGTTAAAAGCAAAATTATCTTCATTAGCCAACATGGTATTTGATAATATTATGTTTTCAATAATACGAAAAGATAACACGTTTTCTTATGCGTCATTATAATTAAGAAAGATTAAAAACATCGAGAAGTGCAAGTAATTATTTATTAAGGCTGATAAAAATGTGATTAATCATTACTTAAATATAGCTAAAACTGATCGGCATAATAAATACTTGAATTAACATTTTACTGACGTTGAAGCGATATGCACTTATACCGTCGGTTGAAAAACGTATTAACATTATAATTGTATTAACTCCACATTGAATATACGCAAAAGTGAAATAGGAAAATACTTACATCCACCGGGCCACCACTTGTAAGAAGTTAAAGAGGGGCTGTTCAACACAAACTCCTTAGTTTCAGGATCATATGTAGCAGTTGTTTCTAATCCTCTGATAAAAGTGCCATGACCAAGTTCAGTCTACAGCAAATAAACTTAATAAATTTCCAAAAATCTCTCTTATTCATGCATACAGTCAATTTATGGTATAATTCAATTATATATGTAAGGGGGAAGGAGGAAGTAAAAATATTTAAAAAAATAATGCTTAAAATGATTTCCTACTAATAATTCTTTTCTTTCGTAATACGGAGAATGGAATGAGATAAGAAATTCAATTATTTTATTTTACTAAACTTGATAAAGTTAATCATAAATGTGTTATATTAAACACCTGGGCATAAGTTCCTATGATGTTACACGACCAAGCTCTAGCCATCCAATATCCTTGTTGCTCTACTGTTCCTTGGCCCATAATTGCTGGCATGAACATAACATAATGCAGGGTCAATGGATTTCCATCTCTCAGAATTGCTGATCCCAACATTCCTCCCAAAACATGCCTATGAGTAAGATATAATAAAAATTAATAAAATTATGATGTAATATTATGTAAATATAATTCACTTATCACTTATTTATACTGAATTCTATAAATAAAGAATTGCTTTGAGTATTTAGATGGAAATGTGTGTAATCGAAATCTTTGAAAATCAAGAACCATCTTATCTCAAGATTACTCATCCATAGTTTGAACTATTCTCGAAAAATTAATGAAATCATTTTTATATTTCTCTCTCTCTCACTCTCTCGTCAATGATAAATAACAGTAGTGTACAATGTGCAAATATTTGTCTATTTAAATTGGCTATTATTTTATTACTTATCACAATGATTCTTCTTTACCATTCAAATAATATTCGCCTTGCTTCCAATAATTTTCATTAGTCACACATACAAATGCAAAGTCATTGCATATTTTAATTAGAATAGTTAGTTATTGTATACAGTAAATAAGCATACATATAAAGTTATGTAAAATTGATTATAACACTATTATATTAAGATTAAGATTTGTGTATAAAAGAAAATCGTACAAGAAAACATCCATGCCGCCTTTTCCGATTTCCGTAAGATATTGAACTTTCTTAAGAACCAAGCAACCTTTTCGCACGGCATCTTCGTAAATTTCCTTGTGACTCTTGTACTTGGCTGGGACTTTGTCCTGAAGTTCTGGATCACTTACGAAAAAGTCAACTAAAAAAGATATTAATTGTCAGCGAGTTTAAGTGCTATTCACTTATCATAAAAGTGCATGTGTGTATGAACGCCTACGTGCATATGTGCATGTGTAAACTATTGATTCAAATAATACAGGGTCATTCTATTCAAAATGCATAATTCCCTTTGATCGCGTTGTTTTTTAATCGAATTAAAAAGCATTTTTCTTTTTTAAGTAAATCAAAGCTTCTAAATAGATTATTTATCTAACAATAAAAAACATCAGGAAGGTGATTAAGACAATTCAAATTATTGAATCTCATAAAATACGATAGTATATATATATATATATATATATATATTTTTGAAATGATTTGAAAATGCTCGAATCATGTTCGATCGATCGGATAATAAATAATTTTTGCTCTTGAATATTTATCACGTCTGCATTAAAAAAAGAGAATAAAACAAACAAATGAACAAAACAATGATGATTTTAAATGTACAAAATGATAATAAATGAACTTTAGTATTTCATATCAGTTTTAATAGGAAGTTTAGTTCCGTGAATCTTACGTAAAAGAAAGCTAGAATAAATAAGAGTGGTATTAGGTCAAGGCTATACAAATAAAGAGTTTTAAAAATTGAATTTTTAATTATAAATTAAAAATTCTAAATTAAATTTCTTTTACGCGTATTTAGAGTCGAGGATGAAAATGAAACCCTTTGCCCCAAATAAAATTGAAATTGATATTGGTTGAAATATAGAAGAGATTTTTTAATTAGAATAAAAAATTTATAGTACCTATATCACAACTAGTTAAAGCAGTTAACATTTCTTTCCCTAACAAGATAATGTCTTCACTTTCCTCATTCAGACAGTTACAAATAGTCATGTGGTTTTATTTTGACTAATCAATTTTGATTTACAGGGTTGAAATCTTGACGCGTGATTAAAACATAGCTATAATAATTTTCCAAAAAATATTTTCCCTATAATATAGCTAGAACTTGTAATTTTTCTAAATAAATAAGAAAGCACGATCTGAGAAACATTTGAATTAAATGATATTTTTCGCGATAAAATAAAATCGAAAGAAGGTGGACACAGCAGGATTCGAATCAGTAAATTCAAGTTACCACAATCTTCTTTCCTCATTGATATCAAGCGGTAAATGTCAAAAATCTATGATAAGAAAAATACTAAATCGATACGATAGGATGCGATGCGATGCGATGCGATGCGATACGATACGATAATGAGTAAGTATTTCTCTTATTGGTATCATTATTGTCATCGCGGTAATATCAGTATAATATTTTTAACAAGTTAATAGAGGAATCCGAAAGGTAGGTACGTACGAAGTGCGAAAGTAAACTGAATTTTTTCCAAGCAATTTCAGAAGGCTGTTGGTTAAACGAGGGGCTATTTAATAACAGGTTATTTAACGCGGCCCTGAAGAACAAGTTTTTTACAAGAATTAAGAAATACACGGCAGGCAACCAGTCAGCCAGTCAGCATCAGTCTCCTCTAGGCATTATAATCATCATTGAACTTTGACGGTGGACAGAAGTACCAATATAATTGTACGGCGGCACACAAAATACAGCGGCCTTACATAATATTTTTAACTTAATGACTTTTAACTTTTACATAAATTATCGATGAAAGGATCATCGTTGTTTCATCGAGATTTCCTACAATACCAATAAAAATAAATAATGCATGAAACAAATTTTAAACTTATGTCTGCGTGTGCACATTAATAGATTAAAATTGAGATAAAGAATAGTGTACGCGTGTGCACGTTGAAGATAATCCTATTTTGCGGATAATGTATTGTTGTAACGTAGAATGAGGTAAATGTGAAAAGTTGAAGCGAAACCTCGTTGTCGTCTTTGCTCCGTTTTTTCAGCACCGCCGTCCAGTAAGTGAGTTAACTCCAATGGGTTAAATGTGCATCTTTCACGTTCACGCAACAGATCCTTATTTATAGTCACCATTTTATCTCCCATTTTTATAAGACTCAAAACACTTCTTTTTTCCTTTAAAACCTTAAAATGTTCGAGTTATATGCATGAAAAAAAGCACTACTTTCACCTAATCGTACAAGTGGTCTCGTGCAATTACTCATAAACACACCTGTGCACTCTACAGCGGAGTTACATGGAATGATACGATAAGTGAAAACACGTTCAATTTCTACTGGTTTCTACTTTTCGTCTTCCAAATTGCTTTCAGCGATTACAACCGAGGAGCCATCTTACAGCGAAAGTTGTAGTCTTCTAATCACTCCACTCCAATCTGTTTTACCTGCTTACGGTCAATCCTAACATATCAACAATCGGTAATTTTTACGACTTGCAAAGTGTCCGCGTGTTAAGGATATTGTTGCGGTTCGAAGGATCTCTACTAACACTTGGGATTTTCATCATTTTTATAGAAAACATTTTTTGGAATTCACTATGAGGTATGAAATTTATCTGTAATTTTATTATCATCTTATTTTATGATTAATCATTAAATTTATGATTGAATTCTTTATTTAAGTTCCTTAAAATTACAAAAGCGACTTGCCGCTTCTGTTATGCGATGTGGAAAGAAGAAAGTTTGGTTGGATCCCAATGAAATTAATGAAATTGCCAATACAAACTCACGTAAATATTTCTTATATTTCTAATTTATTTAGCAAATTTAAGAATTTTTCTTAAAAGTTTTCATACTCCTCTCACTTGTTGTATTTAAATATTATACATTAATGCGTTTCTTGTAATAAAATCTTATTTATCAAATAGGTCAAAATATTCGAAAATTGATAAAGGATGGTCTTATTATTAAAAAACCTGTAGCAGTTCACTCTAGAGCACGAGTACGAAAAAATACTGAAGCTAGACGTAAAGGTCGTCATTGTGGATTTGGTAAACGAAAAGGTACTGCAAATGCTCGTACTCCACAAAAGGTAATTTTACTTATTACATTTTTACAAGATTAATTACTAAGAAACTCTCAAATTAAAGGCTAGAAATAAAATGTTTATATTGATATTGGTATATTTGTTATAAAGAAAATTCATTATCAAATGTTAATTATGTATTTAATTATAGGATTTATGGGTTCAACGTATGAGAGTTCTTAGACGTTTATTAAAAAAGTATAGAGAAACAAAAAAGATTGACAGACACCTGTATCACTCTTTATACATGAAAGCTAAAGGAAATGTATTTAAAAATAAGAGAGTACTGATGGAATTTATACACAAGAAAAAAGCAGAGAAGGCCAGAGCAGAAATGCTTTCAGATCAAGCTGAAGCACGTCGTACAAAAGTGCGTGAAGCACGTAAACGAAGAGCAGAACGTATTGCTACGAAGAAGCAAGAATTACTACAATCCTATCAACGTGAAGATGAAGCTGCTGCAGTACAGAAAAAATAATTTGTCATCTTACAATTGTTTTTCATTAAATTGCAATAATTTAAAAAAAGGTCTTATTTATTCAGAATAATAATTCTAATATTGTTTCAGTCATAGACATTATATATCTGCGTATATAAATAGTCCATTTCAAAAAGTGATACAAGTCTGTTTAAAAATTTAAAAGAAACAAGAATTGCACATTTATAATATAGTCATGTCAAGTAAAATAACTATCATCTAAAGGATACCACTTGGATTTTTCTTAAAAATCAAAGTATCTCCTAATCGCTTGTAATTCCGTAGGGACTTAGTATTCGATAGATAGAACGCAGTGCAGAAAGCCGTTTCCAAAAATATTCATTTTTCTGGAAATGGCAACACTTTAAAGATCTGAAAATTTTTGAGAAAATTTCAAGGGGTACCACTTGGAATTTTCGTAAAAATCGACATCTCTCAGAATCGCTTGTAATTCTGTAGGGACTTAGTATTGGGTAGATAGAATAATGCATCGCTTCTCATATAAGCGCCATAAAAACATGACCCGTGATTCTACAAATATTATGTTTAATGCCCGAACAAGTAAAAAAGAAAAACCCCATAAATAATCCCTATATATATTATAAGTTTTGTATAAGTTAAATAAATAACACACTTTTAAGTTACAAATCGATAAATTATGTATAAAATTACAATAAATGATTTCTTTAAAAAATAGACCTTTTGTACATTGTCCTTTTTTCCATTAAATTTCTTATTTTTTTACAAAAGCACAAATTATTAATTTTGTAACTTTAATTTATTTGTCGGTTTTTAGAAAAAACGCTCTATACAAAGGATTCTAAGGCTTTCCTGATTATCCATGTCAAACGGTTTTCAAATCCGTTCATTTTTAAGGGAGAAATCCAAAAAGAACCTATGAGTATAATATATATATCAGATTTTACATGCTCATAAGTGACGAAATTATTACGTTTAGGAATAAAATGGTTGGATATATACTTCTGTCTCACTTTCTTTGACCGAGCTAAACAATGTATAGGAGTTTAAGTATATGTGTATATTATAATATTTTTATTGTTTAAATGACGAAGGAAGTAGCTTTGGCTACGTTCTTTTATTGACTGTACGAGATTAGTAATTTTGGTATTTAGTATTAACAGCGTTGACAGACAATAATGGAACGCAGTCAATAGTGACGTTATCAAGTTCAACAAAATATAAGTTCGATAGCTCGAAACCCATCGAAAGGTAGAAGTTAGCAGTTTTCTGGAATAGAGGTGTATGAAAATAAATAAAATATATTTATTTTATGCTTTTAAAGGTAAATAAATATTTACTAAATTTTAATATATACTATCTTTTTTATGCTTGATATAAATCTTTATTTTTATATTGTAAAAATTACTGCATGTATTATGTAAACTACTCATTGATATTAGGTTAGATTATTACAATTTAAGTTCACATTTTTCTTTAAGACTTATTGAAATATTTGATAAAGTGTAATTATTTAGATTTTTATTAAATGTTGAATTCAAATCAATTCATAAGTATAAGTATTAAATTTGTTCATTTCTTCATAAGAAACATGTCTCCTATTTTGTTTGATAAAATCATTGTATTGTCAGTACAATCAGTACATATTAAACTATTTTATTTTTTATGTGCAATAAATGAAATATATTTATAATATTTATAATACTACTAAATAATATATTATGTATGTGTGTGTAATGCTCGTAATACTTATAATATTTATACTTATGAGTTATATATATACATATATATATATATATATATATTTTTTGAAGTATCAACAATTTTTATAGTTGGGTCTTTTCATCAGCATTAAAATTTTGGAAGCATAGTCCAAAGTTATATGTTATTGGTAAAAGCCGTTACCAATTAGATGTTATTAATGTTCACAGTCTAAACTTTGATACTATAACATGGAAGAAGGACAACATGTCAGTAAATATAAGCATAAAGATTTTCCTATAAAATTTAATTTTTGCATTCTTTTATGCTATATTCTTAATATTGCTTTATTTACATATTACTTACCTTGTTTTATCATTGAAGTATATTTAATTTTCTAATACTAATACATTTATGGGTTGTCATTTATCATTTGAATTTTTTAATTTAGTTGTAAATTGTTAAATTTGATCCAAACAGTTATGATAAGGGTAATTCCTAATATTGAAGTGAGCCATAAAGTCCTTTTTCACTTTTAAAGCCGGAGTTTAGAAATTTAAAGATATTCAATAATAAATATAATATTTATTTGATACAATACTATTACTCTCAATTGAAATATAGGGAAAAAATTTTCAACTTAGCTTAGTATTAGAGATATATATTTATATAAATGTTTAGAAAAATATACTTATCTTTTTACTGAATTAAAAAACCTTAACCAATATATATATAACCATTAATAAACTTAATTAAAATTATGATATACCATCTATTAGAAAACTATGCATACATTCATAAAATTTAAATAACTAAATAAATAGTTAAAATATTATTTTTTTTAATATTTTCTAATGTAATGTAACATGGCTTTACTATTTTTATAATAATAATTATTATTAATCAAAATTAATTTTTCCAAGTTATATAAGTTATATTAATTTTTTTGTATAGTAAAACCTATTTGAAAAATTAAAAATTTATATTGCATTTCAGGCAACAAATGTGAAAGACACAAAATTAACAAGATCTAAAGCAAGGCATATTAGAAGAAAACGTTTAAAAGATGCACTTAAGACTGAGAAAAGTATTTTAGAACAAGAAGCACATAAAGTAAATGTAAATATTAGTAAAATCTCTGACACTTTATTAATTGAATCAGAGAGTATACATAAATTAGTGACAAATCAGATTCATAAGAACACAGAAAACTTGATTTATAATACAACTTTAGTGCCTGTTAAAAATTTGTCTATTTCTTCAATTAATTTTAAAGAAAATTCACAATCTCATGAAAAGCTGAATATAAGTGTAAGAGGAAAAGACAAATCTCAAAAACACCTTGATAATATAAAATTATCTAATTTTCAGAATAGTAAAAAAGTAGAACTGCAGTCTTCATCAAATGAAGTAAAAAATTCTGAGCAAACTAAATTCAAAGAAGGAAGTTCTTCTGTTCATCATAATTTAGAAAGTTTTGTGACTCGTGAAAAGAGTAAAACGCAACAAAAGAAAGTTAAAAACATATCACTGAAAAACCAACAAATAGAGAATATTGTGCAGGAAACATCATTTCAACAACCTATTGACTTAATTAATAAGAATATTATATGTGAAAGAATTAATTTTGATACAAATCTGTCCAAAGAATCTGATAATGAATCATTAGGAAATAAAAAAAATGCGAGCGTAGTGAAGTCTTTGACATTAAATGATACAATCAGTGTGGAGGATAGTTTTAAAAAACCTTTTATCAGAGATATTATTACAAAAAAATATATACAAAATTGTGATATTAATGAGCATAAAGACTCTAATAATTTAATTACCAATTCTGAAAATAAAGGTAAAAATATAGTTATTTATTTATTTAAGTTTATTAAGAAAACTATAATACACAATATTTTATTATGATTAAAAATATTCATTAATTTATACCTAATATACATTTTATTTTATATTTGCAGCTAGCACTTCTGACAATAATACTATGAATAAATTAACTAATAAAATAAGTGCTATGGTTGATATTAAGGAAAAGATAGAGACCAAGTCTCGAGAAGAAATAAAAATTGAAAGAGAAGCAAAGAAAGCAGCCAAAGCAGCGGCAAAAGCAAAATTTAAAAATAAAGAAGTAGAAATTGAACAATCTAAAAATAGTACAGAAGTAGCTACTAAATGTGAAATTTCAAAAAATATTGAAGATAATACTGAAAATCAGGACTATAAAAATACAAAAGATAATAAAATAGTGCAACAGGTTTTGAGTACACCTAATGAAAAACTGGAAGGAAAAACTAAAGCAGAATTACGCGCCGAAAGAAGAGCTAAACAAGAGGCACAAAGAGCAGCTAAAAAAGAGTCGATTGATAAAAACAAAGTAAAACCAACACAAACAGTCGAAATTTCAAAGACTGAGGAAAATTCTATTGTGAAAATAAACAAGAAAGAGAAACCTATTGTTAAAGAAGATATTCATGAAGTTAATTTATTTAAACATTTATACCAAGAAAGAAAACCAGGATTACCTGATACAGTACCATTAAATTCTAACATACATCCTGCAATTATACGATTAGGTGTACAATATGCAAATAAAATTATAGTAGGAAGCAATGCTAGATGTGTTGCATTTTTAGCAGCTGTAAAGGAACTTGTTCAAGATTTTGAGCGTCCCGCACAAGCTGATTTTGTAAGAGGTTTAGACGAATGTTTGCAAGAGTCAGTATCTTATTTAAATCAGTGTAGACCTTTAGCTGTATCTATGCAGAACGCTTTACGCCACCTTAAATGGCAAATGACTAAGTTTTCATCTTCATTATCAGATGATGATGTGAGTTTTAATTTAAAAATTAAAATTAACCCTTTCGTTACTGGTACCGACTATAGTCGACGTTCGCAAGACAACCTGTGCCGCGGTGTCCCGTTCACTGGTGTCACTCCAGCGGAGCGAGCTGCCGTAAGGAAAGGGTTAAGATTTAAATTGAAATTAAAATTAGAATAAAATAAAATAAAAATTCTCTAAAACAATAAATATTACTTATAGGCAAGATCTATATTAGGAAATGCTATCGATACTTATATTTTAGAACAAATTGAGCTTGCTGATAAAGCAATATCAATTACAATACAGACAAAGATTTCAAATGGAGATATTATTCTTACTTATGGCTAGTAAGTATAATAAATTTTTTAATATATATATATATATATATATATATACATAAAATTGTGATATATAATCGTGCCTTTATTTATAACAATGTGTAATAAAATTAATAGTCTTTTAAAGATAAGTTACTTTAATGTTTCTACTAATTGTTTTTTTTTATCTTTTAGTTCCTCTTTGATTAATAAAATTTTAATAGATGCTTATAATGCTGGTAAAAAATTTCAAGTGGTAGTTGTGGATGGAAGACCATGGCTTGAAGGAAAGGAACAATTAAGACGTTTAGCAATACATGGAATCGAATGCTCATATATTTTAATAAATGCACTAAGTTTTATAATGCCTGAAGTAAGTGCTATAATAAAAAGATTATTAAATCCACAAAATTATAATACTATGTAATATGAATTAACATTTTTCTTTTTTTTTAAATATACAATATATGTTAAAAAAGTTTTACATATAAGTTTTGTTACAGGTAACTAAAGTATTCCTAGGTGCTCACGCAATTCTTGCGAATGGCGCTGTAATGTCCAGAGCAGGCACTGCTCAAGTAGCTCTAATGGCCAAAACTTATAATGTACCTGTTTTAGTGGCTTGTGAAACCCACAAGTCTTGTGAACGCGTGCAAACTGACTCAATCGTTTATAATGAACTTGGTAATATTAATATCATTTTTAATAGGTTCATTAATTTATTAATATTAAATTGTAAATATATATTTCACCAACTAGCTAGTAATTGTAAAAAAGTATTGATGTCAATATTCTTATTTTCTTTTTAGGAAACGCTGATGAAATTGTAAATTCTTCAACAAATTCTAAAAAAAGTGTACTACAAAATTGGAGAAGTAAAAAATATTTAAATCTTTTAAATATTACTTATGATGTCACTCCAGCAGATTTAGTAAGTGGCGTTGTGACGGAATTAGCTATTTTACCATGTACTAGTGTTCCTGTGATTTTACGAATTAAACCATCTGATATTTAAAATTAATTTTAAGCTATTCTAAACTTAGGATATTCGTTGAAATTAAAGAAGAAACGTGTTTTTGTTCGATTTATTATAATAATTTAAAACAATTGTATCTTCTATACTTTTGAATAAAAAATAAATATCTTCATTTTAAAGGTAAGACAATGTCACATTATTTCACTTTAACCAACCCAATATCTCTCTTCTTAACAACTAGGATCTTTATAATTGAATACCGTTTTAGGTTGGGTGAGAATCCTCTTAAGGCGCCGCAATATCAATCAGACTTTTCGGAGATGATTGAAGCGCCAATAGTGTAACTTTTAGGAATTAACTTTTTCTAGTAGCATTATGTCGGTAAGCATATTTTATGGTAAACACAAAAAAGGCCGATGCGACGACGGCCTTATCATCCCCAAAGGTGGATGACGGGCGTCTATACTCTATCGACTTCGACCCTAGCAATTTCGTTGAAACGGGGCCACCTCTTGAAGGTATTGCTAGGATCTAGGCAAAAATGTCAGAGGCGCCTTATTGCATCTCCGATGCAATCGCATGACAACCTTAGAGGACCGGCTCCCCCTTGCACGCCCCGCGAAACGAGCCCAAAACACGAAAATAAAAAAAGAAAACCAAATAAAAAAGCAGCAAAAGAGAAGAAAAAGAAAAGAAAAAGCAGAGAAATAGAAAAACCTCGTAAATATGGCGTGAATTTTGTGAATGAATCCCACGATGGAAGTTCTTGAAGTTCTTGTAGATAACCTGAAAAAAAAATCTTAAAAAATAAATCGCTCGCATATTTCGCTCGCTATAATCGCACGCATAATTCGCTCGCTTTATTCGCACGCATAATTTGCTCGCTATATTCGCACGCATAATTCGCTCGCAATGATGAAGATTTCTAAGTATAATTCGTTAGTTTTTTCCCAGAT